>CM061040.1:62553172-63153172 GCA_030762985.1 Adelphocoris suturalis | reverse complement strand
CTTTATTTATATGATGAAATATTTAGTACGAAGATTCTATTTTACCAATAATTAGTGGTCCATAGGTTGATAAGAAATGGCTTTTTTACCAATAATTATTGTCCATAGGTTGATCAAACAACTCAAATGTTTCATCCAACAGCTCCTGTTTGAAATTGTGAATTAAAAAAAATAAAATATTATACTAAGTTGTTAAAACTGCGGAAGTTTCATTCCCCTAACAACGGCTGGGTTGTACGTAAAACTTATTTCTGTTCTAGAACCAAAAATTTCAACCATGTATCATGTTTTCTCCTCGATATTGATTCGAAATTCTATGAAAACATCAGAAATTAACAAGCGGTTGCAATCATGTTCACAATATCAATTATTGAGAATGATCACCTGTGTGTAAACAATTATTTATATAACCATGCTCATAACTCAGTTTGTTGGACACGCACTTCGCCGTAGTTAACATAATATTGTTGGATAAATCGAGAGCTTTCGAACGAATGGTCAACGAATTTTGTGGGATGAAAAACGACGAAGTACCATTTCCCTAGCAACGACTCGGTTGTAGGCGGAAATCACTGCAATTAATTTCGTGCGCGGAAAAAAATTGACTCGCAAAATTCGCTAGGACCCCTGGGCTAAAACATGATACATGTTAATAAATAAATCTTTTTATCTATATTGGTAGGTACAGAATTAATCGAATCGAGAAAGAACAAAATCTTATGGTTGTTCATTTTAACACTTGTTGATGAACTAGAAACAAAATGCCGAAATCGATAAATCATAAAAAGTCCGTCTGAGCGAATTTTTGTAAATTATCGTGTTATTTTATGTTACATTGTTTTTAAAAATAAGCACCTTGAGTGTCGAGAAATTGTTAACTACCAATTGCATGGGAGGGGGGGGGGGGGAACTCGTTCTAGATAATATGCAGCGATTTTAAAAACATTTTCGATTTTTAGCTTCTTTTGCTTATCAATTATCCAGCAAATATGAATGCAATTTAAGTAAATTTTTCTTCTTAATGTTCTGCTTGGAATAGTCTACTTCATTGTTGATAAACTTCTTTTGACAAACATTCTAAAATATAAATTTAAAAATTTTCAGCCATTTTTGGTGATTTTCTAAGCAAATTTTTTGAAATTTGAACAATACTATGACCACAAAAGGTGCTGGCCAATGGACTCATCCTTTAATTGGAAAAGCTAGATTTTCTGGCACAGGAACGAAATTTTTATCTCCATCCTCAGGAGAGTTATTGCCTGGAACAGCATAAATAACTCCAGGATTAATTTCAGAATACCTCAAAACGGATTTCAATTTTTAAAAATTTTGTAAATTTTTATTTTAAATTTTTTTGAGTAATTGCAATAACTTTATTTTTACGGAAATTCGCTAAATGACGGTTTGGCTCAATTCGTAACAAAAAATGTCTTTGGTTAATTTGAGCTGTTTGGTCTCCCATAAATATTGTAATTGTTTTACTAGGCTTACATTGTTTTACTAGGCTTACTTCGAAGGCATCAACTCGATTAAAGCCCGTTTAAGTAGTAGTACCGTGGGTGATGTAGGAAGTCCACAAGACATCTCCTCGTTCTTACTACTTTACACGGGTGGTAATCTGTAGAACACCATCAACAACTCCATTCTTCACCACTGGCTGAACTACTGAATCATTCTACAACGAAGAGTCGCCCGTGAAAGTAGTAGTTCTGTGGGTGGTGTGTTAAGAATGTTCAATCTCCTCGATGTTACTACTTCACACGGGCGATCTTCAATGCTACATGTACTATACCTAATCACCATTTCCACAAACCTGCCGTAATAAAAAGGACAGTCTTAATAGCCGGAACATTTTGCAGAAATGAAGATACGCCTGCTTAAGTAGTAGTACCGTGGGTGATGTGGTTTAAATTCATCTCCCCGATGCAACTACTTCACGCGGGCTATCTTCCGGTCTCCAATAAGACTCAATTTTCAAAATTAATCTATAACCTATATCTGATACTGCACATTTATCATTTATCCTTTCTTTTTGTTTTCCTTTGGAGAAATGGGTTTCATATTGTACATCTATTAGATTGACCTGAATATATCTATTTATCTGTATTTTTTTCTGTTCATTAGTATGCAGTACTAATACAATACCACTATTGCAAGTTATAGGAACATGGAGGTCTTCTTTGATTACCTTAATGCTATCGCGTTTACCTATCAAGTCCTGTACCCCTAATTGGCGTTTAGATTATAATTAAAGCATTGCCGAACTATACTGTGACTTTTTTACTGCTCAACACTATGGAGATGAGCTCATGTAAGTAGTTTTACCGTGGGCGATGTGACTCTAAAATCATCTCCTCAGTATAACTGCTTTGCATGGGTTGTTTCCAAGGCTGCCAACATGTAACTGACTTCCGTGTATTTGACGTAAAAGAAGAAAAAAGCTAGAGTAAGTATGATGTAAACCGAAAGGTGAGTAAACTTATGAAGCTTCTTTGATATTTTACGACTCTAATTGTCTATATTAATGAAATACAAAATGTTTGTTAATTCTAGTCTTTATGGAAATCCGATTCCTGGATGTATAATGGGTATGTGCCATTCCAGACGGCATCTCTCCTTAGAATCGACATATAAAAAAAAGGAACGCCGTCGAAAATTAAGCATTCTATATTTCAATGAAAATATTAAAATTTTAAGTTTTTTTTTGGGAGTTTTTATATTTGTTTCAGCAAATATTAATGAAATTTGGGTCAAAAGTTTTACTTAAACTTTTCAGTGTTCTAGATTTTTTTTGTTTATACGTTTTTTGGCTAAAGTTCTGCTGAAAATATCAATTTAACAATTTTTAACCGTTTTTAGACTTTTTTAGTGATTTTTTTTGTGAATTTGTGTGTTGGCCAACGAATTCATCTTTTCGTTTGGAAAGCTTGATTTTTTTAACGCAAGAACAGGATTTTTATCTCAATCGTAAGGAGAGTTACATATACAGGGTGTCCCCAAAAACGTTCCCTCCCCTGCTAAAATCGTTTACTATGCAAAAATATTTTTTTTTTTACAATCTTGAGGTTTTTTGTAAAGATCTCAAAAATGACAAAATTGCGCGTTGCGCATGTGCGCAGTTGACATCAACTTTGTTATTTTAAATGGGAACCCCCATTTTCAGGACGTCCCTCAGACGCTAGGTCATACAGGCAAGGCTTCTTATTTAAGAGGGACGACCTATTGGAATTAATCCAGGGGGGCGGGGACAACCCAAGCATGAGAGAAAAAAAGATAGGTTTATGTCTGTGTGTGACAAATTTTGTCGACGTTGCCCAGGCCACAATTCTCAACCGATTTTTGTTATTCTCATTTTATTCGATTCCACATTCAATCCAGTTGTGCAAAAAACCTAGGAAATTTTGGATTTGCTATCGAGGTGGGGAAAGGGGGGTAATTGCTGATTTTGTCAAGCGCTGTCTTATTTTGTTCCATTATGAATTTGAAATAGTTTTGGAAAGTATGTCAGAATTTTCAAACTTCATCGATAGATGAGGTGAATGGACAATGGAAGGGGTAATATTGATAAATTTTGATGGTTCAACTATTCTCGTCCGATTTTCGTGATTCTTTTTCGATCAACTTAGAATTTGGTCTATTTTAGGAAACTTTAACAGGAGTTTCAACTTTCTTGATGTAAGGGGGTGAATGGAGGGCGTAATACTGATAAATCATGATGTTAAAAATTTTCTCGTTCGAATTTTGTGATTTTTTTTTTTTCAACTTTGAATTTGGTTTAGATTTGGAATATGTAATAGGAGTTTTAAATTTTATGATTGATGTGTTAAATGGAGGGGGTAATAACGATAAATCGTGATATTTTTATTTTATTCATCAGACTTTTCATGACTGTTCTTTTTGTTTGTTCGATCCAGATGTTAGTCAAGTTATGCAGCCTCTGAAGTTTCAAATTTACGGTCGGCGAAGGGGTTAAATGGTCGGGGGGAAGGAGGTTCGGGGACTCATTATACTTTTTTCTCCTCTTTTTCATTCTTATCAAAATTATACTCACTCCATTCATAGGGACGTACCTGTGATGCACTCATTACTTACCAATATGCGTAAGAAATGTGTAAGAAAAGTGAAATTCAGGTCAATTTTTCGTTGTTTTACCAAGTTGGTGTTGCAAATATTAATAAATGAATGTCATTACGAGGTTCAGCCTGACAAAAAAATACTACAAAATCATGTTTACATTTGGCAATTGAGTATCTTCAAAAACTCAGTATTTCACATTTATTGCACTATAGAGCGGAATTGCACTCGTTTTCGAGCACTTAGAAAATCGTGTGATGGGTCATTACTTCATGAAATTTTACGTAGAATTCAAATATACAATAAAAAATGGGGAATCCCATTTAAAATAACGAAGTTGATGTCAACTGCGCACATGCGCAATGTACAATTTTGTAGTTTTCGAGATCCTTACAAAATCATTCATTATCATTCAAATCATAACATATATATGAAAAAGCTCAAACTTCAGGAATCGTTTCAGAGTGTCCCAAAACGGATTTCAATGAAGAAATTTTTCAAACGTTTTGATTTTAGAATTCTCTGAGCCATTGCAATATCTTCATTTTCTACGAAAATTCGGTAAAAATGCATCCCAACCCCCAAGTGCCGCCGTGCCTATGGCTTTAATATCCGCTTTTCTACGATTTGGGTAAAATGGGTTCGTGGGGCCGTATTTTCTGAGCACCATGAAGTGATCCAATTTCAAACAATCTGTTAAAAAAATTCAATTCACTAAAAAATGTGAACAAGGGCTATAAATTGTTAAATTTAAACAAATTTACTAGATTATAGATTACTAGTAAGAATACTATTACCTGACTATAAATACTGGAACGTTTACAAATGTGTGCACAAAGAAGTTACGCTCAAATTCCATTAAAATGTGTTAAAAACTCTAGATAATATATGTACGTAATATTTACAACACTATGTTTTAGATTTTAAAATGTGATGGACATTTTAAACTTTTATTCACTTCTACAAAAGTTACCTACTTCATATTGCTAAGTAACACGTTTTATGGATGTTTCAAACATTTATTCCCTCCTATAGTAGTGAAAAATAGTCTTATTGTCCTCAATCCTATATACAGACTGCGATTCCAATCGCTTTCTATATTATGCGTTTAAATGGTTTGTAAGTATAATGGATTGATGTGATAAGTGAATTTGATTATCTCACAAAGTCTAGGTTTTGATAATTTTTACTTTGATATCAAGATACCTTTTCCTGTGAAAAATAGTATTTAATGACGATCTAGGTGCACAATAGGATGTACTGTGGACAGGCCAGGAAGGATTGCCTGTTTAAGTAGTAGTACCGTGGGTGATGTGATAATTATAATCATCACCTCGGTGCAACTGCTATGCACGGGCGACTTTCAAATCATCGCAATATTTATTGACAAGCTGATCAGCATACTTACTATCAACCTAAAAATCTATGTAATCGTTTTTCTTTTAACCCCTAAGATTTTCATTCTATTTATTAACTGAGTTGGTAAGGAGTTCAATTTTCTATTTAATCTCAATGCAGTTTAATTATGTAACTCTGTAGCTTTACTTCGCAGGTTCAAACCAACTGACACAACGTAGGGAGTTACTTAGATCAGCTGTTTGTTTTTGAACCTTTACGCACTTCAGTTTTGGTAATAAACATATAATGTTTTGGAGCCTCTTAGATCAGAAAGTTGTTGTTTACTTTTGTCAAACTATCCAGTAAGTAGGTACCTTCGTGTACAGGAATGAATTAATAGCCTATAAGGAAGACATTTAGGCGCTCTGCTACCTGTACATTTGTTGGATTCTATGAGTCTTTCCCGGCAGTTCTGCAGTTTGCAAGAGAAGTCGTGCTTTCCAAAATTATCAAAGCAAAGAGACGTGTTGTATTATGACCTTTGCTCATCATGACGATTAGGCTAAAGGCCTGATCTATCAGTAAAATATATAGTGTACTTGTTCCTCACCACAAGTGTAAAAATTATCTAGGTCCGTGTCCACTCACTAGGGCCAAGTTGAAACTACGTGTTCGCTCTCCTGATGTTAGGAACGACTTACCTATCACACACTGGGAGAGGAGTACTCGATCATCAGCTTGAAAAACTGGAACGATTAGTTCATTTATTCTCGCTAGATAGCAGGCACCATCTATCGAAACTGGCCAAACATAACTAAATATTCCTTCAGGATAATTGGTCTAACTCGACACACAAATCTTAGGACTGATTGTAAGTAGTTTTATGGGGTTCAATCATAAAAGTAAATGATCTTCTACCTCTATGGATTCAACTCATTTAAGTACCAGGCTTTTGGGGACAGTAATGCATTGCTATACTTACCTTACTGCTATTGTTTGTTACTGATGATGGCCTAACCGTCGAAATCGATTTAGCATTGTAACTCTTTATTTATTTTTCGTGGGAATGGACAACGTTTTTTCACTAACTTTCGTTTTGAAGTTGACTAGTTGGAGGTGATAACACAGATAACGGGGTCTGTATTTGTCAGCTATTTTTATGCCTTACATGCAGGTTTTGATGTGAAGCAGGGAATGGAAGCGAAGTGCAGAGCAGAAGGGGGAAATATCGTTCCCTATGTCTCTTCCATGGACAGATAGTTTCACCCAAGTCGTGTGAATGGTGCTACCAGAGCCACATGGCTTTTGATATTTAAGTCATATCGAGAGCATTCCAACTTCCACAGGGTAACACTTAGGAAATCAACAGTATCATTAATGGTGTCAACTGTCATTGGCCAGCTGCAAATAACTGTTTTTGGTTTTTTATAAGGCTTACATTTTTTCAAGCTAGGATGTTAAATTATTTTTTGTCAACTCAAGAAGATTGAATTAGGTTTTTTGCTATTTCAGTCGCTGAATGTAAATACAACCTAGTGCTACCAATCACGAATGAGTGTTATCCACGTATTCATTTTATATTTTTAAATGAAAATAGATTCAATTCTAAAAGATTTGGCAACATCCTCATTCTCCAACGATGAGTCGTTTCTTTCTATGATTTTTCAGTTTTTGCAACGATTACGTCACACTGGGCAAGGGGATCCCGCCCAGGCGAGAGAGGGGCTTTGACGTCATAAGCGTGCGAAAATTCGAAAAATTTTGGAGAGAAAACTATTCATAGTCAGAGAATGAGGTTGATGCCAAAATTCTTGGAATGAAATCTACTTCCATTTAAAAATAGTTAAGTACCTTTTCCTTACCTAGAGTATAGAGGCTACCTTCTATTAGAGAACAATGAAATTCATGAAGGTCTATCTAGATCTTAACTCACGGTCCTTGAAAATCTAATCATAATTGGACGACTACTCCAGTATAGTTTTGCTTTTTACAAGGATTAGCGCACATAGACGAACATACAGGAAACTAAAATCGTTCAGGATGAAATAAAACTTTATGTGAGTGGTTATTTTGAGTTGGGAGGACATTTTTTCGGCCTACTGACAGTGATGCTTTCTACAAAGCTTACATTACCTATGTGGATTTGGGAGCAAAATATCAACATGATTGCGAATAGCAAATTTCTTTCAAGTCACGTAGCGGAAGCATCTTCAGTTTTTGTAGGATTCTCATGTACTTTTGACATGGATAGGTACGTAAGTTGTATGTAGCTCTGGGGGTCTGTTATGACTTCGCTACACAAAACGCATGCACTTAGGCGTAACAACTATATTTCATTATAATTACTGTAATATTGCGCTTTCTATATTATTATTTGTAATAATAAAACTGTTGTAATAATGAACACTTTAAAATCAATAATTAGTTAACACTTGGACACAAGAAACAGGCGATCAAAGAGGAACCAGCAATTACCAGGTATGAAATTCATTGAAGCAGCTTGATGGCACAGTAGGGTCATTCCGAATTTTCGTCCGACATAAAAATTCGCTAATTTCCGCTTACAACGAATGCTCTACATCTACAAACAATCTTTGCTAGTGAGTTGAAAATTGACCCACCCCCTCCCCCACAAAATCGTTCACCACTTGCTGAGAAGCTCTAAATTCATTACGCTTCATACAACATCTATTCCACGTCTGACAACTTTCCATCTTTCAACTTCCGTCCATTATGAACTACTCTCACTTCTGATGACCGAATAAGTTGGTCGGAGTTTTCTGTTTGATTACCTAGAGTGACAATGAGTTGAATTTTCTCCAATTCACCCCGGAGAGTTGAAATTTAATAGACCATTTCATAAGTCGGACGCGCGCAGCTGGTAACGCGCAGCTTTGATAAGCATCTTATCAATCCTTATCAGTGGCAGACCACAACTCGCCTGCTGACGCTCTTTCAACGTTGGACGGATAATCTTTCATTATTTTCTGGTAATTATTCTATACTTACAAACCTCTAACACTTAAATGTACTCAATACATGTTGCCTCAAGGTTTCCTGAGAGTTATTTCACAAGTATCAACTTCGTGTGAACTGCAAGGCATAGTTTCCTGCCTTAGTTTTTCCGGCGAGCAAGGAAGTGATGGGATGGTTTAAATTATATCAGGAACTATTGTATTTAAGTAATATTATATTTATGTATGTAGTTACACGACTTTGGTGGTAACTATTTTGCACCAGGCTCCGATCAATGGTTCGCATGGTAAATGATATTTTAACAGTTAGGTACATATCGCCCTGAAAGGCATGTATCAGGCATGTTCCCGGTAATCAAGTATTTATGCAAACGATGTTAGTTATGTGTACGTATACTGCTAACGTGTTTTCTTAAGAATAGATGTAGGTAACTTACTGAATTGCCAGATAGAAAATGCACAGTGTTCAAGGTAGTCGCATGATGAGAGGGAGTGCCGGGAACTCATAATAGAGTCTTAAGAATATTAGCTATCAACAAAAATTATCATCCTGTCATTTTCAGCGATTTGGGTAGGAACCTAATTTTATGCTTCCTACATTGTTCGAAGGTAGGTAAGTAGGTACCTATACAGTTTTTAGCGAATTTTTGAGAGAAAAGAAAAATTATCGCAATGGGTTCAACAATAAATTATTTTCTTCACGAAACTCCATTGTAGAGTATTGTGAAAAGATGCCTGTAGTTGAACAGTTTTTCATATGTACTTAGACGAAAATATATGTTTGTAAGTGTGTGTGAGTTTTTGTGTGTGAGTGTGTGTGTCATTCGAGACGATAACCCTCTTTAGAGTTGAGATTAAAATCTATTGTTTACAATCTATTGATTTGTAAAAAAAGTAATCATTCCAAAAGAAAATATGAGTTTGTAGGACAGCAATTTCAGTGTATAATAAAGGGCTCCAATTCAAAATGTGAGAATATCACTTGAATAGATCATCAACTAATAACAACAGATCTTTTTGCAGAAAATTCATCCGATATATGATTTGATATGTAAAATTGTGTTAAAAATTAATTAAATCTGCCGAAATTGTATGAAATCATAAAATTTCTTTATAGAGCTATTTTCCGAGAATCAAACACCAAAGGATAGAATTCTTTTAGGAAATATAACGCAGATTTTGAAAATAAGGTGAAAAATTAGAATCGGAGAAGATGAGGAGAGTTGAGAATTGTGGGTTTCAGGGAGAAAAACACGGTTTTCTTGAAAATGCCTTTTAAAAAATCATATTTGGAATAAAATTGCGCTAGAATGGTTGTTGTAGGTAAAATCTCACTTGACGGGTTTTTACTCCATTTTTTTAGTGTCACTAAAAAAGTCAGCACTTTAAATCCACCACCTATAATGCGTGAATTTGAGAACATTTGCCCATATGGTCGTGCTGCATGACTGCTACTTTTTATAAATGTTACGGGCGATAGCAATGTGAGACACCCTTAATTAGATAGGTTCCTACTCGACTTCCGTGAATTCGATCATGGCTTGAGGAATCGAAAACTTCATTACCTGGGAGTACCTGCAAAGTTACTATTGCAAGAGAAAAATCACATTGTATGTTTTCTTTTGGCCTAATTATAAGAGTGGGAATTAAAACGGTACAGGAGAATGAAAGGTAAATTCGGTGAGAAGTCAGATTAGGAGGATTCCGAGACAAGGGACCCCGGCAGTAGTCTACTGTCTCTGAATTACAGTTTTAAAAACAGCAATATCGTGTTGATTCCGATAATACTTGGTTAATTCTAACACCGATTAGAAATAAATAAAAATGAAGCAGTTGGGAGTCGTAAAAAAAAGAATAAATATTAAAAAAAAAAAAAAAAAAATGATGCACATAGAATGCAGGAATGCAAGTAAACAACGTTGAGATGTCAGCCAGTGGTCTGTCACTGACCACCGTTACTGATAACGTTGCCATGCGCACATCTTCTTTTCCTTGATGAAATGGTCTATGTGTAGTCTCTCTGGAACACCAAGAGGCTAATGAAATTGCGGGCTTCGTCCTCATCTGGTGCATGAACTGAATTCTCTCCTGTTCACTGTAGATAGTGTGCTATTCACGGTACCAAAGGACATATTCATATCAGAATGTAAAAGCGTGCATTTATAAAATTCTCAGTGATAGTTCAGGTGCTGGTTTAACCGATTCCCAACGAATTTCGCGTATTCTCAAACTAGTATCTGTTTGGTCACATAATATGAAGGATCAGCAAAATTCTCTCCTGTTCACTAAAAAAGCTAAAATTTGACAGGGAGCTTCTTTGAGACATTAAGAGACATAAACAATTATGGTTCATGTTATGATCAGCCGAGTGAGAAGAATTCTTTCCTGTTCACCAAAGAAAGTTGAAATTTATTAGGGAGCCTTCCAGGGAAGGGCTTCTACCTGATTAATTAAGTGAGCTTAATTCTGTCCTGTTCAAGTTGAAATTTGATAGGAAGCTTGTTTGGGATATTTCGGGGACGAATGAAATGACGGACATCGTCCTTATCAGCCGAATGAGCTAAATTTTCTCCTGTTCACCCAAAGTTGTCATTTAGTGTGAAGTCTCTCTGGGATATGAGACTGAAGTAATGACGGACTCCGCCGTGATCGAATATATTAGCTAAATTCACTCCTGTAAGCCCTTGGAAATTGATTTTTAATATGAAGTATCTCTGAAACGTCAACATTAGATTAAACGAAGGACTCCATAAAAATCAGCTGAGTGAGATATATTCTGTCTTGTACACCCTAGAAAGTTGAAATTTAGTAGGGAGTCTCTATGAACTGTCAATAGACGAATTTAATGAGGGGCTCTACTAGTGTAATCTGCCGAGGAAGCGAAATTCTGTTCTAATCACCCTAGAAAGTTTAAATTTAATAAGGAGTCTCACTGGGGTATCTAGAGATGAATGAAATGACGTACCTTGTCGTGATCACCTGAATCAGCTAACTTCTCACCTTAGAAAGTTAAAATTCGAAAGCAAGTCTCCTTGGAACGTAAATTGACGTAAAACGACGGAGTCCAGCCTAATCAGCTGAGTGAGCTAAATTCTGTCCTGTTCAAAATATAAAATTGAAATTTAATGGCTATTTAGCTTCTCTGGGATAGTTAAAGTCGAACTAAATGGCGGACTCCACCCTCATCAGGTGAATGAGCTAAATTTTCCTTTCTTCACCCTAAAAAGTGTGCCAGTTACGGTGACATAAGACAAATTCCTGTCACAATATATCAGTTTTTATCATATATTCAGTGATTGTCGATAGAGGTTTAGTCGGTCCCCTACAAATTCTGCGTTTGCACAAACTAAACATCATCTAATCATTCTCCTCCCTCAATATTATCATAATCACCTTCTTAATTAACACGTTTTCACACGTAATTCCTTCGTAATTTACACGCTCATGCCATTTGCGCAAATCGGCTTGAACAAGCCAGTTTGCACAGTTATATCGTTGCATGTGAACGCTGTTTGCGCAAGCCATTTGGTTGCGCAGGCCTAAAAATTTGGCTTGTGCGAAGTCTGTCTCGGACAGAAATTCGGCTTGAGGTTGGAGCTTGGCATGAGTGGAGTTTGAGCGTGTGAACGCAGTTCAAGCCTACCCACGATCTCGCGCCGGCGCATTCCTTCTCTTCAAGTGTGTGAATCACATTATTCCAACCCCATATCACTCGGGAGCATCTAGCGCTCGTTCAAGCTGCATTGGTTGATTGGTTCTTGCGATGCAGAAAGAAAGAGAATTTCTCTTTGAATTCATTGAGCTGTACAAGTCTTTTTCTTGTTTGTGGAAAGTTAAGTCGAAGGAATACAGTGACCGCAATGTGAAATCACAAGCGTACGACGTTTTAGTCGAAAAAATGCGATTCGTGGACCCCCAAGCCAACAGGGATAGCGTCGTGAAGAAGATTAATTCCTTGCGAACTTCCTACCGAAGCTGTCCCTCCTGAGCAACCAATCCTTGCTCCATTTCCGACCTTTGGAACTCTTTGAGCCCAATTTTTTCTTTATCAAGCAAGCCGCCGTCGTACACAGGATAAGCTCCTCCTCATCCATATTAAAAATTATGTCGAAATTGTGATTGGTTTTTTTTTGAATAATTTTAAAATTTTTAATTAATCAACTTTAATTAAAGCGCACTGATCGACGAAGTCCACTGACTGAATCCCACACAATTTCACAAGCACAACTGAACGTGTGAACGCGACCGCGTTGTTCAGTTCAGTTTGCGCAAACTGGCTTGTGCAAGCCGGTTTGTGCAAATGGCTTGAGCGTGTAAACCCACCTTTAGGGATCGTTAAAATCTTGTTAAAAAGGATACGAGAAAGCAATGTTCCACTGTCAACTTGGTGGACTTTTTTCAAATTAATGTTAAATCGTTGTATTTAGACATTTATAACTTTTTAGTTTTTCCGGTTGAAAATTTGGAATTAAAGCCGGGAACCGTATCATCAACGACTGTCAACACATTATACAATTTGATTAAAACGATAGTTAAAAAGTATTGTGTTCATATCTTTATTGCCTTCGCAGTTTTTAAGGTATAAAACTTTGATGTTGAGCAGTTAAGAAGATATGACTAATATGCAATTAAGGCCTCGACCCTTTACCAAGAATTTCTATTTAGCGAATTCCCGTGAAAAAATGAAACTATTGCAATGGCTCCAAAAAAAGTTCAAAAATTGTCATCATTGAAATTTGTTTTGAGGCATTCTGAAACGAATCCTAAAAGAAAAAGCTATAAAATTATGATTTATATATATATATATATATATATATATATATATCTATTAGGAGAGAAATGATCTCCAGAACTCACTCTCCTGATCTGGGTGGTTCCTCAATATGTCAATCGTGCACAACAGGTCTACGGAGGCTCCATATCGAATTTAAGCCTTTTAAGTCTCTCAGGAGAGAAATGAGCTCCCAAGCTCACTCAGCTGATCACTGCGAGTCCTCACATTGTCAATCGTACACAGCAGTCCCAGAGAGCCTCCATACTAAATGTCTGCCTCCTAGATCTGTCTGGAGAGAAATGCGCTCCCGAGCTCACTCATCTGATCTGTGTGGTTCCTCAATGCGTCAATCGTGCACAGCTTTGCTATAGAGGCTCCATACCGAATGTCAGCCTTTTAGGTCCATTACGAGATAAATGAGCTCTCGAGCACAATCAGCTGATCACGGTGGGTTCTCACTTTGTCAATTTTACACAGTAGTCCTATAAAGGCTCCAACCCAATTTCTGCCTCCTAGGTCTTTACTTTGTCAGTCGTACACAGCAAGCCTATAGAGACTCCACACCGAATTTCAGCATCCTAGGTCTATTAGGAGAGAATTGAGTTCTTAAGATAACTGAGCTGATCACGGTGGGTCCTCACTTGTCAATCTTACACATCAGGACTATATAGAGGCTCCACACTAAATTTCAGTCTCCTAGGTCTATTAGGAGAGAATTGAGCTACCGAGCTCACTCAGCTAATCTGTGTGGTTTCTTACTTTGTCAATCGTTAATACTCGTATCAGGACTGCAGAGGCTCCACACCGAATTTCAGCTTTCTGCGCCCATTAGAAGAGGAATGAGCTCGCGAGCTCACTCAGCTGTTCTGGGTGCTCCCTCACTAATTCTATTCTACCTGTCTCATAGAGGCTCTGTTTCAAATTTCAGCTTCATAGATTAAACGGCATAGAAATTAGTTTACGAGATCAATCGGCATATTATGCACGATGAAATTTCATTTCAGCTTCAGAAATTAAATACCATAGAAATCAGAATTAGGAGCCAATCACCTGGTCAGGGGTCTATGCATCGTCTAGTAGGTACCTACTGCTTACAATTACAAGTACCTACTACTCAACAGTAGGGTAAGACGGGGGAATGCCATCCCCTCAACTTCAAACTGCCACAGAATGATATAGAACTCCCGTAGAATATTCAGCATTGTCCCATTCTCTCTAACCCTTGATCAATTTTGACAAAAGGAACTTCTTTTTGTTATACGATGACGTTCTTGGCCGCTACTTAGTGGTAAATGAAGAAAGTAATAAGGATGGAATTACCCCACTGCCGGGGTAATGACATCCAGGCTGTGGGGTAATAACATCCTAAAGCAACTGAACTATTTTTTTCATTTTCGGAGAAAAACCTGTAAAAACTTCAAGAATGTACCTATTTAATTTTTTTCAAAAAAAAAAAAAAAAATAATAATAATAATAAAAAAATAAATAAATAAATAAATAAATAAATAAATTACTGGAGGAAATACGTTGGATATGATTATTTTAGGAAAACACTAGGTACTGGACTAATAGGCAAAGTTCACACAGAGCGTTTTTTAATTGAGGGTTCTCGGAGCACGAATAGTGTGCCAACTGATTGCATCTGGTGCACCTCCACATCAGCGCATCTTTCTCGTCAGTCTCTCTGTAGATAAAACAGAATCGTTCTTCTGCGTCACTCAATTCTAGGACGTCGTCTGGTTCGTCATCGTCACATAGATTTTCGTCATTTAACCCGTAGTCAGTGCCACTTTCTTCCCGAATTTTCATCTTTTGTTTCTCTTTTTGAACCCAACCTTTCGAGCTTTTTTAGCTACATCAATTTTCTTTTCCTTTTTCTATTTAGAGAGCCCTTCTCAAGGGTCAATACCGTAAAAATCAATCTTTCGTTTCGAAGTAGGTTTGATTGTGGTTTTGAAATTTTTGGTAATTTTTTTTCTATTTTGAAAAGTTAAATATTTATTTAAAGCAGGATTCTAAGACCTTTAGTAACACAATATAATTTTCGGAAATGAGAGAACAACATACGTATTGTAAAATCGAGATAGAGATGTTGGGTATTACCATCCACACAGTGTAGTGGATGCCATTGCCCCTCAAAAAAAGATGGCATTACCCCAATTTGACACACAGTATTAAAATGGGCACCATACCGTTATTAACATGTATCATGTTTTAGCCCTGGGGTCCTAGCGAATTTTGCGAGTCAATTTTTTTCCGCGCACGAAATTAATTACAGTGATTTCCGCCTACAACCGAGTCGTTGCTAGGGAAATGGTACTTCGTCGTTTTTCATCCCACAAAATTCGTTGACCATTCGTTCGAAAGCTCTCGATTTATCCAACAATATTATGTTAACTACGGCGAAGTGCGTGTCCAACAAACTGAGTTATGAGCATGGTTATATAAATAATTGTTTACACACAGGTGATCATTCTCAATAATTGATATTGTGAACATGATTGCAACCGCTTGTTAATTTCTGATGTTTTCATAGAATTTCGAATCAATATCGAGGAGAAAACATGATACATGGTTGAAATGTTTGGTTCTAGAACAGAAATAATTTTGTGTAAGACACTTTAAACCTGTGTAATTTACGAAAATTCTTCAATATGATCATGTATGACAGGTAAGTCTGCTGATCCAAATCACAGTTAGATTTCCGATTTCAATTTTTTGGACCGACTTTTGAAAACTGCATATGAAACGATAGGCAAATTGCTAATTGAGCATATGGATTTAAAAAAAAATTAAAAGTTTTGGAAATTGCGTCACTTACATGGTATTTATGAGGTATCGGAAGTTATAACGGATATCATTGGAAAACGTGAAGGCATGGAATAGCCGACAATTATTTGAACAGCTGTCATAAGTCGATTGAAGATAGTCACATGCGTTGCTAAGATACTTTAGGGCTCAAAAAATGTCGTATAGAGTGAATAGTTTTCTGGTGAGTTCGAAGGATGGGATTACCCCATGGATGTCATTCCCCCGTCCTACCCTACCTACCATGTAGTGCCTTATTTGCTCATTATGGTAACTTAGCAATATTAGTTTATATATAGTTTATAATCAGCAATTACGATCTATAATCGTAATAGATCAGCTTTCCTTTTCACACTACAGCGGATTAGGGTTCATGAGATGTGAAAAAATGAGAGCATTCCGAAAAGTGGCGAATTATTTTCCTGATATGAAAACTGAGGGAGTTACTCTTTCCTAGCAATGCCTTGGTTGTACGTAAAAATCAATATAAAACATGTCGGGTCGCGCTGAATTTCGCTTAATTTTCAAGCAAAAATCCAGCGGTAAAACATGATACATGTTAAAAAGTTTTATCAACAATGCAATAGAACATTTAAGCTTTTATTCTCAAAAGTATCCTGAAAAATATACTTAAATTTCTTTACAACCTAATTAATTCTCAAAAGTATCCTGAAAAATATACTTAAAAAAAAAGAAAAAAAGTTATTTGATTCGCACAATATTTTTCTGCCATAAAATTGGTAGTTAATAATTTCTTAACACCCAAAGTGCTCAAATTCCAAAACAATGTAACATAATATAATATGTCAATCCACGAAAATTCGCTCATACGATCGTGGCATAAGTTTAGAAATTTTTTCTCTTAGATATCGGAAATTGCCAATAGTTGAACGGGCAGCAGATTCCTGCGATCACATCTATATCACCATCTTAATCCGTGAAAAGGAGACGGAAGTAATTCACAGGAAAACCGACATGTTGAGAACGTTCATCCTAAAATAGGTAGGTATCGTAAAACGAGAAATAAACGCATAATTCGGTGCTCGTAGTGAGTAGGTACTTATTGACATTCATACGATTTTATTAGTCATGTTATTAACTATACAGGTCATATTATTCTCCCTCTTTTATTCATCCTAATTATTGAACGGTTGAATAGGGTGATCGTAATGCGCTGGCAATAGGGTTGAAAGGAGAGTAAATTAAGCCAGATAGGTCCCTCATCCCTCTCTGTGTCTGCGTGACTGCCCCTCTTGCCTTTCCCTCAGCGATGCGGGAATATTCTTCGCGGTAGGCGGGGGCTCGATGCAATGCAACTGCCGCCGATAGACATATGGTCCTTCACTAAAGATTGGTACAGCGGGGGCGAAATCCAGGGGCGGCCGGTGAGGGGGGGCATCGGGACATTGCCCCAGTACTTTCGGGAAGAAAGTAACAAACTAGAATGAAGCTTTAACAAGCAATTCATCGTTTCAAATTAGAACGTTCTCTTGTCATTCTAAATTTTTTAGGTACTTAGTAAGTAGGTTCCTATAAGATAGTATTTTAAATTTAATTTATTTGATTAATTAATTTATATATTTAATTTATCAATAATATTTAATGATTATGATTTATTGTCATTTAATAGTCACATTAGGTATTATTTAGTAGTCATATTCTTTCATAACGGTTGACCATGGTATTTGACATGGCCCAAGTGGGATTTATGTTTCCCACTGTATTTGTGTTTCCATGTATTTGTTTATATTTATGTTAAAAAAAAAAAAAAAAAAAAAAAAGAATGGAAGAAAAACCTCAATACTCTTCTTGACTGTCAAATAGGTAAAATATTTTTGTGCCCCACTCCTTTTGCAGACCACCGGCTGCCACTGGCCTGGCAAAATCGATTTTACTTCATCTTTACATTTAAGAAAAACTTCTACAGCTTTGAGTTTTTATTGAAATACGAACATATTGGTAAGTGATGCATGCATTACAGGAACGTCTCTATGTATTGAGTATGGATATTAGGGAGCTCCGAAGAGATAAAAAACACCCTCAGTTGCCCTACCCCAGCAATCACATTTTTTTTTTTTTTTTTTTTTTTTTTTTTTTTTTTTTTTAAACAAAACTCCCCTCAAAGGCGGAGGGGGCACACCATTAAATTGAAAAATGAACAAATAAATAAAATAGTGGGGAGGAAGCCCAGGTTTACCCGACGCCGGCTCTAGGGATAAGGGAAGTTGCAGGACGAGGAGGAAGAATGGGATGAAAGGAAGTGCCCCTATAGAATGACCACCAGTTCAAGTAAGAACCCCTCAGGACGCGGGTGGTGATACCACGGAGTACTCCTGCAGAGATGCCCAACTCGAGTAACTCCGTGGCGCTTTTCCCGCACCATACCCCGCGCCATGACAAGGTCGCAGCCATGACCTTGATGTTATTAGGTGCCACTCCTTTTAGCTCAGATATCGCCTGTCGTAGATCGTTTCTATCATATTTACTTTTCTTAGCCCGCCAGGTCTGCTCCATGTCCACGCTGCCACTGACAACCTGGACATCCAGGATAATGGCAGACCCATCGGGCTTGACAGCAACGATATCCGGCTTCTTGCCCCGGTCACTCGGCATGTGATATAGTCTCTCTCTCTCAACAGCCCAACCGCTGGATGACAGAGCGCCTGCTATCTGCTTGGCAACCGCATCATGACGGAGAATGCGGCCACCGTGAGTACGAGGACACTGCTGCACTACATGATACAGGTTCTCATTTTTACCCCGACAGGCACGGCAAAGGGTATCCACTGTCCCGCGACCACTCCTCGAACACCTCACCGAGGTGGCCAATGTGGCCACCCGGACGGCATGAAAATGGCGGTAGTCGCGGGCCCCAATGCCCTCTGAAGCCCATTCCACCCACTGGGAAGAAATGGGGGATTCAGAGCACTGTCGGAGTTCCTTACCATCTACTGACTCATGCAGCGCAGCAGCGAACTCAGCAGATGAGCTGGGTTTGGGAGCAGTTGGTGTTGCTCGGTCGCACCACAACAACTGCTGCTTGACAAAGTCAAGGTCAGCAGCAGTGCGGGCGACTTCCCAGCTCGAGCCCCTAAGGGCGAGCAGGCGCTGGCGGCGTAAAGATGGGATGCTGGCTGAGAGAGAGACAATACCGAGCCCACCGGCCTTGACCGGTGCATGGACATAGGCACTTGGGACACCAGGTGGAAAGCCTAGCCAAGAGCGCACAGCAGAACGAACTTCACGATCTAACTCTAGCAGCCTCCCCGCAGTAAGCCTGCCAAAGACTAACCCATAGGTCAGCTTTGGCAGTAAGTACGTGCGAAGGAGGCGCAGCTTCTGCTGTGGCTTCAATGGAGCCTTGGTGATACACACACACACACACACACACACACACACACACACACACACACACACACACACACACACACACACACACACACACACACACACACACACACACACACACACACACACACACACACACACACACACACACACACACACACACACACACACACACACACACACACACACAAACACAGAAAGACATGGAACGAAGTTGTTCAGAATGGTCTAAAAAGTAAAATGCGAGTAGAAATTTTACCACTGTGAAAATAAAACAACCGTTTGATCTCTCAAAAGTGAAAACAAAGCTTCCGCTAACTATAGGTAGGCTTGGGAGCAATTTAAGAGATGAAAATTTAGTAATTAGGTTCCAATAACTAGTAGGTACATCCACACGGACAATTATTGTTAATAAAATTAATTTCGCAACGTTAGAATAAATTCCATAGCAACTATATCACCTGATAATTCCAATATTGGCATTATATCAGCTGATATTTTTAAGACAATTTTATGTATTTCAGTATCACTATCTTGCGATATTTGATGGAATTTGGAGCTTGATCGCTTATTCAATAGATTCGCTTGCAGCGCATTAGAAATTGCGCTTAGAAATTCGAAGGTGTTTTTCGATTTTCGAACCCTTAGGGAAACCGAACTGTTCAACGTACATTGTTGCGGATGGTTTTAATCGATTGTTTGGATCACATTAATCATTGACAAGCGAAAAATCAGCTACCTGTTACCTGGAGTTTTTGCGATCTCGAGTTTTGAATGTTTAGCACTTTAATGCTACCCTTTAGGGCTGACAGAAATTGATGCCGAGCGGGCGGCGGATGGACGGATTTTTTTTTTTTTAATTTTTTTTTAAATCGATTTTCGGATTCTAAAAATCTTGAAACGTAAAACAAAAAATTTGCAGGGGGGGTTACAATTTCATTTTTTTCTTGGTCGATTACAAAGGTTCATTATTGAAAATAATAAACCATAAACCAAAATGGCTACATTTAGCATTCACAAGACTAATGCTGTTCTGACGTGTTTGTTACAATTTCACTCACATCAATGTTTCTACATAAAAAATATTAGACTGGTGTATAGGAATTTTCCTACGTAAGCCCCAGGAAGGCCAGATTGTAGCACTTTTAAATAGGGCTTTCGCCATGATCGGAAACACGGCATCAAGCAAACTCTAAGAAACCTCAACATATTTTCAGCATATTTAGAAATGGTTAGGCCTTCAGAAAAAGTGGAAACTTTTGTTTTGAATGTTCTCATGCTTTCAAGGAGATTTTACAGAAAATTAAAAGTTACATATAGTGATTGGGAATTGTAATTGGGTTAATTACACTGCTCTAAAATAGATCAAGAAGTAAAATATATTTACCTAATCAAAATAAATTTCTTCTGAAGGCCAAAAGATTTCTTAATTTGTTGAAAATTATGTTGTGGATTTTTTATAGTTGCTTGTTGGCGCTTTATCCAATAGTGGCTTAAGCCCTATTTTGCACTCTGCAATCTGACCTTCTTGGTGCTTAAATAGGAAATTCCCTGTACACTAGTCTAATGTTGTTTTACGTAAAAACACTGGTGTGATGAGTTTCAATGGTCTTTGTTCTAACATCTGGGAGCAGCATTAATTTTGAGAGCGACAAATTCAGCCATTTTTTGACCATTTTTGATTTTTATTGATGCTCTAAGTACCCATTCCGTCGAACGGCAAAATTCGTGCCTACTCATTTTCGATGTAGAAACCCCAGCAGAATATTTCATTGAGGTCGGCGCCGGACTTACCGCGCACTCTCTTTATAAGATTAAGACTCATAATAGTACTCGTATTAGTTCTTGTTATCTCTAGACGGTCCAGTGTAGGTGGGTGTTCCATGTTATAGTGTTGTTGTGGTGGAATCTGCGCATACCCAAATATCTGTTTCTTGCCTCATGCACAAATCCTTCAATAATTTTATAATTTGATTGAATTTTCTGATACCCCTTGGCCGATTTCATTGCATTTGGATAAATGAAATCAATAACTTACCCAGATTTTCACGAAATTATCAAGGATGTTGGTGATGTATGCAAGGAAATTAGTCAGGAACCTAGTCCTCTGGTTTGCACCGGAGAGCAATCCAACGCAAAAATAATAAATCGTGTGATAATTTGCAGATTCATATACTTTTTCATTCGATTTATGAAATCGACGTACCTTGGAACGTAAACTAACAAAATTTTAAGGGGGGGGGGTTGAACGTTTTTTCTTGATCGATAACAAAGGTCTATTGTTGAAAAGAAGAAAAAGAGCAAATTAGCCTCACAGCTCATTCAAATGTTCAGGAGTACTCCGTGTGTCGTCATTACAACCCAGTTGTAGCAAAGATTCGATTTTAAATGTCCATTTTAAATTTAATTTTATCAGCTGACCTTTACAAGAAGAGATGTAGTTGGCTGATCTGCCGATAGTGTACATTAAGCTCTTCCTTCTTCCTCGTTCGCTCATTTCTGCAGAGGGCATCTCATTATTAGTGTGAGAGTTTCCAGTAGTTCATAACAAAATGTTTAACATACGGAAATGGGGAAAATGGGAAATTTCAAGCTGATAACAACTAATAACTAAGTAGTGTTGGCCCATCCAGAGGTCACTCAGTACTACAGTGCACTGCATGCCGGTATTATCAAGTTCGGCAAACTATAGATGGGTACTTGCTACTCATTTGAAATAAAACACCAAATGTTTTTGAACGTCAAAATTGCGTTTCCATAAAATATTGGGCGATAGAAATGCGGTTTCTGCTAAACTTTAAGTGAGGTTCAGCGAGGGACGGCAGTGATGTTTTTCCATCTCGAAAAATGTACCCTTAAAGAAGGGGAGGCCCCCCCAATGTCGTAGGCGTGTGAATCACACTGTAATAGAGCCTCCGTGTTGGGGAATGTTAACTGGAGATATAAAGACAGATGAATGAAAAAGACGGGGGAGTGGGACTAGTGCTGGCGAGTGCTGAGAGGGGGGTCCACTTTATCGGCAGAACAGACTGTACCCGTCAGTTAAGTGAGCTCTTCCCTAATGTAAATTGCTGTAGGTTTTTTAACTGATGTATATTAAGCTAGTTAAGGCAGTGATGTGGGCTCAGTCAGTATCAAACAGTCCCCAGTGCCCGTTGCCCAGTCAGTAATCCGGTGTCACATGTGTATGTAGGTACCTACTTTATGGCCCCGCCTGGAAAAGTAAGTGTTTTAAAGGTTATTCTGATGTGATGAAATCCAGAATCGATTCATGAGTTAATCGATACAGTACTCCAACACAAGAGTCTTCGTTGTTTTAACAGATATCTAGATAACATCTTTCTCTTTCCTCCTCTACAATCCTCTATCTAATCATGAATGCCTCCTTTCATGTGTTCATTCTCATACCATCTCACTCATTTGAATCCCAAAATAAGCAGTGCAATACAGTAAATTAAAAACCTAGATAGATTTGGAAACATGGTGTTCTTTCTCATATTTCCAAAGCAAATTTGTATAATTATTAGGTAATATTCAATAAAGGGATTTACAGTTTATTTAAATACAAAGTTCTATTAATTTTTGGAATACATTTTCGACATTAATAATCAAGACTCGCACTCTTGTACAATATTTGGTAGGCACTTGATTGATTATTTCTTTCTGGTTTCTCAAAATTTCCGTTGTTCAAATTTTCATTCTTCAACTTTTTCAATAGAATTTCGTTTAAGAGAGAGAGATCTCAAAGTTAACTAAAAAGAAACATTTTAGTAATAAGTTCATTACAAACAAACTTTAGGGGCCAATTAAATTTATACGAGGCCATGTAATGATTGTCACCTGCCATCCATTTTCCGTGGCGTGAAATTGTCAAGAAATATGAAGTAGAAGGAGTGAAAAAGTTGATGTTTTTGCCTGCAGCGTTTTTACAATAAATTATACGACAATATTGGCTGTATCCACAGCCGCACCCGATTGCTCCACGGTTTCATTAGAATTAGATTCGTGTGTTATAATTTCTCATTTTTGTTCTAAGAATCGATTGTTGCGCCCTTGAAAACACCGGACTACATATTTTAAGGTCAAATGGTTTGGACAAAAAGCCGATTGACGGTGCTGTGGCGCCCCTAGGCAGACGAGGGGGTAAAATCGTTCCCTTATGACATCATTCAGCTTCCTTTACACTGTTGTTTCGGCCACTTCCACATCCATGTTGCACATTTTGGAAAGCCCTTATTATTTTGAAGGGCGCTTATTTGATCTAAACATTAAATTTTCAAATGCCTTTCTTAGTTCACAATTGAAAATAATAAACCAACATTGTAACCCCCCCTCCCTTTCGAAATTTATTGTTTTACTGGTAACTGGTAAAGCTGCAAATTATCATATAGCAGTTTATTATTTCCATATTAGATAGAGCTCTTGTGCAAATCTATTGACTTCCTCTGATTGACTCGCTTACATCCGGAATCCTTATCCTAAAAATGAAATGAAAAATGACTTGGAATTGATCTAGGAGGATGTGAGACAACTCAAGTATGAGACAAAAATGACCGAATACAAATCAGTTTCAGACCATACTACGACAGAATCCGTGAAAAAAGCCATGGTTGTGTGTGTGTACATACTATGTATACTATGTATGTATGTACGTATGTGTGTGACACTTACATGTTTTCGACGCTGCCCAGGCCACAATTCTCAACTGATTTTTGAGATTCGTTCTTTGTTCGATTCCAATTTTAGCCTAGTTGTGTACCAAACCTCAGAAGTTCTGAATTTCATGACGAAAAGGAGAATATGGGGGGAGTAAAGCCGAAAAAAACGTGTTTTTTCTTATGCTCGTACTTCTTATGCTATTCTTTTCCGGTATTTTGTTGGCTATTGTACTATGTTGCTCGAAGTATTTGGCCTCTTGGTAGAACCACGCTCAGTAAATTAGAATTTCATAACGGCGGAATCGGGGAAATACCAATGTATCGTGATATTTTGTAAAATCAGTTTATGCTTTATTCTGGAATTGAGTGTGGGGGTATGTATCCAGGTAACATCACGATCTATCCGCCATTCTCACTATTATCATCCATACGAAGAGACGACACTTTAGTGCATCCATTACTTTCTAATATGTTTTGAAGAATAAAATCCTATTGCCATTATGTAACAGCCATTAATTCACCTATTCGTAGGAATGCTAAAATATAAGAAGAAACTTCACATAAGTATAACAGGACGGAGCTTTCACCAAGTCCTGTATTGAAGTATTATAATTCCATAATAAAAAATCAGCACCCATAATCACTGTTTTCCTCAGGAACAGGCTCCGATCCAGAGGGGGGCTGATATGGCTTTAGCCCCCCCCCCCCCCTTTGGACCCAAACTTACACTAGATAAAAGGCAAATCGGTATGTAATAAATACTTCCCTTGTTTAAAATGGTTGTCAACATTTTTTGTGTGACCCTACTTTATATTAAAAAGTTCGGAGCATTGCCATACTATTGTATTATTAACTTGATTAACCGTGAAAAGCAACCCTATTTCTTTCTCGTTTATTGCAACTCATTCGTCGATGCGACGAATACCACTAAAAAACTGTGATAAATGGATCAAAATAGCAAGTGTTTTTAGGTGTTTGGGGAATGGATTTATTGAATGTCACATCAACGATAGTTACCTATTTTGTTTATTCAAAGAAAAAAGTTCAGAAATGATCACAGTTTTGGTCCTTAGAAACAGAAACTTTATTTTTGATTAAATTGGTAAAAAACACCACTTATTTTTCGGGATCATAAAAATTCCTGGACCCTCGAGTAAATTTTATAGGGCTGAGAAATTTTGATCTCTAGTAGTACATGAGTATAGGAATATAATGAGCAGTCTTGTGATCGAATAGTACTGAAATAGGAGCTCACGGAATTCGGTAAATAACAATGTATAATTCACTATTTTCTTTACTTTCCTAGATAATTTAATATAGGTATACCACCGAGTTAAAACACATGAAACGTTAAAAACGTTCTAGAGTTTCATTAACGTTGAACGTCTTGTTAAAACGCAAAATAGAAGTATTTCAGGAACTTCCTAATATAGCATTTACACATTGAATTAACGGTCTTCCATATCAAATTAACGGTTTTTAAGTTCAAATTAACGGTTTTATATTTAAAATTAACGGTTTTGTGGGCCAAATTAAAAATTCATCATCTTTCCATGTTATCTATTTGGGGGGGGGGGGGGGAATAAATATAATATGTTATAGAACGGCAATATATTGTCAAAAATTTTAACCAGAAATATGCTGCAAATATAATAATATTATCCAAAACCAACCCAAGACAAAAGGAGTAGGTATATGACAAATTTAACTACTCTAAACAGGTAATGACAAGTGATCAAGTGAGTAGTGAAGGGGTTTCCCTCTGGCTGCTTTCGTAGAACCAAGAGCATGTCCATAACCCAGTTGGCACAGTCAGTGGAAGTAACGGTGGCGACTCCCTCGGCGATCGAATCCGGCGAAGAATGTTCTTGCGCATCACTGCAATACGTCTTGTAATGTGTGGATAGCCAAATCTTTTTAAAGCCGTTAAATTGAAATGGAATAGCGTTAATTTGAAATTTAAAAGCGTTAATTTGAAATAGCAAACCGTTAATTTAATTTGAAAAACCGTTAAATCGATATGGAAAACCGTTAAATCGATATGAAAAACCGGTTATTCAATTTGGAAAACCTATAACTTGATCGAATAAAAAATTATCATGAAAATTGGTTGAAAATAGTGGAGAACCTCGATTTTACAATATTTCCACCCCCTCCCACAGAAACTCGTGGTTGCGTATGTACGTTCGTATGTATTGATCCGACGGTAATGAAATCTATAGGAGATATGTAGGAGCTAACCCGCATAATTATGTTATTATGTCAAAGTCGGTCAATTAGACTCGGAGTTTCATGTGTGTCAACCAACTTTAGTTTGGCTCTTCGCAAAAGTTATTACCCAATCATTCGCGATAAAATTCATACAGCATCTTTCCGAAACCAATCCTCACCCTCCGAGTTTGAACAAATCGGACCTATTAATCTTCAGAAATCAACGTTGTGAGAAATCATCGTTATTAGAAATTCACGTTTTCGCATGCGAACTCACCATTATTGTTCCGATAAAATTTGTGGGGGATCATCCAACAGCTAACTCACACAATCCAGGAGAATTTCATCAAAATCGGACCAAAACTTAGTACAGTTTTGGGCATGACACTCAATTGGCATAGTCGTACAGTTAGATAGACTGACAGACACGGAACCAAAATTTATTATCAAACACTGAAACGCAAAAGGGGAATTTTGATTTTAGAAGGCAAACATTTTTTCGACTTCACGCACGAACACAATCTTCAGTAGTGAAGGAGCAAAAATAACCAAATAAAACTAATTTTCAGTAATCCAAGATAATCCGTGAAAAAAATAAAATAAAATATTGGAGTATGGCTGATTGTACGGTGTGCCGATTTAGTAAAAACACAGTGTTTGTGTGGGAGTGAGGCAAATTTTGTTGGAGCTTCACAGGTTACAATTTATTTTCAAACTATTTTCGTAATTTTCGTTCTGTTTAATCCCAATTTTTACCTTTGAGAGAGATTCCAAAGAGCTGAATGAAACCACCTAAATCTCTATTTGTTCATCCGTTCGCTCTCATTAAAAACTAGAACATTGACACGAAAAAAGATCGCCAACATGAATGTCGATCAGAACTGGCGAGAACGCAGAAAAAAGCCTTATAATTTACAATTATCTTTCTTATCAGCTGATACAATTCCAATATTACTCTTAATTCATAAATTCAAGTTTATTAAAACTTTTGTCATTTTATGAAGTGATAGTGAAGCGATAGCGAAGCGTGGTGGGTATCTAGATCTATGTCGATAAGTATACGGAGGACGAGCCTCTAGAAAGTGGCACATGGGAGGATCAATTCCATACACAACTTTGGGAGCTACCACATAGAAGTCGGGTAATCACAATTCGTATAGAAACCAGGTAGATCGTCATCCACCCATTGAAAGGGGTTTAAGCTGGGTCCCAATGTCTACAAGTGCTAAGTAAGCCCCCCGAAATTAGTAGATGACCTCCCACACAACAACATAAGGTACTGCATTAAGAAGGTAAGGTAAAATGCGAATAGCCAATGGCATCCCTGTTGACCACCACACCTCTTTGGAAGTTGGGCAGGGCAACGAAAGAGTCATTTAGGCTTATGTCCTAAAGGACTCCATGCAGACCAGTGCCACTCTGCCATTGCTCATGCCAGATGGAATTGTCACTATGTTGCATATAGTAGATCTGATATTTACTACACATAGGCAACATCTTAATAGAGTTATCATCGATGGCTCTCCTGCCAAGAGCATTGCCATGGAGCCAACACGTCTTTGCATTCACATGAAAGAGGTGCAGTGATATACCTATGTGAAGACTCTCTGTGAAGAGGTCATCAGAATACGAGTCCCAATTCGACTTGAGTGCACCTAGGGAGTCGCTACATATAACATGATTCCCAGCTCACTTCGATTTAAATGAATGAATAAGCTCCTTCTGATTGGGGGGGTTCTACCCTCTGGTCAAAATATGTAATAAATTAGTTTTCCCAAGGAAAGAGTGCAGGAGAAGCAAGCTCTGGTGACCAGATAGTATTTAATTAAACACGCCAGCTTGTCAAGGGATTCCCCTTGCAGGTAGCCATGTAAATATTGGCCGAGCTCACTTCTCCTCACCATTCTTAAGTCAAACATCAACTTGAAATCATTTCAACATATAACTTCCCTTTTACTTCTACACTCATGGGGCTCTGTGTTTCGGCCACACATAACTTCTAAAATTAGCTTCACAAGATCTCGCAGTCCGAGGCAAATTTTCCTCTGCTATCATGGTCGTAATGGGGTTTTGCATTCCTGGTTACTTCTCAATTTTACTTCGCAGGGCCCTAACGTGTGGGGTAAAATTCAGTCCTTACTCTCTTCCGAATCCAAATCGAAAGTTATCTTCGAGACATCAAAAACCTGCTGTTAGATGGACAACTACAAAACGTTTAGAAAGTCATATATTAACATAAATGACAACGGAAAACTACGCACTTTAAAACAGGACACAATTCTGCTCGTTATATTCTACTCGTTGTCCCTGATCCATGTTGTTGCCCTCATGATATTTTCATACTACCTACTTGCCAATGTTCTTGGATAGTATCCGAAATCTCTCTCTCTCTCTCTCTCTCTCTCTCTCTCTCTCTCTCTCTCTCTCTCTCTCTCTCTCTCTCTCTCTCTCTTCTTTACATTGCTGTCCTCCTTCCTCTTTACCCTTTTCGTAAGGCCGCTCCCGGCCAACGAGAACAACCATTCTTCTGCCATAAGGGATCACTACTCTTATAACATCAGACATTTTCATCAAAGTTTTGCAAGGGACAATCCATGGTAGTTGTAGGTTTAGAGAACGTCCCATTCACCGACGAGAATAATGCAACCATACAAGATCTTCAAATTCAAACCTTTGTTCATTGCTCTGTCGATCATATAAGCGTTTAGTTTCAGCCATAACTTTCCCAAACGTCTCACGTGCAATGTCATTTACCTCTTGCATTTGCTGTCTCATCTCTCAAGCGTATTTACCTCGAGCCTTGCAATCCACCTGTGATTCACGGCCAAAAAGCAGCATCGCAGGAGAAAGTCCAGTCGATTTGTCTACAGATTCATGGCACGCAAGAAGAACCATGGGTATCCTTTGATCCCAATCCCGATGATCATCAGTCAAATTGAGCAACATTTCACCAATGTTTCGATTGAAACGCTAGACCATTCCACCAGTTTAGTGTTATTTGAGTTATTTTTATGTTGAGGATTCGCAAAACCTCCTGAAAAATATCAAATTCAGAGTTTCTTCCCAGATCTAAATGAATATCTAGAGGAAGGCCAAACCTAGACAAGTGATTTATCAGTCTCTACCACAGTTTCTACTTTTTGATCTAGGACATCAAAAGCCTCTGGCCATTTTGTGTAATAGTCCATAGCAACCACCAAAAACAAGTTCCCTTTATCCGATCGTGGAAATGGTCCCACTATATCAACTACAATGAGTTCAAATGGGGCATCTACTCTGTATGCTTGAAATGGTGCTCGTGGGCTTGGCTGTCTCTGACCACAAATGGACAGCCTTGCAAAAATCTTAGATGACTCTATGAAACCCCACCCAGTAAAACCTCTTGTGAACTTCAGTAAGCGTTCGCTCATAGACAAAATGACCTTGCTGATAGACCTGGTTGAGTACTGTCTCTTTTTATGCCTCGGAATCACTATCTGCTTCACATGTTGGGTCTCACTACGGTTCCCCCAAGTACGATACAGCATTCCATTCACATGTTGATGGGATTCAAATGCCTGTTCCAAACCAGCTCACCGAACTTCTTCAACTTTGGCCAAAGCCTCCTTTATCCTCTTGCCTGCAACCTCCTGGCAGACAAGGGCATTGGAGTGAAAACTACCTCTCCTGTACTCAATGCATATTTTAAATATACCCAGATACCCTAGCCACTGAGCCATCTGCCAAATTGGACGCTTGAAGTTTTTCAACCACTGCAGTAATGAGTAGTCAGTTTAGATGTCGTAATAATACGGATGAATACTCATGTACTTGATACTTCCAATGTCATGAAAATTCAAATTATCCAGATAAAATTTCCAAGGATAGCATGTTATTAAAAAAAAAAAATAAATAAATAAAATAAAATAAATAACGGACGGTAGACCTACGGTTCTACAGTCAGATCATTTAATAATGATTAATTTTGCACAATATTAGTTCATTATGGTTACTTAGCAATATTAGTTTATAACTGAGCGTAATAGATCAGCTTTCCTTGACACTACAGAGGCTCAGGGATTATGAGATGCTGTAATAAAATGAGAGCATTCCAAAAAGTGGCTAACGATTTTCCTGCAATGAAAACTAAGGGAGTTATACTTCCCTAGTAACGCATTGGTTGTAAGTGGAAATCAATAGAAAACCCCACCGTGACGTGACGCTCGTGACGAAAACAAATGGAAATGTCCTGTTAATCATTATTAAATGATAAAAGTGCCGCATAGATGCTCTACTGCACTGCTATATAGGGAATTTGATAGTATAAATGTAACCAAATTTTCAATCATGTCTCCACATTTATTTCTGGCATTGATGCTAAACATTTGTCACCTTCTACAAGTACGCTAAACCGCAAAAAAAAAAAAAAAAAAAAAAAAAAAAAAAAAAAACAGGATACAATTCTTTGATCTTTTTCTGAATATTCTAGTTTCAATATTTGTGTTCACACGATATTTTCTTGGATACTATCCATCACTACCTTACTCTATGGATTTTACGTACTAGGGAGGAACATACGTACCAACTATAATCTACAGTGCAAAACACTGTATCTGACCGCAGAACATAAAAACAACTAGAAGCGGCCAGGAAGTGCAGGCGGGCGACGCCAATATGGTTCCACCACACTAAGGCTCGTTTCACACTAACGCGGCAACCGGGTACCCGGTTCGTTTTATTTTCAGTTGCTTCCTTAACTTTATGCGCAATGGCACTTGTACTAAATCAGCGTTGTTGGTGCTTTGCAACAAAAGACAACAAGAAGCCGCAAAATTCACTGGGTTCGTCCCATCAATATAATAAAAGACAAGGTGGGGGCATTCCACACACTTTTCAACCTATTAAGAGAAGATGAAGATCAGTTTTTCAACTACTTCCGAATGAGTATCGAAACATTTGATGCCTCGAGTCTGAAAATCAAGAGCTATCCTAAAATGTTCCAGTCAAGCAGAGTGATCGTATGAGTGAATTTTCGTAAATTATCTTATTATGTTTATAAATAATAAATTGTTTTGACATTAGAGCACTCTAAGTGGAAAGAAATTGTTTAATATCAATGTATTGATAAAAACTTGTTCTAATATATGTATGCGAATGATATATCATTTTGCTATTCCAAAAAATGTTTATGAATTTATCGAAATATTATCTATAATGCTTGGGACATTTTATGGAGTTTTAAATACGTTTTTTAGCATAATTTAATGCATACATTTTTGAATGCTCCAGTTCAAAGAGTTACACTTTGAAAAGTTTCTTGTGGAAAAATTGCTTTAATTATAAATTACACGGATATGTGTGGAATGAAATTTCATTATTCCAAGTATCGTTGCAGAACGCTTCAACACAGATTTCCATGAAGAACGTTTTTGGAGCCATTACAATAGCTTCATTTTCTACCGAAATTCGCTAAAAGGTTACAAAATTATTAAAAATCTACGCAATAATGTGTACTTCAGACAAAGTGTCGATTAGATGTAAATGATTTCATTCCCTCTGCGCCCCACCGACACTAGACTAACTTCAACCGGCAACCGTCCCGCCTCTTGGGAGAGCCGGTCCCCCTGGACCTATGGCCGGCTGCATGCCGGCCCTTCTCGCCGGGTGTCCAACGCCCCCTTGAATCATCACTCCAACAATCGGGTACTCGGCTGCCGGATAAGTGTGAAACGAGCCCAATACCCTCCTTGAAGCTAAAGTATTCTCAGACGCTCCTAATAAGGTCTGCCCAAGTTACAATTTGTGACTGCCTAATTTTTATGATTTTTTTGTGTCCAATCCAACAAACCATGGACAACTTACTTTCTATTTCAGAAAGTAGGTATTTTAAATTTTTGACAATTTGAGTGCAACCACAGCTTTGTAGTAGTGATAAAGGCCGAACAACACCGTTTCAAAGTTTTACATCATTTAGTTTTTTTTGCGAGCTATTCATTTTACGGGAATGTAGTTGCACCCATGAAAGCTGATCAAATATTCTATCGCCTCATATGTTGACATATAACATTGCGTAATGAGCCCATGGGTAGGTCGATGGTTGAAAACTACTATTTTTTCTTAAAAATTACATACCTTTGACGGGCTGTGTCTCGGTACTTATTTGACAAATGGAGCTGAGCTTGTGGTCAAATTGTCGCAGTTTTATTATATTTTCAAACGTATAACTGTGCTCAACGAGCTAGGGTGCATAGCGTTGGAGCAGTAGAAGCTGAAAGTCGTAAAGAGGGCCTGGGCAATGCAAAATCGTGATTTTTGGCTGTACTTACAATTAGCCGAGCATTTTCTCGAGACAGTTATGCAGTATACTACCAGGAAATAGAAATTTAACGTTTATAGTGATTTTTTAGCACATTTTTGAAATTTGACCAATTTTATGTGCACAAAAAGTCCTGGCCAACGAACTCATCCTTTCGTTTAGATAGCTTGATTTTTTGGTGGAAGAAAGGAATTTTTATTTCAGTCCTTAGGAGAGTTATCGTCTGGAATGACACATATATAAATAAATAAATGAATGAATAAATATATAAATAAATGAATAAATAAATACACACACACACATATATATACACATATAGAAAAGCGTTAAACTCTAGTTTTCGTTTCAGAATGCCTAAAAACGGATTTCAATGAAGAAATTTTTCAACAATTTTTATTTTAATAATTTTCGAGCCATTGCAATAGTTCATTGTCTACAAAAATTCGCTCTCAAGGTGGTTTGCAGGACAAAATTTGTTTTTATTACCATAATCGTTGCAAAAGCTCACAATTTCTACTGAAAACTAACTAGCCTCTATAGTGATGGATGTAACACCACGATGGGCTGTAACAACTCAATACAGACCAGAATCTCGGAAATATTTCTAGGGATCACTATTTGGAAGGGTCCATGCTACATGTTGTTCACAAAAAGTTATTGAAGTTAAATTAATTCCTTCAAAATATGGAAAGATAGCTCTCGGTCTGGGTAGTTACTTCAAGAACTCATCAAAGAGACAGCATATCAGAGACAGCCTATCTTAACTAGAGTTCCAAGATTTTGCCAATGTTGGATTGTATTCAACACCCTATTCATACTAGGTGGCTGTCAAAAGATATGGATGAGCGTTTTATCATGGAGCAGTGGCCTGGTTTGCAGCTATGCTCATCTGGTTGAGGGAACGAAAAAAGCTGAAGACAATTATACTAAATTAAACGATCCAGCAGTTAACTAATACATATTTCTTGTTCCTCAACTCCTTTTTACTAAAAATAACCAAGTTTGACGACTAATTCTAAGTGTAAAGGTGGTTCAACCATTACTCCATGGTTGATGTGATTGAAGGTTGATTTGTACAGAGAAACGTTGGTATACTACATGAATGTTTCCTATGTCTACCAAATTTTTCTTTTACTTGTAGACCTATTGATTCGTGCTGAATCAGGTCTCCACTTTGTTCATATACTTGTGAGTAAAAGTGATGATACAACTTCAGAAGCATGATAGAAAATCCATTACATTGCAAAGCATAGCAGATTGCTGTCAAAGGATATGGTCGATCACTTTATAATCGAGCAGTGGCCTGATATGCAACTTAATGTCAATACTCATCTCGTTGAGAAAACGAAAAGAGCCAAAGAGATTCTTAATGGGTTGCACACCTCAGCTCAGACCAGAATCTCTGAAATAGCCAGGTAACACACTACTCGGAAGTGTATATGCCTTTCAGTTCACTTAGTTGCTTCTAATGCCACCAATCACTTTTTGAAAAAAGGGGATGGTTAGCTTTCAATGTGGATAGTCACTTCAAGAATACACCCAAGAGACCATCCACATTTTAAATGGTTGTTTTCTGGAAGTTCGAAGAAAAAACCTATGACTCAATTCTTTGTTTTGTTAAGCACTTTTGAGAGACACGATGATTTGAAATAGAGTTCCACGATTTCGGGAATGTTGAATTGTACTGTATTCAACATTCTTCTCAAATGAGGTGGCTATCAAGAGAGATGGCCGAGCACTCAACCGTGGAGCACTCAGTGGCTTGGTTTGAAACTATATTTCAATACGAAATATTTATTTACATAGAAGGCATTAAAAATAAACTCGTCTCAAAAATGGAAGTCAAAACTAAGAAAAATTCCAATACTGCGACTAGTCAGTTCCTGTTAGCTAAATGCCCTCGGTTCAGAACTGCAACCCCAACGAAAGAGCAGCTCCATCCTGGAACCCCAATATATCATGACCTGAGATCACTTCTGGATTCCACGGATGCACATTGAGGTAGACCGGGCAATGACAAAGCCAAGACAGGCCCTTATCCATGCCCGCACCATCCCTTGCCGCTTGCCCCATTTTTCAGCAAGTCTCTCTGCCAGTACATTTGTGAAGGATGCGATTTGGGGAGCATAAACTCCATCGACAGAGCAAACAAGCGGGGTTAAAGATGCATGTCACTGCTCGCATGCTGCCAGTTACTTTCTTTTCTTTTCTTCTTCTGTCCCTGAAAGGACAGTTGCACGGTGTGGTGAACACAAGTGGGAGCATCAGTGTCACAGACGTCGAACAATGCTTCCCTCTGTCGTTCCCTTTCACCCCGACAGGCTAAATCCCCTCTGAGGCTTGGAGAACATGTGGACTCTTCAGTGATTATCGGTTCTTTTTACACAGTTTCCCAAGTAGACATCATTAACTCTCCCAATACATCCCGAATTTCGTTATGCCATATTGTTACCAGCCCTCCTGGTTTGCAGCTCAGAGTATGCTCAAGAGTAAAACTGTGGCAACCACAGCCATCACAAGATGTTGACATTTTTACAGGCTCTCGTTTATACCGAACTGCCAATGCGTCAAGAAATTCACTTGCTGTCAAGTCATAATTGTGCCTTCTTAGAGGAAGATAGGAAAACCATCCAGAGCATTTTTTCTTTGTAGTCATGAGGTCTGCTCTTTGTCTGCTATTGGATATCAGGCTATTTGTCTGTCTGATGGAAGCTCAAATTTAGTGGAGGCCAGTAGGCTATCATCTGTTTCGTGGTGTGTCTGAATTGCCTCACCATTTGCGACCTTCAATATTGATAGGTGTTCATCAACATTGAATGGTGTTCCCAAGCGAATGGACCTTGATAGAACTTCCGTTCCATTTTTTGATGTTCTGCATGAATTCCTGGCTGTTCTTACAGGATCTGACCATGCCAATCCACCCTGTTCACTGGCAATGAGAAAATGCCACGTTCACAGTCAGACGATGCTCCCCCGATAATTGATGGCATTAAAAAAGTACGAATTGAGTTCCTCAATTCTTCATATATATTATTATCTCCTCCATCTGTCACCCGATGGGTGAACTGCCACTGACATTGCGGAAATTTTGTAAAAGCAATGTGTGCATCTTGAGGCTGTGTTTTTCCTGCTTCTGATAGACAATCCAATTTTTTGATCCAATCTTCGATTTTGTACTTCAAGAACTCCTGCTTCCCTTCCCCTATGTATCCTCCAAGGTATCTCTGTCCTGTTGCGATTTGAATCCCTGATCCAATGAAGGTCCTTTTTGCTTCTTCAAGATCTTGGGGATAAACTACAAGAAATTATTTGAGGCCTTGTGGATACTAGCCAACGTTTGGTCTAAATGCCAATAACTGATCCCACTAATTCTTCAGCTCAACGAAACTTCCATGGGCCGCAGAGTCATCAGTGTACGAGCACTGGTTGACCTATGGGCACTGATCTTGAAGCTGGTTAATTAAAGGCAATGTGGATATTCCATACAGTACCATTGCAAGAGGATCACCTTGTGTGACACCTTCTTTGCTAAACAACCCGTCTCCCCCATCTTTCATTACTAACTGTGCATGTCCCTTATAGGTGTTATACAGGAAGCGAGCACAGCTTGGCCAATTCAGTCGGGCATGCCACAGAGTCATCACTCGATTGACTGAATTGAACGCATTGTTCGCGCCCACTAAGAGAAGTCCCCATTTGGAATTTGCAGTAGCATTGGTTTGATTTCTGCAGTGAGACCTCCACAAAGCTGTTTTTCTTTGCACGCTTCTGTCACTTTAATGCTTCTGTCAACTATGCTTCAATGCTCATTACGTCGAGGGAACAAACAAATCTGAAGACATCTATTTTAACATGAATGATCCTGCAATTAAATTGTATTTCTTGTTCCTCGACTGATTTTCACTAAAAATGATTAAATAGGATGAGTACATCCAAAATGTAAAATTTGTTCCTTCCTACCTCCTTGCTTGGATGGATGCTTTGAACAAAGAAACGTAGATGTAGGTACCTACTATATGTGAATAAATTCTATATCTTCCAAACTGCTTGTCGATCTATCGAACCACGTCACTGATCTCATTGCAATGATAGATTACTCCATTGGAGCAGGTTTTTAGAAAGAAATAAGTACTTGAAGATCTTGAGAACAATAAGATCAGCTTCATGGAGGATGAATCAACCGATAGTTAAATTTATTTAGACGTATTATGAATTCGTTGCAAAAGTTAAAAATTCCTACTGAAAATCTAATTGGTTTCTGCAGTGATGTGCAATAACAACTCAGTTCAGACCAGACAAGTTGAAATGTACACAGGTATCACAATTAGGACAATCCCATTAGTTCAGACCAGCCACGTTGAAATGTGCACAGGTATCACTATTAGGACAATCCCATTCTACAAAGAGTTCCAAGATTCCGCCAATGTTGAATTGTACCGTATTCTATACCGATTTCAAAATCAGATGGCTGTCGAAAGATATGGTCGAGATAAACTCGATAACACGATTGAAGTTAGATAAGAACAAAATTAGCTGCAGAGCTCACTCAACTAATCAGAGAGTTCCCCCATATTGTAATTTTACACTTTCACACCTGGAAAAGCACCGTTCCAAAGTTCAGCATTTTTAATGGAATAGGAACAATTATGAGCAGAGCCTAGTGAGCAGATTGGAATGTTTCCCAAGTGGTAATATTACTCTCTAACACAACCGGAAGAACCCCGTTTCAAATTTCAGAATCTCATATTAGATAGGAACAAGGACAGAGGTCACTGTTAATTAAACTCATTCCTCAAGTCGTAGGTAATTACTATACTAAACCACACCAAGAAGCCCAGTTTCAAATTTCAATATCTCAAGTTGGGTTGGAACAAATTTAGGTTTAGAGCTCACTTAGCTGGTTAGATTAGACAATCAAACAATTAGATGCAAGTCACTTGGACATCAGGTGGGAAGCCTAGCCAAGAACACACAGCAATGCGATCTTCATGATCTAACACAAACAGCCTCCCCACTGTATTCCTGCCAGGACTAACCCATAGTAAGCTTTGGCAATAAGTAACTGCGAAGTAGCAGCAACTTCTCTGCTTTGGCTTCAATGGAGTCTTGGTGACAAGAGCTAATGCTCTGCCAAGGTCCACGCGGGTTTGGGCTTTTGTGGCCACACCCGTTACGTCGACCCCAAGGAACGGATCGGACGGGGATTGGTGCATGTCCTAAGACAAGACACTCCTGATCCACCACCTCCATTTCAGCTGGTGGCCCGCTGGTCCAATGAAAACGGCCACACATAGAAGGGGTGGTCACTAATCCACACCTGGAAAGCCGCTCAGCAAAGGAGTTGAGGGCAATCTGCAAGCTCTCGCAGGTGTCTGCGGGCAAGATCACATCATCAGCAAACACAAACATACACTCACAGAGAGACAAAAATCTTCGGGATTTAACACGGATTCGGTCTTAGAATGGTCTGAAACGGTACTCTTCTGTGCTACATACACTGTGTTTGTAAGATTATTAGCAGCGCATCATTTCTTCCTGTTTCGCGCCTGGAAATCCGAAGGTTTTTTGAAGGTCTAGCCCTCATGTATAACAAACGGTTGCGGATAGTTTTAATCGATATTTTGGATTATATTTATCATTGACTAGCAAAAAATCATCACTGTTACCTTGAAAGTTTTTGAGATCTCGATTTTTTACATCACAGAATTAGCTTTGATTGGCTGACCTAACATAGCTATTCAGTTAGATGCAGCTAATCAACTTGCTATCAAGAAACACAATGAGCAAGTTGACTGAAATCGATGTATACTTTCTGAAATTATTGATTGTATCAAGTTCTGTGGTCTTTATGAAGTAGGAATAAGAGGCCACGATGAGAGGGATAGTTCACTGAACCGAGGAATTTTTCTATCTATCGACATTTTGAAAAACTATCGACATTTTGAGATCACATTGGGAAAGAGCTAAAGTGTTCAAAGGCACCTCCAAAACCATACAGAATGAGTAACGAAAACACCTCAAATCAATGTTTCCAGTAAAATATTGATAATTCTGGATATGTTGCATTAAAGAAAAACGTTATACATAAGTGATTGGTGGTTGGGCAACAATTCTATAGCCTTTTGAAATATCCGATTTTTAATTGACGTCTGACCTCACACTTCTATCATTTCATCGTAATTTAATTTCAGTTCTTTAATATTCCTTCAGAATCATTTCTCCTAAGTACTCGTAGTTCACTAGTGCAATACAATCGAAGCCTTGATAATGTTTAATACTTTTAATAACAATACAGTCCATTCTAAATTTTTTAGATACTAAATAAGTAAAAACCTATCTTAGTATCTAAAAACCTAAAAGATAGTATTTTTAATTTAATTTATCAATAATATTTTATGATCATGATTTATTATTATTTAGTAGTCATATTCTTTCACAACGGTGGCCCAAGGCATTTGACATGACCCAAGTGGGATTTATGTTTCATGTGTATAGATCAAAATTAATTCACACTGAAAGAAAACAAATGGAAGAAAAATCTCAATCCTCTTCTTGACTGTCAAATAGGTAAATATTTTTGAGCTCCACTCCTTTTGCAGACCACCAACCGCCACTGATTTCATATTTCCAAACATGAAAGTTCTCTCTAAAAATTTGCCACCCTAGGCAAGTGCTTACGATACCCATCGGTAAATCCGGCCCTGGATGAGATCATGCTGCATGACTGGAACATTTTGGTGAAGCGATGGATTACGTTGGGAGACCTCTTCGAAGAACAATAACTTCCGTTCTCAATATACAACAATTATGTCACAATTTGAAAATTCTTAACTTTCTTGAACAGTCGAAAATAGTGGTGTGAAATATTTAACGCCTATATGTTTATCTGTAACAAATTATGAATTGATGTAAATTATGGCAAATGTGTCTTGCACTTAAGCCAAATAGGTAGAGCAATAAATTAAATGAATAAATTAATTAATTAATTAAAATAATAATAATCATTCTGGAAAAAAAAATCCACCCCCCCCCCCCCCCCTAAAATTGGTTGATTTACGTTTCGCGATGCTTAGAATCTAAGAATTAAAAACAACGAATAATAAAAAAAAATTGAATAAAATTTAAAAATCCGTCCGTCCGCCATATGCCGTCCAGAGCTTTTCTCTGAAACTACTGGACCAAAGTTTATGACAATTGGGTCAAAACTCACAAGTATGGGGTCTAATTGTTTTTCACGGCATCAATTTCGATCAGCCTTAAAGGGTAGACTTTAAGGGCTGAAATATTAGAAAAACTGAGAACACGAAAACTTTTGCAGTAGGTACAAGACATTTTTTTGGCTCATTTATCGACATCATACCAAAGAATCGAATGAAACCACCCGGATCACTGTACTTTCATTCGTTTGCTTTCATAAGTTAAACAGAAATGAATGGTACGGTTTCTACATAATCCTATCAAGTTTGTCCTACGAATACAGTTTCAATAACAACGATGCGATTGGAAAAACGCTGCAAATTATTTCACAAAGGTTTATTATTTTTTCAATTGAGTATGATCGTAGTTTTAGTTGGCTAGCGTACGTCATAAGGCCCGTCCAGACTCCTCGGCGTGTCCTATTTCGAGTTGCCACAACCAATACTTCTATAATTATATACGCATGTTTATATTTCTCGATTTGAGCTTCTATCTATTCAAATAGTTATTGCCTTAATAATATCATTATCTAAGTACGTACGAAAAGTCGAGAGGATATGTTATTAAATATGCGTAGGAAAAGCTTTGGAATTAACACACAAATATGACTTTGAAAAAAACATATATTCATGCCTCGAAGGAACGCCGTACCCGCCACAAGGTGCCGCGTCGCTGGCGCCTCCTCTCACTCCACCCCCCGCTCACCACCCCTCACCACCCACCGTAACCCCCTGCCCAGCGTGCCAGGCGTGCGCGCGTCTAAAAAGACACTTTTTTGTCTGTTTTTGGCCCATAGCATCTATGCGAGTAAAGCGATCGGGATGATTAAACGTTAGGACCAACTAGACCCCAAATGGAGTCTATGTGCGAAAGAACGGGTTTTTTAAGTCAATTCTTAGGCCTTTTATGGCCCGGACGGCGGACGGCGAACGGCGAACGGCGGACGGCGGACGGACATTTCAAATTCGGATTCTACGCACCTTGAAACGTAAAGTGACAAAGTTTGAGGGGGGGTTATAAAAATTTTTTGCTACACGATCACATAGGCTTATTATTGGAAATAATAAACCAAAAGGAAGGGGAGAAAAGAAAAGAGAAGGGGAAGAGAGAGAGAGAGAGAGAGAGAGAGAGAGAGAGAGAGAGAGAGAGAGAGAGAGAGAGAGAGAGAGAGAGAGAGAGAGAGAGAGCGATAAACACTTTTTTAATTCGCTATCATGTCATTATACTCATTAAAATTCATGTGATGAAATAAATCAGGTAAAATGAGGTAAAATAAATCACCTCGGTACCTACTTATGTTTCACAACTCCATCTTTAGTTGACAGAAATTTTCTACTCGATTTCAGGATGTGAGAATTAAATTGCAATTATATCAGCTGATACGATGTCCTAGTTTTCCATGCGATTTTTCCTGTTTCACCAGTGGCTATTCACTACCGTGTTGATGTCTTTTCATCCTGTGATGATTTGTTGATGTCTAGCCCATAGGGAAAGCAAACGGATGAATGTATTGCGATCTGTGGAGTTTCCTTCGGTTATTTGGGATGATATCTATCGATTACACCCAAAAAACATTGTTGTTACCTTTAAGTTGTCTGAGATCTTGATTTTTCAATATTTCAGCCCTTGTTTACTACCCTTTAGGGTTGATCAAAATTGATGCTGATGTTACTGGCAATCCCCGGCCGATGTATGATTTTGGAGCCAAATTTCATAAACTTTGGTCCAGTACTTTTGGAGAAAAGCTCTGGACGGCGTACGGCAGACGGACGGATTATGTTTTATTCGATTTTCGGATTCTACGCATCTTTGAGAACGTAAACCAACAAATTTTGAGGGGGGGGGGGGGGGGGGGGGGGGGGTTAAATTTTTTTATTTCTTGGATGATTACAAATGTTCATTATTGAAAATAATAAACCAAAATTGGACTTCAAATGTCCATTTCGAGTGGTCCCACACTTTAACACGGAGAGGATATGTTGTTCCTACCCCCCAACAGAACGAATACCAACTTAATTCGTCTTCTCGATTGTTTCCCATGATATGCTTGTATATGCAATAACTCTTGAGTGTACCTACTTGGTTATACAATTGATTCTAAATATATTGACTATAACTTTGTTGCTGTTCCAGTACGAAATACTCAGGCTGCCATCGGATCAAGGAGGAGCAACAGAGTTCTTCATCCCGTCTAATAAGTTTTTCCACAGAACTAAGTACTAGTGCCGCAGGTGATAACTTCTTATGATTTATTCCCCTGCAGCACAAGTGCTTCACTCTGTGGGGGACTTAAGAACAACAATTGCAGGGAGCGAATACATCAACACCACAAATTACCTATTTTACTATTATTACTATAAATTACTATTTAAGTAAATATATTCAAGTTGATATTGGTATAAATTCATATATTATACATTAGGTTACTTTCGAAATCCAGATATACTAGAAGTATTTTATTGTATTGATAGAACTAACCAGTAACCCGAATTGAGTTTTATCAAATAATGTCTAGGTTAAATTCCTGTTTAGAATGAAAAATCATTCTTTTCATCGAGGGGATTGGCAATTTTAGAATAACCCCCATTTCATATTCTTGTTTGAAAAAAAAAAAAAAAAGAAAAAAAAAGGTGTTCAACGGAAATGGTTCACTACAAGAGACATTCTTGAATGATCACTTGATATTAACTATTGAGATTCTAGCTTGCCTCAACTATCGATACACTGATATATCGATAGGGAAAATATCGTCATATCGGAGAATAGGTAGGTATCGATATAAAAGAGTACCAACAAATTTTTAGCGGATTTTCGTTGAAGATGTAGCTATTGCAAATGGTCAAACAATTTTAAATTAAATTTTCACAATAATTTCTTTATGGAAATCCGTTTTGAGGCATTCTGAAATGATTCCTGAAGTTTGGGCTTTTTCATAATAATTATGTAGTGTATATACTTTTTCTAAATGTACTCGTATATAGACCATAACTCTCGTTTAAATTGAGATAAAAATCCTTTTTTTCGCCAAAAAATCATGCATCCCAAAAGATGAACAGACAAGGCTAAAGATAAACAAAATAAGGCTATATGAAACTATATTTATGAAATAGGACATTAAAAAATTTCTGCACTCAATAATGTTGATATTGTATTTCATTTTCAATAATAAGCTAATTTCATTCTACTCTTCCATTCTTTTTTTACTTCCCCTCCCTCCTTTTCTCCCCCCCCCCCCTCTCTCCCTCTATTTTTCTTCATATTTATTTCACTGACTTAACTTCAACTTGTTGAATATTAGTTTCAATGTGTCTCCATCTAAACAATAATATCATGTATACAGCATTGTTGAATGTCTACTATATTTTTATCTTATCTGGTTTTTTATTGTTAATTTTACTTTACAAGTACCTACACAAAAAAGTTTTTATTTTCATGCTACCGTCAGTAATTGGGTCATTCTCATATATGAACGGTACATTTCGTGTCCTCACTTTTCTCCTGTGTCTTATTTCCCTACTTTTGTGCTATCCAGTTTTTTCTCATAAATTCAAGAATTTATAACACTTTTCATACATAAAAACATCAGAAAACCTCATGTGCGGTACTGTCCACAGCTAGGTACAAGTCGTTGGCTACTTCATTCTGTTTGAATGAGCATGTATTTTCATTCACTGAAAGTATTCAACGGCTCCAGAAAATTAATAGGAACTGATTTTCAGACTACCACTTTGGTTGAGATGTCATCATAAAAGTTTGTCTGTCACTTTCCATCCTGAAGTGATCTCATGTAGGTACTTTACCAACGTTAACTATGGTAGCGCTGAGAATTTTTACGCAGGAATGCTTCCATTTTGTAGAAGCAGACGTCCTATTGTCCTCCTGTTTTGTTTACGCAAGTAAACCTGTTGCGTGAGTGAGGCACGCAGTTTTTATTCACAATATGGTGCGTAATTTTAATCCTCCTCATGTGCTTTACTCTAGTAACTAGATTCATAATAGATAGTCAATTTTTTTGCTGACTTCTCTTCAATAATTACTGAAAACTATTATCGTTTCATGTTTGATTTGGTGATCTGGCTTAGTTAGGTTACATGTAATGGTTAGTTGAAGTTGGTTTCTCATGTGCGTTACCACTCATGTGTGTTACTAACTCTTTCCAATGTAAAACTCATGAGCCACAGGTAACACAAATGAGTAATTCATGGATATCTTTAATACTCTATCTACCTAATATTCTTCTAATAGTTTCTTTTTCACAAATTTATTTTAGTAATGTACGAATAAACTATTTATTCCCAATACTTAGATGTAAGTATGCACAATAATATTTCCATTCTTAGGGACAGGCTCACCACTAGACAATAGGTACCCTACCTACAAGTTTGATGAAATTTTCAAGGATCGCAAGCTAAACACTAGGCAATATACCCGGCCGATTCCTTATATATTTCAGATAAAGCTGTTGTGCGTCTGTGGGTTAAACTTTAGGGGAAATGATTCTTTCCTGATCAGTTCAAACAATGTCACATTTTATATTTTATGATTTCCCTCCCAAATTGCTAATCAAGGACTTGGGCTCTTTAAAAAAAAAAATGTGGCTTTTCAAACTTGATTTTTTATTGGTGTTGGCCATAGGAAAATGGCTAAGAAATGCCAAGTCAAAGTTATGGTTTTTCTTAAAAACCCGAAGCACATGTGTGTTACCATGCGTGTTACCGTCTCCATCCCAAAAAATATGATATTACCAATTCTGGAAGGGATTTTTTACACCACCTTGTCTTAATTATAGAAGGAATAATTGCTTATTGTCAGTATTGGTAGGTTTTGAAATAATCAGAATGATTATTACAATACAAATAATAAAATTTAACACCAGGAAACGTTTTTTGGGTAGCATAAATGAGATTAATGGCATGAACTAACGCTTTTTGTGAATACTTGGCCATAAAACTTCATAGAACCAAATTTTAAATAGCATTGGTAGTTTCTATAAAGCATAAATTTGTTCATTCTATCAACTGGAGAGCTTATAATTGAATTATCAATTACGGTAACGCACAGTTTAGGAGCCCGAAATTCTGCACATTTCATTAATTTACAGAAATAACATTGAATGGACTGACAAGATTACAGTGGTTCAGCGTACTTGAGATTAAGATGGAACTAGAAAAAAATGTGTCTGGTAATTGACCAAACAGCCATCTCTGGAGCACCAAAATGAAACTTTTGAATGAGAATGACCCAATTAATCTTTGTGAATTTATTTACAGTATTTGAGTGGGATCCAGAACCCTAAAAGTGTAAAACATAAATAAATCCTAAAAACAATTCTAAAATTTCATCAACATATTTATGCTAAAAAATCGATAAAAACTGTAAAAAAAAGCTTGAAGTAAAAAATCTTTGTCAGAAAAGGAAATTATTATTGAGAACAAGTTTTTTAGCCATAAATGTTATTATTTGCGCTCAAAGTGTTCTAATTTTCAGAAACATATAACAGCTCGTGTTAAATTTTGACTGTGGAACCAGCTGATATAATTCGTGCATCCCTTTTGTTTCCTGATCCAATTTTCTAAGGATATGTTTTAGGGGAAATTGATTGATGGCTAATGTTGAGGCCCAGATAATGCATATACCTAATACCTACATCAACTTGAAAAATTTGAAAATATTTTTGGAAGATGAAAGCAAAGTCCCAATAGAAAACTGTCTGTAATAATCCCTTGTGATCTTCGAATCAAACCTACATGTCCAAGATCTAAAGCTTTGTCCTTTGAGGGAGAAGTTTTACATTTATGTGTGACATTATCCGCACAAATTCAATACAGGCGGTAACCCGTAGAATTTTTCATAATAAGTCATACCTACTATGACTGAAACATAGTGCTATCACCCTAAAAAATATATTGCATTGGATTCAGCATCTTACCATAAGGAATGATTTCATATGACAAAAATAAATAAAAATTCGTTTTTCAAAATTGTTCCCCACTCCATCTCCGCCAAGCCAGAAATCCACTTTCTCTGCTGCAGAATTCAACAATTCTTGAATTCTACATTAAAAACGTAGTTATAAGCCAAGTTTCAAGAACGATTTTTCCGTTAATTAATTATTGAACTATAATTATGAAGCAGGGATAAGAAGAAGAATTAATTTTATTTTAACATAACAGTAAGAACGTATGTTATTATTTACATCTATGATGGATCGGATTTGCTGGACAATGTTAAAGGTTAACTATTAATGAAAATGTTAGACTGTTAATGAAAATGATCATAGAGGGAACATCAACAGTTATCTATTCAGCTCCTCGTAATAATTTTTTTATGTAATTACAGGAGTGACATTATTGGCAAGCCTAGGAAGGTTTTCTTTTCATTCGGGAAGAGAAGTGAAGTTATTTATAACGGCTCGTCTGAAAAGACTATTGAGGATGTGACGGGGAGGAGGGACACACGGACGGGCTCAATTAACCAATTGAACGGAGAACTCGGAGAGTTAAGAGGTATCATCACCTTCCTTTTCTGGTCTCTACGGTCACCATCTACCAAGCTGAATAGCTATACCGAGCCTTGAAAACAGGAACTTTCTTCTATCCCATATAGTTTTGTATAAAGATGGCATATTTCGTCTATGAGAAACAAAAAACATACCTACTCGAAAAGGTATAAAAATTAACAATTACCTAACCCAACAAATAAGTTTGTCTTCAATAAAATTGAACTTCGTCCTTGATGGAGTTCTAATGACATATTTTGTGAATACGGTCATGGTAATCAATAAGAATAGGAATTTAGTCTCGCGATAGGTACCAACATGTTGATAATATGGTTGATGCAATAGTTACACATCGACGGACGAATTCAAGGAATAACGAGTCTACGGATTTAGATCCTTGCTAGATTAAGAACGATTGTCATTACTTTTGCTTTTTCACTACCGAAGGTACGGAAGGTTGTGTTCGTGAACAATCTATTTCAAAATCAATATTTTTTCTTGCTTTTTACGATTCAGAGATTGCTGATGAATTTTGGTTCCGTCTCTAACTGTCTGCCTGTGGTAAATCCTTTTTACGCCTAAAAATATAACAAGTTTTAGTCAGATTTTGATGAAATTTTCAGGGATTGTGTGGATTAGAACAACTAAATGGTCTCCTATAAAGGTCATTGCAGTTGAATCAATCAACTGCAGCTCTTCAGTTGCGCTCGTGCGCAAACGGGAATTTCTAATAACGCCGATTTCTCATGATCCATAATGACTTCTCGAATGTCTAATGATTTTGTTAAACCTTGGAAGGTAGTTGAATATATGTTTCAGGATATGTGTTGGGATGTGTTTTAGTGCCTGTGAATTTAATCGCAATGAGCGTTACCCACATATTCATTTTATATTTTTCAATGAAATTATATTCCACTCTAAGAAATTTGATACCATAGGCACTCTCTTACGTTGAATAGTTTCCTTTGCATGATTTTTCCAAGTTTGCACTGGTGGCGTCACACTAGTTGGAAGTGGAGTCCCGCCCAGGCGGGAAGGGTGCTTTCAAGTCACCAGTGCGCGAAACTTCGAAGAATTATAGAAAGAAAACTATTCATCGTAGGAGAGTGAGGTTGATACCAAACTTCTTAAGATGGAATCTTCTTCCAATTTAAAATAGTTGAAATACCTTTTTCGCATCCATGAGTAACGCTCAATGGTTGAGGAGCAACTCTTGCGATTTTTTGACGCAAGAACGGAATTTTTATCTCAATTCTAAGGAGAGTTATCGTCTGGAAGGACATATATATACATATGAAAAAGCGTTAAACTCTAGGATTCGCTGCAGAATGTCTCAAAACGGATTTCAATGAAGAAAAAATTCGAAAATTTTGATTTTAAAATTTTTGGAGCCATTGCAGTAGCTTCATTTTCTACCGAAATTCGCCAATAGATACCTTATTTGAGAGCTTAATAACGCGGGAATGAGAATACAGCCTAGCCAAGTGCAAGTGGCTTCAGGATTCGGTTGTCTATTTGGGCCATAAATTTGACAGGTTCATCCCACTAAGGAACATGTGAAAGCCAATTTTCAAATGTCTGAGCCCTCTAATATAGAGGAACTTTGATCATTTATGGGGAGTGTAATCTACTATCAAAAGTTTGTTCCTAAATTGTAAGGGCATTGTACCTTGCTGTATAATTTGCTGAAAAAAGAAGCCAGATGGAATTGAACCGAGCAGCATAGAGAGTTAGTGAAGGAATTGAAAGAAATGTTGTCTTCGTCCGATACATTGGTTCATTATGACCCGTCATTACCCCTAATACTTCACTATGACGCAAGTGATACAGGAGTGGGTGGGGTGCTCTGTCACAGATACCCTGATGGAATTGAAAAGCCCATAGTATTCACTTCAACAACTTTGAACAAGGCTGAGCAGAGCTATTCAGTTATTGAGTATTGAGTGATTCAGTGATTGGAGGCCTTGGGGATTTTTCATTATGTTAAGAAGTTCGAGTGGTACCTCTACGGTCGAAGGTCCATACTAAGGACTGACCATAGACTATTGACCTACTTGCTGGGGGAAAAGGCAGAGCTACCGAAGCTAGTATCAAGTCGGATCAGCAGATGGGCCCATATGCTTATGGAGTTAAACGACGATATTGAGTTTATCCCGGGGAAAGAAAGCACCCCAGCCTTTCCTTCCTAAAACCTTTCAAAGTTACCGCAAAAGAGCATCGAGGAAAAATACAAAAGCGAATGTGGACGAAAAATAGCTCAAACAAAGTTGAAAGATATAGGAATATCAAAGAAATCTTCGGAAACAAGAACAGGGGCTGATGATAAATTGAATAAAATAACTAGGTACATTCAGGGGAGGATGGCGAACAAAGGAGAGTTTGGCTGAAGAGATGTGGACATTTCATGAAAAGAAAGATGAATTGTCATATGAAGAGGAATTATACTTTGGCGAGGTCAAATAGTGATTCCCACGTCTTTGCACCAGGAAGTTCTACACATCGTACACGAAGGCCATCCGGGAGTGTCGGCAATGAGATCCATCGCTAGGATGCACATTCGGTGGCCATTAATCGATAAAGAAATTGAATTATTTTTGAAGACATGCAGGCCTTGCCAAGAAAACAGGCTATGGGATTCCGAATCACCGCTGTATTCTTGGAATGTACCAGCTGAGCAGTGGTCACGTATTCATTTCGATTTCGCAGAGTCGTTCGAGGGATACAATTGGTTAATTCTGGTAGATGCGACATCGAAATGGCTAGAGATTGTTCCCATGAAGCTCATTACAACTGAAAAAACTGTAGCTGTCCTGAAAGACATTTTTGAAAGGTTTGGGCTACCGAAAGTTATAGCCTCAGACAATGGTCCACAGTGGATCTCACAAAACTTCAAGTAATTTTGCAAATATAATAATATAAGACATAATCTCACCACTCCTTACCATCCATGGTCCAATGGATTAGCAGAGAGAGCAGTAAGAACATTCAAGCAACGGTATGGACCAAGTAGGAGTAGCAAGCAAGATCTGCGGACACGCCTGAACCAGTCTCTATTTTCTTCATAATAACAAGCCACCGAACAACGGCTTGAACTCCAGCCGAGTTACTTTTCGGGCGGCAGTTGCGCACCAGGCTCAAACTATTGAAACCAGATTTAGCGGGGCGGGGCGACTGGACGAAGAGCTGGTGAAACAAAAGCTACATGACCGAGCGCCACTCAAAGATTTTGTTGAAGGGGAGACGATCTGGATGAAACGGAAAAAAAGAGTACAAGATGTCGTGAAGAAGTGAACAGGTCCGTTGTCCTATGTGGTTGTCGTGGTTGGAGTGGAGCGCCGCGCTCACGCAGACCACATGCGAAGGACTGGGATCCTAAAAGGGTAGGCGATGTTGCATCATGAGTTATAGTTTGTTATGGTTAGGTACTTACAAAATCATATTGAGCTACACCTAGTTTCCAGATATACATTCATTCCTAAATCTAACATCGTCTCGACTATCTCTATTAGCTAGAGATACTTCAGTTTTTACTTTTACATGTAGGATATCGAGTGTTATTACTGTCAATGGAAGACGGTGGATTATTGGAATCACTGGCTCTGCTGCATTTCTGAGTCTGATGCCTGTACAAGGCTGGCTTGTATTAATTAAATTTTCCATGTTTCTTGACACATGAACCATGTAAAATATTTAACGAGCACTTTTTTGCTTTCGTTTTTTGTATTCTCAGGGTACCTACTTGCGAAAATCTTATTAGGTAGATACTACTCCTTCCCCCGTCCCCTCCATCCCATTACCACAGGGATGACTGCTTCAACCCCAAATAGAAGATTGTCGTAATGATAATCTCCTATCTCGTCCGTTGTATGGTAGATTTCCTTGAATTGCGGTGGAAGTCTATTTAGGTCATTTAAAATGTTAATACCTATACTTAATACTCACCCAGAACTGGATGAGTTCAAGTTTCATTCGCAAGAATACTTCCAAGTTGATTAGATATTCCTTGTATGATGATGGAGCTCATCGTCGCCTACCGAACCTGGACCAAAAGTGTCTCGAGAGACAGTCTCGGCAAGTAACTAGGCCAAAAAAAGGTATGTTTCTTTTAAACCTAACGAGCTGAAATATTTTTCACCAAAAAATTTATTTAGTTGTTTATCTAGTTGTTTATCTTGACCGGAATTTCAGAAATGAAAAGCAGTTAATTTAGGTAGGTATTTACTATGAAATATATATGCGCTTACCTGTTTCAAGTTCAGATTGAAGGAAATATGAAAAAGTCTGAAAGACATTGAAAAGTAATTGATGGAAAACGGAACGATACAAAACAAGTAATAGTCTAGGATAGCCTCGGTGGCGAACCTTGGGTACGAGATTGATATCACACAACACTCCTGGAATAAGGTAGGCCACACGCATTGTGAATCATCGAAACTGTATAATATATTCATCAGTTGGTATGTACCTACCTTGCTAATGATTTGTATACCAATAGACGCGACAAGCACTTTAGAAAATTTTTTTTCCTCCAGAAAATAGAGTCGGTAAGATTTACTAAAAACTCAAATACAAATAATAGCTTCATACTTGGAAAAAGTAATGAGGAACCACCTTGGAAGTGACTCGCATTAAAAATGATTAAAGTATGTAAAATAAGTAGTGGCAATTGTTAGAGGACACAGACACCAGCCGTTCAAAAATCAATAAAACCGCTCACAGAACTAATCAAACGGCCCACGCATCGTTGGTTGATCCTTGAGTACCTACCTATGCAAAAATATAAACATTATCAAATCTGTGATAATTATAACTGTAATCAAGAGAACAAATAATTACCTATATTTTCCACAGTCTCTGGGGCCTGGGGTAGCTTCCGTCCTGATGTATAAGAAAATGAACAGAATTCTATTTTTCATTACTGTTAATATGCAATTCAATTTGAAGTCAATGCTAACGAGGATTAGGGTTTAATATACTTTGTGGTTATTGTTTGGCTCTAGTTATTGAAGGCAACATTTTTGTGCTTTAGAAAGGTCACTGAGGAGTACGTGAAGAGTCTTTGTCCTAAATAACAACGTCACACTCTCGTAAAAGTTAGGCCGTATAAATCATACACACCAGGAGCGTAGCAAGGGATATTTATCTGACAGGGGTAGCACAAATTCTGTCTAGTCAAAAATCATCTTTATGATCATGCAATTTTAAAGCACAAGCATTCAGAAGAGATTCATCTTTCAGATGCATAAGAGTTAATGGCGTATAGCTGGTGAAAGTACCTACTTGGGATAAACGTAGCACGTATCGTCAGTTAGTACTATATTGTTAAGAACTGTTTTTGACTAAAATTGTTAATTTCCTGCGGTCGTAAAATTCACAATATAGAGTATCTGTCAACAGAGCTAAACGCTGTAAATTATTATACAATGCTGTATTAAATAGGTAGCCCTTCTACGCAGATCATTGGTCAATAATTATTATTAAACCCCGTATATAGTAAACGATCAAAACTTGGAGCTAAGTGCTTCCCAGAAGGGTTCACACCTTTACAGCTACAGAGCCCTACAATTTTACGGTTTATGGTAAAATGAAAAAATAGTAAAAATGGAATAAAATTTTTAAAAAATCTCTATTATTAGTTGAATAAAAAGGGGCTAGTTGCACGTAACATCTCTCAAGGTTTTTAGAAAAAATGCCACTTCGCCACAACTCAACATCATTTACGTAAATTGCTTCTTTTCGCCATGATACCTTCATATCTTCATTGAAAATTTTGATTGTCTTGTTGAAATATCGTAATGCAGAATGCTAAGACATTCAAACAGAAGGCAGTTTCGGCGCATTGCAATCGGAACACCAAATCATCGGTAGTTTGGCCTTACAAACATAGGGGAGGGAACTTTGATGGGGCAAATTGAGCCTTGATCCAAACAGGAAGTCACAGTTGAGGGTCCACTTACCCTCGTTTACTTCTATAACAGACCACTTTCAGCCCCTTGCCTGCCGCGAACCGAACAATAAAATCCTTTCACCAGCTTGATGTTGAGAAGCGACTCTAGATTGGAGAGTTGCTAGGGTGCCCGCCCGGTCAATTGACGGCTACGCGGGTCACGCCCCATCAACCTTTTCTACTTCTTCAATCATCTTCTTTCCTTTGTGGTTGTAACGAAATTCACATCACGATCGGTTCTTTTGGTGTGTGGCGTGATATTTGGGACACACCGTATTCAATTAATGGTAGAAACCAACCAATAGGTAGGTATTTTGCTCTCGAGAAAGTTTTATTTTGTTTATAGTGCCTTCACCAACGTGGTACTCATAAGTTTGCTATACTGATCAAGTTCTGATTATGTAGCAACCAAAAATAATTAAAATTCCTGTTTATCAACCCTTTCAACTTTTGGTCTCATCTAATCAGTGATTATATTTTACTGGAGAAATGGAGCTGTGATTATGTATAGGTAATTAGACTCCCTAGCGAAAGTCTGATTAGCTGTTACCATACTTAATGCATTTTTGTGACTGCCTGTTATGAAATTGTGTTTTTTTCCCTTTAAGTTCTCTGGAAACTAGGTAGGAACCTACTATCTTGATTTGGAGTTTTCTTGCTAATTTCTTATTATGGTACTATTTACCATTTGATTAAAATGGAGCTTTCAAAAGTTAAGTAAGAAGCGGTGTGGTGTGGGGACCATTCAACAACGAGTATAGTTTTCGGTGTCATTGTAGGTTGTTGGTGTCGTGTTTTTGGTGTACCTATATGATAGCTTGGTAAAAATAACCTGTTTCGTGAAACCGTTTCTATTCATTTGAGTTCTTCGCTTAACCCTCCTAACACCAAGTAGGGTTCCTATCGACCTCAGATGTAGATAACATTCGTTGTTGAAATGGGTATAAGAAGTTAATCAGTTCATGAGGTTTTGTCGCATTTAGGTCCTATAACTATCAGGAAATATATGACTCTGTTTTTAACGTTGTTTACTCCAAGATCAATACCATATTAGGTAATATTATGAAAAACGATGCTGGGGTAGTTTCAACATAGTTACCATTGTATTTTTTCATTTTGAATCATCAAATGAATTTAACCCGGGGGCCTCTGATTACAAACTATGCATCACTTGAATCTTCTGGCCGAACAAAATTTGATTTTCAATCAATACTACCTAATGAACCTGTAGGGGCCCTCGGTTCCATGAGTGTGAATGGAATTTCAAGCAGAACGCACAATTTTGTATTTTCAAAAGTATGTTTAAAAAATCATACGTTAATTTTACTTTGTTGAATTATGAAAAAAAGGGTGGTTATGGCTTTGAAATAATACATTTTGTGTTCGACTTGAACTTTCAAGCAAGTTTATGGAGCCGGGGGCTCTGCCCCGGCGGTAGTTACGGCCCTGTTGTTATGGTAGGCTGTTCTTTCAGTTTATTCCGTAGCTGCACATTAGGGTTTATGGGATCGAACAATAATTGGACTACATTATAAATATAAATGATCTGAGCAAATTCTCCTGCATAACTGTAGAAGTATTGCAAATCAGTAGTGCTGGGCCGTGAGAGAAAACAATCGGTGGAAAATCCGAAACCATTTCCTTGATTAAAAATTTTGAAAATAAAACCTCTAAATTATTTAAATAATTAATTATAGGTAAAAACGAAATTGATAATAATGGTTGTTAATGACAAATCTTCAGAATTTTCAACACAAATATGATTTAGACCTAGGGTTCTTTGTGAAATTTTAGTCAAGAGACCAAAAGTTCAACGGGGTACCTACGGATAAACAAGAGATATTAGTTATTGGTAACCATGTTTCGTTCGATACGTGCTAACGAAACTTTTTAGACCTAACAATCGATAAATCATTTAAAATAAATCTAGAAACGCAGCCATGAAAGAACAAGAGTAATAAAAGTGGTTACATTATATTATTCGATAATTGATTATTTATGTAGGATTATGTGTGTAAGTAGTTGCTACCTACTACACCATAATGATACGACTTCACTGATTATTATAGTGAAATCACTATGTCAGAAATGCATAGTGGCCACAACATAAATAAAACCAGATTGTTAACCTTTTTGACATTTCATGTCTTTGCTATGGCACACAACCAAATTTTCGTTATGTTACGTTACGTTACGTTATGCTCAATGTTCTGATGATTTCCGCTTACAACCGAGTCGTTGCTAGGGAAATGGTACTTCGTCGTTTTTCATCCCACAAAATTCGTTGACCATTCGTTCGAAAGCTCTCGATTTATCCAACCATATTATGTTAACTACTGCGAAGTGCGTGGCCAACAAGCTGAGTTATGAGCATGGTTATATATGAATAATTGTTTACACACAGGTGATCATTCTCAATTATTGATATTGTGAACATGATTGCAACCGCTTGTTAATTTCTGATGATTTCATTGAGCTGGTGTTTCGATGATTTGATTCATAGCAGGTGATCCGAATATTGCGAGAAAGGTTTGATTTGTGAAGAGGTTGTTAACTCATTTAATAGGTAATCATTTTAATAGACGAGTCTGCAACTAAAGACATGAAATGTCCCAATGTGTTGCAGACTAGTATGCAAGCGTTACTGATGATTATCGTTTGCTTGCTCACTACCGAAGGTAGGGAATTAACCTTTTTAATTGTATCTACTCTAGACAACCTCTAATTCACAGATATATGATGAAACATTCCAAAAAAACGGACGGTAGACCTACGGTTCTACAGTCAGATCGTCAATTAATAATAATGATTAATTTTACACAATCATTCATTCTGGTTACTTAGCAATATTAGTTTATAAGTGAGCGTAATAAATCAGCTATCCTTGACACTACAGAGGCTTAGGAATTATGAGATGCTGTGATAAAATGAGAGCATTCCAAAAAGTGGCTAACGATTTTCCTGCTATGAAAACTAAGGGAGTTACACTTCCCTAGTAACGTATTGGTTGTACGTGAAAATCAATAGAAAACCCCACCGTGAGGTGACGCTCGTGACGTGACGAAAACAAATGGAAACGTCCTGTTAATCATTATTAAATGATAAAAATTCGTTTTCATATTTAAAATCGAATTTTAAAATGAAGAGAAGGGTACGGCGCTGAGAACGCTCTGAAGTTGGCTAACTAGTGTGTGACGTCACTGTTTCCTATTCCGTACATAGCATGGCCATTTTCACTCTTGAATCAACTACACTAATACATAGCTAGTAGAGACAAAGTAAAACATGTTTTTCTCGCTACTTTCTGTGATGTTCCAACATCTACTCGCACACAAGAAGTATCTACATCGGATCATCAAATAGTATAACTACCTGACAGAAATTCTTAAGGAAAAAGAAGAATGAATTGACTATGTTTCCTTGGGGAGAGGATCGGGAGAACCACTTATCTTGAGCGTTTTTCTGAAGAATCCACTAGCAGCACAGGCATATCCGTTCTATTTGCAGGACTTGAGACAATTACTTGCCACCGTTCGGTGTTTGAGGAAGAAGAAGAAGAAGAAAACATGTTTATTTAACAAAAGAAAAACACAGAAATCTGACATATAGGTAATAAATCTAAAAACACGATACAGCAATGAGCTTGATGCTTGTCTGCCGGGATGACCCGAGCCGCCCATCTTATATGCCTATATATTAAATCTTGAATCTTATATGCCTATTAAATAGATTCACCTAGAACCGACAGTTCCTCATCCTAAATATAGGTAAACCAAACAGTGACAAGTAACTTTTTCAAGTCGTTCTACAAATAGAACTGAGTGAATTTTTCAGAAAACATCTCAAGATTAATGGTTCTCTCGATCCTCTCTTTTATCCTTTCCGTCATTCACGTTGGTAGTTAGTACCTAGGTAGGAACATTCTTCTCGCTGGCCAAGTTTTTCGGTACCTTTATCACATTTGTTTCTAGTTTTGAGTTTGTACATATGTACCTACATTTTTTGTTTTGCTTCATTGTGAATAGATAGAGTATTCGTTTAGTATTTCGTGAATTCGTAAATTTTTCGCGAATTTCCGTAGAAAATGAAGCTATTGCAATGACTCCAAAAATTTCTGTAGAGTTCCAATCTACCATTCTCAAACAAATCGTAAAGTTTAACGCTTTTTCATATGTATAGGTACACCAAACAGTGACAAGTAACTTTTTCAAGTCGTTCTACAAATAGAACGACTTGAAGTTCTATATATATATATATATATATATATATATATATATATATATATATATATATATATATATATATATCACGAATACGTTGGCCTGGATTTTTTGAGCACATTAAATTGGTCAAATTTCCAAAACAGTGCTGAAAAAAATCCCTAAAAATAGCAAAAAACAGCTAAAAACCGTTAAATTTAGATTTATTAGCAGAAAATTGGTCCACTAAAGATGATAAACTATAAAATAGAACATTCGAAAATTGATGTACAAAATTATGGAGAAAAATGCACTTACATTTCTTTTAAATGTGCTTAAAAATCGGTAAACTGCAAAAAAAGTGAAAACTCCAAATCCTTTCCTAAGTAGCAGATTATTATTTAGAAAGAGTTTTGTGACATAATATTGGTAATTAACAATTTCTTTTCACTTTTAGACTGGAGTTGGACTGGAACTTTTAGGTACCTACCATCTATTACATTCGTAAATGTCCCGGTTGTTTGTGGTTTAGTGATCCTTTGTAGCGGAAATGGTCGTTGGCGGTACATGTGTTTAAGTGCCCATGCTATCACTTCAAAATTATTGTGCTTTTTAACTGTTGGTAAGACATTATCAAGACATTTGAATAGCAGGTAAGTGTTCATCTAGTCGGTCTAGAACTTGTGAAGCTGTCAGGTGTTTGTGGGTACAAAATATGTTCAGTTTGGGCGAAGGCCACTATTTTTTATCACCGCATGGAATGGGTTAACGATCTTAGAAGGTGATATGGGGCTATGATGTAAACACAAAATATAGGTACATATCAATATATATCGTCGTTCGTTTGGGAACGAGTACATGGTTCTAAAAATAATGATACCACCACGAACTAAGGAGAGGTATACGTCCTCTGGGAGAGAAAACACGGAAAATAAGGTCGCACTTTGTCATCACGACCAGATTGTAACATCACAATTCAGATTTTGGAGATCCGAAATTTCTGGCTTAGTTGACTCGAAACCAATGGAATTTTATTTATTTATTTAATGTATTTGAACATGTATGATCCTTACATTCGAGTATCCTTTACAAAAAATACATGAAACAGTTGTAGTGTAAACATCATTTACGTAGTGTTTTCAATACCCAGTTGAATCAGCTATAAGAGCACAGAATTTAGAAATAAAATTGATCGTGGTGTCCAGTTACATGATTTAGTCACAATTAATGATAATCTATTCAGTATTACAGCGTTAGTAGAAATTTCAAATATCTTATAAATTACAAATTAATATAACACTCATTAATTCAGCTTATTCACTTAACCTTATAAATATTGGAATAAACAATAAAATAAAACACACAATGAACTTCATAAATAATTTCAAAAAGATTCAAGCAGTTAACATAGGCGAGGAGCAGTATACATAATCGAGTTAATCCTTCAGTGAAACAAACATAAATTTCTCAGTTTGCAAACTTCACTTAAGAAGAAATATAGCCTTTTTATGTCGAATCCACTTGGTACTGATACAAAATTTATCAAATTTCCGGTACCCCCCCACCAAGCGAGATATATCTTTATACACTCAAATAGAACATGAAATAAGTTTTCAAGAAGACCCGTGTCACAGGCTGTACATACAGTATTTGGAGAAATTTTGTACTTATAATTCCTAATTTTAATTGTAAAATGGTGTTTCCTTGCCAATCTTATTTGTGCAAATAACTTTTTTAAATTTAAAAGGGACATTATGATAATAATCGTTAAATCCATCCTGTGCCATCACAAGCCAATAGTAATCATTAAAGGAGCCAGAAAATACCACAGCAACATCTTTATTTCCAAGAAAGATTTCAGCTCTACACATTTATGAGTGAGCATTTTGAGATTTTCACAGTCCAAAGTTATTACTTGTTGATCTCAACATTTTGTAGGAAGTTCCTTAAGTTGTCAGCCAATTAAATCATAGAATTATTGTTGGAAGTTTCCATTTTTTCAAGAGCATCCAAACATCTCTTAGGGTAGGTATTTATGATTTTCCATTTGTGTAATTTTTAGTAACCACTTGAGACTGTTTTTTAAAATGAGTACCATCAAATTTGGGACATCCACTTCTAATTGGACGTATTCACTGGGTGTTCTAAGGGGAAGACCTAAAAGTCAATTGAAAAATTTTACCTGGACTCTTCCTAGGTCAGGACAGTATCCCAGCGCCAAGATCTCCGCTCCATAGAGAATAGTAGAACGGACAATGGAATTGAACAGCATGATTCCAGTGTTCCACGAGGCCGCTTTGGATTTAAAAAATGATGAGATAACAGCGCCTGACAACGTTCTTGCTTTTGAACACATTGCTTTTGAAACAAAGATGAGCTGCTAAAGGTTACACCTTAATAATTTGCATACCTAACTATCTCAATCGGTCTCCCATCAACATCAAGCACTAGATTCCCATACTTGAACCTCCCACGATGGAACACTAGTAACTTTAGTTTTTTCTGTATTTAACTGGAGGCTATTAGTCGCACAATATTCACTCAGAATTTTTATTTTTTTCTGAGATCAGGTACTGAATCAGCCAATATCGCTTCGTCATCTGCAATTCAATTGAAAGAATGTCTATTTCCGAGTCTACTCAAACACCCGACACTGACCTTTCTTCAAAAAACCCATTGAAATCGGCGATGAACAAACAAAAGAAGGTAGCAGACATTTTCCCCTTGTAAAACTCTAGTTGTTACTCCCACACTATTTGACATACCAGCTGGAGTTTTTACAGGTATCGAGGCGGATTCATATATATAAAACCAATGGAATTAATTTCGAAATGATAGGAAATACTAGCCAGTAGCCATGCTGTTCTCAAGCACAAAAAATTTACCTTTGACTTTTTCCTCCAAATTTTGGAATCTACTTGATAAATAAAGTAGGTACCCTACTGTGGTGAAATCCACCACCTCTTTGCAACAGCCCTTTTCAGGGCTACCAAAAAGAGGTAGGCACACCACAAAAATATTTATAAGACGTCGAGTTACAACTCCGTCAAACAAAATATTTCACCAGAGAGAAAATACTAAATTCTCTCCCAAAAGTGAAATATTAAAGATTAACACGCAAGGCGACCTCCCCAAACATTTACTGGGCGAGATAGATGCGACAAAAAGTTCGAAACAAGTCGCCTTGAATGAGAAACCTCAAACAGGAAAACTCAAGGCCGTTCAGCCACCCCCGGGGACCCCGTCAAAGCAACGGACGCAGGGAAACCAACTCGGAAGACCAACTCAGCTATCATATGCACAGATACTGGGAAAACACTGTGCGAACCAATGAGATTGCACAGTAGAATTAATGAAATTAAGCGGACCAACCAGGAGGCGGCAGGAGGCGGCCACCTCCCTATAAATACCCCGCTAGGAGCCCTCCGAAATTCATTCCACTCTCCGCTCTCGACGACGACACACTCTGAAGTACGAAGATTTCTACACGCACCAAGCTGACGAACCTTCTGCTACACGAAGTCATCTCAAGAACGAGTTTTTACTGCTTTCTACAAGCCAGTCCTCCTCTCCATGCAGATCTCGCATTGGCATCTACGAGTCCAGTGATTATTCATCCTGCTCATTGCCCAACGTAGTTCATCTGTTAGGACGCCACCCGGTGCAGCTATCGATATCCTCTTTAGCTCGCACGCCCGAGGGACGTTCCGAGCCGTGTCACCCGGATTACATAGCCTTAAGCTCGTAGTTGACCGTTGTGGGCACGCCGGTAAATTACTCAGCTCCTCCGCTCTAATTTACCGTCTAAGGAAGCTTTTTTCAAAGCTACGAGGTAGGACCCTGCCATCTGAACATTGGAAAGACGTTCTGGCAAGCGAGTCCACCTCCAAAACCCTCTATTATTCACACATAGAGGCATCGAAACGAGCTAAAACTCGATCAATTCGATGGAACGCCGGCCTTCCTACTTTCCCTTGCAGGGGGAGGAGGGCGACGGCGAAGCTGGGCCGAGTAGTCCACGCAGTGCGCCCTACCGGCCACACGGCGAGCCCGCTGAACCCAGCGACAGCGAAAGGCACGGCCCTCACGTCCGAATCGCCTTCTCGCCCGACGTATTCGTTCGAGAAACTTTCGAACAAGCCTCGCCTATACAAAAGATCGAGGAAACTTTTCAGACTCGCTCTGAAGCCGATCATTACGATTCGACCAAGCTGTCCGAATACCCACGATATTCGACGCAAGCTTACTCGGCCGATCCGAGTGTCAAATACACTCCAAATGCACAAAAAACGAAGGATACTTTTCAGTACCTCAACCAAGCCCAACATATTCCCCTTTCAGATACAAATCTAAGGCCGGAATATTACAAAACGGCTCAGTACAAAACTGATCGAACCCAGCACTTGGTACACGAGCCTAGCGCTCCACGCGGCTGCGACACGGACTATCCCCCCTTTCGGTCCGCGAAACCAGTTGACCTTGGCGGTTCCGCCCGCATTCCTCGCGGGGGTGGCCTGGAGACCAACCCGTATAACCGGGATATAAATGTCCGACTTGGTCTACCTACGCCAAGTCAAACCTATATAAATCCACTACAAATGGTGACCCCGCCTTTGAACAGGCTCAACACGGAGCATTTCGTTCCCTCTTATGAAGCTAGTGGATTTCAGGGAACCACTGCGGGCGTGCGACCCCCGCCGGGCCTCTACGCCCCACATCTCACGCAACATCCCTCTACACAAGGTGGTTTTCAAGCACTTTTAGAGGAGATGGGAGATTATCAAAAACCAGTCTTCCAAAAGAAGAATATTGATCGTGCACTCGCCGAATTCGATCAATACTGCGTGAGAAAACACATGAGAACGCAAAACGAATGCTTCTCAGCTATATACAAGTGGGTACCAGAAGAAATGAGGGAAGCTATCGACTCAGCTTACCTCACGGCACCCCACGCTCCCTACGAAGAGGCCAAACAACGCCTCCAACGAGAATATGGGTTGTCCTTACAGGACAGGCTCCTCGCACTCGAGGACCCCGCATCTCTCGCCAAAAAACCCAGCACCAAGTACCACGAGATGTACTCGAAAGCTGTTGGGTACTTTTCGGAAGCTCTAATCACTCAAAAGTGGATTGAGACTCTTCCCATCGAAGCACGAGGTATGGTCGCAGCTCAGCCTACCACGACTTCCCGGCTCGACCTAGCTGATACGCTACACGCGTACAGAGCAGAGAATACTTCTCTGAACATACGAGGAGTTGAATCTACTCCGAAACCCATAAATACTGGTCTCAAAAAGGCCCTCCCGAAACAAGCTGAGTTCAAACCTCAACCAGTGGAGAGTAAGCCTCACAAACCGACGGCCTATGTCTGTCGAAACCACGCACGTTTCGGTAACGAAACTCGCAAATGTGCAGACCCAGAACACTGCACTTGGAAGACGAACACTGCTTCCAAAACTAACAGAAAGGCTGCGACTATAAGCCAGCCTAAACCACGGGTTTCTACCGAAAATACTCAGCAATCGGCACAAGAAAGTACCGTTCCGACTTCCGACACAGAGAATTCGGAAAACGAATAACTGCCAGTGTATCTGAGCCTATACGCCGGCAGTCTACTGAGTATAACAGGCTTTTTTTCAAGTGCAAACTGAATGGCACTGAATTTCTCATTGACACGGGAGCAGAAGTGAACATCCTGCCCCACAATGTCACAAAAAAATTGGGCTTGAAAATTCTCGAGTCCAACGTTAAGCTCACAGCAGCTAACGGAGCCCCTATAGATACACTAGGGCGAGCTGACACAACAATCAACATCGGCCTCGGGGACATGACCACCGAGTTTATGATCACGAGAGTCGATCTAGCGATCCTAGGTATCCCATTTCTCGAATCTTGGGATATCGGAATACGGGTCAAACACAAGTACATTTATAAAGATAAAATGAAGTGCTATGCCGATCAAAATATAGCTGCAGTCATGAACAAAAAGTTCACTGACGAACAAATTGCAACTACTATCCCTCACCGTGACAATACACCTCAACCAGAGGACGTGCACATCACGGAGGACGAAAACATTCGCTCTATCATTAACAAATACAATGATAAAATGAGCAAAATTCATGGTAAATGGAAGAACAACGGGGTTTACCACCGTATAACCACGGAAGGAACTCCAGTACACTTCCGAGCAAGACCCATGGCAGGAGAAAAACGGGCTCAAGTCAAAAAGACTTTTGACGAAATGCTTTCAGAAGGCATAATTGCACCATCGGATTCCGAATGGGCATCTCCGTTACACTGTGTACCAAAAAAAGACGGGTCATGGAGAATCACCGGCGATTACCGTTTCCTCAACGCGAAAACGAAGAAAGACGCCTACCCTCCTCCTCACATTCGCTCGTTCCAAGCGAATTTACATGATACGCAAATCTATTCAACAATAGATTTAAAATCAGCGTATTATCATATTCCGATGCACCCAGATGACGCTCATAAAACTGCGATTATTACACCTTTCGGTCTTTATGAGTTTAAGAAAATGAGCATGGGTTTGGCCGGAGCGGCTCAAACATGGCAAAGATACATGGACAGCATCATGCGAAAATTTGATTTCGCATTTGTCTATCTAGATGACATCCTGGTGGCTTCGAAGAATTATAACGAACACATGAACCACCTACAACAAATTTTTGACAAACTAGGGGAACACGGACTTCGAGTAGGTTTTGATAAATGCATTTTTTCGAAACCTACCGTCGATTTCCTAGGTTTCACTATCTCGAAGGAAGGAATAATTCCTAAACGAGACAAAATAGAAGCCATAGAACAATTTCCTAGGCCAGTGGACGTACGAAGTCTACGCAGATTCCTAGGTATGTGTGGTTTCTACCGAGCATGCTCGAGCAAATTCGCTCACACGGCACAACCTCTGTATGACTCCATTCAGTCAAACAAAAAAAATGACAGAACACCTATCGAATGGACATCAGAGAGAGAAAAAGCTTTTAACAGCCTAAAGCAAGCAATGATCAAAGCAACATTGCATAACATTGCTCACCCACACCCTACAGCGGAGTGGAGATTAGTCTGTGACGCATCCGACACACACATCGGAGCAGCGCTAGAACAAGAAATTACAGACAAACATGGCTCGAAATCGTACCAACCATTGGGATTTTTCAGCAAAGAGATTCCAGAACAATGGAAGAACAAAGCATCATTCGACAAGGAAATGTTCGCCGTTTACCAAGCGTGCATTCACTGGCACAACGACTTGGACGGCAGATCCTTCCATATTTGTTCGGATCACAAGCCTCTGCTAGGCACGATGCTTAAAAAGAATGCTCATTTTTCTAAAATGAGATTAAGATGGCTAACATACATCTCTCAAATGACGAGTGACATTCGTCATATTTCAGGAGAGAGCAACGTCGTCGCCGACGCACTCTCCAGACCCTTCGATCCGGTTGAAATTCAAACGAAATCGATTTCAACACAGACGAACGAGGGTCCACCTATAGCTGAAATTTCGAAAATTACGGCTGCAATAGAATGCAATCTTCTACTGCACATTTCAAATTCACAAATTCGCTCCCCCCCTACCGCGGAGGACAAATTGAAACTCACACGAGTTGAATTCTCTCAAGGAGAAATTTGGTGTAACCTAGACCTAGGACACCCTAGACCTTATATTCCAAACGATATAAGGGAAGAAATAATAAGCCAAATTCACAATTTGGGACACCCAGGTATACACTCTACAGTGTATAAAATTAAACAACGATATTTTTGGCACGGACTACGTGCAGATGTCTCAAACTGGGTCCGAGCGTGCGAAACTTGCCAACGAGCAAAAATCACGCGCTCCGTGAAGCTCCCTTACTCCGAATTTGAAACGGCAAACAAATTTTCACACGTACACGTGGATATTACTGGACCCTTACCTTTAGCAAAAGGAGGGAAACGTTACATTTTGATGATGGTTGACAGAGCAACGGGTTGGCTAGAGGCAGTTCCTCTTAACAACATCGAAACAACCACAATCACAAATGCCTTTATCAATATTTGGGTAGCTTCAAAGGGCGTACCTAAATACATCACAAGTGATCAAGGCACCCAATTTGAATCAGATCTGTTCAATTCCATTATGGAACGTCTCGGAGTAAAACATACTCACACGTTACCATACAAACCATCAACAAACGGTATGGTAGAACGCAGAAACAGGTCTTTGAAAGAAGCTCTCAAAGCTCAAAACGAAAATTGGCTCGATGCACTTCCCAAAGTCCTACTCGCCATGCGTACGGCAGTAGACCCGGCGACCGAAACTACGCCTTTCCAAAAAGTTTACGGGATTGATGTACCACTCCCAGGAGACATTTTCGTAACTTCTACGAACCTTTCGGAACCTCTTTTCTTCCGACCTACGCATATTAGACATAATAATACGAAATATGCCGTAAACATGCCCAAAAATTTGGATACATGTACTCATGTCTATATCAGAGTGCCCACACAGCTCACCTCTCTGCAATGTCCTTACACGGGACCATTCAAAGTGGTTAAAAGAGATAAGTTTTCGGTTACTGTGCAAATTGGCGAACATACTAAGAAAGTTCCCAAACAGCAAATCAAACCAGCTTATACTCTACACTCGGAAGAAGCTGTATCGCAAGGACAATCTGTGTCACAAAATCAGACAGAAAATAAGGAGAAAACTCCCCGGAAATCCGCCAGAGGGCGCATTCCTTCTACCAAATTTGACAAAAAGTGGGTGACTGCGCTCAAAACAGGCCACGCCCATTTTTTTCGGGTAGGAACAGTGGGAGGTATAAATATGGAGCACCCCACAGCCAGAGACCATACCAATCTCAACCATGGCAGCCTCCAACTCTCCTATGCTGACAGAAGAGGTAGAGGAGTTCCTCCTAGCAGAAGAAACCCTCCCTGCACCGCTCGCACCGCTCCCGCCTTCGCCGAAGAAAGAGGAGAAGCCGGCGAACGCTCCCACAGAGGTGGTTTGGACAAGGCCCCGGCCCTTCCAGCCACCAGCTCCACCCGCCCAGCCGCTGCCTACGCCTCCGCCCGCTCACCAGCTACCAGCAGTACCCAGGCAGTGGATCTCCTCGGGCGACGTGCCGGTTCCTCGCTGGGAGGAGATGAGCACTGCGGGGTGGTCAGAGCCCAGCACCTCCCGGGCTCCTCCGCAACAGCCCAGCCGCGGCCGCGGGCCAAACCCTCGCGGGTTTGGTTCCCGTCGGCAGAGCTCGGGCCGGCCACGGCCGCCCCGCGGCGCTCGTCGAAACCGACGAGGCCGGGGCGCACCACAGGGACGGGACGCGAGGCCTGCACCTCCGCCTCCGCCCCAACTGGCGAGGTTCTCCTACGGAGAGTTCCGAGTAGACCTCCCAGTTCTCCCCCATCGGCGTCGTCGTTGATAACGCGACGTCTTGGGGAGGCCCCTGTGGTGAAATCCACCACCTCTTTGCAACAGCCCTTTTCAGGGCTACCAAAAAGAGGTAGGCACACCACAAAAATATTTATAAGACGTCGAGTTACAACTCCGTCAAACAAAATATTTCACCAGAGAGAAAATACTAAATTCTCTCCCAAAAGTGAAATATTAAAGATTAACACGCAAGGCGACCTCCCCAAACATTTACTGGGCGAGATAGATGCGACAAAAAGTTCGAAACAAGTCGCCTTGAATGAGAAACCTCAAACAGGAAAACTCAAGGCCGTTCAGCCACCCCCGGGGACCCCGTCAAAGCAACGGACGCAGGGAAACCAACTCGGAAGACCAACTCAGCTATCATATGCACAGATACTGGGAAAACACTGTGCGAACCAATGAGATTGCACAGTAGAATTAATGAAATTAAGCGGACCAACCAGGAGGCGGCAGGAGGCGGCCACCTCCCTATAAATACCCCGCTAGGAGCCCTCCGAAATTCATTCCACTCTCCGCTCTCGACGACGACACACTCTGAAGTACGAAGATTTCTACACGCACCAAGCTGACGAACCTTCTGCTACACGAAGTCATCTCAAGAACGAGTTTTTACTGCTTTCTACAAGCCAGTCCTCCTCTCCATGCAGATCTCGCATTGGCATCTACGAGTCCAGTGATTATTCATCCTGCTCATTGCCCAACGTAGTTCATCTGTTAGGACGCCACCCGGTGCAGCTATCGATATCCTCTTTAGCTCGCACGCCCGAGGGACGTTCCGAGCCGTGTCACCCGGATTACATAGCCTTAAGCTCGTAGTCGACCGTTGTGGGCACGCCGGTAAATTACTCAGCTCCTCCGCTCTAATTTACCGTCTAAGGAAGCTTTTTTCAAAGCTACGAGGTAGGACCCTGCCATCTGAACATTGGAAAGACGTTCTGGCAAGCGAGTCCACCTCCAAAACCCTCTATTATTCACACATAGAGGCATCGAAACGAGCTAAAACTCGATCAATTCGATGGAACGCCGGCCTTCCTACTTTCCCTTGCAGGGGGAGGAGGGCGACGGCGAAGCTGGGCCGAGTAGTCCACGCAGTGCGCCCTACCGGCCACACGGCGAGCCCGCTGAACCCAGCGACAGCGAAAGGCACGGCCCTCACGTCCGAATCGCCTTCTCGCCCGACGTATTCGTTCGAGAAACTTTCGAACAAGCCTCGCCTATACAAAAGATCGAGGAAACTTTTCAGACTCGCTCTGAAGCCGATCATTACGATTCGACCAAGCTGTCCGAATACCCACGATATTCGACGCAAGCTTACTCGGCCGATCCGAGTGTCAAATACACTCCAAATGCACAAAAAACGAAGGATACTTTTCAGTACCTCAACCAAGCCCAACATATTCCCCTTTCAGATACAAATCTAAGGCCGGAATATTACAAAACGGCTCAGTACAAAACTGATCGAACCCAGCACTTGGTACACGAGCCTAGCGCTCCACGCGGCTGCGACACGGACTATCCCCCCTTTCGGTCCGCGAAACCAGTTGACCTTGGCGGTTCCGCCCGCATTCCTCGCGGGGGTGGCCTGGAGACCAACCCGCATAACCGGGATATAAATGTCCGACTTGGTCTACCTACGCCAAGTCAAACCTATATAAATCCACTACACCTACCTACAGATATATCTACTTATTTAGTTATCACTACATTACCTAAGTAGGTACCACGTAAGTAGTTATAGTTTTAATACTTTGAAATCTTCACTCCTTTTGTTTCAAAAGTCTCAATTTTACCAATTGTAAGTATGAACTGACAGCCAAACTTGTCACCTCCTAGCCATTAGTTATTCAAGAAATACCTGTACTTATTTATCTCTGGATGTGTTTGTGTGATGATAATTTTTTGTTAAAAAGAAGAGAGTGACTACCTAATAGACCTTCCAGAAACATGTCCGCAAGTGAATCACCTGCTGAGCTAACCAGCGAGAAGGTCTAGTCTAGAGTTTTGTATGGTGAAAGAAATTGTCGGTGTTTCGAAATTTTTGTATATTGTTATAGTTCGAAAAAGACTGGGGACCTACTAAATATTCCAGAAACATGCTCGCGAGTGAATCACCTGTTGAGCGTAATCTGCGAGAATACTTAGGTAAAAGGAATGAACTAAAACTTGGGCTAATTATCTGAGCTATTTCTGAAACACGCACGCAAGTGAATCACCTGCTGAGCCTAACCTAGGGAAACTCACAGTATTTTTGAAGAGAGGAAATTATTAGGGTTAAAGAGAACTCTTATGGAATGGATATGTGATATATTGAATTTTTAATTGTAATAACAAAATACTTGGAAATATTTTTACAGAGAAAAAAAGAGAGAGTTGTACTTCTAGTAATATATATATGGGTTTGAACTTGGAATATTTATGAATTATACAATTTTATATTAGGTAGACGGGAGTAGGTGAATTTCAAGGCCAGGGCCTGTGTTTGGTAAGAGAGAGGTAAAGGAGAAGTGGTACCTAGGTGTACTTACCGAGCGCGAATTGAGGTCCCTGATCGCCGTTGTGCCTTTTTTACCCTGGTGATCTCCCTCTTTGTCACAGCTTGGTGGTGAGGGACAAGGATTTTAAAGAAGGAATGTCGTCAGCTCAGGAGTCCTGGCGACTGGAGTGTGAACCATCCGACTATTTCCTGCACCGAGTCATTCTTCAGAAACATGGCCATGAGCATACAAAGATTCAACTGATTACTCCTGTCCATCTTGTGAAGAGTAATAAACACAAGAAAAAGAAGTGTCAATAACACCAAACCAAATAAGCCAATTTCCGCACATTCAAACATTAATTATAGCCCTAATTTGCATTTTAGCATGTATCCACATGTATTATTAGATACTATTAAATTCTGCATTCAATCATTTTGACTCGTACCTTGATCTTCATCTAATCCTATGCGCCCATGTTACAATATATAATGAGGAAGTTACTCTGCCCACCCAACTTGGCAGACGTTTTTCATAATGAATCCTAGTAATTAAAAAAGAAATAATTTCTTCTCTGGGATCATGATCAATCAAATCCAAAGCGTGCACTGAGGCTTGACATTTTGGACATTACATATTAAGTGTTTTTTGTTTGTTTTTATAAGGTTCCATTTTAACGGATCAAAGGAGACCATCCAGTTCATCCGTTCGCTCTCAATAAAGGAAGGAAAAAACAGCGTCAACACGCCTGGTATTAAAAACAGATGTTTTATGCGTGACGTGAGCAAAGTTAAAACCTCTTTCCGAACATCGATGAAAACCCCTCAGAGCAAAGACATATCCATGTCAAATTTCTCCCTTGATGGGAAAAACAAAAGATCATGGATTTGTCCAGTACCTACTGCTTACCAGTTGGTACCTACTACTCAATTGTATACCAACCGTGTAGTGCCTTCTTTTCACAAGATTATTCCATTATGGTTACAAAACAATATTAGTTTTAACTTAGAGTAATAAATCAGCATTCCTTGACACTACAAGTACAATGGCTTAGAGGTCATGAAATGTGGTAAAATGAGAGCATTCCAAAAAGTGGCGAACGATTTTCCTACTATGAAAACTATGGGAGTTACTCTACCCTAGTAGCCTTGGTTGTACCTACGTGAAAATCAATAGAAAATGTGCCGGTCGGGAAAAAAAGTGTCGGTCGGGAAAAAAAAGTGTCGCGAAAAATTCCTTGACCCCCAGCCAAAAGACATATCCATGTCAATAGCTGCTAAAATTACAATGAAACCCGTTTGACAGGAAATCGAGTTGATTTTGTTACCTACTTCTAAACGAGCAAATTAAGATTGGGTAGTACCTAGGTGTATTTAATTTCATTATTTGTTTTCTCAAAGATATTAATGAAAATATTAGGTACCTATCTATTAAAGGAGAGCCGTAGAATCGGAGTCGAAAGTATATCATTATATTTTATCTTAATTGTGGCATCATATCCTCCACCTACTTTTGTATTCTTTCGACGATAAGTAGACGGTGTACCTACGTAATGGATAAAGATGGGGGCCTAAACAATGTACGCTTTCTACCGCGTGCTCTCCTCACTAACCTTTAACGAAGATCGAAGATTGTCCGCTGTGAGCAGCACTTGCCAGAGATTTCTTGAAGGCTCCCATAAATGACAGCCAGAGTCATCATCTGAGTTTAGTGCTACTGAAAAATTGGAACCACTTTCCATTGCTTTCAATTTCAAGAAATCATGACCCATGATAGTAACTATTATTTATGTGGGATTTCTTTCGTTCTGAGTGAATGCTAAAACAAATTTGGTAAACCTAACCTTCCTGTAGGTACAGATAGAAGTAGGTAATTTGAATGAATTTACTCGATGTTCTGACATAATTCGCACTTATTGATTGGTTATCGCTCTTTTATTTATATACATAGCCTTATCTTTCTTTTTTAAGGAGGCATTCGAGAGAACTATTCATCATTGATTCATTTCTATGTTACGGATCTTTAAGGCTATCTTAGTGACAGTTCTTGGTAGACAGAACATGTTTACTTACGAATTTTTTTGCACTTGAGGAAATTAATCACAGTAAGATCGCTAGATGTAACAGAGTAGCTTCCCCCACTATATTGCAGTCGGATCCAACAGACCGTCTCCTCAAGGACGACATTATCATCTTCTGCCAGTTTCATTCGCTTCAGGACTGCATTTCATTCGTTATCTGTAAGTAATTAGCTTCCATTAAATTTCAAAACATTAGCTAATAAATGAGGTGACGGCGTATCATGCGTTTTCAAAATTGAATGAGTAGTTTATATTGCATTGATTGCCAATTATTCAGGGATCGCTGGGAGGATATGAAAGCCTTTTGACTTATTATATTAAATAAAAGAACCTTTTATAAGCAACAAAGAAAAGTTCCAGTCATGCAGCATGATCGTATGAACGAATTTTCGTAAATTTTATCGTATGTTTAATGTTGAATTGTTTTGAAATTTGAGCTTTTTGGATACAAAGAAATTGTTAACTATTAATGTTATGGCAAAAAAAAAAAAAAAAAAAAAAAAAAAAAAAAAAAAAAAAAAAAAAAATTCTAAATAACAATCTGCTATTCAATAAGTGATTTTGGATTTTAGCTTTTTTGCAGTTTTTAGCGAATTTTTTGTTGAAAATAAAGCTGTTGCAATGGCTCCAAACATTTTCTTCATTGAAATCCGTTTTGAGGCATTCTGAAACGAATCTTTGGGTTTAAAATTGTCATATATATATATATATATATATATATATATATATATATATGTGTGTGTGTGTGTGTGTGTGTGTGTGTGTGTGTGTGTGTGTGTGTGTGTGTGTGGGTGTGTCCTTCCAGACGATAACTCTCCTTATAATTAAGATAAATATTCCGTTCTTGCGCAAAAAACTTTTTGAGCACATTAAATTGGTCAAATTTCAAAAAAGGTCTGAAAAATCACTACAAATAGCAAAAAACGGCTAAAAATCATACAATTTATATTTTTTAGCAGAATATTGCTCAAATAAAGTTTATTAACTATAAAATAGAACATTAAAAAATATTTGTACAAAATTATGCTGAAAAATGTACTTAAATTTCATTAAAATGTTCTAAATATCTTTTTGAATCGCAGAATATCATTTAGAACGAGTTTTTTTTCCCATAAAATTGGTAGCTAACAATTTCTTTTCCCTCAAAGTCCTTAATTTTCAAAACAAATTAAAACATAATAGGTATAGTTGGATAATTTACGAAAATTCGCTAATACGATCATGCTGCGCGACTGGAACTTTTTTACGATTTTTCAACAAATTTTGATGAAATTTTAGTACCTACATTTTTAGCATAATTTAGTTCATACATTTTTGAATGTTCCATTTTATAGTTAATACTCTTTAGTTCAGTAATAATCTCCTAAAAAATGTTGATTTCACAATTTTTAGCAATTTTTATTGATTTTTTCAGCAAATTTTTTGAAATTTTACCATTTTAATGTGCTCAAAAAGTGCTAGCCAACGATCTCATCCTTTCGTTTAGAAAGCTTGATTTTTCGGCGTAAGAACGGAATTGTTATCTCTATCCTAAGGAGAGTTATCGTCCGGAATGACGATCAAGGTAAGAGATTTGCTTTTGTGTTAAAAGAAAATAAATGAATGTTAAATAAAATGAGCCAGTCGTTCATAAATCTTGTAATATCCCATTTATGCTGAACCTCGTAGAGTGGGTAGAACTTCCCAGTCTATTTGGATATGGGATTCGAAATTCCAGTAAATTAAATTCACAAACTATAGTTAAATTCACAATAAGGGGCGCTCTCGACGTGGGTACCTATACTTGATCATGTATAACGTACCTAACTTATATTCGTGTCGGCGGGACTAGAGTAGTACCTATGTAAATAAGTAATTATACCTCTTCTCAACTTGCTGAATTCATTACAGTTCCACTTCCTGCCACTAAGCAAGCCTTGATGGAGAACGTTGAACGCTTCAGTGAGGAGACGACAAAGTATTGCGAGACGGCCCTCAAAGAAACCGAAAATAAACAAAGAGAAGGCATCAAATGGCTGCGGGACTGGCTTGACAACCACAAGGAGTATAATGCTCACAAAGGTAAAATCAATAGGAACAGTACATTTCGCAAAGTTATAATAAATTCCATTGGAACTATTTCACCTGATAATTACGTTCGAATTATATCAGCTGATATTTACAAGGCAATTTCTATGTCTTCCGGTCCGACTCTATCGATCAATGATGGAATTTAGAAATTGACTGGCTAATCAATAGATTTGCTTTTCTTTAAAAATGTTCTCGCACTTAGGAAACCCGATGGTGTTTTTTTGAACCCTTTTTTTCGGTACCTGTTCAACGCACAGCATTGCGCATGGTTTTAATCTATTCTTTTTGGATTATATTTATTACTATTGACAAGCAAAAAATCTTTACTGTTATCTTGAAAGTTTCCGAGATCTCGATTTTAGCAAGTTTTTGTGGAAGATAAAGTTATTGCAATGGTTCAAAAAAAATTAAAATCAAAATTTTCAAAAATGTTTTTTTTAATCGAAATCCGTTTTGAGGCTTCTGAAACGAATCGTAGAGTTTAACGCTTTTTCATACGTATATAAATATATATAAATATAAATATATATATATATATATATATATATATTTATATATATATATATATATATATATATATATATATGAGTTCGTTGGCTAACACTTTTTGAGTACATTAAATTGGTCAAATTTCAAAAAATTTACTCAAAATATCACTGAAAATGGCTTAAAATCAAATTTGTTTTTTAGCAAAAGTTTAGTCAATAATAGTTAATAAACAACGATTTAGAACACGATTCATGCGGAAAAATATACCTAAATTTTATTATTTTCTCGAAAATCGATAAAAAATTTGAAAAACTGTTAAAAATAAAATGTTTGTTTTGAATCGTAGTACGAGTTTATTTGCCCTATAGCCGGTGGTCAACAACTTTTTACTCTGAAACTTCTCAAATTTCAAAACAACGAACTTCTCAAATTATATAATACTGTAATCAACAAAAATTTGCTCATATATGATCATGCTGCATGACTGGAACTTTATTACTTGAATATCTGTCACCCTTGCTGCCCTTTAGGGTGGGTAAAAATTGAAGCCTAGCTTCTAGGATCATCTCGACTCCAAATGTGATTTTTAACCCAAGTTTCATGAAGTTTGGTCAAGTAGTTAAGGAGAAAAACTCTGGACGGCAAACGGCGCACGGACGGATTTTTTTTTTTTAAATTTGATTTTTGGTTTCTTCGCATCTTTAAACGTTTTCAGGGGGGAGTTAAAAATATATTTTTCTTGGTCGATTACAAAGGTTCATTATTGAAAATAATAAACCAAAAAGTGCCATAATTCGGGGAAAAAGTGAAAAAAAAAAGTTCCGAGCAATGTTTTTGCCAGGAAATTTTAAATTCGCGTTCAGCTACCCAAAAAACATAAAGAGTGAGAAAATAAAACAATAGACAAACTTGCCTTTCAGAATCCTAAACTGTCTGACCTAAAAACCCCCGAATGAACAGTTTGTTTTTGAATCCCGGAAAGTGGTCAGTTACATCCACTGGGCTTAATATCTCATTGAATTCAAATATACTACCTATTGATGGTGTAGTTCTTGATCATCGTTTGATTTTTAGCGATCTTGGTGTTCTCCTCGACAATCTTTTGCGGATCACCTGGCTAGGATAGCAAGATTATACTGGCTTTAGTCTTCAGGACTCTCAGCATACTGAGGGCTTGGATTTCCTGTTACAAGGCAGAAGTTGTGCGGGTTCCTATGGTCTGCAAGATGCGGCCGCCAGAAGGAGAGTTTGACCACGTTTCGATCACCCAGATTACCAATGTTGTCACTCCACGGAGGATAAAAGGGATGCGGCTGGCAGTGTACACACTACTAAATAGTTACATGGACTGTACCCCAACTGATCTACCGAGTTTGTCTATATGTGCCGCAAGTCGCAAACTTTTTGAACACAAACTACCTTTACAACCGCCCAATGTGTCGACAACCAAGAATGATCAAATTGACTTTTTCTCCTCACTGCTTCATTTAATCAAGGAAATCCATTGTCCGTTGGGCTTGTTTTAGTCAGACTATTCTTTCAAATCCCTTGGAAATATTGTTTTAATTTTCGTTTTTCCTTGTTATAATTAAATATTTCTAATTTTTATGTAGATACATCCAGAAGGACAATTTTTGAATATTAGGCTCTCCCGTTCATATATTATAATAAATAGAAAAATAAGTATATTTTGCTCCATAAATTTCCTAAACTCAGGTAGCTGAACTTATGATTTTCTCCCGAGTCTACCTATAGGTAGCGGAAGCAATTTTTTTAAATATTTTTTTATTTATTTTTTATTTTTTTATTTTATTTATTTATTTATTTTTTTTTTGGCAGTAGGTAGATGATGTCCTATCAAATCCATCGCATACAAGTCAATATTTCACTCTTCGTTTGCGCAAACGTAAATTCCATCAATTTTCTCAAGTTCTAATCGTCCGATCTCGTTCAAATTCGAATGGTAGTTAGAAAAAGACCATATAATCACCCCATATAAATTTCATTACAATAGCATTATTGTTGGTGACTGCGCACGCTCGAATGTGAAATCCTTGCCGCAAGTAAAACTACTACAGTTTTTATTCGATTTCGATTCAATTTTCTGGGAATGAGCGGTTTAAGCTGAAAATGCTCTTTTATAATTACCCAGAAAATAATAGGTTTCGCAGCTCATACACAGACGTAAAATCAATATAGCGTCATTTTCTCATGGCCTATTCGTCTGATCTGGCTCAAATTGACGATCACGCAGGAGTGTCATCACTATCGTAACTGCTGCTTCATTAGTCAATGCTGTGTATGAGTGAACCTCAAATCCCTGTAACAAGCTTTAAATCTATAGTATCAATCAGATTTTAAATGGATTTTGGGGGATTGAATTTTAAGGTGATTTTATGGGAATATATTTCTGGTTGCAAATTTAGTTATTAGCTCGAGCTTGAGTCAACGTGGTCGCCGCAGATCGCCGACGACCTTGAATTTATCGTTCCAAATCACAGGCAGTTTTTGAGCATGAGCACACGTAGTGTCTATCGGAGTTCACCCGAAGCCGGCAAGTATGGAGGATCGGGAAGCAGAAATCGTTATTAATTAATCATTTTTAAGTGGCTGTGGAGACAGTGGATTGAGATCAATTTCGGCACAGAACATCCAGAACGTACCTCTGGGAGCCTACGCCACTGTAAGCTTGCTTTTTAAGTTGATTTTATGGGAATATATTTCTGGTTGCAAATTTAGTTATTAGCTCGAGCTTGAGTCAACGTGGTCGCCGCAGATCGCCGACGACCTTGAAATAGCAGCGCATGAGGATCACTTTTACTCCCCGCTACCATACCACATCCCGTTATCCCCGGACGCTTCTCATTCTCCCCACTACAAGAAATCACCTCGAACCTGGAACTGGGAGATTGATTCATTAGTTACGAATTGGCTGCCAATATAAGCGGTCTTCTTCAGTAGGCGAGCGTGTAGACATCGCGGCTGTTCACACAAAAACATCGATACTTGAAAGAAGCCCTTCAGTCTCCGATAGCTTGCCTAGTGCTAAAACAGTAACCGAAGAGATGACACCAACTGGAGTAGTGTTGATGGAGTAACTGTGTCGCCGAAGTATTGGATCATAAAGGAGTGGCTACGAAAACCGATCTGAATAGCACGAGTAGGTATAACCGCTAATTCCACCGAGGGAATCTCTGAATTAAAAGTGGAAAACAAACAATTACAAAATCTGATAAATCATCTGCAACTAATCGCCGATTCCTTGGATGACATAAGTCGCAAAACCCCTCCTCTTTTATTTGGGGGAATTTAAGCTCCAAACGAAAATTATATTTCCATTATCGAAGACTTCATAAAGAGCGTGCTAACCATCAACACTAACTAACCCAATCATCAATAGGGCCTACCCTATTTGGAAGCAAAGGGAGAACAAGACGATTATACTCAGTGATATTAGATAGTAGACTCAGAGACACAGGGTATTACATAACAAAGGATCTTAAAAAAAAACCAGGGCAAAGGCCAAAAAAGATCCAATATACTCTCAACTTGGAAAGGGAACGCTCAAAGTCAATGAAAATTTGTACGTACGGTATGATGAGCGTGGTGTGATGAAGATGGTATCGAACACCTGCGAAGGACTCGGAGGTTGGAGTTGGTTCCCAGCAAAATTCAAGGGAGCAATCAGGAAAGACGTCAGGAGTTTACCAATGATACTTCACATAATCTATCATTATGTATATATAATATTAATGGATTAAAAAACAAATTAAATGATTTTTACAGTTACATCACAAATTTTGAAGTATTGATATTGATAGCGAGTGTTGGCCAATGGTGGGGTCTCCGAGCAGTTTTCTTCGTCAGGAGGTCTGAAACAGGGATGTACATTTCGCTTTATATTAGAATGATCTACCGAGTGTGGATGGGGGAGTCAGGTTGGGAACTAATAACATCAATTGTTTCTTCTTAGTTAGCCACAGTTATTCTTACCTTCAGAGAATGATCAAAAAGCTAGAAGAATACATAAAAGGGTGAAGCCTAACTATTAATTTGAACAAGACCAATGTGGTGATATTTGGTGTTAGAGGGGGTAAGCCGTGCCATACTGAGTCGTGCAAACTTAACGATGCAAATATACTGGTTGTCCCTGAATATAAATACATTGGAGTCTGGTTTAGGTACGACATGTCCATGAAAAAACACCTTAACGAAAGAGCTACACTGGCAAACATGAGTATAAACTCCGTATGGAGCAACTTTTTTTAGGCAAAAGAAGTGCCATTGGAGACCAAATTCAACATATTCAGCTCAGTTGTACAAGCTATGGATGCCAGGTGTGGGGGTTCTGGAAGTAAGACCAGGTAGGTACTGAGATTTTTTATCAATAAGATTTTTAACCTTCCCTCCGACACTCCTAACTACGCGCTTTTTCTTGAAACCTGACTCACGCTGGTGTTCTCAAATCTACTTAAACTGAACGCGGAATACATCATAAAGAAGGAGATTGGGACAACCGCAGAACATAGAACGTTCATAGAATGTACATAGACTGTTCATTCTATCTTCTGAGGGGACACCTAGGGGTATCTAGGGAAGTATAGGGGACCTATACAGGTATGCGAAGGCTTCTTGGTCGTACAGAAGATCGTTGTTACACAAATTCATTTGCAAATAATAATTAAACTAACATTTGATTAAAATTAAAAAAAGGCTGCTGCTGTAAAATCAATTGTATAATTTAAAAAATTGATGCAGATACGATAGGAAAAGTAAGCTTAGTAAGATAATACTATAAAAAACAAATAACGAGGAGAAAATTGAACTACTTCTAACGAAATTAAGTGAATAAAAGTACTTGAATACAACAACTAATGATAATAAAGAGGTGAATAATAACAGTATGGTGATTCTTTCTTGTATGTTTATTAGTAATTAATCCGGCACCGCCATAGTTATGAACCGCTGTTAATTATTACTATTTTCCTATGTAATGAGGCAATGTAAAATAAAGCCTGTTCTCTATCTAACATCTGCCAAGCATCATTTTCCTATTGCCTGATGGAAGATTTTGCTCAATTGCATAAATATTTCACTGTTCTGTACATTCACGTTACGGAAATGAAGGAGCTATCAGTCACACCCAATTGGGCAGACGATTTTTCGCTTTTTTGTAATTCATTGTCCTCTATTATTTCTTTCCTACTTTTATTCATGTTTGGCTGGTGTCCTTTATAAAACCAAAAACCTTAAAGGTCTAACTGGCGCGACTTCGGAACCTCAAGATTGTAAGAATCAGGGAACAACCTATCGATTCATGAGAACCCCCCCCCCCCCTTTTCCTTTTTTTAAGCGATTTTTTTGTCCGCAAATGCATGGGTCGGTGAGGAAGAAGGAAGAATAGAAAATTATCTCAACTTACTTGGGAGACCAGTGGTCCGCCTGTAATAGGGAGAATACATACAATAAGTGGACCTGCAAAGGATCTATTATTTGTGATACATGTTATGTAACACCTTCAACCATCATAAACAGCATCTACCCCTTTATAAATTTGTATTTTCTATAAAAGAAAATGTGAACCATAGACATAACCTGTTTCGTGCTTGATAGGTATAAGTTGTGTGGTACGATATAATAAACAGATACTAGCCGACCGTGCTGCACCTAGGAGAGAGAGGATAGGCCAACTACCTTGGAAAGGTAGTCCCCTTGGTGGGGACCATCATATAAAAATCTCAGTCGGACTCAAATATCACTGACCAATCAATTACCTTTGGCTTTTTTCTTCAAACCTCTTCAGTGCTTCCAGTTACAGAACCCCATATCCGAATCCACCTTAGTTAATCTGCGGTATTACTGATCTAGCTATTTTATTAGGAAGCTACGCTAACCAGGCTAGAGTATTGCAAATCCGGTTATTAGGTCTGTAGGTTCCAGACTCCTCGAGGTTTCATCCTGGTAAATTTAAGTTGAAGATAGTTGGTGTCTGGTGTCAAATAGGGCTTTCTTAGTTCAGAGGCCCCACGAACAATTATAATTCAATTATTCACTTGCTAGATTCACTTATCAGAGTTCAAGAATGCTAGACTCATTTAGCAAGGTTATTTTGTCCCAACACAACCAAGAAATTGGTGACCATCACGCTCCTGAACTACGGCTCTATTATATCTTCACCTTCTCAACATGAACGGCAATCAGCACTTACCAGTACCACACAATCACTTCTTTGAAACTCTTGAAGGTAAGCCAAATTCTCAACCTACTCTCGACGATATACCTCTGCCCGATTATTACTCAGATCTCGATTTTGACATTAATTCCTCCGATCTCGAGCCCACCCCAATGGATTTATAAATTGTTGACGATATTCTACGTTCACCCAAGATCGGCCCTATGTCTCCGATAACTTCAGCTCCTGGTGTTCCTCCGATCCAGCCGATTTAGCGGCAGCTGCAAGTATTCTCCTTACTTTGCCCAGTTTTATAAATAGGACCCAAGATTACGGTTCCTACAGCTGAATGCAGCATTTCTCGGAGCCCGTATCAACTCTTAAGCAGTCAATTCTCTCAGGGTTCGCCCTTACATCCCTATAAGATACTGCAGTTTAAACTTCCGAAATCGCAATGGCAGACATCGTCAATCCTTATTCATGCTTGTTAACGCTTATTCCTTTGCTCATCGACATTCATTTATCAATTTTGGCCAATGCCGAACGGGTGATTCCATCTGAACCGTAATACCGATCGGTTGACGATATCCACGATACGTATTCAAGGGCATTGTCAATTTCTGGCGTTGCAGTAGTGTATGAAGATACACAGGGGTGCCCCCCCCCCCCCCCCCCCCAAGCGCAACGACTCGAGCCCCCCCCCAACTAAAATATTTATTAAATAGGTAATGTGAATGATACACTGATGTGATAAAGAATGTTGTATTTCTTGTTTTACAAATGTAAGTAATTAATTTTTAATTGACAGTAAAACAAGTACAATAAGTATATGTAGAATTTCAATTATCTACAGTAACTATATACAGGGTGTCCCATCTAAACGGGCCCATCGGGAAATTACAGCCTTACGGTTTGAGCTATCGAAAAATTGAACTGGACCTTTTTTATAGTATTTCAACTCAGCTTCACGATGCGGAAGTCCGATTTTTATTTTTCCATGTTTTAGGGTCTCAAACCATTGATTGAAACTGACGGTTTCCTCTTGACCCCACTTTTTTATTGCTTTTTTCGATTTTAGGTTGAATTTGGAACAGAAAATGCCTCCATGAAATTTTCTTTTTGAGGCTTCGTTTCTGAGTTATTCCACTTTTTGCTGAAGTCCGATTTTTATTTTTCCATGTCTCAAATCATTGATTGAAACTTACGGTTTCCTCTTGACCCCCCTTTTTTTTATTGCTTTTTCCGATTCTAGGGTGAATTTGGAACAGAAAAGGCCTATTTGAAATTTTCTTTTTGGGGCTTCGTTTCTGAGTTATTCCACTTTTTGCGAAATACAGAAAATCGCCGATTTCTTTTAGACATTACCAACACTTTCTTACTATTTTTATCTTCAATTTTTGAGATGTTCACCACACTTTTGAAATCAGCATTAACCTATCTATCATCAGACCCCAGCGTCCATAATCAACAATCACCATCAGGGGGATGACATTACACTTGAACCGCTAACGATTTAAAAAAAGTTTTCCAAATCGTCGTTTGAAAAAAAAACCCCCTTCAAACTGTTCAATACTATTACTCATTTATTAGAAGAACGTATGAGGCGCTGTATTCTGGACTAATGTAAGGTTCTTTAAATAATAAACATCATAGTGTAGACTAAACAATAAGTATCTAGAAGCTGTTGTTTTCTTAACCCTTGAATACAGTTTGCAGGAGAAGGAGAAGAGGCTGGAGAAGGAGCAGGTGGCATTTTCGATTTATCACAACACAACTGACTGGAAGTCTCCTTGTGGTACATTTTTTAAACTGTATCAGTGTTGTTTTGTTTTAACTGAACAGTGATTCTGTGTGAACTGAACAGTTTGAGGGTTTTTTTTTTTTTTTTTTTTCAAACGACGATTTGGAAAACTTTTTTTAAATCGTAAGCGGTTTAAGTGAAATGTCATCCCCCTGATGGTGATTGTTGATTATGGAGGCTGGGGTCTGATGATAGATAGTTTAATGCTGATTTCAAAAGTGTGGTGAACATCTCAAAAATTGAAGATAAAAATAGTAAGAAAGTGTTGGTAATGTCTAAAAGAAATCGGCGATTTTCTGTATTTCGCAAAAAGTGGAATAACTCAGAAACGAAGCCCCAAAAAGAAAATTTCAAATAGGCCTTTTCTGTTCCAAATTCAACCTAGAATCGGAAAAAGCAATAAAAAAGGGGGGTCAAGAGGAAACCGTAAGTTTCAATCAATGATTTGAGACATGGAAAAATAAAAATCGGACTTCTGCAAAAAGTGGAATAACTCAGAAACGAAGCCCCAAAAAGAAAATTTCATTGATGCATTTTCTGTTCCAAATTCAACCTAAAATCGAAAAAAGCAATAAAAAAGGGGGGTCAAGAGGAAACCGTCAGTTTCAATCAATGATTTGAGACCCTAAAACATGGAAAAATAAAAATCGGACTTCTGCATCGTGAAGCTGAGTTGAAATACTATAAAAAAGGCCAAGTTCAATTTTTCGACAGCTCGCATCGTAAGGCTGTAATTTCCCGATGGGCCCGTTCAGATGGGACACCTGGTACATTGCTCAAAATTCACCATTTAGGCTACTATAGCTAAACAAGCCAAAGTATATTATATTTAACGATATTAGTTATATATGGAGGGATGGAGGGTGGGGAGGGCACTGTCACCATGGTAACAGGTGCGGGTGCTGCCCGCTAGATCGCTGACTAGTCATCACTCTCACCACGCACACCCAGTGCGGCGCGGCAGTGTCAAAGACATTACCGCTGTCATTATGGCACTCACAACGCATGCGCACAATACCTGTTTCTACAACATATTATCCAATAAAGTAATTCGAATTGAAAACAGCTGACGCTAGCAAATTGTTAGTATAAATCTTATTACTTGTTCATAAAAAAATTTAAAAAATACTCATTTTTCTAACCCCCCCCCCCCCCCCCCCCAAAATTTTAACGACGCAGTTTGCGTCGTGACCCCCCCCTGTGGGCACACCTGAGATACATTTCCAAAAGTTTTTCGAAGCCTGTTAAACACTCTGCCAACGAGAAAGATAATCGCTTGGCTCTTCGGAAAGGACATGCTCTAAGAAAGTTAAAATAGGGTCCACTAAAGAACATACACACCTACTAACTTCTCTCATTTATATATATAGATACCTACTTTTTCATATATATATTTATAAAAAGAAGTGTTAAACTCTGATATTTGTTTCAGAGTGCCTCAAAACGGATTTCATTGAAGAAATTTTTCAAAAAGTTTGATTTTAAAATTTTTGGAGCCATTGCAATAGCTTCATTTTCTATGAAAATACGCTAAAATGTTTGAGGTGATTATACCCATATTTTTAATGTCTGCATAACAAATGACTAGAAAGAAGAAGACCGCGAGGTTTGGGTTATGCTGAAGTTTTCTTTGGGTTTCTCATTATCCAAAAAATCTCATTATCGCAAAATTGTAGGTATTACCGAGCCGAATGTTTGCTGTGTAACGGTTTATTTGTAGATAATTAGTTACACTGAAATTCTTACCTACATCATTGTACTATATGTAACGTATAATTGTGGAATTATAATAAAATTATGTAAATGTATTTTAACAAGATGCCTACAGCCTAGTGAGATATCTTCGAGCTTGCAAGTACGTACATGAAAGAGCGTTGAGCAAACTACAATGTATGTATAAACTGAGAACAAGTGCGCCGGAATGGTACAATAACAGGGATCCCCTTCTTCCTGAACTGAAAGAACTCATGGAATTGGGGTATGTAGAAATCAAATCATCTGAAAAATAATCATATAATATGTAGCTATGTAGTCTATATTGTAAGGTTGATAAGGCAGTTCCTCGGAAAAAGCTCTCCTGCCGATTTGCCCAATTCGAGTTACTCTCTGGCACTTATACCGTACAAAACCCTACGCCATGACACGATTAAGGCTACAACCACTCCTTTTAACGCGCTCCTTTTAGATCGCTTGCAGTAAGTCATTTTAAAAAACGTCTGCCAAGTTAGGTTAGGAAAACGGAAGTTAGTGAAAAAACTTTGTCTATTTCCACGGAAAATAAAGAGTTACAATGTTGGATCGATTTCGACGGTTAGGCCATCATCAGTAACAAACAATAACTGAACAAACATTAGAAAGGACACAGCTTTTACAGTCACAGATGAAGGGAGATTGAATCTCTTTGGTCGAGAGAAAGGAAAGGGGGCGGGAGGTACAACTAATAAAGTGCAAGCAAAGTGAAGGGGGTTTATAGCTAATCAGATGAGGTGTAAGAAGGGGAAGAATTACTGGTTTCAACAGTTTGAAGGGATAATTCCAAGCTTTACAGAAATGTACTTATCAGTGGTGAAATATATTGAGGTATATCCTCATTTAAATATTTACTAGATCTGTCACTTTTGAAATAGCCAAAAGCAGTATAGATCGTTGAAATGTTTAAAATAATCGTTCAATAAAAGATAAAACATCCAATCCTCCAAGTCACATCGTCATTTCCTAACCTTATGACCGAGATAAGAAATGAAAGCTAAGACGAATAGGCCATGAGAAAAACGCTGATGAATTTCAAGTTTGCTCGTGCACATTGAAAACTTTTAATTTCTGAGCGATGAAGGTGATAGCGGACCATCCTTGCCATTCAGGCAAGCGGAGCAGCTATATCAATGATACGATCGTGTTGAAATTGATATGGGATGACGTGTTTTCCCGAATACCCTCCGACTTTGTTAGATTGGATGATTAGGCCGAGAGAGATTGATGCTTGATGAATTTTACGCTTGTCCATGCGTCGAGTGAAGTATTGATTTGTTAGCGTTAAAACTGACAAAGGATCATCTACAGCCGAACGCACATTGTTTGAAAATCTCATCAAAATCGAATGAAAACTGTAGAAGTTGCAAGGACTTGCGGAAAAAATAATTCTGACGAAAAAGCCACTCTTGCGTCCTATACACTAATAAAGAGTAGAAAAACAAAGGAACCAACGTCAAAATCGATTTGGGGGGGGGGGGGGGGGGGGGGGGTCCAGCCTTGCCCCATTTTGTGCCGGCGCCGTACGCCATCCACCACTTTTCTCATGGACTACCGGACCGTGTTTATATAGGATTTGGATAGAAAATAAATCCCATATTTATATACCTGAGGAGAGGACCAGGTCCTAGGGAGGCCAAACTACCCTCGGTTCGGGACTGCTGGGTTTTGATCCGATTTCTAAACGCTGTTCGACTATTCAACGGAGGTCGTCCGCACGGGGACCGGCGATTCCTTCCCAACCTCCAAAAAGCATGGCGATTCCTTCCCCTCTAGGTGTTGGCGATTCCTTCCGGTTGCTCAATTCCTTCCGCCGTGCAATCGGCGATTCCTTCCCGTTACTCAATTGCTTCCCGGCCAGGTGTTGGTTAGTTTTGAAGTAAAAATTAACTCTTTATAGGACTAAACCCTTAATTGAACAATTAAGTACTTAAAACCCAAATCCGTCGTAAATTTCACGTCTCAATTTCATTGCTCAAAAATCCCCCCAAATTTAACACTGACCCTTTTAGCTAATTGGTAAGGGTAATCGTCGGGAGTTTGCCAATCAATGAGTCGCCGGTTTTTTTATTTTTTTTTTTTTATTTTTATTTTTTTTATTTACTCTTGGGAGTAGGTATGCTGGTCAATGTCATAGGTCTTAATGTAGATTTCGGTTTGAAAAGCTATTAAACCATCTACTACTAAAAATGTGGGGTTGAGGTGAATGAAAGTTTCATTTTCACCTTGTACGTTTCATTCACCACTAACAAGAAGTAATCTCCTTTGGCAGTGTGGATATTCATTGTAGGAAGAGTAGACAACAACTCATCAATGGACTTCGGAAGGGTTGGAAGTTTCCTTCATTTGGTCCTGAGTGACAGAACACAAGATTTCTTCAGAAACATTGACAAAATAACTACATAAATGCGATTTTTTAAATAAATAGATATCAAAATATTATTAAATCCTCCTGAAGGGCCTTATCACTTTGTGATTGGAGGGGAAGGAATCGCCTAACCACGGCTCACTGGCCGGCCTCACACCGGTAGGAATCGCCATCTCCCTCGGGTCGCTAGGTCCAACTTTCACTTTGACGGGAAGGAATCGCCGGTTCCCCCGTCCGCAATATTGGATTTCACCATAGAAAGAAGTTCAAGGATGATCATGATCACCGATCAACCGGGGCTCGACATTCCCGTGCGTTATTATTTTTTAACTTTATTTATACATTTATTTTATTTTTCGTGAGATTATCATTTATCAAGTGATGATAAGAACAGCTTTCGCTCGGAGTTTTTCAATCATTTTCAACGATGTACAGGACGAAATTTATCAGCTTTATCGGGATTTTACTAATCCCCGTTCAAGAGAGGACGGAGGACTTCAATGTTCTCGATGAAAGAGATTTCATCTCGAGACTTCCACCCTCCAAGGCTTCTGCATCTTACCCTAGTGACAGGTAATCGACAAAAAAACAATCAACAACTTCCATTCGATTTTCAACGTCGATAGTAATAAACATTGGAGCAAACGAGATAAAAGAGAAAGTAGGTACCTACCTATATCCAACTTAACTCACCTGTGACGTAAAGATTGTTGAGCCAGACTCCTTTTGCTCGCTTTTTGGGATTTTTCCACAGAGTTTTCAATTTCGACCAATCTAGATGGGGAAGGAATTAAATTCCTCAGCCAATTTTATCCATCTTTCGGACTTTGTATGGACCGAATGGGCTTCGGTTTTTATTATGCGTTCCACAATTTCAAAATCATTATGGTGTGAACGAGGAGGTGTTCTTTCTTTGAGTGGCAGTACACTTGTTCTCCCTGCTTTTTCTTTGAATTCATCACACAATCAACAATCACACAATCAACAATGAACATACAAACAACACAAACCGAACATGCATTTGCAAGACGGATAGTCAAATGAAAGGAAAGAAATGAAACATCTGCGTAATCTCTTTTTAATGTCATTGGAAAGTTCTGAGTTAAATAAAAAAATCGTTCCTAGGAACTCAGCTCAACCCTTCGGTGGAAAATTATTACAATTCGCGTCACACAAAACGTAAATCACGGAAAAGCTGAAAATTATGTTTATTTTATACCCCTAGGTGATATCTGGAAAAATTAATCATATTATAGCGTTACTTTATGACGAAATACTTCAATAATAGCAAGAATAATCAAGGTTTTGGCTTCGGTTATTTTTTAGGGGAGAGGGGGGGGGTCATAATCTTCCTAGATAGTGAAAGGACGTGAGCGAACATAACGGCAACGTAAACTATTCAATTTCACATCGCTTGTCTGTGACGTTTTTCAGTTTATCTGCCAAAGTAAAGACATGAAAATGTCAAATGAAAGTTGTAGGGGACAATTTACAGCCTGACCCGCACATTCACTGAAAATTTCATCGAAGTCGGATGAACATTGTTAAAATTATGGGCTGGATAAAAGGAATACACATTCGCGCATGAGCAACAGCTACTAATGATACAATCATGTTGAAATTTGTATGAGTTTATCAAATCGTCTTCTTCCAACTACTTATTCCCCAAATTTTAGCGAGATCGGACGACACGATGGGGGCGAAAGAAAATGATTGAGCATGCGGTAAGTAAAGAATTGATTTTGGAACAACGATACTGCGATAGGAGATCATCTATACTCTAACCCGCATATTTCATAAACATTTCGTAAAAATCAACTAAAAAATAATTGTGGAAATTGAGCTTGTTACAAGGATTTGCGGATAAAAGACAAACACTCACGCAACGAAAGTTGTTCAGAATGGTCTAATAAAACGTAAAATGCGAGTAGGAATTTCAATTTCGGAGACTAAAATTGTTCATCTCCCAAAAGTGAAAACAATGCTTCCACTACCTATAGGTAGAGCCGGAAGCAATATGCGAGATGAAATAAAGCGTTTACCAAAGTTTCACTAGTCCACCCGCACGGAAAATTGTTAATATACTCGATTTTGCAAAGTTAGAATTCCATTGCAACTACATTTTGGTGAAAGGGGCCCAATCGTAGATACTTCGTCAACCAAACTCCTTCTTCCGTCCTTCCTTTTTCTCTTTTTCCTTCCTCTTAGCAAACGGTATTCATTTGTGTCCTTTGAATTTTTAGATTCTCTACCTTCCAGACCTACGGTGATGATAATAATCGCCAAACCCCTACTTATCCTTTCTCGGTCTAACGTGATAGCTCTGTCGGAGGGCTGATCCCAACTCAACTTACTGCCTCAATCTCAGTCTGTTCGAACATATCTTCAACTCACCTTAGATTAACCCATTGGATTTCTCAGCACAGATAGAGCATAGAAGATAGAACTGCTAGTTATTAAAATAGTCTTGGTCCTTACCATTTTACTCGCCTTCCTGTTAACTTCCCTGTATTTCAGGGTTTTCTTACCGCTTCTCCGAAGAGATCCCGAAGGAAGATCTGTCATTCTCATTCGTGCCACTGCACACGACCCCAAGAAGCACCTACAGAATAACGTATTTAAGACAGGCCTCATGATTTTGGACCTTTTCCTGAATCGGTAGGTAAATTTATAGAATCACCATACTTAACGAATTTAACTAGTGCGCTAAGTGTGTAACAGCCAGTGTACAAAGAAACCCCAGAGAAAATCAAAGAAACTATTGTTCAGAGTTTTCAAACATACCATAAGTATCTCTGATAATTTTTAATGATTTCGAACATGAGAACATTTAAAATTAGGTTGATACCTATTTTGCTGTAGTTATAGAGTAGTAAAGCCTGAAGCTGATGAATTCAACTCAAGATTAGTATTGATCAGACCCAGGTTACAATAATATGGGAAGCTGGATCGGTGTGGATTCCATTCATTATTCCTTTTCAACAGATTTCAGAGAATTGAGCATGGTATCCGCATTGTAATGGCTTCAAAATTTAAAAAGAAATATATATATATATATATATATATATATATATATATATATATATGGTTTTGCAAAATGACGTCCATATACGGAGTCCTCTTTGCAAGGACGCAGCTCTGTAGATTAGTTTTATGAGTGTCCCAGTGTGGACGCCAAACGCACGCGTTATATAGATATGCATATGCACACACTTATATACACACATATATACACAGATTATGTATATGTGTAAATGTCATGTATTCCGTTCTTGCACCGAAAAATCAAACTTTCCAATTGAAAGGATGAGTTTGTAGGCCAGCACTATTTGAGCACATTAGATTGGTAAAATTTCAAAATATATGCTCAAAAAATAACTAATAATAACTAAAAGCGGTTAAAAATCGTTAAATTTATAATTTTCTGCAGAATTTAGTCAAAATAAGTTTTTCAACAATGAACTAGTGCATTAAAAAAATAATGCACAAAATTATGGTGTAAAGGTTCATAAATTTCGTTAATATTTCCTGCAAAATCGACAAAAACTAAAAATCCAAAAAATTGGCAGTTAATAATTTCTTTGCACTCAAAGGGCCTTCAAATGTTTGAACAATGTAACATGATATACTTCGATAAAATAAAAAATTCGTTCACTCGATCATGCTGCATGATTAGAACTTTTTATTCATATGGTAGGTTCACGGACTTGAAAAAAATTAAAAACTGGGTTACAAAAAATTAATGAAAATGTGTTTTTTAAATTCAACCCAATTTTCAGATCAAAATGCTTACAATGAACGAACTTATTGATATCGTGCAATCTTTAATTAAAACTTAAATGAGAAGTTAATTTTGTTCCTCGTCCATGACTTTCTGCACCCAAACCGAACCCGAAGGAAATCAGTAAACTGATGCTGAGTATCTACACTACATGCAGATACATCGGTACATGGATATGTCTTTTTTTCTCCCTGTGAAATATGTTTTGTGTCTCAATTTGAAGATGTCTCAATTAAATTAGCTCAGTCAGTTGACCAGAAAAGACCCAATCAATTCAGTCGTCACTCAGTGTTCCAGAAAATCTCCATATCAAATTCCAACTTCCTAGGATGAACAGGAGAGAATTTAGCTTACTCAGCTGATTAGGAATGAGCCAATCATTGAAATATTATCTTAGTGTCCCAGAGAGTATCCCTATAAAATTTTAACTTCATAGGGGTGACAGGCGAGACTTAAGCTCACTCAGCTGAGTAGGAATGAGCCAATCATTTCAATCGTCTCTTAATTGCAGCTTTAGAGAATAAGTACGATAGAAATCATCAGCTTTAGGAGCCCATCAGCTTCAGGAGCCCATCAGCTGATCAGAGGTCTATGCATCGTCTAGTACCTACTGCTTACAAGTACCTACTACTCAGTAGTATACTTACACTGTAGTGCCTTCTTTTCACATTATTTGTTCATTATGGTTACTCAGCAATATTAGTTTATAACTTGGCGTAACAAATCAGCTTTCTTTGACACTACAATGGCTTAGGGATCATATGGTGTTGTGATAAAATGAGTACATTCCAAAAAGTGGCGAACGATTTTCCTGCTATGAAAACTATGAGAGTTACACTTCGCTAGTAGGTAACGCATTAGTTGAACGTGAAAATCAATAGGGGAAAAAAAAAAAAAAACACTCACGCAGTTTGTGTAAGCAGAGCCAACTTTTCGAATCGATTAGCCGGAGCTTTGGATGAAGCCCGTTATTTTATTCGTCCCTTGATATCCTAGAGAGGTCCCCAATCAAATTTCGTTGTAATCAGACTTACGATATAACTTTCAGCACAATCAGCTGATCAGGATGGAGCCTGTAAGGTCATTTGTCTCTTGTTGTCCCAGAGAGGCACCCTATCAAATTTCGTCGTCCTACGGTGAATAGTAGAGATTTGAGCAAGGTTTTGTCATCATTATGATTGATATTACGGCTCGAGGTGAGCTGATCCTCACCAAAGTCAGCGAGAAACTAGATCCGATATGCTAATACATCATATCAAAATTTGGTCCAAAAATCGGACCAGCGGTTTCGGAGGAGTAGTGAGCACATAAAAAGTTGTGTCCATAAATAAATTATAAATATATATTAAGTAATATTATTTATAAATATATTTAAATTAAAAAAAAATTATATATATATATATATATATATATATATATATATATATATATATATATATAAAGAAAGCTGAAAATGAATGACTTTGGAAACGTGTTCTACACCCACTGAAACGCAAAGATAATGCATCCCCACCCCCAAGTGCCGCCGTGCCAACGGGTGTGTTGCTTTTTATAATAAAAATTCTCGCTCTCACATAGGCCAGCCATATTCATGTTAAAAAAAAAATCAATAGAAATCCTTTTGGAAACATAATAAGCTTTCAAACATATTGATAGTTGCAGAGGATACGTAAATGTACATATGAAATGCAATGTATGTGATCATTATTAAACTGCTTCAGATTTCAGGATACCTCAATTTATGGTGTAGTAGCAATACTTGACCTGAAAGATGTGACAATAGGACATGCACGTCAAATGACGATTCCCATAATAAGGAAATGTGTTCATTCTTGGCAGGTATGTCCTTTTCACTTTTTCTTTAACGTAGGTTTTCTAAAATTGGTACTTTTCCGTTATTCCCATCCCCCCCCCCCCCCCCCCCCGTCAATTTGTCTTCAACACGCCCGCCCGCCCGCTGTTTCTAGGCATTCCTTCTTACTTAGATTACATATTTACGTATAATTGGTGACAATTTCAAGCTGTGGGAAGAAATTATATTATTAAAAAAAAGAAGGAAAAAAAATAAGTATCGTGTTTTCAGAAGTCGCCGATGTCGGTGAGGATTTGTTCAAACCAATTGGCGTGGTTGTGGTTTGATTGCCTCCACATGAATTCGCACAAATAGATCAGAATGCACATGAATTCGCACAAATAGATCAGAATGCACATGAATTCGCACAAATAGATCAAAATGCTGTTTATAGGTTGGTGGTCTTGATGCTCGCCAGCTCGCATCTCAAAATTGCATAACATCAAGTAGTCAATCCCTTAGTAAAAATACAGATTAGTTGGACATGTACTAATCTGTAATGCGAAATGGCTCGCAAAAAATGCGAATTGGCTCGCAAAAAATGCGAAATGGCTCGCATCTCAAAAATACATAACATAACATAATCTAAGTAAGAAGTAATCCCTAAAAACATCGGGCGGGCGTGTTGGACATATTGACGGGGGGGGGGGGGGGGGGGGGGGGGGGGGGGGGGGTATAACGGAAAAGTACCCTAAAATTTTGTGAATATAGTCTCAAATATTGGATATAAATGTATAAACATTTGGATATTCATATGTGATTATAATTTATTTTGGTTGAATCTTTGTTCACATAATTTTCAAGGAATTAAAAACTTTCTAAAGACACACAAATAAAAACATTGCACCCTCAATACTATTGTGACGACGTGGGCTTGTAGAAACTCATAGAATCCCTTGCCATGGCGGAAGGATAGGAATTTGTTAATAAAATATAAACCATTACACGCAATAAAGTTAAATTAAATCGAAAACTTGTAATTTAAATGGGTTTAAAGATGTTTACATTTTTCCAGAATTTCATGAAACTATTATAAATTATGAACTGAATCAAAACCAGATATTGCGTTGTCAAGTACCTAAAAATACCGAAAACTCTTATGGTACCTATCACAATGTGATGAGTGTGGAAGTTAAAAAATAATTTTTGTCAGGTTTTTCTGAATTGCGCAGTTCGAACATAATGAAATACTTAATTTTTGAAATACTATGAAATACCTAATTTCTTAAAATATAATAAATTAAATAAAAGAAGCGGCAAGGGTTTCTCAGATCCCCAAAACCACGAAAAAGTTACTAAACACATTTTTTTATTTTTATTTTCGCATTCATTTATCTATTTTATTATTTTATTTTTTGTCTACTTATACTTTTAAGGTGATAACTGAGAACTTCAAACGTAGTGAATCCCTATGTAGATTAGTATGTTGTATCTTTCCTGCTCAGTATAAAGTTGTCATTGCCAAGGGTTCATCATTTCTGCAAAATGACTACCTACCACATAACAGAGAAACAACTGTGTTGTTTGTATGTTCTGCGATGAATACATTGCTCAAATTACGATATTTCGTTTTAGGCTTGCTATCCTGTCCGCATAAGATCAATCAATTTCATTAATTCACCTTCCTACGTGAACGTCGTACTCAACATCTTCAGGCAATTTATGAATCCAAAGTTAAAGAATAGAGTAAGTACTATAAACGTAATATTTAATCCATAAGCTGTGAACATTATTCACGAGTCGCTTAAAAGGATAACAGATCACAGTAGATGTGGATGCCAATATGGAATTTAACGGGCAGTAACATGTTTGTAATAACAGTACTTAACAAACACACTGATTTGAGTTTTGCCTGTTCCCGCTGTATTGAAACATTCCATGAAACCGTATAGTCCCTTTAGGAAAATGTTTTTCGGAATTATATCAATTTACAAAACTGCCCTCCTCAAAGTTTAATGGTTCACGTTTTAAGGCGCCTAGATTTCAAAAAACGAATAAAAAATCCGACCGTCCGCCGGCGCCGGATAACTTCTCGTACCTATGGGTATATAGGTAAGGGGAGGTCAGAGAGTTTACGACGTCGTAATGTGTTAGATGTGCTAAACTTCGAAAGCAACCGTTGTAAAAATCCAAACTTTACGGCAATACGGTGTTATGGATAGCAGAATCTGGGATCTGCTTAACGTCGAATCGAGACCATGATAAATGTATAAATTCAAAATGGAGGAAAGCCAACAGCTGATTTTCATGTTTTGCCTGCTAGCTAGATTACATAGGTACCTACGTTATTTTTGTGTACCCTAGTGTTTGGAGTTCGTATCGTTTTCAAATTGGTTAATTTCCGTTGCCTAGTTACTTCAGTGACCAATGAAAAAAATGCGGAAAGTGAAAACAACTAGATAGAACTGGGGAAAAGAGGATACGGCATTGTTACTTCAACAGGTGCAACAAATGATCGCGTAAATGCCCTTAGCTTTATGACTCTTATAGGACATGTTTTGAGCAATTGCTTATTTAACTCGCTCACAAAGGTATGTTTGAACTAATTCAAAATGAAACTGACTCCCTCTAATTTAAAATATATCCTGAATATAAGATTCCGTGTTGTTGTTGTACTCTTTTTACGTGCCTAGCAGGTACGCTTCTTCGTTTACACAGGGTCTTTTAGCTTAAGGATATAACAGATAATAGATAATTTTAGGTACTGAACGTTGGCAATGGGCTCGTGATATTTTTTGTTTGTATTTGACCCTCACCAAATAATGGTCAGAATCACAGACACCCTTTCTACATGATCTCACTGCAGAAATATCTGATGCATGTCTACTATCAATTATGACATGATCTATCTGATTTTGCGTGATTCCATCTCCTTTTGCGTCCATTCCCAGGTAATCTTGTGAATGTATTTTCTAGGCAACGAGGTACTTTTTATCATCATGCTCTTACCCAAAGCAAAATCTACAAGACGTGACCCGTTATCATTGCATTCCTGGTGAATGCTCTCTTTGCCAGCCACACGCCTATATGAAGCTAATCTAACAACTTGAGCGATTAGGTCCCCCAATATCATATTTACATCGTGTGTAGGAGCTCCTTGATAGACATCGGTAAGTTTTTTTCGTAAAATTCATCTTTTCTGTCATCCTCCGCTAGATCTGTAGGGCATATGCATTTATTATTGTAATATTGAAGAAGCGGGCCTTGATCCTTAGGGTACATATCCAGTCGTCCACAGCTTTGAAATACAATATGCAGAACTCCCATTTGTTCTCCACACTATGAAGCCTGTCCCATTTCTTCCTTGGTTTTTCCCACTGTAAAACACTGTGTTGCCCAGATCTGAAGTTTCCACTCCCTCCCCATCGCATCTCCTGAACCGCTGCTATACCAGCATGGCATTTTTGAAGTTCACGTTTGAGGATAGTCAAGGTTTCTTTACATACAAGTGTGTGTACATTCCAAGTTGCCAGATATATAGTGTTGTTCTTTAATGAAGATCCATTTCCTCGCCGGATCGTCCTGCCACCGTTTAAATCAATCAGGGACGCATTTTTGTCGTTCGGAACAAGAGTTGTTTTATGGGGTGGGGTTGTTAACCCCACGCCCAACTCCCAACCTGAAGGACTAGGCTGACTGGAGACCACTATCCTCAAAGTTTGGCAGCATCACTCCCTTCCTGCTCCGTCATCCACAGGCCATAGGCGTGTGGCTGGCAAAGAGAGCATTCACCAGGAATGCAATGATTACGGGTCACGTCTTTTAGATTTTGGTTTGGGTAAGAGCATGATGATAAAAAGTGCCTCGTTGCCTAAAAAATACATACACAAGATTGTCTGGGTCTCCCCAGATGGAATCACGCAAAATCAGATAGATCATGTCGTAATTGATAGTAGACATGCATCAGATATATCTGCTGTGAGATCATGTAGAAGGGGTGTCTGTGATTCCGACCATTATTTGGTGAGGGTCATATACAAACAAAAATATCACGAGCCCATTGCATCCGTTCAGTACCTAAAATTATCTTATATATTATATCCTTAAGGTAAAAGACCCTGAAGTAGCTGAGAGGTATATTCGTGAGGTCACAGAAAAATGAGAAAGAAATGAAAATGATTGGCTCTTGAAAGATCTTCAGACCGAATGGGAGGATTTGAGTACAGCAATCAAAGATACAGCCAACGAAGTTCTGGGAGTACGATCGAGAGAAGAAAGAGGAGAATGGTTTAATGATGAATATGCAAAACTTGCTCAAGAACGAAACATTGTAAGACTCAAAAAATTCAACAGAAGAACAAGAACGACGGTTGAACTACACTCGCAAAAAAGGAAAGCGTTCAAGAAAGCATGCAGAAGAAAACAGAGAGAAATTAAAAAGAAGGACTTAGAAGAGCTGGAAGAGGCCAGACAATGTGGGAACATCAGGCGGTGGCACAAGAAAAACAAAGAAAGGGTTCCAGCCCCGAACTTATTTTATCAAAAACCGATCGGACCAACTCATTGGGAGTCCTCAAGAAACATTAAATCGAAGGGTTGAATATTTTGATGTGTTGTTGAATGAAAGATATGAGGTGGATAACCTCGATATTCCTGCTCAAAATATGCTTATCACGGGCTTCATAGAGGCTGTGTTCATCAGGTACTTCGTAGATCCTAAGCCTGCCAAATTCTCTGACCTTCTTAAAATCTATGTGTTTGCCAAACCTCTTTGTTCAAACCTATTCCATTTTTTACCATGTTGAGACAAAAGGTCCACCAATTAAAGCTAAAGGGCGACGATTAGATCAGCACCATCTCAAAAAGTCATAAAGAAAAGCGTAATAAATTATCCAAGTGATTGAAGTCTTTCTCTACTTATATCACCCGAGTCCCAAAATTGCATCAAAAGATTGAAATATATTATAGAAACCCAAGAATTTTGATCATGACAATCGGTGGATTGTCACAAAATTGTATTGTCGTTATCTATTCATTTTTCCTAACAAAATGTTATTATCCCTCAAGGTTCATGTGCATGGCTGCGACATCAACTCATTGGATGAACAAGTACCTGTTGATCTCCTACCGCCGGAGTATGGAGGAAGTGGTGATAGTTTGGATTATTTGATAGGTAAGGCAATGATGATAAATTATTGATTCTTTAATCGAACTTTGCAATCGCGGATGTAAGTAATAGGCACTTGGTGGATTCATCAGTTTAGTTCTCCCGACCTTTTGATTCATCGTTGCTCAGGCTTCATAATTACCTATTGGAAATGTGATATGTAATGCAGTTCTTATGTTTGACGTTGTTATCTTTTGACTTATCTTCATCATTCGTCATTTGCATCTAGGTGTCACTGCATTTAAACACCAAAACAGAATACTTTGCTGGTTGGCAGACAAAAACTGGACATGTAATGAATACATGCCAGCCTGATTTTAGTATACCTAACTATAAAATACTATTTGTCAGTAAATGTCCCTGTGGCACTAAAAGAAGTTGTGAGTTGTAGTTAATGAGTAAATTGATAATAATAAACTACCTTCAATTCAATACACTCTATTACAATATAATGGTACATCTATGGGAACTACTTGAGTGGATTTATTTGGATTAGATCAGTAGGTACCTGGCTCCACAGCTTTAAATTATTCCGAACCACTAGGGAACCTTAGATATTTTGCAAAGAATAAAAATAGATAATGAGAACTGAAAAACTGGAAAAGCTGCTCTTAAGAATGGAAGATCGGATTCACACCGAGATTTATAAATATATGATTGAAAACTAGGGGGCTAGGCTGGTTAAGAGATAAAACTGCTTGTTGGTTGAGTTTGAACAGTGGGAATGATCTTAGAGTCAGTGCTTGGCTATTTTTAATGTTCTACCCACCAGGATGGTTGCCCTCACTTTGGGGTTTCACCCACCCCCTCTATGAGGATCGGCCCTGCCTTCATGGTGCAACTTGCGAACTTATTATGAGGGAACTATATCAGGGAAAATTCAGGCGCGACAGATGTCCCCCTAGTTTGAGCAAAATTAATTGATGAATTTAAAAAATATTGAATATACCTACATAGAGCTAAAAATACGTTGTAAGTTGATTATACAATATACATTGAGCTAGTAATAACATAGTTGAAAACTAATCTAGTTCAATCTTTATTCATATTCGGTCCTATGGTGTTTGAGTGATGCGGGTCATCCTGGGTGAAATAAATGTCTGATTTGCTGTAGGTGATATTAAGCGTTGGTCAAAATGCAACAAATTTTATGTTCATTACCCATACAAATTGGAAGTGAAACTAGAAAAGTTCCTTGACTTTAATCAAAGCCAAGTGTATGCTGAAAGTCTTTCAGCATAGGTATTTTTAATCAATGTTTTAATGGTTTTTTTGTTAGTTGGTTAAGATCTGCATTATAGTTGACTCTTTTATCTAACATCAATCATTTAACTAATTAATAAGAGATCACGGCTGAAGAGTACAAACCTATGTAACGTCACAAGGCTGTCTTCATTGCCACTAGGATGTCTTTAGAAGTACCTACCTGGCAGGACAGTCTAGAAACAATTGAGAGGTTTTATAAAATTTTATGGTCAACAGATCTGTAATGGGTAAAATTTAGGAGTGGATTTGTTTGCCTTTAACTGTACAAATATAAGAATTGAATTATCATACACCAGCACCAGCGAAACAGGACTCCCTAATGACAAAACTGATTGGGACAAGCATGTTTTTTATTTACCTCCTCCACTTATTGTTGACTGATGTGCTACAACTGACACGGGGAAGGCGTGGAATGTCAGCAGAGAGGTCATCTTCAATGCTACCAACAAAGAAAGTGAGAACTTTCGGTCCGCAACACTAAGGCGCAAAACGCGCTGTCAAAACGGACAGGCTAGTGACTGAAAATCAAAAGGAAAAACCTTAAATTTGAGAAAAATGTACCTCAATCAATTCAAAATTTGCTAAAGGTTTACTATGGTAAATTTCAAGCATGTGTCTCTCTCTTAAGCCTTAAAAAGAGATGAAACTTCAAGAAATGATAGCCATTTGTGAGTCTAAATATGAGACCTAGGGGTCCAGACAGAACAGCCTAGTGATATTAAAACCTTTCTAATTTTGAAAACATCATCAAACTTTTAAATTTTTGAGGTAAAACCAGGTGAAAGGAGTCAAGAAGGTGCCTCGGCATGTATGGAATTTTGAAATTTTAAAGTAAGTTAATTACTTACCCCTCTTGGAATCGTTGATGGACTAAATGGCGCACTTTTCAGGAGAATCACCCACCTGTTATAAGATAAAATCAGAGTTGCGCAATGTGGCTATATTAGCAAATTCTTTTTCATTACTTTTTAATATGTGCTTCCGTACCGCCGATTGAAAATCAGTTATTAGATACCTCGGCTGAAGTTCATGAGAGGGCAACGGCATTAAGTTCTCAGAGCCTGGTGTATGTCTTATGTTAGTGATAAATTGACTACAATAAATTCCAACATTCAACCCCCAACTTGACAGACTTTTTTTTGAAGGGGGCATTATTTTGACTTTCATAGATGCAGATTTTCGCCTAAAGGATCGCCTGCCCTTGATGTCGCCCCATTCTTTCTTCTTCAAAAGGTTTCTAGTATCTAACATATCTTTACACAAAAATCATCAAATTTTATGAAAATTTAAGACGTTGTAATGTTTGCGATTACCGTCTTTAAATATCGAACATAAACTCCAAAAACGACATTTATATATCCATCCCATTTGTTGTTGAAATATCAGGCAGTTAACGCAAGCAGTAATTCGTCCGAATGGAATAGTCCGAGAGAATGCAAAAACTTGATCCCTGAATGAGGCCATGAAGTAGGACTGTTTATTGCTCTTATGCCCGCAAGTTTGGCACGAAAGAAAATTCTAATTGTCACGCACTGTAGGCTTGGTAAAATATGAGAATGAGGTAATACACAGCGCCCTGTCCAAATTTGTCCCTCCTAATATTGAAATGCGGTGAAAACGACTTTGAACTGATGATTAATGAGTCCCCTCTAGTAAACGACCCGATCTCGCGGAGCGAGAGAGCTCAAACCTTTGGGTAAGGTTATTGACCGATTTGATCCTATGTCTATATGCTCAGGAGCTTCCCCCAACGAGTAATACTAACAAGGGCTATCTTTATTTTCAAACTGGGTTACAGTAAAATCATCCATTCAGTTGACCATTTTTATGAATATCTAAACCCTACTCCTACGCCCTTCTTTATGTTCCCTTACACTGCAGTCTCAAGGAATACTCAATGTAGGTAAGTATCTACACCTTCACATCGCGAAAAACCAAATTGGCATGGGAAATAAAATAAATTGAATTAATGATAAAATAAAATAATGAAGAAGGAAAAAGACGAAAAATTATTGTAAAATGTTCCGATTTTCAATTTTTTCCTCTTTTTCAAATTGTATTTAAGCCACATTTAAACATGAAGGAGGGTCATTCCTGTCATTAGCGGCACTGTGCAAGGTGCCAAAGGGGACACTACCAGAGAATCCAAGCTCATTCTCCGTCACTGAACGGATTGTCGTCCTGAAATCCACTGACAGATCGAAGAGAGCAAAATAATGACAATAATAATATCTGGAAGGCATCGTTGCCTGCCACAAGAGATGCAGTGATTGCCACATTGTAATCCCTAACGGATAAAAATACCCCAAACATAAAACTTATGAACAACGACTATTGATTAGATGATACAAAAGCTTACTAACTACATCGTTATGCATGCACTACATGCAATACAGCTACGTGAAATAAAACAATGATTATATTCATCTAAATATGTAAAAGATAAGAGGCATCACAGTTCGTACAAAAGCCGAGTGGTCTCAGGTGCAACAGCGGGGACTGAACCATGTCTGGCCCAGATGGAGAGTCAACCCACTGAAGGAGCCCAAGCTGGGCTGGAGGTCCATAAGGGCTGGGCGGTCCTACAGGAAGTAGCGGATGAGCAGATCACCACACATCTCCTACACATACAACATCTAGAGTTTCTTCACTAAGAAGGTATCTGTGGAAAAAACGGGAATGGCCAGAGGCTACCCGTCTGACCACTGTTTGGTCTCTCCTTGGACGTTGGGTCACAAAAGGGTCAACCTGGCACAGGTCTTACAGGACTTCACGCTGACCATCGATTTTACCTTGCATTTCTCATTCTCGATGGAATCTGCTCAATTTTGCATGTAGGAGATCTGATTGTCGATGGCTCTCCTAGCAATGATAGCTTTACTTGCAAGGATAAATTATTGTTATTCTCAGAAAATTTCTAATAACATTCCTTCCACTGAATTGGTGAGATGAGCCAAGGGGGTACGATCCGAATGCTCAATACTAACAAACTTCCTAACGGACCAAGAAAAACGCCCTGATAATTATTGGATGCAGAAGGTGTGACAGCTCAGGTTGTAGGTAAATGAGAAGTCTGGTTGACTGTGATGAAATGATTTATTGGGCCCCCTGGGCTTCTTTTAAATACAGCAGCCCAGAGGGGGGGTTACCCCATACCTGGCAAGGTTTACAGTTATCAAGCTCCATGGGTCTGGTGTTTACGTCACTCCTCCCCTTCCTGGAATTTTATTTTTTTGAAAAATAGAGATAGAGATGTGGGATTTCTCATGATTTTGGGGGCTCTGCCCCAGACAGGGTTTCCAACTTTTCTAAAGACCGTAGAATGAAATTTACGTTATGAGTGGCTTCCACTAGAGGAGTTTTGGTTTATTCCGTTAGCCAAACTGATTTCTTCTGGTCACTCCATGCTGAGTTCCCTGTTGGGTATGTTCGTAGTAATGTTTTGTTGTCTCTGCAAGTAATATATGTGATGTTTCTTTAAGTTTGTTTGGTTGTTCCCAAGAATTTACTCTAAAGTAAAGTCCGTATTATAGCGTTGTGTTATAAGTACCTATAAGTTGTTGAATACATACCTAAGTTGTTGAATACATCTTTTGTAATAAAGTCCTTTATATTGTCGGTCGAGTTGGAGTGCGTTGTTCCATGTGTAGAGCTACATAACACTTTTCCATCGGTAGTTACGAATTATAGTTACAAGAATAAATTTTGGCATCCCTTGTGGGGAATGAAGAAAAATCAACGATCACTTTGAATAAAATTCGCACCTAAGGACGACGTTCATCGACGGATTTACGTAAGTTGAAGTTTAGTCAGGTATTGATTTTGACATTTTTGACATTTTCATGTCTTTGCTTTGGCACATTAACTGAAAAATCGTCACGAAAACTTGCTCACGCGATACCAATAAATAAAATAGACTCACTGTATTGCGTAGAGAACAATCTACTAGTTTCTTTATGTCTTTGCTATGACACATAAACTAAAAACGTCACGGAAAATTGCTCACAAAAATATTTTGATGATTTCAGCTTACAACCGAGTCGTTGCTAGGGAAATGGTACTTCGTCGTTTTTCAACCCACAAAATTCGTTGACCATTCGTTCGAAAGCTCTCGATTTATCCAACCATATTATGTTAACTACTGCGAAGTGCGTGGCCAACAAGCTGAGTTACGAGCAAGGTTATTTGAATAATTGTGTGCACTCATTCTCAATGACTGATATTGTGAACATGATTGCCACCGCTTGTTAATTTCTGATGATTGCATTGAGCTGGTGTTTCGATGATTTGATTCATAGCAGAAGATCCAAATATTGCGAGAACGGTTTGATTTGTGAAGCGGTGGTTAAATCATTTTAATAGTTAATTTCTATGCTTTACACTCTAGGAAGCTGTAATTTTTTATGTAGCCTCTTTAGGACATTTACTTGACGATGCCCAGGGTTCGGATCAGATGAGTGGCTCTTGAAGCTAATTTCTATGTTTTACACTCTAGGAAGCTGTTGAATTGATGATTTGATTTGATTTTTAGTACTTTTAATTATAATATAGTCCATTCTAAAAATTTTAGATACTCAGTAAGTAGGTACCTATAAGATAGTATTTTTAATTTAATTTATTTATCTAATTAATTTATATTTAATTTATCAATAATATTTAATGTTAATGATTTATTATTATTTAGTAGCCATATTCTTTCATAACAGTTGCCCAAGGCATGACATGACCCAAGTGGGATTTATGTATCATGTGTTTAGGTCAAAGTTAATTCACACTGAAAACAAAACTAATGGAAGAAAAACCTCAATGCTCTTCTTGACAGTCAAATCGGAAAATATTTTTGTGCCCCACTCCTTTTGCAGACCACGGGCCGCCAGGGGGGAGGGGAGCTATGGCGCCAGGGGGGAGGGGAGCTATGGCGTCGAAATTGCTGTCTGGAGCGAGTAGTTGAAGCCTGTGGTCTCGAGAAGTACCGAGGTCGTTAGGCAGAAGCTTGAGAGAAGTAAGTTCTCTGTGGTGATTAATAGGACTCTTGAAGTGGGTAGTATGACTCCTGAGGTAGTTAGGTAGGTTTCTGAAGTAGAAGGGCGTGTCACTGTGGTGATATCCTGAGAGCTGTCATCATGGAAGGAAGTAGAGGCTGTGTTGATAGAAGGCAGACTAACTTGAGGCAGAATTCATTCTTTGGTGCTAGCCAGTTTTGTAATGTCTGTATTGAAGGAGGAGGCGACAACTAGTAGAATAGAGTCAGCTAGCACTATAAGAAAGAGTTGACAAAGAGGAGTGGCCGGAGTGCTGGTAGGCAGGCATCCACGGAGGCTTCTATTGTAGGCTGAGGGAGTACTATCATCTAGAGTGGTACTTGTGAGGAGTTTGACGAGGTCTGTGCCATTGGAAGGCTCGTAGGTGTTCCCTAATCTCGTACAGAGTGTAGTGTAGCCAAAAGAGCTGGCTGGGTCGATGTCGACACTTAACTCAGCTGACTTGGAGTTGAGAGCCAGGAAAGCTTGCCGGAACTTGTCTGTCTCTGTAGTGAGTCCCTCTATAGTACATGCGAGGTCTTGCTGCTTGAGCCAGACTGAGGTCTGAAGGGAGGATGAACCGGATGAAGGGAGGCAGCTTGACTGGCATAGGTACAGCCAAAGCCTCTGTGTTCGTCATTTTCCTGGTAAGGACAATGTTGCCTGAAACAAACGGGACAGGGGCTGAGATTTGGGCCTAATGAATTATTAAATAGCCAACAGGTGACTGTTCGGTCAATTCCCAGTGGGAAGGCTCCAACAGACCTTAAGGGGCGGAAGAGGACCAACAGGCTTGTCTGAACTGCTTGGGGAGCAGCTATCCTTTGAAGACGGCGAGAATCTCAAGCCACTCGACCAAGTAGGGAGAAACTTCAAAGCAAGGCTCGATTCGGAGGTGAAAAAATTCTAAGTTTTCTGGCTGGAAAAACTTGGAAATTATCAGTAATCTCAACCGAAGAGGGAATGAAGGTCTCTGGAAACGTATAAGTCTGGAGGAAGGCTGGACTTAGTTGGTTCTTTGGTGGCGGAAATCAGGCTGAAGAAGTGTGAAAAAAGGCCGGAGAGGTGCATCTGCCTCTGGGCTATCTGCAAAGACCCGAAGGAGGTCTATGTAGGCAAACCAGGGAAATGTAGGCCGGAAGAGGTAGCCTGTGGAGCAGGATTGTTAGGGAGAGCCTGATATGTAGATAGAAGGGTGGAAGGCCGGAGCAATGAGGGTGGTGATGTGGGCAGCACAGGTAGAGAGAGCTCGATTTGCCGTGAGAAGGTGGGCCAGATGGGTAGGAAGCCGGAGCATCTATTGTGATGATGTGGGTTCTCGGCAGAGCAGCTAGGGGTGCTAGTAGGCAGCCGAGGAGTATGAGAAGCTGGCGTTGTAGGGCAGGCAGCCAGGGAACTCTGATGTGTAACGAGGTACACCAGTAGGCAGCTGAACAGTCCTGGAAGCCAACGAGAGAAGGCAGGCAGCGGTGGTTCTCGGAAGAACAGGCGGAGTCGTTTGAAGGCAGGTAGTGCTTGAGAAAGGTGAGGAGGTGGGGTGGGCACCACGTGAACTGCGAAGGCTCGAAGTTGGTCCAAGAAGGCTGGTCTCTTGCATATGAAAGGCCACGGATAGAAAGCTGCTAGCGCCAGTAGGAGGAGGTTGCCTTTCAGGTCCTTGAGTCTGCTGGGCAAAAGGCTGCGAGGAGAGAGCTGCCAATGCCAATACAAGGAGATTGGCTTGTAGGTTGGGTCGACGCTGGGAGAAAAGTCACAGAGCAAAGGCTGGAACTTGGTGTTCAGTGCAGTCCTTGAGTGCTTGAAGGCTTTGAAGTGGTCAGTCAAGCGCTGCGAGGTTGAATGATTCTGGGAGAGGAACCATCAGTCAGAGAAAAATAACGATGGATTACTCCACAATAGTTTCATCACGATCGTAACATTAGAACTAGCAGCGCATGTGCGAATCTCAAATCCTGATGACAGGCATTACTTTTCCGGTTTTCATCAAATTTCGATAGAAGGAACCCGCAATGGAATCTATAAAGAATAAACCATGTCAAGGTACAGTTACATCTTTGTGCCAGCGATCTACGCAAAAAACTGTCTAATACAGAAATACTAAACCTTTGTGTTCTACTGGGTTAAATATTAAACTTGTGTGATATGCTGGGTTTTTAAAAAATATTTATTTTACTGGCCAGTTATAGAAATTTTATTGCCTATTTTTGTATATTTTATTTGCAAATTGTTATAGTTGACAAATATTCATATTATATTTATTTATATTTATGTGTAAGTCCTAACTACGATTCAGAATTGTGTTCTCCGTTCACAGATTATTGGTCGACTCAAGTTATGGAGGCTCGGGATTGGTTCAAAGAAGATGAAATATACCGACATACAGAGAACCTATAATATTCATCAACGCATATGATACTTAAGTGAAGGGGTAAAGATGTTTACACGTAATCACGTTTTCCCTCCGCAGCACACACACAGCTGTCCTAAAACTTTGATTTTGGCAAGATTCGAACATATAAATTGTTTTATATATAAGTTTAGTAAAGTACAAAGTTGATAAGTACTTACCGATTTGTTTGAATGAAATATTTTGAAATATAGTTCATCTGTCTGGGGAAAGAGTTTGTACCTTGTGAGACTTCTTTGATAGATTGCTTCTCTTCGAAATAAATTAATGGACGTATTATAAGTTTTACATTAGTAGTTTTTTTGTATCATATTCAAAACACCCACACCAAGAAAATATAATTTTCGGAACTTAGAACTTTTTTCTCAAGGTACATGCACTTACCTAATGGAAACCGTATTTCATTAAAAGGGCCTTTGACAATATCTGTTGCTTTTCACTGGGCATCACTCACATCACACAAATAAAACAGGTTGTACGGTTATTGTGAAGCCTTGCGCACAACCACGAACAGATCCTGCTAATCATTTCGTTTTAAGATACAGATTACTGTAATTACTCTAAAATTAACAATATTAGGTATGTCGCCGGCAAACAATTTTGGTGCCAATTCTAAGGTTTATTGCACAACTAGACTAAAACTGTGATCGTAATAAAAAATAAAATAAAAATAATAATCGTAATCTGTGATGTATTTATTTATTTTTGTGCATCTAGTAATACATTTATTTAACTCAGATGTATAGTATTTATCATTATATATATGTATATAGTATTTGTATGCATTTGTAAGGATCATCTAATAATAGTTTAGTTTTTATTAGGGGGTATTTCTATCCGCTGTAGGGGTTACAAAGTGGCCATCGCTGTATCCCTTGAGGCAGAGTGCAGCGTTGCCTCGCTTTGCGGGTTATTATTATTTCTCCCCCTCCGATCTGTCAGTGGAGTCCGTGATGGCAATCCTTCGCTAATGAGCCGTTCTTTAAATAGGGGGGGGGGGGGGGGGGCTCCAGGTCCTACAGGGCTGACGTCCCTGTTGCCCCAAACTAGCGTTGGTTCACCCTAGGTGATAGGCCTAGACGTTGATCCAACGTGCCCTCCATGTTTGTTCCCCTGATTTTCTGGCATCAGGAAACAAACATGTTGGGTTTAGTATTCTTCTCTCGCTCTCCCTCTATTCTTCTCTCTTTTCCCTGATCTCCCTTCGGCATTCTCAACACGGTCCTCACACAAACACATGTCACAACTCAAAACACTCACACCACACACAGGGGTGAGACTTATGATACAACCTCTGGCGGCCCCATAATGTGGAGGAGGGAGCCGCAAGTTTGGTACTCCTGCCGGTGGCAGTAGCTGTGGGTGTACGACGCCGCCTCACCAGCGGTCCGTGGTCTGACCCAAGTACCTAACATATGTAAAAATCCCGCATGTCCTGTAGTACCGGATGGCCGTCGGGTTGGGATGTTGCAGGGCATGTGGGGGCCCACCTCTTGACCCGCAACGGACCAGCGAAGAGGCTATAATCTATAAGCCGGTGGAGGTAGCATTGGCCCTGATGTCATAAGAGACACCACTGTACACTACACTTAACAATATACAATCAGAAACACACACTCCTACACACCATTCTCTTCAACAAAAAATGCAAATATCCACTACAATTATTGCAGGTACCAAAAGTGCCACCCGCAACTGCTCCAGGGCTCCCACCCCAGCTGCGAAGATATCCACTCCGCCTCTCCCAACTCTCCCTTCCACTCCAATGCCTTCCCCTGTGGATGCAGCAAAGAATGGCGAGGTCCCCCTCACCATGAATACTGAGACTACGGTCTCTGTTGTCAATATTAACAACCCATTGTCTCCAGCAGGGAGACCGAATCCTGTTGTTGCTACCTCCTCTTTCATAGTTGCAAACATTGAGATTACTACAAACACTGGAAAAGGAATCGCTTATTGTTCCGTCCCCGCTGATGCTGTTCTGAATCCTCTGAGCTCAACAAAGAAACAGCTTGATAAAGGCCAAAACCAAACGCGATAAGAAACTTTTTCGGTGTATTCAAGACGTCAGGATTTCCCCGTTTTTATACGGTTGACATCAAGGGGGATGGTTTAAAACTCCAATCCCCTAAGTTGGTGCGCCAGATAGGCAAACCAACTGAATTGAAAATCATTTCCGACCCCAAGGTTCACATAAAAGTAGCCTCGGAGTAACAGGGAACAAGACTGGGGAAAATAGTAAAGTTGGGAGAGACTGAAGTCACAGTCACTCTCAACCATAAGCATAACACTTCACAGGGCACGATCCATTGTGGTCATTTTTTCGGTGTTTTCCCAAGTTGGTGTTGCGAATATCAATACCTAAATGAACATCATTACAAGGTTTAGAGCGAAAAAATACTCCAAAATTATGTGTTACATGTGTTAATTTAATATCTTCAAAAACTCAGTTGTTGCACTATTAGAGCGGAATTGCGCACTTTTGGAGCGTATTTGCGCCCATTTGCGCTTATCAATTATTGACATTTGCAACACAAACTTGGGAATATACCGAAAAATTGACCAGAATTGCACTTTTCCAACACATTTCCACAAAGCATGAAAATGTAGGTTTTTCGGTGTTTTTCTAAGTTGATGTTGCAAATATCAATAAATGGGCATCATCACGAGTTTCAGCACGGAAAAATCTCCCAAATCACGTATTACATGTGGCAATTAAATATCTTCAAAAACTCATTTATTGTACTTTTGGAGCGGAATTGCGCCCGTTTGCGCGCACTTAAAAAATCGAGTGATGGGTCATTTCTTCATGAAATTTCACGTAGAATCCAAATCTGCAATCAAAATGGGGAATCCCATTCAAAATAACAAAATTAGTGCCAATTGCGCGTGTGCACAATGCGCAATTTTGTCATTTTTTAGATCTATTCAAAAAACATTAAGATTGAAAAAAACAATTTTTTTTTTTACCCAATATTAACGATTTTAGCAGGGGGTGGGGGGTTGTTTTTGGGGACACCCTGTATATGTATATATATATATATATATATATATATATATATATATATATATATATATATATATATATATATATATATATATATATATATATAATATGGCCGACGCCGTATACGTTAACCAACCAAAAAAAAATTATGGAGATTCAAATAAAGCGGGAGGTGCCCATTTTTTTTTTTTTTTTTTTTTTTTTTTTTCGATTGTAAAGGTTCTTTATTAGAAACGATAAACATGTAAGAACCAAATAGAAACTTATTCTCTGAAGTATTGAAATGATATGTTAGGACGTACCGGATCTAATGCTCGTAGATAGAATCAGATGAATTCAGGGGCGGCGGACAGTCGTATCTGTTTGAGGCAGAGGATGCGCAAGGAAGGTGGTTCACTTACCGCCACCTCTCAGTCTGGACGCAGCCTCCCGACCACGCACTAGGTCGACCACCCACCGAGTCAAGGTAAATACCCGTTGTTAGTCTGTGCCAACATACAAGCTAAGGTCAACAATTTAAGGTCTTCAATGATAACAATAATTGAGGTAACCAGGAATAACATGATTATTTTTAGTACAGCAGAGAAGACAACTAAAGAACGGTGTCTGTTTTAGAACTACGAGGTTTACTCCTGGTAGCTATACCGCCTACTAAATCAAATACTATCTTACTACATCTAATTGAACTATCAATCAATAAATTCTTCTTCATGTTTAGTTTCAGTTTAACAATAAAATATTGATGCGAATAATTCTATTTTCATTTTACGTAGATTTAGCAGTGGTAGGTTGTACAAACATCTGCAAGAATAACCTGTATGACTAGGTACTAGACGCTTCTCGTCACCCCACCTCACCCTTACGCTTCCGTCAAGAATTTAATATGTCCTAGGATGATTCTGGCGCTCAGGTTACACCTGTCCATATTAATTAAGGTTATGCACTTGATGCGAATACTGAATGCAGATTGATGATCAGGTTAAAGGCGATTAATAGATTAAGAAGAATGCTGTTACCTAGATTATGAATAGAATAATATAATATTAAGCTATACATATGAAAAAGCTAAATACAAATTCCAGCTACTAAATGAATATTTAGATTATATTCTCAAGTGGTGCTAATAGTCCAGTCAATTTAGGAAATTTAGGGGAAAGAATTGCTACAGTTTGTTTCTTTTTGGTAATGTGAAGGGAGTGGGAGGGTCCCCCTGAAGAACGGGTAGTAAAGTCCCTAGCGGTCCCATTGTAACTTTTCGAAGGGGGGGGGGGGGGGGGGGGGTCCGAAGGTCCCTTTTCGCTTATAACTCGCGAACGAAGCGTCGCACGAAATTTATTACTCCTTCATACATCGAAGCCTATCAAATTCTCCACAACTGTTAGCCAATACATTTTTACAATTTTAAACAGTTTCCAGAAAGGCGCCCTGAAGAAGTGAACATTTTCAAAAAACAAGTTTTAACCCCACGTATCTTGTCAAACTCTCGTTTGTATCTTCTACACCGTTCATCCCACATATGAAGTCCCCTACAAAAGGTGTTAGAGCATTAAATTTCCTTCAACAATATAGCTACGTACATACATAGCTACAATACATATTGTGCTAATGTATATTCAACCAGTCAATCGTTATGCGTCATTATGTTTTCCTGAGAAATTTGAAAATTATTATCCAACGCCTTGTTCAGTGTTTCAACAATGCATTCTTATGTTTTTCCGAGAAATGTGAAGATTATTGACCAACAACGTCTTTTTCATTGTTTCTTTGACCCCCCCCCCTCCCCTCCGAAACGTTACTTTATTACCCGCTGTTCTGGGGACACCTCTTCCACCTACACATTTCCAAAATGAAACGGACTGTATCAATTATTTCCCCTGTTCACCTTTTTTTGATCTAGATTGACTTGGCTAAGAACAAAATCCAGCAGAAACTGTTCTGGTTAAGTTGTAAGTGAGGCTCAAAAAGTAGAAAGTGCAATTGCAAAGAGAAAAAAGTATTCTCTAAATATTTTGAAAATTTGAAAAGTAAACAACCAAACTTTTCAAGAGAGCGAGGTTTAAAAAACAAAAGATGCTACTTTGCGCAGAGTTCTCCTCGGCTTTCGCTTTTCACTCTGCATTTCAGCTCTTTTCGAAATCAAGGAACAAAAAACAAAAGGCGAATCACATCATTATTGACCAACTCCTTTTTCAGTGTTTCAACGCCTTTTTCAATGTTTCCAACACCTTTGACAATTCCAAACCATGCTTATTTATGCATAGAAACCATATATATAACCTTGTATCCACGGAATGTAAGATAGGCGCTCTGAATAATATTATATTTTTTGTTACATTATAGATACTACCTGTCTGGTGGTTGAGGAAATATGAGCTTTCCAGCGAATGAGTGAATAATTGAACAAGTACTTTAAAAAATGTATACATATGAAATAAAGGAGTACATTATTACAAGTTATTAGACATTCAAAAATAATCAACTTCACAATTTTATGAAAAACTCTTTTTACTTGTTCACCACTCACATTCAGTCAAAATCCTCTGTTTCGTCCTCGAAGAGGTCCATTGGTGCTGCCTCATTGGCAGATGGCACAGAATGGCGAACAGAAAATTCCCGTTTTCCTGCAGCTAAACCGCGCCCCACATCCTGCTGTGCACCAGCAGAAGATTGAGTTGAGTACTTCATCTGGTGCTGGTGGATTAGAACATTTGACTGTGGTTAAGAAGCCATCGTCCCCTCTCTTCCATCCCCAGTTTTCTGCACGCAAAACATTTCCTAGCCACGCCTGGACTTGGAGAAACACTCTAAGCGAGTGTTTCTCCGCTGAGCTTTTTGAGGGGAAGAGCAACCAGATTTGATTTTACCTTAGCTGCCAATTTTATGAAGCACCTGCACCTGTGTTCGTTCAAATCTTGGATAGGGTAGGTGGATCAGAAACATTTTCCCCCCAGCTGCTGTAACCTCCTCAGGTGTTGATTAATTGTTGTAAACAGTTTCAGCGATGGCATTGGTCTCCGTTGGGTATTTTTGCCACTGTTTAATCATGGTCATCTTGCTCCGGTTGTAAATAGCTGAGGTAGTATCGCTCCCACTGAAATCATGGATAAACAGTATGGACCTGGTAAATGGAAGTTCCTGAAGTTGGTGGCATGAAAAAGACTTGTTTTCTGCCTTCCCCCTCCCAGGCTTGTAGAAGTAGACGGGTGTTTCTCAGGTGGTGTTAGAGAGATCAATATGACCACTAAATCGACGTCTTCTCCAACAACGACAACAGATGGATGCACTACATGCTTCTCCAGTGCACACTGAACGATGCAACCATCTGCGTCTCCTGGAGCAACACCAACCTCCATGCCACTTGTCATAAATGAATCCACCTATAGCTTAATCAGCCTAATTTACTTGACTTAAACTTAATTACGCAGATGAAACTAATAGTACCTACTTAAAAATAGGGTGCGAGTCTGCGATTATTTCCCTGCACGGGTGTGGGACGAGAAAAAAGAAACTTCAATTTCCTTACTTACCCTGTGAGGGAGCGTCACGCTCATTTAAACTATTGTACCGGTTTCGGTTTGTTAGTACAAACCATCTTCAGCGGAGTTGGATATTAAGTTTTTCAATATTTATGTGGACGACTCTTTTTGTGTTATGGGAAGAGATCATATCAATGTTCTGAAGGATGCCTTGAATGGTTTCCATCCAGACATCACAAAATAAATTTTGCCCAAAATTTATTATACAGAATAAATCAGATATCTCATCATTATCGGTTAGTTAGGAAGAATAATTACCCCTCTTCATCCATATCTTCCATGAATATTAAGGTTAAGTCCAAATTATTTGACATGGTTCCAACAATGCCTGTTGATGTAGAGTCTAGTGTCAAATCGTATTACTCCTTGATTTATATTCCTGGACTTATCCAGCATTAAAAAAGATTTTAGAGAGTAATATGTGAAGTGGTAGCATAATATCAATGTGTTCCTGTAACCCGATTGGTATATGTTCTCCTTCTGTAAAGAACCCTACCCCGATCATGGATAGGAGTTCGATTGTGTATGAACTCCCATATGGAGGTTGTAATAAAACATATGTGGGATCCACGATACAAAAAAACCAAGGCCAAATTAGGCCAACACCAATATAATGTTAAAAATGAAGAGGCTAAGACTGCTCTGAGTAGCCATACTCTGGAGTTAGGTAGTCTTCATGGCTTTAAATATAATGAAGTTAAAATTATTGGTAGTGAAAGGTTTATCAGTAAGTTAAGGCTCTTTGAAGCTACTAAAATTAAGAAAGAGCCCAACAGGGTCAACATACAGGATGAATTTAAGCAGATAGATCATGCCTATAATCACCTGTTGTTGTAGTGCGCTAGTTCATCTAGTCTTTGTAATTGCCTGTGACGAAGTACTGTTTTTTAGTAGATTCGATATATTTTGGAGCCTGTTAGCCCAATAGATGTATATATATATATACATATATATATATATATATATATATATATATTTTTTTTTTGACATGGATATGTCTTTGCTCTGGGGGGTCAACCAAAAATTTCCGTCACGCAAAATTTGTGTCACAATTTCAGTGTTTTTCACGTACAACCCAGCCGTTGCTAGGGGAATGGAACTTCTGCAGTTTTCATCGCACAGAAATCGTTCACCACTCGTTGGAAAGCGCTTGATTTACGTGATAAATGTTCACATCTCAAGCTACCAATTCCCCCCTCCTTACGTACCTAGCTACATTCCTAAACTAAGTTGATTGGTCTATAAACAATTTTAATAAGCCGGTTACAATATTCTTAACGTAAAGCAATAGCATCATTTACTCCACTCCATAGGAAACATTTTCATCCTCTTGACAACAGTCGACTGTTAACAACAACTCATTGTAGTGGCTTCTCTCCACAGTTATTTTCAACATTTCTATAAGTAAACCGTTGTTTTGTTGGAATTAGTCGGGATGCGGCCCAGAGATTTGTTTAAAGTTAAAGGATTTGTTTACAACTCTCGAGGACAACCGTTATGAAATCCCCAATCAAAGACATATCCATGTAACATGGTATCTGCTTGTAAAGCAGATAGTGGAACTCGTTTACGAGTTGTTTTTAATGGTCTTGTGTTTTTGGTTGTCGTTTCTTGGTTATGCTCCCACAGCGTCTGATAGTTATTAGGTTCATCCCTTTCCCCATATGACATAAGTTGTAAGAGCCCTTCTATTCCCTCCACTCTTCCTGTATGGAGTAGTTTGGATTGATTTAGAGTTACCCATGCACACAACTTTCCCATGAGTTACAACTTTCCTTTTCCTATGCTGTGTATGTGTCTCTCTTTCGTAGTGAGAGTTTTTTTGAAGGTTATAACCTGAATTGTCCGTTTCTAACCTAAAATTCTCCCATGTGGAAAGAAATTTGATTTTACTTCCTAATATCCAAATTTTATAAAATAAGTTTTTTTTTTTGCTTATTTTTTGACGATTTCCTTTGGAGGAATATGGTTTATTAGGTTGTTTTTGTTTAGTTGTTGTTGTTGTATCTCTAGAGCCCTTTATTGCTGTTATGAATTGGATATGATATTGAAGTCATCCTTTTATATACTAATGCCTGGGGTAAGGAGTGTAGATACCTAAAAAATTGTCCTTCATTGATATCTCTTGAATATAGATGAGTGGCATGTTTGATTCATCTATTTCTCTTGGCTGTTTCTCCAAGATCACTTCAATGACCTCTTGCCTGACCTGTGATGGGATGTCAGCACCCTCCAGAATGATGTGAGCCAAAGTTCCCATTCAACATTTTTTCATTCATTCATTTTTCATCCATTGTGTTACCAATGCACCCCAAAAAACGACATGAGCATATGGAATCCTTCAAGAACCATTTCCACTTTGCCCAGAAAATGATCATCAGCTAAGGAAGCAACAATCTCACGAGCCTTGAAATGAAGTGGCTGATCCATTGTTACGATGCATGTGGTAAATCCTTGTTTCAAGTAGTCGTTTTCAGCATAACAGAGGGCTGTGTAGAGCGTGTCGTTGTCACTCGGTGGTGAATTGATGAGAGGAAGCGGTATAACTGCTGTTTTTTCCAAATTAACTGGTTCGCAGACCAACTGAAAGAAACCTTTCCACTCTGGGATGGATCGTACATCAGGCATGGCTTTCATTGTCATCCATTTACCAAACATCCATAACATATCTTACAGGGTTGGTACAGAGCATCTTGAGGAATTGGGTTAATCAAGTTAACATCCTCGAGAAGAACATTTCTTAGTTTTGTTTGTTCAAAATGTCGAAAGACTGGAGCTCTAAAACACCCAACTTGCCCCATCTCCAGCTGGAGGAACTGGGATCAGTCGGATCATTGTCTTAGATACAGGAAAAGCGTGTGCTGGAGTGACGTGTGCTGGAGTGACACATTTGATACCACCCAAACTGTGGGTTCACGTATTCAACGTAGCTACGTTTTAATCAGCTTTGTCGAACACATACTGACGAAACATTGAAGAAGGGGTGGGTTTTGGAGGGTGGTACATGGCTGACAATCCCAGCTGCTGGGCAGAAATTATAGGATGCACTGAATCCCAAATTGGAGAGTAAATCAATTAGGCTCCGTGATCCGAATTCGCTGGATGAAAAAAGCAATTGCAGTCAGAATCGTAGACAGAAATTATCTTGGGCAAATCAGTAATATGATGGCATGAGCAATGGCTATAGGTAATTTTCTTTTTATTGTATTCATTGCCCTTCCTCTTGTTAGGAATAAGTGCATCCATGAATGTAGTAAGTGATTGTGGCACTACTTCTTCAGCTCCCTTGAAAAATTCATCAGATGGGGGGTAGTTTATCAAATCATATGCATGCGACTGGACATCATTTCTTATGATTTTACAAGCCATTCAACAATTTTGAGACGCTCTTGCTGCTCATCCAAATTAGGCAAGGAACACTGGTCTTCATTGTGATCATCTATGTATTTGTGAATCTCCTCCTACTTGAACTGCCTCTGAAGGTGGCCTTCCTGTAGCAGGACTTACGTCTTTGGTCAATTGTACTCCAACCAAGAATTTTTTGTAGCTGTCAACATGGAATCGTGCATCTACAGCATTGAAATATGCGAATGGGGGGAAACGATAAACGAATGAATACGCGGAATATGAATTAAATGGTAATGCGTGAAGCAACTTTGTGTCAAGTCTTCAGGTTTGTAGGGGCATGGAATTTCTGTGACACACCAGAGCGTAACTTGTGTTACGTGAGGGAACAAGATTGATTCTTCCAGCTCCAATGAGATTCCTAAAAGCAGAATCTATATCTGGATCTAGTGCATCCCTGAGTTGAGTTTCAATGGGGAATTCGGTGATGGGGGTGAGTTCTGTTGATGCACGAGAGGGTGTGTCAGCGATAGTATTGGAAGCACCGAGGGTGGTAGATGTCCGAGGGGAACTGCGTTATGAACTCCATTTGCCTTAGACGGTGTGGGCTGCTGATTTCCATGTCTGTTGCATTGCCATAGTTATAGGTTTGCGATCAGTCCACGGTTATATGTCATTTTCTGCCTTCGATGAAGTCTTGGACATTTTTTATACTCTCGAAAACAGCTAAAAGGTATTTATCAAATCTGGAGCAACCATGCTGAGCTGTTGTGAGAGTTTTGAAGAAGATACCCAAAAGTTGTGAGCATCCTTGTACCCAATGTAGAAGAACTGCGTCTATATGCCAATATCTGAAGCGTCTGAAGCTGCCTCTTGAAGGTCCTGTTTGGATTTAATGATAGATCTACTCATCTGGAAATTCCTGTGAATCGGACGTTAGTTCCGTATTGTGATAGGTTGGGGGATGGTGCCGTTGAGGGGTTTTGGTGCAGTGTGGCATGGGGTATGTTGCGATAGTAAAAATTCAACATCCCCAAAATCGGTGAAAGTCTTCCTCTGTTCTAGGCTGAGGGGACATGGTGAGAGAGTGAACGTCCGACAGAATTAATGATAAGCTGTCTGCAGTAACTTTGTGACCGAGGCATGTGACTTCCTGTTTTGCAAGCACAAACTTCTCTTGAAGGCCCTCTTGCAAGGATTTCGAAGACTTGTTAGACATCCTTGAAATGTTCTTCAGAGGATGTAGATGCGATGAGAACATCATCGAGGAAACAGAATACGAAAAGTAGACCCTGAAAAATGTCGTCCATATACTACTGCCAAGATTGGGCACTATTGTGGAGGCCAAAGTTCATTAAACTATATTTTTATTGACCAAATGGTATTATAATCGCCATTTTACGAATGTCTTTTGGGTTCACATTGATGCGATGGAAGGCCTTTGATATGTACAGTGTTGAAAAAATTGTGCATCCGTATAAATGCACACTGAAATCTCTTAAATGTGGCAGGACATTACGATCAGGGGTTGTACAAGAGTTAAGGGCCCTATAATCTCCACACGTTCGAATACAGCTGATTGGTTTGGGGACTATATGTAAAGATTATATTGATTCCCAAGGAGAGAGTTAGCCAGCTTGAGAAGCTGAGGATGTAAGCATCGTGCCATAGGAGAACCCTTGGTGTCCATGAACTGTCGAATTTTATATTGAATAAAAGAGTGACCCAATGATAGGGTGTAATTGTGCATTAATTGTGCGAATTTTCTGGGAGTTGGTTCATAAGAGTAACCGTCGTGTACTGTGTTTATGAATCTGGGTATTGGTGATTTCATGTGTCGATTGTACATAATCTTCAGTTGCGTAGGTCGACATAGGCCAAAAAATCGGCGCTGATGATAGGCTTAGCAACTTTGGCGATTACGAATTTCCGTTCGAATTATTGGTTGTCCAGGTGAATGGAAGTTGGGAAAGGTGAGTGATCCATAACTCTCAATTTTTTATCCATAGGCGGCAAAGAGAAAATGGTCTAGTGTTATATGTTACCTGTGAACTCAACTAGAAATGGTAGGTTAGTTTGTCTTTGCTGTGGAAGAACAGACAAGAAGAGTGAGGCTTTCAGTTTTCCTGACAGCACGAGTGTTTGTATGTTGGTGCACTGTTGTTGACGCTGGTACCGAATTGTGTGGGGTACCAGCAGTACCACTGGCGTGAAGAAGGATAATTTCCGCCGGAATTGATTGCAGGTTGAAGCGCTGAGGTTTGGGTGGAGCAGAGCGGCGAGAAGATGATGGTCTTCGTGCTGGTCTTCTATAAAATCCTTGTGGGCTCCGCCGGCGATAGAAGGTGATGTGGGGGTGCAAGCTCGAGCGTGAGGCGGAGAAGGCGGAACCAGTGACCAACGAGGGATGTTTCCTTACACCCGGAGGATGGGTATAGTGTGTACGGTGTAAATATTCAACTTCCGGCGGCTCCATCGTTTAGACAGAAGGTTTTTGAGCCATATCATTCACGTCTCTTAAAAATCGATGGGGCGACCGCAGTTTGGATCTCTTTCGGTAACGATTTTAACCAGGTTATAAATATACCTTCTGTGAAGAGATCCTCCATTTTGTTAAACATTTTGCGCAGATATTGAGATTTTATGTTGCCCACGGTGTGTGTTCTAGTGATATTCGTTATTGCAGTTAACTTTGACGCCCTGTAAACAACAACTAGTCTTCGTTTCTGCGCACCATACGGGTGTCCGTATCATTTGGGGAAGCGAGGCATCATCTGGTAGGGACACATGTTCTGGTAGAACTGGAGGAATAGTGGCTGGTAAGTCGTCGGCTCTATTGGTTGGTCTTCGTGTATCTTTTCGAATAGACCCCAGAACATAAATCATTCGTAATAACTACACCGAATCTCACACGTTCTATTAACATGGAATCATGTTTTACCGATGGATCCCCCGCCGAAAAGTGAGATGAATGTAGCGCCAATAATTGTGATGATTTCCGCTTACTACCGAGTCGTTGCTAGGGATATGATACTTCGTCGTTTTTCATCCCACAAAATTCGTTGACCATTCGTTCGAAAGCTCTCGATTTATCCAACCATACTATATTAACTACTGCGAAGTGCGTGGCCAACAAGCTGAGTTATGAGCATGGTTATATGAATAATTGTTTACACACAGGTGATCATTCTCAATTATTGATATTGTGAACATGATTGCAACCGCTTGTTAATTTCTGATGATTTCATTGAGCTGGTGTTTGGATTATGTGATTCATAGCAGGTGATCCGAATATTGCGAGAACGGTTTGATTTGTGAAACGGTGGTTAAATCATTTTAATAGGTAATTTCTATACTTTACAGTATAGGAAGCAAGAGCTCAATCGTCGTGATCATTTCTATAATAAAGTGAGAGCGAGGAGCTAAAACATGATTCCATGTTTTTTACATTTTAGCAGTCAGGCTCAAAGTAATAACATCCGGGGGGGGGGGGGGGGGGTCCAGGGGGGCGAAGCCCCTCTGGCGGGGTCAAGGGGCCTTGCGTGGCCCAAAGGGCCGAGTTTTATAACAACAAGTTGTCATCACATAAAGTTGCTTAGCTTTTCAACGAGAGTTGAACAATTTTTGTGAACGAATTGGTTGTATATGAAAATCACAGCTTTTTTTAGAAGTTTGTATCGATGTTTCTTTTCGACCTTCACAGTTGATTGTCGTTTACTTCGATTATCTAATGAATTCATTTTGGAGAAACCTGTATTTCCTAAGAAAGTCATCAATCACCTTTCAATGAATGATTGGTAGCTAACTTCAAGTGCCTTACTAAAATAGATCGATTAGGAATCAGCCAACCCTCTCCCCACCCGAAATGTAGTCCATTAATTTGCTACACATCAATTGAGTGAAACAACGAAGCAAAGCCACATCCATGATTCCTCTGTGAGGAGCCAAAAAATGTCACATCTGCTTAGCTTTTTCAACCCAATTATATTAATTAATTTAAACTTGATATTACTATCTATAAATTTGACGAACGAAACCTACATTTGTCTGTATGGGTGTGTGTCTGTCTGTCTGTCCATCTGTAGGAGGTTCAGGCCCCCTTGGAACACTCCTTAAGACACTCAGAATATGCTTTACAGTTTTAGGTGCTGTCGATATCGTCGTCAATGCCGAAAAAAAAAAAATTGGAAATACAATGTTGGTATGGATTTCGATACCTAGTTTTTATCGTTTTTAATCGCTTGAGACAACTTTTACAGCGATCTAACTCGTTGCAACTATGATATTATCGCCAATAATCGTCGACATTTTTTTCCCCCCCAACTGTAGTGTGAAATGGAGTACCGTACCAATCCCAGAGAGTGTATTTGGAGAAGAACATTCCGACCCTAAGAATAAATACAGCAAATACAACTTCAGCTCTTAAATCTAAAATTCTGTTCTTTCATCAAGACGGCGTCACATTGACTTTCTAATAGCCAAACTAAGTTCGCTCTGTTCAAATATTTGCAATTGTATTTTCATGTACATCTTTTTCGTGTTTCCTGTACATCTAGGAACAACCCGGTTCCACTGAGATTTTCAACTCATTCATGTCTAAACTACTATGTATAGACAATAGCAACAGGGCAATTGGTTACTCCAACAGTTGAAACTCTTCTAAATTAAAAACCTAAGATGGCTATGTTAAAATGGAGCTACTTTAATAGGAGCCAACTGAACAGCTTCACAACATTTACAATGTTGAACGCCATTTCAATTATTACGCCAACTGAACACTTTCAAGAATCTCTTGCAATCTTGTTAGGTTTATATTTGCGGCAACAATTGAAGGCATATTTTTGCAAGCAAGGTATATATTTGCAAAGAAGAAGATATTATTAGGTATTTGATGATGTTTTTTCGCCTGATTATTTTTGCTTTGAGTGTATGTCTTCACCTCATAGCAAGTTGGAAGTCTGGAAGCGGATTAGTTACAAACTCCGTATGAGAAAAATTAATTCACTCACAGCAATTCGAGCTCGAGATAATTGATGGGATTACGGCGTGTAACCCTGAGGTTTATTCATTATTCGTGTCAACAACGATAATGCTATCACAATAATTATTTTTGCTACTTGGAGGCAGCGTAAACTAAACGTAACGTAAACGCAACTGTTAACTTAGATTTAGTGGAAACATACAACCCACAACAAACATACACAAGAGACAATTTAAGCGTCCTAACATTAGCATTTAATATTAGTCAAACCAATAAAATTTATATCAGTGGTCCTTTGACCACTTTTGTGGCTACATGTTTGGACACAAAATTGTATTATTGCCTTATTAGATTAGAATGAACTTCTAAATTGGATGCAAACTGAGTCACTTAACTGAAAATACAGAAGGTACCACCAAATACATTAAATATCTAGACATTAAATATAACTGATAAGTAACATTTTTCCTAGGTGTTTTTTAGGGTCATAAGGCTGCATCTTCACAATTCTTGGTTTTCTGGCACTTCTCGATTTAATAAGCTGAAGTGATAAGTGTAGTGGATTTAAATATGTTTTACTTGGTGTAGGTAGACCAAGTGGGACATTTATATTCTGGTTATGCGGGTTAGTCCCTGAGGTATTCCTGTAAGGAATGTGAGCGAAATCGCCAAGGTCAGCTTGCTTGGCGGGAGGAACTGAGGGGTAGTTCGTGTCACAGCCGCGTGGAGCACTGGGCTCGCATAGTGGGTGCTGGGTTCGATCAGTTTGGTGCTGAGCCGTTGTGTAATATTCCGGCCTAAGATTTATATCTGTAGGAGGAATATGTTGGGCTTGGTTGAGGTACTGAAAAGTATCCCTTGTTTTTAGCACATTTGGAGTGTATTTGACACTCGGATCGGCCGGGTAGCCTTGTGTAGAATATCGTGGATATTCGGAAATCTTTGTCGAATCATGATGATTGACTTCAGAGCGGGTCTGAAAGGTATCCTCGAACTTTTGTGTGTGTGAGGCTTGATCTAACGTTTCCTTCATGAATACGTTAGGTGAGAAGGCGATCTCTTCGCGAGGATCGAGCCTTGGGCCGTCGCTAGGAACAGCGGACGAGTCGAGCAGCGGGTAGGGAGCGCTGCGTGGGCTAAGGGGCCCGGCCGCGCCGTGTTCCGCCTCCCCTTGCATGAGGAAGTAGGACGGGCGGCGCTCCATCGAAATATCCGAGTTTGTTAACTCGTTTTCGATACCTCTACGTATAGGATAGAGGGTTTGGAAGGTGGACTCGCTTGACAGAGCTTCTTTCCTTTGCTCGGATGTCAGGGTCCTACCTTGTAGTCTTGAAAAAGACTTCCTTGGACGATAAATTAGAGCGGATGAGCTGAGTAATTTATCGGCGTGCCCCAGCGGTCGGTGACGAGCCTAGTGCTACGAAACCCGGGCGACACGTCTCGGAACTTCCAGCGGGCGTACGATCTAATGAGAATATCAATAGATGTACCGGGTGGCGTCCTGACAGAAGAACTGCGTTGGGCAATGAGCAGGATAAATAATCACTGGACTCGTAGATGCCAATGCGAGATCTGTGTGGAGAGAAGGTATGCCTTGTAGAAAGCAGTAGGAAGCCGTTCTGAGATGAACTCGGGAGCAGAAGGATCGTCAGCGTAGAGCGTGTAGAATCTTCGTACTTCAGAGTGTAGTCGTCGAGAGCGGTGAGTGGAATGAATTTCGGAGGGCTCCGAGCGGGGTAATTATAGGGAGGTGGCCGCCTCCTGCCGCCTCCTGATTGGTCCGCTTAATTTCATTAATTCAACTGTGTAATCTCATTGGCTCGCACATTGTTTTCTCAGTATCTGCGAGTATGATAGCTGAGTTGGTCCTCCGGGGTGGCTTCCCCGCGTCCGTCGCTGCGACGGGGTCCCCGGAGGTGGCTTACGCGCGTCCGTTGCGGAGACAACGACCTTGAGGTGTCTTCCCTGCGTCCGTCGTTTAGACGGGGTCCTCGGGTGGCTTCCCTGCGTCCGTTGTTCAGACGGGGTCCCCGGGGTGGCTGCTGGACCAGAGGTGGTTGCTTGCCGCCTCCTGGTTGGTTCGCCTATTGTCTCTCGTGTAATCAGTGTTTCTGATTGGCGAGTAGGCTTGCTAGAATTGTCCTTGTTAGTTTTAGAGGACGTTTGATTTTCTGTTTGAGTTTTCTCATTCAAGGCGACTTGGTTCGAGATACTTGTCGCGTCTCTCTCGCCCAGTAAGTGTCTAGGGAGGTCGCCTTGTATGTTATTAGTTAATATTTCACTTTTGAGAGAGAATTTCGTTTTTTCTCTCTGGTGAAATATTTTGTTTGACGGAGTTATAACTCGACGTCTTATAAATATTTGTGTGTCGTGTCTACCTCTTTTTGGTAGCCCTGAAAAGGGCTGTTGAAAAGAGGGGGTGGTTTTCACCACAATAAGTAAAACTGTTACGTTTAATAGTTTTAAATAGGTAATGAAATCAACATGAATCAGAGGAGTAGGTCCCAGGTCATGTGAATTATCTTTATTATAATTCGAAACTTTTATTCCAATTTTTCGAGATCATACAGAGCAGACGTGATGCTTAGGCGTATTATGAGGTCGTTTGACTGGACTTGACTTTTTGTTTATTGTTTTTAATATTCAACCTTTGTAATCGACAAAGAAAAAGAAAACAACGAATTATTACACAAATGTTGTCAAATTATCAGGATAAGGGTCAAGAAACGAATAACAGTCCTTATCGCCGAACAGCCCTTATCCTGATAATTTGACAACATACATATTGTGGGTCGATAATCTCTTTCTCTACTTATTCCTGGGATATCATACACATTGTTGCATCATGGCGTTCTACAGCAGAATAAGCGATCGGTTTGGTACAGAAGCTAGGGACAATCTGAAGAGTCTGGCCTCTTTGAATAAGAAATTAATACTAGCTAAATGCCGTAGATGGTTTTTACTCAGGTGTCGCTCGGAGAAAATTTATCCTAGGCATATCATGCAGAATTTCAACTGTATCTATAACACAGTTGGTCTGGGCACACCGGTTGCTAGTAAGTTTTACAAAATAGTGCAACGTTTCAAACATGATCTACTCAACCTCGAAATCAAGGCGGCTATCGATAATTTCAAGGCTCTGCAGGCAAATGTTAACAGGCTAGTTTTATGGGTTTCTGAGAACTTGCCTACAGAGGTAGGCAATGGTTTTCTAAATAGCCAGAAACGTTTTTGTGAAAGATTTTTTCATACAAAAAACATAGATTTGAGCTCAAAGTTGTTGCAGTTGTGTAAGGATCAACAGAGGAGGGCACCAGGTGGCAACCATTCCTACCTGGTTAACCTGACTGATGTTCCAGTTCCACCAGTTGTTGAGGATGTGCTTGGGTTGAGCCCATCAGTAAACCTGCCATACAACACCCGAAGTTTTCCTGCTTTAAATCTAATCACTGATGTTGAAATGGTAGTAGCCAATATTCCGGACTTTGACCTGAGAATAACTGTAAGATCTGAGGCAGCTACCATCATCCGGAATGGTATTACCAGGTATAAGAATAGACCTGAGACAGAATTGGAAAAATCGGTGAGAGCAGCCAGGGGTTTTATGCGGGATAATCCAGACATTCTGCTCATAAGGAGTGATAAGGGGAATTCATCTATCCTCATGGACCGGGAAGAGTATTTTGAAAAGATGGACAATTTGCTTAGTGATACAGTCGTCTACAAGATAGGAAGAGTGAATCCAACTAGTGGACTGCAGGACAGGTGCAATGCAATGGTGGATGAATTGGTTGAAGCTGGATGCATTGAAGAGCGAAGAGGGAGCCAATTCAAGACCCATAATGCAATTTCTCCCAAGGTTTATGGACTACCCAAGTGTCACAAGAAAGACATTCCTCTTCGTCCTATTGTGAGCTGTATTGGAACTCCTGGGTTGAAGCTATCCTATTTTGTTAAAGAACTTTTGCACCCATTGAGATCACTTGGCAACTATGATGTGGTTAACTCATACTCATTCCAGCAAGAAATAACCCAAATTAGGGTTCACAATGATGAATTGATGGTATCCTTTGATGTGGTTAGCCTGTTCACGAATGTTCCCTTGGGAGTTGTGGTCTACATTGTCCAGCGTCACTGGCTGCTTATAGAGCCTCATACTTCAATGACTCTTGAAATGTTTATTGAGCTGCTTAATTTGACTGGTATGCAGGGGTACTTCAAATATAAAGACAGGTTTGTACGTCAATTGTCTGGATGTGCCATGGGAGGAGTTTTGTCCTCTGACATTGCTGGACTTGTTATGGTGGACCTGCTGAACTGGGTTATGACACAGGTCCCCTCCTGCATTCGGTTGGTGAGACGTTACGTGGATGACCTCTTTTTGATCATGCCCTGTGATAGAGTGGACAGCATCCTTATGATCTTCAATTCCTACCATCCTAGCTTACGATTCACCTGTGAAAGAGAGGTGGGAGGGAGGCTACCTTTCCTGGATTTGATGGTGATCCGTGGTGTGGATGGAGTTTTGACAACTGATTGGTACCGAAAACCATCAGCAACAGATCGCTGTCTGGACTTCCGATCCTCCCACTCATATTCTATGAAGGTGGCATGTGCTAAGGAGCTGATCAATAGGGCATTCAGATTAAGCTCCATGCAGTATCATATTGCAAATAAGTCTCTGGTCTCTGGAATGCTCTGCAGTAATGAATATCCCAGGTCACTGGTTGCAAGGCTTGTGAACGGATGGACACCAGACAGGGTAGTGCATGATATGAGAGAGGTTGGGGGAACTGTTGGTGAACAGGTGGTTGATGTTCCTCGATCCCTGTATGTGGGGCTCACCTATGTCGCAGGCGTCTCGCCACAGTTGAGGGCTCTTCTTGAGAGTAAACTTCCATCCACTAAGGTTGTCTTTAGATACAGCAATAAGGTCTCCCAGTTGCATTCAAAGTTGAAGGCCATTGATCCCCTGCAGCTACAGTCATGCGTGATTTATAAGGTTCCCTGTAAGAATTGTACCATTTGCTATGTTGGGCACACACAGTCCTACATCAAGGTTCGCATGGGCCGGCACAGGGCAGACTGTAGAGGGGAATTAGAGAGTGGCACTATGTTATCCCACCATGCACTGGAACATGGGCATTCTTTTGATTTTGAGAAGGTCACTGTGTTGGATAGAGAGCAGCAACTGGGTAGGCGTACTTTCAAGGAGAAATTATATATACAGCTTACAGACAATACGTGCAATAAGAAGACGGACACCAATGGCGTTAGTTCTGTGTATGCAGCAATTCTGGCGGGTGTGAAGAAGAACAATGTCTAGTGTCAAGTGACTGGAACCGGCTCTTTGTCGCCATTTTGTGAATTTTCATTGACTGCTTAATTGTTGCCATTTTGTTTCAACCAGTTCTGGAAGAACAACTGTATATATATACTCTAGGATGTGTTGTTGTTGTTCTCCATGTGATCCATGCGATATTTGTTATCATATTCTTCCTCTTTCTGCCTGTTGTCTGTGATATTAGTTTAGTTTAGCTCTATTTATGCCTGCCAGCAGTTTTTTCAAAGTATTTTTCAATTTTTTCAATTTTAGCCTCAAGTTTTTTGGTTTTTTTTGAGTCCTATTCATGTGCCATCCCTAGTCAGCCTCAAGTGCAACCATTTCTTGTTTTTGGTATGTATAGAAGTGTTTCATGATGGTTGTTAACATGATTTTAATTGAGAAGGCTGGATGTTGTTGTTATAATATTGTTGTATCTTGTTATTTTTAGTTATGACAATTTTGACTTCTGAATCCATGACCGTGTCTTATATTTTGACACCGTGATAAGATCCTTGAGTAAGTTGCCTATCTATGGACTCAATTAAGTAGTACCTACCTAGTGGCTGTTGTTATTATTTTATTTTATTTTATTTTATGTTGGCCTGATACATGTATTTTCTTTGAGTTCATTCTATGTTATTGTTTTATTATTGTTTCTGAGCTGAGACTGAAAGTTTTTTATTCTGTGTTATAGGCCCTGAAGATGGTTTTATATAAACCGAAAGCTCGGCGATAAGGACTGTTATTCGTTTCTTGACCCTTATCCTGATAATTTGACAACATACATATTGTGGGTCGATAATCTCTTTCTCTATTACACAAATGTTTATTAATTATTTCCCTCAACTCAGATTAATGGTCTACCTTATTAAACCCAGACTATAGTACATTATTTAACCTCGAGGCATTGCGTCTCGTAAAACTGTTTGCCCTCCTCTCCCCTCAAAGTGCCCCCCTTATGTTACCCTTTTTAGTAAATGTTGATAAACGAAACGCTTTATGACAAAGTCATCTTCCAACCATGTAAAGGGTTGTATCGACTGAGTATTGATTTAAAAGTATGTTTGTTTCTTGCACAAAGAATCCTCTATTACAATTAACTAATGTAGTTCTGTAGATCGATTAGAAAATAAATCAGCCTCAGAAAACCCTCAGTAGATAAGTAGTTGTCCATACCTCATAAAATTGTGTTCAAGGTATTTCGAAGGCGCTCTATTTCACATTTCAACACCGTAGCTCGCTTTGGATACAAAAGAGCGTCTGAAGTCCCTCGGCTGATCAGTTTGCTTCCACAACTTGTAATTCAACGTGATCCAAAAATGCACTCAGAATTTCATCACCTAAGGTTGATCAGGGAAGAAATTAGCCTTATTGGACGCTCTGATTATCAGTGCGCCGCCGTACGTCGTAATTGTTTTCACAGTGCCTTAAATTTGACCAGCGTAGGTGGATTAGGGAAAAACTTATCCTATGTGATCCTTCAGCTGATCCGTGCCATTCATACATTGTAATTGCATTGTTGATATCTCAAAGAATCTCCATTTCAAATTTCAGCTCTGTGAAAAGCAAAAAAAAAAAAAAAAACTAGACTTACGGGTCTACATTCGCAACCGATTTTCGTAATACCAACCTAGGCTTTACTAGTTCATCTACAGGTGACAAGAGTTACTCGATTTCTCTCGATGTCCGAATTCCATTGGAATTATATTAGCTGATTCGAACATCGTAGCTTATAAGGCGTATTTCACAATGCTCCCATATTGTTGTTTTATTTTTCTGCCAAAGTTCCCTTAGGGAGATCGAACGGTTTAACGAAAAGCGGTCCGGGTGGTTTCATTCGATTCATTGGTATAATAACTCTCAATGACAACCACCAAAAAACATAACTTTTACCTTGAAAGTTTTCGAAACGTCGATTTTTGAATATTTCAGTCCTTAAATACCTTAATGCCTTAAATTAACCTTTAAGGTTGGTCGAAAATGATGCCAAGCTTTTAGCGCCAACTAGACCCCAAATGTGATTTATAACACACTAGCCGCTCCGGCTCGCTACGCTCGCCTCCACGTCCAGCCGGGGGGAAGCCCCCCGGACCCCCCATTAAATTGCTCGCTTCGCTCGCAACGTGTGGCGTGTAGGGAATATTGCTCGCTTCGCTCGCAAAGTCTGGCATGTACGATATGTTGCTCGCTTCGCTCGCAAAGTCTGGCATGTAGAAAATGTTGCTCGCTTCGCTCGCAAAGTATGGCATTTAGGAGATGTTGCTCGCTTCGCTCGCAAACGGTAGATCTCTAAGGGTAGGTTTAACTTCTGTAGGGGATGCTGCTCGCTTCGCTCGCGAACGATAGTTCTCTAAGGGTAGGTTTAACTTCTGTAGGGGATGCTGCTCGCTTCGCTCGCTTGAGGAAGTTATACTGCCCACCCAACTTGGCAGACATTTTTTTCTGTTGGAAATTCTTACAGACAAATTAAATCTTATAAAACTACGTGGAACCACGAAAAGTTTATTAGGAGATGTTGCTCGCTTCGCTCGCAAACGATAGATCCCTAAGGGTAGGTTTAACTTCTGTAAGGGATGCTGCTCGCTTCGCTCGCTTGAGGAAGTTATACTGCCCACCCAACTTGGCAGACGTTTTTTTCTGTTGGAAATTCTTACAAACAAATTAAATCTTATAAAACTACGTGGAACCACAAAAAGTTTATTCGGGGATGTTGCTCGCTTTGCTCGCAAGGTATTGCTGTATGTTTGTAGGAAAAAATCCGAATTTATTCTGTTGACATGGCTCTCGCTTTGCTCGCAAAGTATACCTGTACACCCTTCAAGACGTAAGTGCGTAGGCCAGGCAAACGTTTTTTTCTGTTGGAAATTCTTACAAACAAATTAAATCTTATAAAACTACATGGAACCACGAAAAGTTTATTAGGGGATGTTGCTCGCTTCGCTCGCAAGGTATTGCTGTATATGTGTAGGAAAAAACCCGTATTTATTCTGTTGAAATGAGTCATCGAGTCCCTTCTGGTAAGCAACATTGTGAAACGGCGGCAGTCTCGATTTGTAGGAGGAAGTTATATTGGAGGAAGTTATACTGCCCACCCAACTTGGCAGACGTTTTTTTCTGTTGGAAATTCTTACAAACAAATTAAATCTTATAAAACTACGTGGAACCACAAAAAAGTTTATTTAGGGATGTTGCTCGCTTCGCTCGCAAGGCATTGCTGTATACCTATGTGTAGGACAAACCCGTATTTATTCTGTTGAAATGGCGCTCGAAATGGGAAGTTCCATCCTTATACGCGCGCGTGCGTTGGCCTGCTCGCAAGGTATTGCGTAGAAGTCGAGTCCCTTCCGTTGTGAAATGGGCGGCGGGGTCGATTAAAAATGTAATTTTAAACGCTTCGCCTCTCTTCCGCTCGCGATTCGACCGAGTTCTCGTCACTTTTTTCGATATCCGATTTCGGATTCAGATTCGGCGGACCCAAAGCTGTATTTCGCCCGCGAAAACCGTTCCGAAAAACGTACCTTTATGGGGTATATTTTAATCGGAAAAAACGTAGTTTTTTGTCAGACTTTTCGAGAAAACGGGTCCGTACTCTCGCATTTTTTTTACGCATTTCCCGATACTTTTTTCGCGATCCGATCGCGCCGTCGTCTTTCTCGTTTCAAAACCTACGAAACCGGTATTTTTCTGGAATTTTCGACGGCCGTTTAGAGGGGTTGGGGAAGCGGGGAAGTCCAAAAAGCGCACATTAATTATTATTTCGACCCCCCTCCCGCCCTACGGCCCATGGTTCGGGTGGGATTAGAAAATTTTAAATTCGCTTATACACCCTATCGGAAAATCCCAAGAAGATCCCCCCACTCGTAGATCCGGCCCACTCAGCCGTTTGGCCGTGCATAGACACGACAGACAGACAAACAGACAAACAGACAGACGGAGTTTCATTCTTATAAATAACTAGCCGCTCCGGCTCGCTACGCTCGCCTCCACGTCCAGCCGGGGGGCAAGCCCCCCGGACCCCCCATTAAGTTGCTCGCTTCGCTCGCAACGTGTGGCGTGTAGGGAATATTGCTCGCTTCGCTCGCAAAGTCTGGCATGTAGGATATGTTGCTCGCTTCGCTCGCAAAGTCTGGCATGTAGAAAATGTTGCTCGCTTCGCTCGCAAAGTAGGGCATTTAGGGAATTTTACTCGCTTTGCTCGCAAACGGTAGATCCCTAAGGGTAGGTTTAACTTCTGTAGGGGATGCTGCTCGCTACGCTCGCTTGAGGAAGTTATACTGCCCACCCAACTTGGCAGACGTTTTTTTCTGTTGGGGAATTCTTACTTACAAATTAAATCTTATAAAACTTCGTGGAACCACGAAAAGTTTATTAGGGGATGTTGCTCGCTTCGCTCGCAAGTCCGTATTTATTCTGTAGGGGATGCTGCTCGCTTCGCTCGCTTGAGGAAGTTATACTGCCCACCCAACATGTAGGGGATGTTGCTCGCATCGCTCGCAAACGGTAGGTCTCTAAGGGTAGGTTTAACTTCTGTAGGGGATGCTGCTCGCTTCGCTCGCTTGAGGAAGTTATACTGCCCACCCAACTTGGCAGACGTTTTTTTCTGTTGGAAATTCTTACAAACAAATTAAATCTTATAAAACTATGTGGAACCACGAAAAGTTTATTAGTGGATGTTGCTCGCTTCGCTCGCAAGGTATACCTGTATATGTGTAGGACAAAGTCCGTATTTATTCTGTTGAAATGGCTCTCGCTTCGCTCGCAAGGTATTGCGTAGAAGTGCAAATGGGAACCCCCCTGTGAGGGTCCCTTCTGGTAAGCAACGTTGTGAAACGGGCGGCCCGGGTCGATCAAAAACGTCATATTAAACGGTTCCCTCGCGCTTCCGCTCGTGATTTGACCAACTTAACGTCACTTTTTTCGATATCCGATTTCGGATTCAGATTCGGCGGACCCAAAGCTGTATTTCGCCCGCGAAAACCGTTCCGAAAAACGTACCTTTATGGGGTATATTTTAATGGGAAAAAACCAAGTTTTTCGGCGGACTTTTCGAGAAAACGGGTCCGTACTCTCGCATTTTTTTAACGCATTTCCCGATACTTTTTTCGCGATCCGATCGCGCCGTCGTCTTCCTCGTAGGAAAACCTACGAAACCCGTATTTTTCCGGAATTGTCAACGGCCGTTTAGAGGGGTAGGGGAAGCGGGGAAGTGGAAAAAGCGCACATTAATTATTACTTCGACCCCCCTCCCGCCCTACGGCCCATGGTTCGGGTGGGATTAGAAAATTTTAAATTCGCTTATACACCCTATCGGAAAATCCCAAGAAGATCCCCCCACTCGTAGATCCGGCCCACTCAGCCGTTTGGCCGTGCATAGACACGACAGACAGACAAACAGACAAACAGACAGACGGAGTTTCATTCTTATAAATAATAGAGATAGAGATATCATAAACTTTGGTGCAGTAGATTAGAAAATTGCATTACGCAAAATTGCATTACGCAAATAGTTTAAGAAGGTGCGTTAGGATATAGGGCCCATGAAGCTAATTTCCTTCTTAACTCTCCTTCTTAATTATTTCGTGGATATTGAAATGCCACTGTGAGCTACCTCAATTATACCCCCCGGATCCCGAAAAAAAAAGTTTTTATTCGTACCCTAAGCATTAGCAATATGCGGGAAAATTAAGACAACTTGGATTTCCTAGCAAAATGACCAGTATTAGGATATCCCTGAGAAGAAGAGGTTACCATAAGAAGAATACGTTAATTTGGCAAGAACTAACTGAAATTCTGAATGGGAAGGAGTGGGAGAAACAGTACGAATTGGCAGAAGTCTTAAAGTCGTGTACCAGTTGCAGAATTTGATTATAATTGGAAGAAAAAAATCTCAACTGAATATTTGATCCTATATGACATAAAATAATAATATAAAATAAACTAATTGAAAGAAACTGAGAAAAATTTAGCACGTAGGGTAAGTAAGAGACCCAAATGCCGGCTAGGGTCCTAAAACCGCCTACCTGGGTTTTGAAGAGCATGTATGCGCTACCTGCATGTGGAAAGCTGTAACGTCAAGTTTGTACATCCCTCGTAAGAGGGAACTTCCGTCAGTTGTCATTGTTGTTGATCCAGACAGTGTGATTCACGTAAGTTGAATCAGCTGTTTTTCACTCGAATTTCTGCTCTGAGGAATTGTGCCTGACCCACATGGTAGGTAAGTGCTGCTCTCCTCTCTTAACACTACGTTCAAGTATATGAAATGGAGAATATAATGTTGTTCTTGTTTTACGATAGAACCGTTTTTTAACTATATTTTTTTCTTGTTCTACTTCATGTAGGATGTGTCCTTTAACACCGCCTACTTGGGTTTTCCTAACCGCCTACAAGGCGGAAATATGAACACATGCTATTAAACTATGAATCAACTTTCTATCATTAAGAGTTGATGCGCACATTGATTCGCCTTTTAGATGTCTTCAAACAAGAATAATAAGAAGCTCTGGGACCCTGAGAATCTTAGAAAAGCTGTGGAGGCAGTAAAAGATAAGGAGATGGGATCGCTAAAAGCGATAATAGGTACTGAGTGAGCTTTTAAAAAGCTCCTATTTAAAAGTTACTTTTTATCTTTCGATTTCTGGAATAAACGCATTTTGTTGTCGATGTTTTCGTGTCTTTACTTTGGCACACAAACTCGAAAAGCGTGACCGAAAAGTGAAAAGTGAATTTCTGCAGATTTTCGATTACAACCGATTCGTTACCTACTATGGAGCTTCATCTTTGACTTTTTCATCGAACAAAAATCATTCACCACTCGTTAGAATCGTGTGATTTTATTGAACATTTTCTTATTAGCCGTACCCCCTTACCTTGCGCGGTAGCTGAGCTGAGCATGATGAAAAAAAGGAGGGTAAACAAGGTAGTCGGAACAATAATAACTTCGTTAATTCTCGTCCTACAAGATTATGGGCTCTTTCCTGATCAGCTGAATGAGCTAAGTTCTCTCCAGTTCATCCTACGAAGTTGAAAATTGATAGGATGACTCTTTGCTGGGACATCGGGAGACAATTGAAATAATGGTTTCTTTCCTAATCAAATGAGTGGGCTAAATTGGAGTCACCAAATCTGGAACCACGAAAAGTATAGTATCAAGAATATTTCAGTACCTACTAACAGAACAGTCAGATGTTGAATGTGTGTACGTATTTGTTTTCCAGTTCTATTCTTCTAAAGGTAGGCCATTATAGAATGGGATGCGATGGGATCCCGAGACCGCCTGGAAAAACTCATTGAAATCCTTCGTTTGTAGAGAATGTTGCTCGCTTCGCTCGTTCGGTATGGCTGAGATGTGAGGATACTGCCCACCCAACTTGGCAGAATTTTTTTTTCTGTTGTAAATGGCTATCAAAGGTGGCACCTTATGTGGAAGTTTAGTTTTAAGAACATTTCATTACTAACAGAACTGTTGCTCGGTGTGGCTGTATAGATGTGATGGTCTTTTACTGTCGAGTGGGGGCCTTGTAGAATGACTGGAAACGGAGGTCACTAAGGGTAGGTGTAACGTGTGTATTGGATGTTGCTCGCTTCCCTCGTTTGAGGAGGGTTGTCTCGCTCCCTTCACACCCACTTTGTGGAATGTATAGATGCGAGGGGATATAGTACATCCCAAGTCCGTAGGAAAAACCTCGTTGAAATCCGACGTGTTTAAGGAATATTGCATGCTTCGCTCGCTCATTATGGCTGAATAGATAGAGGCACGCATTTTTTTCGTCATTTCCAGAATTCTTTTGCTTCTGGAGTTCTACGGGTCCTGAAACGTACTTTGTCGCTAACGTACGAAGTGTTCTCGATCAAATTTTAATGTGGCAGCGGATAGAAAAAAAAGTGCATTAAAAGGGGCTCCCATCCCCCTCCCGGCCACCAGCCCATGGTACGGGTGGGAGTGGGAATGTTTAAAATCGCATATGCCCCTTTTTGGAAAATCTCAAGAAGAACCCTCCACTCGTAGATTCATCTCATTCAGCAGATTGGCCGTGCATAGAGACGACAAACAGACAGACGGAGTTTCATTCTTATAAGATAGTATAGATAGAGATCTAATGGGCCAAAGTTTATGAAACTTGGTATAAACATCACCTTTGAGGCGTCGTACTTGGTCCTGAGTCGTCGGCTTCACATTCGATCAGTCCTAAAGGGTATAATTGAAGGGCTGGGGATATGATAAAATCGATATCTCAAAAAATTTTCGAAATAAGAGTATTGTTTTTTCTGTAGTGATTGATAATAATATCATTCCAAAGAATCGATTCAGCCCCTTTGGATCGCTGTAGGTACATCCATTCGCTCGGGCTAGAATAAGGGCTAGAATATTGTTCTGTAACAGCCTTCACTCTATACATGTATTTTATGGGTCACAGAATCCGAATGTGAGGTTGGCGTACAAAATTTTTCCAGTCAAAACATCAAATCAAAAGTCAAAATTTGTGTTTTTTTTTTTTTTTTTTTTTTTTTTTGGCTGATATCTAGATAAGTACGGGTAGGTACGAGCGATTTGCTCATTTATACAAAATTAAAGTAAACGATATTGCCTCCAAAATGCACTAGTCACAATCAAAACTGAGTACAAAGTTATGGACGCTAGAGCAGGCTGAAAATATCTCACATGGGTATGGAAGCTAAATACCGGGTAAAACCCCAAAACGCTAGAAATTATTACAGAAAGGTTTATTACGAGTATTACTGTTTTAGGTAGCCCTTCTACGCAGATGTCTGGCCTGTAATTAATAAAACCCGTATTTAGTAATATCAAAAGTTGGCGCCTCGCAAATGGGCTCTCTCCTCCAAAAACGCTCACCCCTTCAAAACGTTTCACTCCTTCAAAACGTTTCACCCCTTTACAGCTCCACGACCCCACGATTTCACGCCTTTTAGTAGGTGGAAAAAAAAACAGTTTATGACGAAGTTATCTTCCCGCTATGGAGAAGGCTGCATAGACTGTGTAGGTTTGGATTTTTTTTTTTTTTTTTTTTTTTTTTTGCCCATAAAATTCTTAATTACAGCCAATTCCATTAGGTCTATTGAAAATTAATCAGCCTCAGAGTGAGCTCAGCTGACAAGTCGACCTGGATATCTCGTACAATTTTTTTGATGTGTTCCGTAGACGCTCTATTTCTACTTTCAGCACCGTAGGTTGAAAAGGAAAGAAATCAGCTTCAGAAGCTCCAACTTTTCAGTGCGCTTCTGTACCTGGTAATTATTTTTGAGGTGTCCTAAAGGATCTAAGTTTCAGCACCATAAGTTAATTAGGAAATTACATTGTCTCAAAGGTTCAAGAACTGATCAAAGCCCCTCCATACTTTGTAATTATATCCTAGATGTCCTAAATGAGATCTTTTTCAGGTTTCAGCACTGTATAAGACGATTATGAAACTAATTAGGCTCAGAGGTCCACCAGCTGATTAGTGCACGTCTGTGCACTAAAATTGTATTCTAGATATCAGAAAAAAGTTCCATTTAAAATTCAAGCACAGTAGGTTAAGAAAGAAATTATCTTCACGGGGCCCTCAGTTTAACGCTCCTTCGTAACCGAATTGCGTAACGCAGTTTCGTGGTGGTCGGGCGATAGGCTATGTCATCGGTATTCTTATGTTGATATAGGTACCCAGAGAGAAAATTAACGCAATTATATAATACTTCCTCACAAGACTAGTCCCAAAGATACTAGTCCCTGCACAACGACATTTACGTAGGCACCCACAAAAATTTTGGGATATAATAAAAAACCTACCAACGTTTCAATTGCCCACGTATGAGTTTTATTAAACTCGATCTAGTGAAGTTAGTACTCTATTTCTACTTCTAGTACTCTATTTCTTTCTTAATCAACTTAAGGTGCTGAAAATTTGAAATTGAGCCACTGTGCAGAGACCACGTCTAAAAAATTAGTCTCAAATGAAATCAGGGGAATGCCACATAATAATACATAATTTTGGGGTATTTTTTCATTGCTGAACCTCGTATTGATATTTGATGTTCATTTATTGTCAGTTGCAACACCAACTTGAGAAAACACCGAAAAATCAACCAATTAAAAAAAAAAGCATGCAAAAAGACTTTTGTGTTGTATACCTAGTGGGCTCATGTCTAGAAGGCATAATTTCTGTGGTATTAGCGGAACACTAACACGGCATTTCGACGTGATGTGCGATTTTGGCAAGGTTCCTCTAAAATGAAATTAATATAATAAAATATTGTATTCAAAACCTCAGATTCGTGTTCAGTCACCCAAAAAATATACCATAAATAGGTGGTTACGACTGAATCTTAGCTTTCTGCTACGTGCCCTTTGTATTCCTCATTTACCTGGCCTATTAATTTAACTTTTTTTATGTCGAGCTGAAACATGAGGACTTTGGGGCATTTGCCTTCCAGTGAAACATGGCACTTGTCAAACGATTCCGTCGTATGATGGTGAGACGAGAAGACAACAAGATCGATTTTAGTAGGAAGGGGAGAGCGGATATTGTGAAACCTTTGTCACCATTAGACTGATTAGCTTGATCCTCGAAAAAGATCAGTGGCCAGAACACTTCCTTGTATGGTGAGAGTTCTGAAATTAACATGTGAGCATCCACTCAAACAAGGTTGAGATATCATCACTAAGTAGGACATATATATAAAATAACTTAACAGTAACAAATAAATATCTCTCAAATAAATAACTTTTCAGCCCCCCCTTCGTTCTTAGCGAATTTTCGTAGAAAATGTAGCTATTGCAAAGGCTCCAAAAATTTTAAAATCAAAATTTTCGAAACTTTTTTCATTGAAATCCATTTTGGAACGAATCCTAGAGTTTAAAATTTTTCATATATATATATATATATATATATATATATATATATATATATCTATATATATATATATATATGTCCTTCCAGACGACAACTCCCCTTAGGATTAAGATAAAAATTCCGTTCTTGCGCCAAAAAAAAATCAAGCTTTAGAAACGAAAGGACGAGTTTGTTGACGAGCATTTTTGAGCCCATTAAATTGGTCAAATTTCAAAAAAGTGCTGACAAATTAATTAAAACTAGCAAAAAACGGCTAAAAATGGTTGAATTTATAGTTTTTAGCGCACAATATTGCTCAAATAAAGTTTATTAACTACAAAATGGAACATTGAAAAATTTATGTACAAAATTATGATGAAAAATTTACTTACATTTCATTTAAATAGCGCATGTAAATGATTTAAAATCTATAAAACCTGCAAATAAGTTAACAATCCAAAATATCTTTTTGAATAGCAGAATATTATTTAGAACGAGTTTTTTGCCACAAAATTGGTAGTTAACAATTTCTTTTTCCTCAAAGTCCTTAATTTTCAAAACAATGTAACATGATATAGTGCAATAATTTACGAAAATTCGCTCATACGATCATGCTGCATGACTGGAACTTTTTTGCATTTTTAACTGATGTAGTGGATTTATATATGTTCTACTTGGTGTAGGTAGACCAAGTGGGACGTTGTGAAAAGTACCCGTATCTTGGTTATGCGGGTTGGTCCCTGTATTATTTCCGAAGGAAATGTGAGCGAAATTGTCAAGGACATTTTGCTGGGTGGTCGAACCTCGTGGTTCGTTCATTGGTATGCCACGAGGGGCGCCAGGTTCGGTTCGAGCTGTTTGGAAATGCGTATTCGGGTGCTGAACCGTTGTGTAATATTCCGGTCTCAGATTTACATCTGTAGGAGGAACGGAATGTGTTTGATTGAAGTACTGGAAAGTACCTTTTGGTCCGTGTGGTGTATGCAGGATAGGAGTGTGTTTAACACTCGGATCGGCGGTGCGATCGTGAGATGAATATTTAGTATATTCATGGGTAGAACCGTAAGAACTACCTAGAATCCTCGATCCCTTGCGTGTGCACGGGAGTAGCTAACAAACTTTCTGAGGGTTTATTAGGTAAAGCTGCGATCTCGTCGAGAGGTTCGAGCTTTGGGCGCGGAGCTGGCCCGGGTAGTTTGTCACTACGTTTTGAGTGAGAATCGAGTTTCGGATAAGGAGCTGGAGCAGGGCCGACGCCTGTACCCTCGCCAAGTTCTTCTCCCTCGATCCGAGGAAGTAAGAGGGGTTTCCCTCCATCGAGATATCCGAGTGTGTTTACTCGATAGAAAAATACCTTTCCGTTCGGATGAAGGATTTATGTAGAGGAGAGACTCGCTCGACAAAGCTCTCTCCCAGCTTGATGTCGGGGTCCTCTCCGAGCCTTGATAAAGGCTTCCTTGGACGGTAAATTGGAGCGTATGAGCTGTGCAATTTCCCGGCGTACCCCTCGGGCAATCAAGAGCCGAAGGCTGCGAGATTCGGGTGATACGACTCAGGTCTCCCTGCGGACGCGACGTTTTAGACGAAGTCTTAAACGTGCCGGGTGGGACCCTTACTGGAGATCTACGTTGGGCAATGAGTAGTGCAATGACTAGACTCGTAGATGCCAAGAAGATCGAGAGAATCTGTGAGGAGAGGAAGATATGCCTTTCTGAGTCTTGAATGCGTGTAGAAACTTCGTCGAGAGATGAGAAGAGTCGTCAGCGAGAGCAGAAGGTGGAATGAATACGGAAGGCTCCGTGCGGGGTATTTATAGGGAGGTGACCGCCTCCTGCCGCCCCCTGGTTGGTTCGTTTAATTTCATTAGCTCGCCAGGTGTTCTCTTATTGGCTCGCATAGAGTTTTCTCAGAATCTGTGAATATGATAGCTGAGTTGGTTTGCCAGCCTTGCCCTTGTATTTCTTAGAGGTCGATTGATTATTTACTTGGGCTGTTGTTTTCAAGACAACTTTTGTGGGTTGTCCTGACGAACCCTTCTCCTGCAGTGGGTGTTTGGCTTGTTGCTTATTTGTGAATATTTCGTTCGTGAGTGAATATTTCGCATATTCTCTCGGGCGAAATATGTTATTTTGTTGAGTTGTAACTCGACGTCTTTTATATGTGATTGTGTCGTGAGTACCTCTTTTTGGTAGCCCTGAAAAGGGTTGTTGCAATACTGTGGTGGAATTCACCACAGGCGCCCCCCCAAGACGTCGTGTTACTAACGATGACGTGCTCGGGGAAGAACTGGCAGGGAAACACGGAATTTTCCGTACGAGACCCTTGCCAGTTGGGGCGGAGGTTGCTGAGTAACCGGCCGTCCTCGCCTTGGAGTGGACCTCCGGCCCCGTCAGTTGCGACGGGCGTCGGGGTTTGGTCACCCCCGATCCGCACCTTGTCGACGGGTACCAGACCCGTGAGGGCTGGCCCCGCGGCCGCGGAGGGCTGGTTGCGGGGAGGGTAGGTCGGTGGTGGGCAGTTTGGCAGAGCTTGGTCACCCAACTCTCACCGAATTTGTTGGAGGGGACGCGCCCTCTGGCGGATTTTCGGAGATTTTCCTCCTGCTTTTCTGTATTAATTGGGTTTCGTGCCGCCGTTTCATTGTCATCCAGCGTATAAGCTGGTTTAATTTGCTGTTTGGGAACTTTTTTAAATTGTTCACCAATTATCTCGTTTTATCACTTTGAAAGGCCCTGTGTATGGGCATTGCAATGTAGACAATTGAGTCGGCACTCTTATGTAGACGTATGAACATGTATCCAAGTTTTTGGGCATATTCACAGCGTATTTGGTGTTATTATGCTTTATATGGGTGGAGCGGAAAAATATTGGTTCAGAAATATTCGTTGATGTAACGAATATATCTCCTGGAAGGGGTACATCTATCCCGTAGACTTTTTGGAAAGCTGTTGTTTCCGTCGCTGGGTCCACCGCTGTACGCATTGCTAGTAGTACTTTAGGTAGTGCGTCTAGCCAATTTTCGTTTTGAGCTTTGATCGCTTCTTTCAGTGATCTGTTTCTACGCTCCACCATGCCGTTTGTTGAAGGTTTGTATGGCAGTGTGTGTGTATGTTTTACCCCTAAACGCTCCATTATCGATTGAAACAGAGCTGATTCGAATTGTGCTCCTTGGTCGCTGGTAATGTATTTGGGAACTCCTTTGGAAGCTACCCAATTTTTAATAAATGCGTCAGTTATAGAGGACGTCTCAATATTAGTTAGGGGAACAGCTTCCACCCAACCTGTCGCTCTGTCTACCATCATGAGAAGGTATTGTTTTCGTCCTTTTGCCAATGGTAATGGCCCGGTTATGTCGACGTGGACATGAGAGAACTTCGTGGCCGTTTCGAATTCTGTGTAAGGTAGTTTAACAGAGCGAGTGATTTTGGCTCGTTGGCAAGTTTCACATGCTCTTACCCAGTTTGAGACGTCTGTGCGTAGTCCGTGCCAGAAATACCTCTGTTTCACCTTGTATACTGTAGAGTGTATACCTGGGTGACCCAAATTGTGAATTTGGCTGATTATATCGTGTCTCATGTCTTTTGGTATGTAAGGCCTGGGGTGTCCTAAGTCTAGGTTACACCATAGCTCCCCTTGTGGAAACTCAACTTTTGTAAGTTTCCGCGTGTCTTCTGACGTGGGAGGAGATTTCTTTTGTGCTTCTAGTACTTGAAGTAAAAGGTTGCACTCAACTGCGGCCGTTACTTTCGAAATTTCGGCTTCCGCCGGACCCTCGTCTGTCTGAGTTGAAATTGACTTGGTTTGAATTTCAACCGGGTCAAACGGTCTGGAGAGTGCGTCCGCCACGACGTTTTGTTCTCCGGGTATGTGTCGAATATCACTTGTCATTTGTGATATGTATGTCAACCACCTTAGTCTCATTTTAGAAAAATGAGCATTTTTCTTTAACATTGTGCCTAGTAGTGGCTTATGGTCTGAGCATAGATGGAAAGAGCGCCCGTCCAAGTCGTTATGCCAGTGTATGCAAGCTTGGTACGCGGCGAACATCTCTTTGTCGAAGGAGGCTTTATTTTTCCATTGTTCAGGAATTTCTTTGCTAAAGAAACCCAATGGTTGGTATGTCTTTGAGCCGTCCTTGTTTGTTATTTCTTGCTCTAGAGCTGCTCCGATGTGAGTGTCGGACGCATCGCACACTATCCTCCATTCCGCTGTAGGGTGAGGATGGGCTATGTTATGCAATGTGGCTTTGATCATTGCTTGTTTTAAGCTATTGAAAGCTTCTTCCCTTGCTGTTGTCCAATCAATCGGAGTTTTGTCATTTTTCTTGTTTGATTGAATGGCGTCGTATAGGGGCTGAGCCATGTGTGCGAATTTATTAGAGCAAGCTCGGTAGAAACCACACATTCCCAAAAATCTGCGTAGGCTTCGTACGTCTATCGGTCGTGGGAACTGTTCAATGGCTTCTATTTTGTCTCTTTTAGGGGTTATCCCGTGTTTTGAGATAGTAAAACCCAAGAAGTCGACGGTGGGTTGGGCAAAAACGCATTTGTCGAACCCTACTCGGAGCCCATGTTCTCCTAATTTGTCAAAAATTTTCGTGAGGTGTGCCAAATGTTCTTTGTAAGATTTGGACGCCACCAAAATATCGTCTAGATAGACGAATGCAAATTCAAATTTTCGCATTACACTGTCCATGTAGCGTTGCCAGGTTTGTGCAGCGCCGGCCAACCCCATGCTCATCTTTTTGAACTCATATAGGCCATAAGGGGTGATAATGGCTGTTTTGTGAGCGTCGTCGGGGTGCATGGGGATGTGATAGTAAGCCGACTTCAAATCTATAGTGGAATAGATTTTTGTTCCGTGTAAGTTGGCTTGAAATGAGCGAATGTGAGGCGGAGGGTAGGCGTCTTTCTTCGTTTTCGCGTTCAGGAAACGGTAGTCGCCGGTGATCCTCCATGACCCGTCTTTTTTTGGCACACAGTGTAACGGGGACGCCCATTCGGAATCTGATGGTGCAATTATGCCATCGGAGAGCATTTTGTCAAACGTGCTCTTCACCTGGGCTCTCTTTTCCCCTGCCATGGGTCTTGCTCGAAAGTGTACAGGAGTACCCTCCGTAGTTATACGGTGGTATACCCCGTTGTCTTTCCATTTTCCTTGGAGCTTGTCCATACGTTGTTTATAATTCTCGATTATTTCGAGTATTTTTTTGTCTTTGACGAGTGGGGTGCTCTCTGTGTCGGAGCATTCGTCCCGGTGAGGAATTGCTGCTTCAATTTGCTCGTCCGTGAATTTCTCTTGCATGACGGCTGCTAAATTTTGATCAGCGTAGCTCTTCATTGTTTTAGTGTAAATATATTTATATTTCACTCTGATTCCGATGTCCCATGTTTCAAGGAATGGAATACCTAGAATGGCTAGGTCTACTTTTGTGATCATGAAATCGGTTGGCATGTCGCCGAGACCGATGTTAATTGTGGTTTCTGCTCATCGTTTTCCGAGTCCTCATTATCTGAGGTCGGAACGATACTTTTGTGTACCGGTTCCGGTGTAGTTTCCTTGGAAACTTTTTTCTCTTGAGGCTGGCTTATAGCTGCAGCCTTTTTAGGTTGTTTGGAGACCGGTGTTTTCCATCCACAGTGTTGGGGATCTGCACACTTACGTGTCTCCTTGCCGAACTTAGCGTGGTTTCGGCAGATATATATTAATTTGTTTGGCCCAGGAGTCTTGTTCTCAGTGGGCTGAGAGACTGCCATCTTGGGGCTAGAGGTTTTCATTTGAGTCTTGGCCTCGACTTCTCTGATATTTCGAGAAGGAGCTGTATTGGGATATGCGTGTAGGGTATCAGCCATGTCGAGCCGGGCGTTTGTGCCCACTTGAGCTGCGACTAGGCCCCTAGCATCGTTGGGTAGGGTCTCGATCCACTTTTGTGTGATCAGTGCTTCCGAAAAGTACCCAACTGCTTTGGCGTACATCTCGTGGTACGTCGTGCTAGGTTTTTTAGCGAGAGATTGGGGGTCTTCTAGTGCGAGCAATCTATCTTGTAGAGATAGCCCATATTCTCTCGTTAGGCGTTTCTTTGCCTCTTCATATGGTGCGTGGGGAGCCGTGAGATAGGCTGAGTCGATAGCCTCTCTCATCTTCTCAGGAACCCACTTATATATGGCAGAAAAACACTCATTTTGTGTTCTAAAGTTTTTTCGGATGCAGTATTGATCGAATTCTGCGAGAGCACGATCAATATTTTTCTCCTGGAAGATTGGCTTCTGATAGTCGCCTAACTCTTCCAAAAGTGTTTTAAAACCGCTCTGAGGAGAGGGTTGGAGCGTCAGATTCGGGGCGTAAAGGCCGGGAGGAGGCCGTATGCCCGCTGTGGTTCCCTGAAATCCACTATCTACATAAGAGGGAAAAACTTGCTCCGTGTTAAGCCTGTTCAAAGGCGGGGTCACCATTTGTAGTGGATTTATATATGTTCTACTTGGTGTAGGTAGACCAAGTGGGACGTTGTGAAAAGTACCCGTATCTTGGTTATGCGGGTTGGTCCCTGTATTATTTCCGAAGGAAATGTGAGCGAAATTGTCAAGGACATTTTGCTGGGTGGTCGAACCTCGTGGTTCGTTCATTGGTATGCCGCGAGGGGCGCCAGGTTCGGTTCGAGCTGTTTGGAAATGCGTATTCGGGTGCTGAACCGTTGTGTAATATTCCGGTCTCAGATTTACATCTGTAGGAGGGACGGAATGTGTTTGATTGAAGTACTGGAAAGTACCTTTTGGTCCGTGCGGTGTATGCAGGATAGGAGTGTGTTTAACACTCGGATCGACGGTGCGATTGTGAGATGAATATTTAGTATATTCATGGGTAGAACCGTAAGAACTACTTTCCGAGAGATTCTGAAAAGAATCCTCGATCCCTTGCGTGTGCACGGGAGTAGCTAACAAACTTTCTGAGGGTTTATTAGGTAAAGCTGCGATCTCGTCGAGAGGTTCGAGCTTTGGGCGCGGAGCTGGCCCGGGTAGTTTGTCACTACGTTTTGAGTGAGAATCGAGTTTCGGATAAGGAGCTGGAGCAGGGCCGACGCCTGTCCCCTCGCCAAGTTCTTCTCCCTCGATCCGAGGAAGTAAGAGGGGTTTCGCTCCATCGAGATATCCGAGTGTGTTTACTCGATAGAAAAATACCTTTCCGTTCGGATGAAGGATTTATGTAGAGGAGGGACTCGCTCGACAAAGCTCTCTCCCAGCTTGATGTCGGGGTCCTCTCCGAGCCTTGATAAAGGCTTCCTTGGACGGTAAATTGGAGCGTATGAGCTGTGCAATTTCCCGGCGTACCCCTCGGGCAATCAAGAGCCGAAGGCTGCGAGATTCGGGTGATACGACTCAGGTCTCCCTGCGGACGCGACGTTTTAGACGAAGTCTTAAACGTGCCGGGTGGGACCCTTACTGGAGATCTACGTTGGGCAATGAGTAGTGCAATGACTAGACTCGTAGATGCCAAGAAGATCGAGAGAATCTGTGAGGAGAGGAAGATATGCCTTTCTGAGTCTTGAATGCGTGTAGAAACTTCGTCGAGAGATGAGAAGAGTCGTCAGCGAGAGCAGAAGGTGGAATGAATACGGAAGGCTCCATGCGGGGTATTTATAGGGAGGTGACCGCCTCCTGCCGCCCCCTGGTTGGTTCGTTTAATTTCATTAGCTCGCCAGGTGTTCTCTTATTGGCTCGCATAGAGTTTTCTCAGAATCTGTGAATATGATAGCTGAGTTGGTTTGCCAGCCTTGCCCTTGTATTTCTTAGAGGTCGATTGATTATTTACTTGGGCTGTTGTTTTCAAGACAACTTTTGTGGGTTGTCCTGACGAACCCTTCTCCTGCAGTGGGTGTTTGGCTTGTTGCTTATTTGTGAATATTTCGTTCGTGAGTGAATATTTCGCATATTCTCTCGGGCGAAATATGTTATTTTGTTGAGTTGTAACTCGACGTCTTTTATATGTGATTGTGTCGTGAGTACCTCTTTTTGGTAGCCCTGAAAAGGGTTGTTGCAATACTGTGGTGGAATTCACCACAACTGACATCGTTAAAAATGCTTCATCTCTATTGGCACTTTTTGTTCTTTGTAGTCAATGACGATTTGTAATCGATAAAAAAGTAAATAGGAGCAATTTAAACAAATGAATCCCCCTTTGCACATGAATACCGTTGTTATTGGATCAGACATTGCTATTGTGTGTGCGTATGCTCAAATATAAAATTTGTTACCTATCAAAAATTAAACGCGGAAACTATTGCTCCAAATTCGAAGGCTTCAAATAGGTTCTCTAATATGTTTTATCGTCGCCGTAGCTAAGATTTGCTAGAAATCTGAGGTTTATGATTATTGTCTTCATCACTATTGAATCAGTAATGGCTAGAAGCAGAATTGGTTTAAATCACAGAAGTGTCTTCATGTCACAATCGAGGCATGAGAGAAAAAATTCCGAATAGGTACAAATCCATTTCTGACTATTCTAAGACCGAATCCGTTTGAATAATTTCCAGGGTCTGTCTGAAAAATAGGTTGGCATCAGTGGTTCGTGATCTTTAAAGAATTTTGAATAAATATTCCTGACCGCAGAACGGTTACAATCGACCCTTGGTGATTCACAGATATCCGTGATGAGCCTGCGCCATTACGGTTACTCAGTATTATTTAATAGTAATTTACTGAGGGCCGGTTTACCAATTATCTACATTAACTGCAGGTTAGCTATACTGAGTATAGGGCTATACACCAGATAAAGAATGTGAGTCGTTTATCAATGCAGAATTACCTAGCGGATAAAATTATCCTTCAGATAAATTCTGTTTGGCAGATAGCGCCGTTAGGATGCTCATTGGTGTCCGTAGGCGACAAAATAAGGGCGATTTCCACATGGATCGACTATTAAAAAACCGGGTCTGACGTTATTTCCACAACAGTATCCATCATGTTATCAAGCTCGGCAAATCAGAAACCACCACATTATCGCCGTTTGCTATTTGCTTCATTTCTAGAGAGAGAAATACATCTACGAATTCCAACCTGAATTATCATCAATGAATTGTTGTCATCAGTAAGTTGTGGACATCATTTCATCTCCGATCTGTGTTAGAATGCAAAGAACGGTATCTTTGTCCAATCGAAACCTCAATAAAAATACGCGCTCGTCCCATATTAGCAGGTGATCTACGTGGGGTCTAACTAGGAATAAACGGTCTGCTTTTCCATTCAACGAATTATGCTACGGTAGAATCTTCGCCGTTGCTACTATTTGAAGACAAATCCCCAAATATATCCATTGGAAGGTACAAAAATAAAGAATCAAACGAGATTCAAATAAGATTTTGTAAATAAATTAACTTGTTTGAGGTTAGAAAGCTCTAGATACCTCATTAACCTCCAGTTATAATTGTTATCCAGCCGTCCAGGGACCAGATAAATTAAAACGCCAGATAGGGTTTAACTAGGGATGGATAAACACCCCCTATTGTGTTATATGGCGGATAACGCTATCCCTCAGATAAATCCCCCTTTCCATTGGATAAAAATAATGTGATTGATAAACCGGCCCTGAATAGAATGCATTTAAAAATGCGGGTTCATGTATTCTAGGTCATCCTTCAATAGTGCGACCCTGAGTTCGACACAAATCGGAACAAGCTTTTGTGTACCTATTTAGAATAGATGGAAGATTATGGTAAGGTACATATTTGTCTTAGAAACTATCAATATTATATAAAATCCTTGTTTTCCTTAATTAGCTCTTCGTCCTGCTTTTGGCAGAGCTGATACTGTCTTTCCCTGGAATATTCACAATTGAGTGCCTAATCAAAACTCATCAACTCTATACTTACTCGATGAATTCTTGGGGAAAGGTCATTTAGGGTTTCTGTTTTTGAAAGTTGAAAAAAGGAAGAAGTCATTTTAATATTGTGTATTGAGAATGATAAGTTTTGAATTTATCAATCTGAATTTTCGTCCTTGTGAGCAACTTATTGGGGAAATAAATATGATTAGAAACTTCAAATTTGAAGTTATTGTGATTAATCAGGGTTACCTGTAGTTCACAGTAGCTGTAGTTCTGCTAAGTCAAATGGTGGTGTCATTTTTGGTGTATTTTTTTCACTGATGAATTGTATAACAGTTACATTTGTAAAATTTTATTCAATTTTTCCTTATTTTTTCTATGTTCAATTTGCAACATGGCTAAAAATAAAATCTTTACCACTTCATAGTAGTGTGCTCCTACTACAAACCATTAAGGAAACCCTACTTTCTCCAGTATGACAGGAATAGAATTACGGCTGAAAATTATTTCCCTACACTTCTAAATTGTGATTCTAAGAATAAAACAGCAAAATGTTCTTGTACGTTACAAATGCCCTCAAACTTGGAGCCTTTCTCCGAAATGAACAGTTTGGTGCTCATACTCATTAAAACCGACTAATAGCCATATTAATCACTTCTATAACGAAGTTAAAACTTCTAAGTAACCTAATCCTAGATTTACTTTACGAAATTAGTTAATGAAAACATTAATGTTCAATAGAAATCGATTACCTACTGCAATTACAAACTATTACAACTAAAAAGACAATTCAATACCCTTCAACAATGTTATATGGAAACAGTGTAGGTACAACTGGTTGAAAGAAAACTTGGATTGTATCTTGTTTTTAAATTTTATTGAATCAGTGATGTATTTGAACAATTAAATCAACGAATGATAATAATAACTATAAAATACACAAAAAAGTTGAGTTAATCAAATAATAAATTTTGTTTAATTTACGATAACTTTAATTGAATTTATAATTAAATGTTGATTTTAGAATTATGTTGAATTTAATAAATAAGTTTTGTTTGAAATAATTTTGAAGTTAAAATACGATTTTATTTGAAATAATGTTGGAAAGAAATCAGTGAATCAACTGCCGATTGGAAGGATTATTGATTACTTTAATGTTTTGTTTGTGAGCATGCCATGTTGAAAACAAACAAAAATCCTTACTGCCAACAACGAGGACTGTATAGACACAACAAGTTACGACATTTATATGGCAATGCAAGTTTACAGATGTACCATTATTAGAATGAGTGATATTTATAACTCCTAATTGAAGTGGCTTAACCTCCTGTTTAGTGTTTTTATGCACCGAATTAACAGTAAGTATTTCTCTCTCTCTCTCATTTTTTTCATTGCTTATGTTAATACAACAGCTGCAACCCTCCAACTTATTATATAGAATTGTTTTATAAAACTCCTGCACGCAGCTCATTCCATTGCGTGCGTCATTCTCTTGAAATTATATTATACAATGACACTAACGTTCCGTATAATATAGACATATAAAGACATATTATGTCTTGAATGCTAAAGAGGAAGAGCGCTGTATAAGGGGGCTGGGAATGCCCCATCCACTACCCCTGCACCACCCACTGCCCCACCTTCCCACTCACCTGACCAATCTTGAGAATTTAGTAGAAAAACTGCAGTAGAAGAGTGTTTATCAAGAGCTAGGAAAGAGCAGCTGATTTTGGCTGAACACTCAGGTGAGCGTGCTTTAGAAGATGATTGGTGAAGGCGGGGCAGTGGGTTTTGAGGGTAGTGTAGGGGGCATTCCCGGCAACAGTCTGTCTTCAATGGGCACGGTGGCGACCTAGGCATTTTCTTTTCGGACGAACTATACTAATCATCCATAGTAACATTAACCTTTTCACAAACACATTCAGCATATATTAACATGTATCATGTTTTAGCCCTGGGGTCCTAGCAAATTTTGCGAGTCAATTAACATGTATCATGTTTTAGCCCTGGGGTCCTAGCAATTTTTGCGAGTCAATTTTTTTCCGCGCACGAAACATATAGTGTTACAGTGATTTCCGCCTACAACCGAGTCGTTGCTAGGGAAATGGTACTTCGTCGTTTTTCATCCCACAAAATTCGTTGACCATTCGTTCGAAAGCTCTCGATTTATCCAACAATATTATGTTAACTACTGCGAAGTGCGTGTCCAACAAACTGAGTTATGAGCATGGTTATATAAATAATTGTTTACACACAGGTGATCATTCTCAATAATTGATATTGTGAACATGATTGCAACCGCTTGGAATCGAGGAGAAAACATGATACATGGTTGAAATTTTTGGTTCTAGAACAGAAATAAGCATCGTTTTTAACATGTATCATGTTTTAGCCCTGGGGTCCTAGCAAATTTTGCGAGTCAATTTTTTTCCGCGCACGAAACATATAGTGTTACAGTGATTTCCGCCTACAACCGAGTCGTTGCTAGGGAAATGGTACTTCGTCGTTTTTCATCCCACAAAATTCGTTGAACATGATTGCAACCGCTTGTTAATTTCTGATGATTTCAATATCGAGGAGAAAACATGATACATGGTTGAAATTTTTGGTTCTAGAACAGAAATGGCAAAGAAGGCGGGAGTATACCAGCAATGACCGCCTAAATTTTCATAGCATATAACCCCTACCACCTGATTGTTTTATGAATATATTTTTAGTCTTGGTAAGACGTGTGAATCCACCACCTCACAAAACTGTACAGTTGTGAGATAGGCGATAATCAGCCAAGCAGCTGAAGGAGCCTCTCGATTCCACACGCAGTCAAAAAGGGGGAGAGAATGAGTGCTCCGTGCAAGGAGACGGAGATCCGGCTATTGACTTGGCCCAATTTGGATGATATCATGCATTTCATGACTTGGCATCTCTTGTACACGGAGCGACTTTTTGGGGGATTTATTATATATTACAATTTGGGCACGACAGATATGAACCAATTGGTATATCTTTTACATGTCCGTTTGCATTTTTTCACCTCAACGTGAATTTCACGATGACCCCCGGTCCTAAACATTCCACGTAAAAGAAAAAGAAAATATTTAAATCACGGTCGCGGAAGATCAAAGTCAGATGTGTGCGAGTTGAATCGCAAGATGTGTTCGGAGATGTGTAAGGCGAGATGGGGCTCATCACGGATTGGATTCCGCGACCAATGCTTCACAATATCCCTGCCTGTGAGCCAAACTTTTCGAGCGCCAGCTTATATCTCACGAAGAGCAGTATCATATCTTCGGTCGCCATCCAGTAGAGAGGAGACGGTTAAATTCCGCTCTATACCTGCTGATAGAGTGCACAATTATATTCATCCAAGGAGGTCATAAAGACAGTTGGGACTGACGAGGGAACCTCGTGACGTCACGCTCTTCCAGACCCATCTTTGCGTTATCACACCTTATACTCGTATTTTCATTCACCTTGATTTTATACAGCCTAGATATTGTGAAGAACAATTCTTGTAATTGTGTCTTGATTAGGGTTTTATGAAACCATATCCAGTGTTTATTCTGAAGACAAAGTCTGCATGAAGGCCCCCGAGCAGAACTTGTTTCAATGGTCTGGTAAAATTTGAAACCATTCAACAGGAACAGCTTGTTTCTGAGAGTCGCAATCTCGGGATTAACAATCCAGGTGCTACTGGATAGACTTATTTATAACGCTATTTCGATATCGATAAGGTTATTGCTAACCCGCTGAGTACGTTCCTATTCTATAGGCTTTTCCATATCGCTTTAGAACTATCTGTTCGCCCCGTTAATTATAACCAGTTGTTGCTTTGCTCTCTCGTTTATGTCGCTTATAGAAAATCAATACGAATATTCGTTTTCATTGTACCTACTTTAGTTTAATTCAAAACTTAATCCATACAATCAGGAACAATCCCTATCATCGCAGCCACATCTCCAGATTGTAAATTTCGGAACTGAACAGAAAACGCAAATTTACAAAAATTTTAAAATGTACCCAAATTAATAAAATGAAACAAGGTCGTTCACCCTACAATAAGGTTGTTCATCGTACAACAATTTCGTCTATCGATTTGTTAGTCCGTGTTGTTAGCCAATCAGTTAAAACTTCCATAAATCATTATGAGAGTTCGAGCTCCAATATTTATATTATTAAACTGCATTAAATTAGTTAGTTTGACAAATCCCTGTCAGTCAAATATCAATCTTGAATATCTATGAAGCTAAAAGGTAGAATCTACCAATTTTATATAGAAAAGGTAGATTAATAAATCGAAGATAATAAACCAAAATCTCTCCGTCCGCCGACTACTGGACCGAACATTATGAAATTTGGCTGAAAAATCATTCACCCGCCGGGTATGTTCCAGTAATCTCGGTATCACATTTTTTCAACCCTAAATAGTAAAATTTAAGAGCTACACTATTAAAAATTCGAGATCTCAACATTTTTCAAGATAAGAGTAGTTTTTTGGTTGTCATTGATAGGTATCATACCAAAGAATCGAATGAAACCACCCGGATACCAGTAAATTAATTCACTCGCTCTCCCTCGAGGGCTGGAACATTGACAGAAAAAATGTAAACATGAGTGCAATCAGAACTGGTAAAAAATCGCCATATAAACAACGATTTTCAGCTGATTCCAATGAAACTCTCACTTCACGAAACCGTCGATTTACTTAGACCCTGAAATACTATTGTACATCTAGATATCAACTCTTGGATCGTACAGAAGGACTAGTGGGTAAAGAGTAGGATTTTATTTTATCAAATTCTTCTCCTTAGGTATCTACGTCTAATAATTATGTTTGATATAATAATGATAAGTTCCAATAAATAGTAATTTCTAGGTACATAAATAACTATAGATCAGAGATCTGCGTTGAAAAGCTAACTAATATAGATTTAATATAGGCACTTTTTGTGTTATGAAATAACAAACCAATCAGTTTTTATATTGTATTGTGCTTGTTAACTTTCTATGGTTTCTCATTAGCTAGCTTGTTTTCAATTTCGCTAACTTTCTATAATCGTTGAGTTTAAGGTGCAGGTGTAACCATTTATTCCCTTTTTACGTTCAGTATTAGTTTATGTTTATAGAGAATTCCGTTATTGAGGAATCTAAAAAAAAATGAATCGGGATACTCTGAGAGTTTTGGGAAGTTACTAGAATAAAAAGGGGGAAAAAATCAACGGATAGACGTCTTTGAAATTTATTCACTCCCGTATAATTCTTTATAAATCCCTATTATTTCAAAACCCGTTCCATTTATTAGTTTTATTTTTACCGTGTGCAGAAAATGGTTGGAGGGAAAAATAATAGGACCGTCAATGTGATCTGATAAAGTACTCGTAAATAAATAATTATTTAGAGGGGAAACGTTAACTTCTGAAACTCACTATTCCTAATTTTATTCCCTAACACAATGCTTCCAAGAAATGTAATTCTTAGGGAATTATAAAATTCGAGATTTAGGGAAGCTTTGAATGAGTATTAGCTTTGATGGGTTAAAACTCAAAGAAGCTTTGAAACAATATAAAAATCCAAGGAAGGAAAATATGAGATTCTTTCTCGTAAAGAAGTACTTGTTTTTTGTAGCAATTACGTGATAGGTAGCTGGGCTTGAAAAAACAATGAGAGCTTAATTCGAAAGGCAACAAGTTACCATTAATCGAGATTCTGTTCGTAGTATATTTTCGCCTTGTTTAGCCGAAATACAGTATTTCTTCCGTATATACCTTCTAGGAAAAACACCCAGTTTTCGGCATCCTCCCCAATTTTCGGCACCTCTCAAAGGTTTTTCTGAAAAGCAAGCTTCCAGAATTTTCTAGAGACTGAAAAATTTGCGCAATCGATGCAGGAAATTCTATAGCTCATTCCGTACAGCACAGTTTAAGATTTCAAAATCGTGGTTTCAACAAGAGGCGATGGTAAATCAGTTCCCCGCTGGTGATCCTAGAAGGTGAGAGCTTACGTTTTTGGTAAGGAATGTCGCTTTTATTGTTTCGCATTTTAAGAGGTCAAAGATATTTGTCCCATGTTTTCATTTTTTTTTTTTTTTTTTTTTTTTTTTTTAATATGTGTTGTGTTTTTGTGTTTACTTCTTTCAAAAAACAGTAAAAGTCCAAAGAATCAATTCTGAGCTAATTAATGGGGGTGCCGAAAAATGGTTCTTAAAATTTTGGGAAATTCAGATATCGGCAACACACAGTGCCGAAAATTGGATCTCCTCTGACCAATTTTCGGCTCTGCTTAGGTGCAGATTATTGCATGCTTTAAGTTGGTGAGTTTGATAAAATTTCATTGAGAAAATTTGATTTTTTTCAAAGATTATTATCTTCGTACAGAATCGGTACACCTATGTTTTCGTACAGAAATGTTGCTTCCTAGAGTTCCTACAGGTAGGCGGAAGCACTGTTTTCATTGTCGGAAGATGCAATTTTTTCCTTCTCAAAAATCAAAATTTCCACTCGCGTTTTACGTTGTAGAACATTCTGAACAACTTTCGTTTCGTGTCTGTCTGTATCTGAGTGTTCGTAAATCGTAACAACACGCCATAACTTCTACAATTTTTGTTTGATTTTGATGAAATTTTGAGTGAATGCGTATTGAGCTGTAGATGTCCCCTGTACGTTTCATCATTAACAAACTAATAACTCCCTCTGCTCAAATAAAATCCATCAAGCACATTTGGTCACTTATATGTACATCGACTTCAACACGACCAAATCCTTAGTAGCTGCGTGCATTTGCGAATATGAAATTCTCGCAGCAAGCATTACTTTTACAGTTTCCATTCGATTTTAATTAAATCTCTTGAAAACGTGTGAGTGAGTCTAAGGGTAGTGTTCTAGCAATTTCATCACTCAGAAATTTAGAATGTTTACTGGGCATACGCAAACGTAAAGTCGATATAGTGTTATTTTTTATGGCCTATTCGCCCCTTCTCTCTCTCAAATTTGAAGGGTAGTTGGAAAATTGCGACGTGATTACCCCATATGAGTTTCATCAGGGTCATATTATTAGCATCTTCTGCGTATGCACCTACGAACCATAAATCTTTTTAACAAGTACGACTTCTACAGCTTTCATGTGGTTTTGATCAAATTTTCAGGGATTCTTTTAAGATTATATAAAACATTTCACTGATGTTTATACACTCATGCAACGGATAAGAGGAAGCTATGTGCTACCCCCAACTTGGCAGACTTTATTTTTCTTCCGTGAACTCAACGTTTCTGATCTTCACCCATTACTTGCATATCGATTCATAAATTCAAGAAGCAATAATGTTACGATAGATAATATAGGTAATCATGAAAGAAATCAGAGTTAAAATGTTACCTTAGAAGCGCTCCTTGAATTCTAATTGTTTTCACCTGAATTTATCTACCTAGTCACGAATTAAGAGTAATTTCACGTTTCTTTGTTTTAGGAGGAATACTTTACAAGACGATTTGTGCTTCTTATTCAAAAAATATTACCTTGATTATTGTTAACACTGAAAATACGTATTGCCTATCTTGTTTCCTAATTTTATCTTAATTGAAGAGGTGACTAAAAGTGGTCCTTTTGAGGTACAGAAAACTGGTCTTCTATGGTGCAGACAATTGGAAAGAAGGTGCCCAAAACTGGTGCCTTTTGGGTGCCGAAAATAGGAAAAAAAGGTGCCCAATACTGGTCCCTACAGCTTTTTCACATATTTTTAGTTATAGTTTTTGAAAATAAGGAAATATTTATACAAGGCTTACTTCTAATGAAATAAAAGATCTTGATGAATAAATAAAAATAGAAACTGTGTCGAAAAGTATCGTATTTTCTTCAGGGCATTGCGAATATTGCCGAAAAAATCCGGTGCCAAATACTGAGTGTTTTCCCCTGTATGAGAACAGACGTGAGCAACTCTTTTACCTCTGGGTCGCTATTATTTTCTCCAAAACGGTGCATGCCCGCACGAATAACAACACCAACACTGATGTTCAGCCATCAGCATACTAACTGCTAACTCCTCCTACTGATTAGAAGACGAAGATTACAACTTCCTGCATAAGCCATACTCTAATTGAACTTTCTTTTACCTCCTGAACAAACGACTATAAATGAGTCGGAAGTGTGTGAGGTCTGCCACGTTCTGATATACCGTTTCATAATGTAGGTACCAGAATTCAACTTACGATGTTGTAGGGCACATATGGGTAGTCAACAAGTAACATAGCTCAGCAAACTTTTCCTGCTGTGAGTGATATAAACAGCTACTAATATTTCGCTGGTTAGCAATTTATTGGTGGTCTAACGCACTTTTGATTATTTTCACGTCTCTTTAAGTGATTAAGTTCAAGAAAATTGTCGAGTCTTTGCATACCTATTCATCAAATGGCTGAAGAACTGATGGGTTACAAGTGCCAATGTCCTGAAACCTTTTATTCGTAGTTGGGGAATAAAGCTTCTCAAACTGCTGTTGAAATGTCCGTGAATGACCCTCTAAAGCTAAATCGAAATCTTCCAAAATCAACAGTTAAGCTCTTGCTGCTTGCATGAGAAAGCAACTTGGTTCAGACGTCATGTGCAAACTATATTTATTTAAGTAGTATTTAGTTAATCAGTTCCTTTAATTCCATTCAAGTGCAAGTAACATGTTAAGTAACCCTATGAATAGGTACATATTCATAACCAGTTTTGTCACTGGTTAGCGCCATTTTTATGCTTAACAAATTCCTTATGTCTTCAAAGTTGTTAACAGTTTTTCAGTGTTCATGAAAATTAATATAATCAATAATTTAACATTCAGTTATTGTTATTATAGCGGGAATCAAATCCACTTTGGCCACAATTCATTCTCACCGACCTGTAGAAAGAACAGTGATAGGGGTAATTATGAACAATATTGTTTCCGGTTGTTTGGTTTTACTTTATGCTTTAAACAGTAACAGATACTCTCGTCACAAAATTGTTGGTTCCATGACTGGTACTCGAACGAGTTATCATAATTATTCCTAAAAAATTGGGTTCAGTTATTGTTTGTTACTAATGATGACCTACCTAACCGTCGAAATCTATTTAACATTTTAACTCTTAATTTTTCGTGGAAATGGACGTTTTTCACTAACTTCCGTTTTGAAATGGGTTCCCACGATTTCCCCACGAGTGGTTTGGTTCGTATGATTAGTAATTTTCGTGGCGCAAACCTTTAGTATGTTGAGTGCTATACTGAAGGGTGTTGGGTGAAGAACACTCACAATCAGAAACTACATTAAATTTTTGGCACATCCGTGGATCGCCGGAGTGGATCACTGCACTTTGCAACCACTTGGATCCTTACGGCTAAAATTCAAAAACATGGAAAATACCTAGGCCGACTCTCGATATCTGATCAAGATTAAACCTGTCATTTCATTCGTCTCTTGATGTCCAGGAAAGACTGTCAATTAGATTTCAGTTTCCTAGGGTAAGCAGGATAGCATTTAGCTCACTATCTCAGATGATAAGGATAGAGCACGTCATTTCATTCGATTCTTGTTGTCCCAGAGAGACTTTCTAATAAATATCAACTTCGCAGGGTGTATCGGAAAGAATTCAGCTTACTCGGCTATTATCCGCAAATTTGGTGGTGAAATTGTCGTACAAATTTCTTATGATGTGAGCAGTTAGGTGTATTCTCCTGGTAGAGAATTTATTTCAAACATAATTGTAGGCACGCGATGAATTACATGTAGAATGAGCGAGCAGAGACAACTGTTCTCTGTACCAACATAAATGATAACTAATTTTGTTCTACTCAACTTGAGGCACTGACGTTTGGAACGATACCCTTTTGGCAGTGGGAAAGAGTGAAAGTGAGAATCGCATCATGAGGAACCACTAACTAGCAGCCCTGTAGGCTAATTTTGTTCCTATTCAGCTTAAGAACCGGGGGGGTTGAACTTTTGAACGGGGCCTCTCTTGGTGTGGTAGAGCGTAATTGTAAGAAGGTACTATTTTTCTTGCAATACTGACACAGTTGGTTAGAAATATAAATGATGGTACACTGTAAGCTACATTCAAGTCTTGGATGAGCGGGTGAAGCCCCACCCCAAAAAAAGACCATAAACCCGAAAAATTGAAACAAGAAAAAAAAATTGTTGGTGTCGAACCAACATCGTTTTAAAATGTAGAACTTTTATAATGCGAGAAAGCAACACTGTCTCAGCTTAGGTTATCCGTTCCTCGAATTAACCTATTAGAACTTTACATGTAACATTTCAACGAACTTCGGTAATGAAGCTTTGTGAAAGAACTTGTAGAGGAACCACTTTCTTAATAATTTTGATTTCTCCACTTGAGTTCATATAGGTAGAGAGCCTAGATGGTAGATCCACAATCTTCTTATAAATCAACAAAATTAAACTCCCATGTTTTCCATCAATCTGTTTCAGTATTGCACTATTTGTTGGAAAAAATTGCTTGCCCTCCAACGGTTTAATTTTTTTTATCCTATTGCTCTGTAAAATATATTCTAAATATTCGTTGCTATTAGTGCGGGTAATAAGGGATTCAATGAGAGGAAAGAAATATCATTCCCACTTTCACGTTGGCATAAAGAAATTGACAGTTCACCCAGATTTACTTGTGGTAAGTCTCACACCAACAAAGCTGAGTGCCTCATAGGATGTGCAATAGAAACTATTTCCGTGTAAACGTAGTTTCATCCGTATGCCTTCAATTTTATATACTTTTGTTCTAATGGATTTTCATCATGTTATAACAAACAATTTTTTAGTTGGTTCTCGTTCATTTTAGATGTCCCAGGGAGACGAGGTTTCCAGTCAGGTGTCTCTCGATGGTGACGTCAGTAACAAGTGGTGTGGCTTGAGGCCAGATCCTGCAAGAAAACGGTGGCGACGGTGTTACCTTCTACAGATGCTAGTACTTCCCTTCATTCCTATCGCTGCTGTCATACTCCAAACGGCGGTCAGCATGCGGAATACCCTTTATTACAGGGTTTCTGTTGCCGAAGTAGATTCACAGGTTAGACACTAAATCCAAATTTTTAACGTACCCCTACCCCTACAGATTGTGGGCAATCTCCCTCGTGCACGTCCACAAATTTCATTACCTATTAATAATATAATCCTCAACTAGTTGGTAAGTTAAGGGTAACTAATGCCAGACTGAATATGTTTTCAACGTGCGACGTTTCAATTTTGTATTTGTTACGAGTATTAATCAAAGTTTATTATTCAAAGATCCGTGACAGAAAACGCACTTGTCAGGGAAGTTTTTATTCTGACTTTTTCTTAGTTTTGTAAATTGTGACTGATAGCAAATGAACAAGCGTCATAAACAACACACAACCCGAAAAGTAAACTAACAACACAGAAACACTAATCATCCATGAATCATTCTGTAGTCTTGAATTGTCACTAACAATACTTATACTGCCGTAAAAAGGAAAAACGCCTTATCTCACAAAATTACAAATTTTCATGAGAGCGCTTCAAAGTTTTGCACTGTTACTCCGTCCTAACTTCTCTCCTGTTTGTGATAAATTCAAAATTCCTTCGCAGTTCGGTGACTCGATGTTTAGTGATCACCGGGGTACCAAATTATCGATAAAATAATCGATTCTAGTTGTCAAGAATGGCCCATGAGGCGTTTTATTAGATTTCGACAATTTTTTCTCCACAAAAGTTCGAAGAAAACGTCGCGTTTTTCCTTTGAACCAACTTTTTGAATACTAATGCCAGTTGAGTCAAGAACGTCTTCTAAATACCAAGTTTGAAGGTAATTTTCAACTTATTTGTTAGTAATCAGAAATATCTGTTACCTATGTATACTTTCGTTTCATATCATCCTATTTTCATTAGTCCATTTATCTAATTAATAAACCTCTTTGTTTATTATTTCAATAACAAACTATTAGAACCACACGATTTTTCATTTAGGTATTTATTAATTTTTTTAAATCTATTTGTTTGAACGAATTTTAACCCGTATGTTAGAAATTTTGAATATTGACACTACCCCAGAATAAAGGCTTTTTAGTTATTCTAATTCAGTTATAATAACATCTAAATAACAAGAAAATGCGAGTGCGAGTAATTTTGCGCCCCGTGAACACGTTTTTCATTCAGCACGTTGCGCGTGTTGTAAACTTCGATTAGAGAAAACAAAATGGGCAACAAATGAATTTAGTATCTGTTATCAACTTCACAAAACACAATTCCAGAGCGAAAATTTGTAAATTATATCAATCATAAAAAATATTAACCAGCAGAAAACAGACGAAACTGGTTCAGCTTTCACAAGAAATTGGCGAGAGGAACAGAATATAACGCCTCATGTGTGCTGAGCTATTATATTAATCTGAGAGAGAACGCCTTGTGCGATCGGATGAAAACGCCTCAACCCAATAATGAAGCCTTATCGCAATTTTCAAAGAGTTTAGGTGTTCATCCTCATAACGTAAAATGTGATTGAATGAGATGAGTCGTTTTTAGAGCCGCACATGAGGCGTTAATCCTTTGATCTATGAGATGAGGCGTTCTACCTTAGAACACCAAAATTTTCGATATTTTCGATTAAAGATTTCACCATTTTCTAATTTCAATTTTCAGATTTTGACTTTACCATTGGAAAAAGCGGGTAAAAATTGGGAGGGGGCGAAATCCGTTTTCGAAAATTTTCGAGGCGTTGTCCTTTTTAGGGCAATATAGTCTTCAACGTTAGTCCCTCTTGATTATCCTAATATCCAAAAATAAAAATAAATTCACTGATTTTTTAAAGTTCTATAAAAGTTGTAATTTAATTCTAAAAATGCTACATGTCATGGAGCGCAGTCAGAAGTGCACCATAAATTGTTCGCCAATCGTTCAACATTTCCTCGTAACACATTTTGGCAGCTAACAGATGAAGATAACTAGACGATCCCGGGGATCATTGCCTGATGTCAGCTCACAGCAAATTTTTTATGTCATAGGTAAGATGAGAAGCTACCCGTTCGGTTCAAGTGTGAATTCAAGGAGAAATAGACTCGTACTTTCTAGCTGTTGGTGATCCGAGAACGACGGTAGCTACCTTGCTAGGGTAACTTGCCATTTTTTCAACACCAAAAGCTTAAGATTTGGACGTGATATTAGTTAAACCCCTTTTATACGTTAATGAAGAACTTGCTGATTCGATTACCTACAATAGAAGTACATTACAATGAATTGGGAACATTAGCATTCTATTTACCAAAAGACGGACTAGTGAAGCGTTTAGGTAGGCTGTGTTTAATTGTATTCCCTTTTAATTTCTTTCGGGGTGTGGCCACGACGATAGCTTTTTGTGTATCATAGGATCAGTTGAATAAAATTATATGTGTATAGGCTTGTATCTCCACAGAGGCGTATCTTTCCTTCAGAAATATAAATATTTTGTAGTAATTTGAAGCGTTTAATATCTCCATGCCGATCATATTCTGTGGTTCCGGTAGAAGCCCATTAATTTTACTGTTAAAAACCCTACTCACAACTCCCTCTCGATTATTGTCGTGAATATAAAAATCCTGCCACAAATGCGGTTCCAACCTCTCGGAAGGGGAACGTAAGGGATTGTTCCTGCCCTGTCGCCTTTCATATCGATTTGGGAAAATGAGGAAATTGAGCCCTCTCAAGAAGAACTTATTTAGCTTATTTCCTGATTCCCTGAAGAAAGCACTGAATCGTACAGTAGAAATTATGATCACATTCTCACGGAACAATAGTCAACTCTTCTCAGGATGAACTAAATCACTCGCGACGAAGTTGTGGAAACCCATTGCAAAACGGAAGTTAGTGAAAAACGTTGTCTATTTCCACGGAAAATAAAGAGTTACAATGTTAAATCGATTTCGACGGTTAGGCTATCATCAGTAACAAACAATAACAATCACTGCACTTGAAGTTAAAGAGGAAAGCTGCCCCAACTCTATGAATCTAGATAAGTAATCTTGTACCACTAGGTACCACTTGTCCTTACATTTAAGGAGATCGATACCAAGGCTCTTTTGGTTTTTGTGTAGGAAGCAAGCGCTCATTTCTGTTTTGTCTATGTTCCAGACAAACTAGACAATTTTCGACTTGTGTTTTGACGTTCGTTGAACAACCTGGCCACAACACTGACTCTTGAGCCCGCTGTCTGAACTTGACGACCCCTAGATGACCCTGGTGAATTTTAGCCAAAATTCCACGCCTCGGGGATTGAAAATTCTTCGTCCCTTTAATATCAAGCCCTCCGCAAAAATAAGTTCATTTCTGTATTTCCAAAATACCGAATGCCTGTTCCAAGTATTGTTAACAATAATTGTGTTCTTCAGAGCTTGGCATTCTAAGTATATCAGATTGCTGTGCTAGCCTTATCTGCTTTAGTCGCTGGTCCGAATATGGAAAGGCTTCAACTATGCTCTGAATGAGTGTATTCTCGTCGTATTCCCCCTTTAAATTCCAGTTCATGAACTGAACGACCTTCTCTACTTGGCGACCGGGATAAACAGCCTGCATGTGATATTATCCTAACAAGGTAGATAAACCACTTCATAATCAAAAATCTGCATCCGCATGCGGCATCATTGAAGCATCGCAGACAAATCTGATATTGGTTTCGTCCCCAGTATTTCAACGAGCTGTTCGGGGTCAGTATTTAGTTGGAATCTTCGACCCAGGATCACATGGGCAAAGTTCACAAGCCCATTCATGTCTGAGAGCTTCTTTTCTATTTGGCATACCGACTTTCTGTTGGAGACATGCTTTTATAAGCAAATGCGGCTGGCCTCCAATTACTGCCATCCAACTGTTCAATCATTGCCTCAAGCCCATAAGATGAGGAATCCGCCGTCACTCGAGTATCAGCATCGGTTCTGTACCTCAATAAAACTATTGCACTCTGAGTACCATCTTTCAGTTTACTGAAAGCTTCGACTTGGGGTGGTGTCCAAGTCCAATGCAAGTCCAATGCATATCTTTCTTTACGAGACATCTGTGTAGGGCTGTTATATCGACCAAGTTGGGGACAAATTTCATAATAATAGTTTATCATGCCCAAGAACTGTCGCAATTCAGATACATTCTCGGAGCTTTCATTTCTAATATGGCCTTCGTCTTCTCCGGGTCAGGTTTCACTCCTTCATCTCAGACAAGATGTCCTAGGAAAACCACTTTATTCAAACCGAAGACGCATTTACTTCTGTTTAGAATAACTCCGTTCTCTTTCAATCTTTTAAGTAGGTACTTGTACTAATCTTACATCGTGTTCTTCCTTTTTTCTACCGTCAACTAGTATGTCATCTACTTGAGTGACAACTCCTTGAAAATCTGTTAAAATCTGGCTAATTCATTTTTGGAATGCTTCCTGTCCAGAATAGACACCAAAAGGCAAAAGCTTGAAAAAATACCTCCCAAACGGTAATATGAAGGTTGTCAATTTGTAGGAATTCTTGCCCAGAAGAATCTGCCAAAACCCATTTGCACAATCGAGTTTACTAAAACATTTTCCTCCTTCTAATTTCGCCAACGATTCTTCAACTAACGGAAGCAAGAGTTGTTCTCTCTTCACAAACTGATTGAGTTTGGTGTAGTCCACGCAAAGCCTTATTCTACCACCTTTTCTGGGAACCACTATAATTGGTGCACACCAATCTGTGGGTTCAGTGATGGACTCGATAACTCTTTCACTAACCATCCTGTCGAGTTCTTCTTTGACTTTGTTATGCAGACAAACTGCAACTTGGCGGGGCGACATTACCGCATATGGGTAGGTATTTCCTTGAAGCTCAATTTTCATGAATCCTTCATAGTTCCCATTCCCACAAATACCTTTGGGAATAAATTTGAAACGCCACCCCCTTCCACCAGACTCACATTGAAGGAAACCAGTACTAGTTTTATTAAAGCATTCCGACTCAATATTTTTTAATTTTATTTATTGGTTTAAGCCGCACCTCAACCAGAAGGGTAAATGCGAGAATAAGCTCTGGCTGGAGAATTTTGACACGGCTCAATATACCAAGAAAATTTTCCCAATAGTTCTAAGCAGATTAAGGGCTAACATGCCTTTATCATACAAGCTAACGCAAGCACTATCAGCACATGGGAAGAATAGGGCATACCTCAAGAGATTCGGACTAATTGATGATGATAGTTGCCCATGCAATTAAGATGTTTCACAGACATGGGAACACATCGCAATAATGAACTTTGTTGGTTTCGAGCCGCAGCGGATTAGGCTAGTTAGAAAAGTGGTGTTAGATGGTTCAGGATGGCCAGTGGAGTTTTGTGTAGTTATTAGGAAATACTCGTAGGTAGGTACTTAGCAGATTTTGTAGTTTTGGTTTATTATTTTCAATAATAAACCTTTGTAATCGACCAAGAAAAAAATATTTTTCAACACCCCCTGAACATTTTTTGGTTTACGTTTTAAGATGCGTTGAATCCAAAAATCGAAGAAAAAAAATCCGTCCGTCCGCTGTCCATAGCTTTTCTTCGAAAATACTGGAGCAAACTATATGAAACTTGTGCTAAAAATCATATTTGGGTCTAGATGGTCCTAGACGCTCGGCATCAATTTTTATCAACCCTAATCGACATCCCGAGAGCTCCCTGAGTAACAGTAATAATTTTTGCTTGTCAATGATAAATTTATTCCCCAAGATCGATTTATACCACCCGCAACGCAACGAATTGCTAAGCGCGAGAAGATTGAGAAATCATTCGATGCTAGCGGAATTTCAATAACGGATGCTCTATGAATTAGACGATCAAGCTTTAAATTCCATCAAAGATCGCTAGACAGTGATGCTGGAATACATAAAAATTGCCTTGTAAATATCAGTTGACATAATGCCAATATTGGAATTATCAGGTGATATAGTGCCAATGGAATTTATTATACCGTTGCGAAATCGATTTTACGAATAGTCTGGGATCCCGGCAGAAAATGGGCAACTGATCGATAGAAAAGTACCAACTATTGAATTTTATAGTACTCATTGTGGTTATATATAAAACGCACGTCTGCCATTCTAAAGCCGTCGGATTAAAAGATGGCGGACAGTGAAACAGAACTCAAAACTATGAAAATCTGACTTACAGGTAGATGAATACCACTTCGGCCTATGATACTCGTACTTTCATCCATGAGCAACTCAACCATGTTCGTCTGCCACTTCACAGTGGCTGGGTGTTACGTGCAGTCGTAGTAAAAAAACACGAATTTGAGGGTCTAGAAACGACTGATTTGTAGATGGGTGAAATTTTGGTCAATCATACTTGGCTTGATCGGTCACGTATAAATCAAGCCTGCCACTTCAGTATCGCTGGGTCTTCGCTGTCCAAAAACGCATATTTTTGGGTCTAAAATCAACTTATTGGTAAATGAATGAAATTTTAGCCAATGATACTTGAATGTACGTGTAATGCAAAAATGCACGTCTGCCGTTGAAAAGTCGCTGGATCGCTAGGGCAGATGAAGTCCAAAAACACACATCCGGGGGGTCCAAAATGAACTCATTGGTAGATGACTGAAATTGTTAACCAAGATACTAGGCGAAAATTGTAACATAAAAATGCACGTTTGCCGTTGAAAAGTCGCTGGGTTGCCAGTGCAGACGGATTTCGCCAAAAACACAAATTTTTGGGTTCCATGTGGACTTACAGGTAGACGGCTAACATGTTGGCCCGTAATATTAGGTTTGGTATGCAACATGAAAATATACGTCTGCCATCAAAAATGTTATGGATTTCTGGTGCAGACGGAATTCAAAACGTCCCGTCTCGCGGATCAATTAAGAAGCTGCGGACTAAGGGGGGAGGCTTGATAGGTAAATGCTTCAAGGATCTAGTATAATCACGTCTCTAGTTACTAACAACCCCGTTTGTGTCCTTGGTAACGGGAAACTCACCATTGGTCCATTGTTGATTCTTGTAATATTGAAATTGAATATTTTGTATAGTTCGTGTTATCCGAACGGTCTTTGAAATTTTGAAGAACTTCGCGGTCCGATTTTAGTGTTAGACAGCTCATTTGAATCAGCACGGCCCCAAGTTTGTTGCAAAAGTGTCGCCGTTTGTCTCTAACCCACCTTGATCGTGTTCTAGGCGGTCCTTATCAACGAGAGTTGTTTATTAGGCTGTGGCGGTAACAACAGTTGCCATCAATTCACGGTAAGTAAGAAATGTAGTGTAGTTACTAACATCTAGGAGAGTTATTTCTGAACGAAGAAATTGAAATTGAAGAACTTCCGAACGGTCTTTATATATATATATATATATATATATATATATATATATATATATATATATATATATATATATATATATATGTAATTCCGAATCAGCTCGGCCCCAAGTTTGTTGCAAAAGTGTCGGTAAGTAAGAAACGTAGTGTTGGGGTCTTTTCTGATCAGCTGAGTGAGCTAAATATTTTCCTGTTCACTGTAGGAAGTTGAAATTGAACACTGCCAAATTGAACACAGTAGGTAGTTGAACACTGCTAACATTTTAGTAATTTGTGTTGGTCCCGCCGATGTGTGCACAGTTACGCGCAATGACGAAGAGTTGACACTCTACAAAATCCCGGTTATGGATAAAACCGGAACCGTCAATCTTATCCAATGGGGGAAACAATTCAATTTCAACTCACATGACATCGCGGCAGCACACCTCATTACAACCGAAAAATTCAAAAATTAATATATATTAAGCACAAATTGGACACATGACACAACACTCGAAATTAATCCAGACAAAGAACAAGCACGAGCTTTGCTGGAGTGGTACCAGACACATCAGGACGAAGACAGCTGTAGCATTTCCTACACACAACTCAACACCAGTTCGACATCTACGAGTTCTACCGATCAAGATACAATCAACGACATAAAGAAGGAGATAGAAGTCACGGACGCGCAGATTCACACGCTAACAAAGAAACGAAGAAGACTCGAGATAGAATCACACCATCATCTCACCATGCCCAAATTCTGAATTCCCCGATTCAACTTTTTGTTTAACCCCTAAGAACCCAAGCATCGAATTTCCGAGGCTAGAATTTTTCTCTTCATTGTTTGTTCTTTCAAATGGTCTAAATAAACAGGAAATGAAAAAACTTTTGGAAAATAGCTATTTTTGGAAAATTTAGCCAATCCGTTGCTCCACAGCAACACTGGGCAGCCTGCGCTCTTGAAGTGTTGCTCGAGGGCAACATGGGGTGAACTCCGCTCATACCTCTACACCCAGTGTTGCTTATAGGCATCATCGGGTGAGATCGGCTCAGGTAAATGCGTCTATGCACACCATGGTTGCCTAGAACTGGCTAGTGATAAATGCAATCACTCAATAAATCATTTGGAAATGCCTTCTGAAATAGCATTTTGGGCTATTCAACAACGAATGGGAAGTAAAAAATGGAGATAAATTTGTAACAAAGACGTGTAATAATTAGTTTTTTCCAAAGGTAATAGGCTATTCAATAAAATGAAAATAGGTCACCTATTAGGACACAATTATACGAGAGAAAATTTAGTTAGGATTAAAAATATTGTTCATCAACTAAAGCACTTGAGGGATGGATATCAAGAGGCGCAACATCTTCGGTACTATCGGGAGTTCCATCCTGGGCCCAGAATTTTTGTGATGATCGGTTTTCAAGCCCCTCTTGGACAACGGAGGCATCGTCAGCAAGATTGTGGTTAGCCAGAGGTTCAAAGGTAACACAGGTAGAGGGAATGATGCCTATGTGACTCCTCCTTGAAGAAAATGGCTCTGCTTGAGGACTCTCGATTCCAGCCATAGTCTCTTCATCTGATGCATCATTATGGATGGGCACCAACACCTCACAGTCCATGTATTCCTCACCCTCTCTGGAAGCATCATTGTTTTGAGGGTTTTTGAGGGTGAAGCAGGTCTGAGAAGTAGCGCAAGAATCCAAACCCAAGTTCATCACTTCATGAATCTCTTCCACAAAAAATATCCTCAGACTCGTCTCAACTTTGTCATTGTCTACTTTTTCATCATCTTCACTGCCATGTCTGGCTCTGACATATCAGGGATTTAGGTACCCCCCCCCCCCCCCCAGAGGTGCAATGGGGGCCTAAATCCTCGATATAAAAGGTAGAGGAGGTTGACAGTATCCCGTCAGAGAGATACCACTCCTACTAATAGCTTTTAATGAGCCATGTTCGGAGTAGATTGGTTTTCCAGGGATCTGGATCGCCCATCCAACGCCAAACTCAGCTTCTCGAAAACACGGGTATCAACGTGCGACACCCGCTGTTCATCAACGGGGCGACGACAGCGCATTCTTTGAGACCCCGACGGGACCTCTATGACGGGAACTCTGTCACAGACTCCACACCAGGTGTTTTGGCTGTACGTCTTGGGTACAGTCTATAATGGGGATATCCTCATTCCCTTCATCCTGACTCTCACTATTGCTAATTGAAAGTTGTTGTTGTTCCTGCCGTCGTGAAGCAGGTTGCACCATCAGATGTCCACTGAGAGGATGGGCTGTTGATTCTGTAACATAGGTAAATGTTAGAAATTGGATGAATAAAAGAATAAACTAATGAAATAAGTCAGGGAAAAGAGATCTGGAATTTTCAGTTTACCTAGCGCTAAACAGCTGAACAGAATAGAAGTTCGCGCAGTGTACCTCTCAAACCACTTAGGTATGAGGTGTTAGGATAGAGGAGTCTACCCAATGTCGATCTAAAACCACATAACGAGGACTTTGGGTGAGCAGAGCCCGCCCTGTGTTGCTACCAAACCACATTCGGGGGCCATGAGTGAGTGAAGCCTGCCCGATGTTGCTTTCAAGCAACATTGAGGGGCCTTGGGTGAGCAAAGCCTGCCCGATGTTGCTTTCAAGCAACATTAAAAAAATTAGCTCTGGTGGTGTAATAAACCATCCGATTTTGACTTCCAAAGCATAAATCACTTCTGTAGAATGTGATTTTTGTGGAAAAAAATTCACAGATGATTTGGGTGAAGAATAAAGTCAGCATAATAAGTAAAACTTACCTTCCTCCCACGCCGATCCACCCTGAACGAGTTAGCAGCATTGATAGCACTTATCACACTTCAAATCCACCAAAACTGATTCAGGATGGCCAACATTCACTCTCAGATTCTTCCAGAAGAGAAAAAATAACTTGTCAATGAGCCTGGACTTCCCGCTTTTTTTAAATAAATCATCAAAGTGAGTGTTGCTTGAGACCCACATTGGGTTCCTAGGGTTTAAGTAGTCTCATAGTGGCGAGGACCACCTCAACTGGTGATATTAATTTTATTACATTACTTACATTTTGATCGGTATTTCCTCTTCTTTAATCATTTAATAATACTGCCTTAGCTTTGCACCAGATCACATAACGCCGCAAATAGGTAGGACTTATGTCGTTACTATAATGTTCTTAGTTCCTGTTAGGTACTACTGTTATACGGACTAGATTAGGGCTTTCCAAGCCCTAACAGGCCTCTAGTAATAGTAATAATTGATTGCGGTGCGAATTATGCGTGTTTTGATTAGTGTATTGATTAGTGTATGAACAAGTTACGATAGTCACCTGAATCATTTCAGTCTTCCCGTGAAAGCCGTGAGTGAATGTCTAAGTCATCTACTCGACCTCCTGCCGCATATCGTTTCCACGCATCGGAATCATATTTACCAAGGTTGGTGAAAATTTCTGTACTATACGAGGGACGTGAGGACACTTGTCTCGAGAAACAAGATGGATCATTACTACTGCATTCACGTAGAGGATACAAAAAGCGAGATAAAACCATTTACAAGTGAAACACTCTCAAAATGTTATTCAGTTATAAGAGCAAGATGCTACCATAAAATGAGTCACAGCCATCTCATACTTCCAGAAAATTGCCGGCCTAATTTAGGATATCATAAAGAATGTTACTCTAAATTTACCGCTGTAAAGTCCAAGCACATACAATCAGTTCCTCCTGAATTCAAAGTTTTATTTAACCAAAATCCGAATGACGATCCAACCTCAATACCTGGACCTTCTTCTCAACCGTCATCTTCATCCTCTCGGCCAAAGAGAGAAAAGGGAGCAGTCCCTTATTCTATCTGCAGTTAAGAACTTCGAAATCAGATTGAGGAGTGCAGCCGAAAAGTTGAAAGATTACAATTTGCTATCCCGCATTTCAAGCAGCGATTTTGAAATGATTTCATAACATGTAGATGAGTACTAAAACGTTTCTGCGTTATATGCAAATAAAATCGTAAAACACACAGAAAACAGGAGCAGCCACTTATTCTATCTGCAGTTAAGAACTTCGAAATCAGATTGAGGAGTGCAGCCGAAAAGATGAAAGATTACAATTTGCTATCCAGCATTTCAAGCAGCGATTTTGTTTCTCAAGAAGTGAGATACCATAGAATTTGCATTCTGAATTACTTGGCAAAAGCTAAGAGGGTAGATAAGATGGCTACAAGGTGGCATACAAAAAGACAAAGTCACATTCATGCTTTCAACTACATACACCAATTCATAAAAGATCGCATACTGGTTAAAGGAGAGGTTTATACATAGAAAGAATTGTACGAAGAATATATGGATACAGTCAAAGAAATTAGGGGCATAAACTCTCTGGAAGCCAAGGAAACAATCCACTTCCCGACAACGAACTTGCGCGACAAAATTCTTTCACAGTTTTCTGGTTCATCAAAACTACTAATGAATGTGACTGGGAAGCAATACTTGTTCTTTAAAGAGGGCACTGATTTGATACCTGAAGTCGTTTCCAAAAAACTGAAGGATATGGAGAAACTTGGTCAATCTAGAGACGTGGCCCGTGACCTAAGAGCAAAAATTCTAGAGCGGGAAAGAAGACTGATTCACTTGTTGTTAAAAGAATCACTTAGGGAGAATGTGACATTAAAGAGGATCTCACAGAGTTTCAAACTACCTTAATAACGGGGAAATCTATTTTACGTGACGACCAACAGAGAGTAAAACGGCATGTAAACGCAATAGCTCAAGACATAATATTTTCAGCCACAGATGGACGGGTGAAACCTGAAAAACATCTTTCTTTAGGAGTGGCATTGAAAACGTTGACTGGAAGTAAAAGAGTTATAAATATATTGAACAGATTCGGTCATACAGCGAGCTATTCAACGGTTGAAGAAATTGAAACGGAAATTGACACTGCATATAATCAATCATCGATATTGCCAGGAAGTTTGAAAAAATTGCCAAATTCCAAAATGTATTTGAAGAGTGTGATCCAAAACAAGACATTGATATGGGAACAAGCCCACCGCTTCCTGGTTTTTCTGGAACCACGGACCAATACGACCAACAAGATTCTACTCTGATTACAAAGACGAAAAGACGAGCCTTTCAAGAAGTTTTCAAAGATATTGAGCCATATATGAAGAAACCAAGACCTACGTTTCCAATTTCATCTAATTCATCTCATTCCCATTACCTGGTGCAGAACTCAGGAAACACCCATCATGTGATTCTCGAAATAGTGATATTTTGTGGACCCTACTTTTCAAATATGGAGTATCAATGACAACTATGTGGGTTGGTTTTAATGCCTCGATTTTCACCGATGAACTTCCAATGCAGAAAGTTGCATACCTACCCCAAATAAATGCAAGCCCTACATCATACAGTGAAAACGACGACGGAACGGTCGCCGGCGGCGGTGAACGATCGTTTTCATTCATACGATGAAAATTGCATTGATGATAGCTGACGAGTGTAAGCAAGAAAGCATTATATGTTCATACGATTTAAATATTGCTAAGATGGCCCTCCAACTACAGGAAGAAGAAAAACCCACTTTTGACCGCCTGTTCATTTTCCCCGGAACATTCCATATAGAAGATGCATACTTTAAAGCACTAGGAAAAATTATTGACAAGTCCAGGGATCATGGAAATTTTGTCAGAATGTGGTATTATCGCCCCAGGCTCCGTTTCAGGCTTCATAGGGGGTACTAACTATAATCGATGTAGATCTATCTATCCTTTGATAGCCTTAGTTTTCAGGACGCTTCATTATCAAATGTATCTGGATTATCTGACTTCATCACAGACGAAAAATCGCGAAAGCTTCATGAACAGTGACTACGACACAATGCAACACCTCCTTAAGAAAGCTAGACAACAAACCATTGCTCCAGGGAACTCATTCAATATCGATGCTGAACTGGAGAAAAGAATTTTCGAATTCGAGGAGCTGACTCTTGCTGGCGCTCATGGAAAGACAGCCCAGTACTGGATGTTATATGTCACGTACATTGACACATACCATGACTTTGTGCGGAGCGTAAGGATGGGCAGTTTGGACCTGTTCAAAAAAAGTCTAGCTATATTCACTGATATATTTTTTGCTTTAAATCACCAAAACTACGCTCGGTGGAACGTCGTGTATTTGGACAATTCGAAAAGGCAGTATTAAAAAATGACACAGTTGCCCAGCAACTGAATAGCGGCATTTTTGGAATCAGAAGAACTGAAAAACCTTTTTCAAGATCTCCGATAGATCTCACATTGGAGCAATCAATAAATGCTAATGCTGGAAATAAACTTGGAGGCATTTCATCCATGACTAATTCGATCAGTGCCCGACAGCGCTGGGCAATCAGCCACTCTCAGCGCACAGAAGTTGTAAGCCATGTCTTGGAGAAGACGGAACTGTCAAAAAAAGAAGACGTCACCAAAGACCTCAAAACGTACAGAGTATCAAGTGATAATGCAAGGCTCCAATCATTGATAGTTGCTGTGGAGCGATATGTCAATCCATATGCCGGAGATGAACCAAAAGATATTCTTTTCAACATTTGTAGTGGAAAATCGGTTAGCGACGAAACGGCTGACTTTCTGCTCAACATACCGAAGGTAGGCCGACTTCAACATGACGAATTCAGGTAAGTACGTTCCACAAACCCTGGCAAATTCAACGAGGCGATCAAGAAAAATGTGATAAAAAATTTTGCTTCTGAAATGGTAAAACTCAAATTTCGAAGGACTGATAAAATTAAAGAAGTGAAGATAGAAAAGAACCTCTTTGCACGACTACTTACTCTATCAATTCATGATCACATTGATCTACAAATAGTGATGTCATTCCCACTGACACCAGTCCCTGCAGCACTGGGTCACCCCGATGGAACTTTAATCAAAACAAATAAAAGTGCCTTGTTCCACTACCTAGAAACTAAAGTGGAACATCAAATTCCATCAAGGATAGATGCTATAATAATTGATGCATTTTATTTCTTACACTTGATTGGTAACCATCTTCCCCCTTCATTTGGCGGTGTGGCTAAGTCAATTCTCAAAAAAATAGTAAACATGGTGTTCGACGCTTACATAACACCCTCAATCAAAGACATAGAGCAGAATTTGCGTGCCAGAGGAGAAGACAATGTCATTCAATGGAACATAACGAGTGAGGGCCAAAAACGACCTACTGATTTTGTCAACGCTATGAGAAATGACCATTTCAAAGAAGCTCTCGTTTCTTTTCAAATCCAAGAATGGAAAAAACCAGTTTACGAAGAATATCTGGAAGGCATTAGTTTCTACGTTAACGAAAAAGATGATTTCTTTTTCTACTCATCTTCTTCAGAAGGAGTCGACCAATACAAAGTGCCTTCGTTGACCGATTCCCTTGCTGAAGCGGACACGAAGATAATCTACATATTGTGCAACATTACCAATGGCAACGTTGTAATAAAATCATCAGATACAGATATTATGGTGATTGCCATAGGTAATATACAGCATGTACGCAAAGAGGTGAATGTTTTAATTGAAACCGGAACCATATCTAAGAACAACACAAGATACATTGATCTCAGAAAGATTTCAGACCAACTTGGTGCGAATCTCTCTCAAGCTATGCCTGCGTTCCATGCCCTAACGGGCTGTGATTTCACATCATCTTTTTACAAACTTGGAAAGTGTAAACCGATGAACATTTCGGAATCAAATCCGAATTTTCAGTCTGCATTGAGTACATTGGGGTTAAGTGAATGTCTTACTGAAGAGGAATTCGAAGCAGTTGAAAGTGTTGTTTGCTCTTTCTACAGGAAGAAAACATTCCCCACCATCAACGATCTCAGGTTTGCAATGTTTTTTGATGCCTATAATAAGAAAAGCAAAAAGGACCCTCTGAAACTTCCTAAAGGAATTGACAGTTGCAGCCTACCGCCGCGCCATGTCGGCAAGTGTTGAGGGAACACGTTCTGCGATGTAAGTTCGTGGCTATTCTATGGTCCAACTTGAACGTTCCACATCCTCCGGGGATCTCGCCCACTGACTATGGATGGCTCGAAGAGAATGGAATGTACGTGCTACGATGGTTCAAAGGATAAGCACTGCCCAATTCACTATAGAGGATATTCTGTTAAGTACCACTGAACATGAGGATGACGGGGATTATGACAGTGATAGCAAGATATCAATGTCTGAAGATGTTTGTGAAGATGAATGACGTACTTCAATATAAAAATAATAATATAAAAAATAATAAAACTAAATAATTTAATTCATATAAAATAAACTAATTTAATTCATATAAAACTAAACAAAATAATTCATATAAAACTACTGATCCCTATGCACAACCAAAAGTGGTGTTCAGTTTATAGATTTTACATTTTAATCGAAATTATCATTTTTATGTAGTAGATTAGTAACCATTACTGAGAAATATGGCTTTTTAAATCCATATTTTATCTTTGGATATTCAGTCCCATCACTTTTCGAAACCGATGTAATAAAGTCAATCGTTATCATGACTGAAGTCCTTTTGAACCCACTGAACTTAGAATTATAAGACTTGATGTAAGTATTAGCATTTTTGTTGAATCAGCTTTTGATCATTTGCTTTGTGATATAAAATTGTCACTATTTTTAAGTAACAAAAATAAGTCAGTAATAGTCATGCGCTTAAATGTTGAGTATAAAACTGCTCGATAAATATTGAATGTGATAAGAATGGGGATCATTATAACACACGATTATGCATCCATCCCTCACACATAATAATTATAATTTGAGGAGGCTTTTGACTTATTAAATTAAACATTATTAACATCCAATCAAGTAAACCCCAACTATCTTAAATGATCATACTTACCTATATTACGTATTTGATGTTTTACAATACTTTCTCTTGTATTTCATTATTATAAATTAAAGAGATTTTTACAAAACTACCATATTTTCTTCAATATTTTTCCACTCTACAATATATTAAGGGTAACGAAAGGTTGTGGATGATCCTACTGATATGACGTATGCCTTCAAGTTTCCAATTAAATTTTTAGTATTGTTGGCCAAATTTTCAGCAATCTTCAAAATTAATATATTCGGAAATTGTGGAAATTATCCTCTCAAACATACTAAGTATGAAATATTGGGAATCACCTTGAAAATGTTTATCAGAAAAACCTCATTAGAACTTCAAAATTGACATCTTTCAAAAATAGTGAATAGTTTGTGGAAATGGCATTTTTAAAATTCGATCATTAACTAAAGCTGCATGACGGGACGTTCTGAAGTCTGTATGCACCAGAAATCCATCAAATTTTTGATGGCAGACGTATATTTTCATGTTGCATACCAAACCTAATATTATGGGCCAACACGTCAGCCGTCTACCTGTAAGTCCACATGGACCCCAAAAATTTGTGTTTTTGGCAAAATCCGTCTGCACTGGCAACCCAGCGACTTTTTAACGGCAGACGTGCATTTTTATGTTACAATTTTTGCCTAGTATCTGGGTTTAAAATTTCAGTCATCTACAGATGAGTCAATTTTGGATTCCGCGGATGTGTGTTTTTGGACTTCATCTGCCCCAGCAATCCAGCGACTCTTCGACGGCAGACGGCTATTTTTATGTTACAATTTTCTCCTAGCATCTTGGTTAAAAATTTCAGTCATCTACCAATGAGTTCATTTTGGACCCCCCCGGATGTGTGTTTTTGGACATCATCTGCCCTAGCGATCCAGCGACTTTTTAACGGCAGACGTGCATTTTTGCATTACACGTACATTAGCCAAGTATCATTGGCTAAAATTTCATTCATTTACCAATAAGTTGATTTTAGACCCAAAAATATGCGTTTTTGGACAGCGTCTGCAGCGAAGACCCTGCGATACTGAAGTGGCAGACTTGATTTATACGTTACCGATCAAGCCAAGTAAGATTAACCAAAATTTCACCCATCTACAAATCAGTCGTTTCTAGACCCTCAAATTCGTGTTTTTTTACTACGTTTGCACGTAACACCCAGCCACTGTGAAGTGGCAGACGAACATGGTTGAGTTGCTCATGGATGAAAGTATCATAGGCCGAAGTGGTATTCATCTACCTGTAAGTCGGATTTTCAAAGTTTTGAGTTCTGTTTCACTGTCCGCCATCTTTTAATCCGACGGCTTTAGAATGGCAGACGGAGATATATAACCACAATGAGTACTATAAAATTCAATAGTTGGTTCTTTTCTATCGATCAGTTGCCCTTTTTCTGCGCGGCTCCCAGACTATAACTATTGTCCGTGCGATGTAGCTATTAGTGAACTATTTTACTTAAATGCTAAATTTCATCTTTTAAATTGCTCCCAAGTCTACCTTTAGGTAGCGGAAGCATCGATTTCACTTTCGGGAGATTTAAAAGTTGTGGTCCCCTCTAAAATCAAACGGCTGTTGTGTTTTTACAGTGGTAAAATTTCCACTCGCATTTCGTTTTAGACTATTCTGAAAAACTTTCGTTCCGTGTCATTCTCGCTCTAGCTATCTGTCTATCTAGTACCTATGTGTGTGTGTATGTCCGCAATCCTTGTTACCAGCTTAATTTCCACAATATTCAACCGGTTAATATGAAATTTTCATGGTATGTGCGGGTTAGGGTGAAGATGGTGCCCTATGAGCTTTGTTTTTCCCAAATAAATACTTCACTCGGGGCATGCGCAAACGTAAATTCCATCAACCATCATTTTCTCACGCCACCGCGGTCCGATCTCGCTCAAATTTGGAGGATAGTTGGTAGAAGAGGTTAATTTGAGCATTTTCTAGCAATTTCAACATAATCCAATATTAGTAGCTCTTGCGTATGCGCGAATATATACTCCTTTTTAAATGAGCCTAATTTCAACAGTTTTCATCTGATTTGGATGAAATTTCCAGGGAATGTGCGGGTTAGGCTGTAAGCAGTCCACTATTAATTCCATACTTACGCGCAAACGTAAGTTCCTTCAAGCATAATTTTGTACGCTCTAGTCATCCAATCCCTCTCAAATTTGGTGCATGTTGGGGGATAATGGTTCAATTACTCCATGTTAATTTCAACATAATTGCATCATTTTCAGCTCCTGCGCATGCACGAAAGTGTATTCCGAGGAACAAGGTCTAGTTTTCATCAGATTTAAATTACATTTTCTGGTAGAGGGGCTATCTAACACAGAAATAATAAAGCATTGTGTAATCATTTGCAGCGTTTTAGTAATTCTATAAATTTTGATTTAATTTAATGAATTATCTTTGAAGATGTAGTTCAAATTGAACCAGAAGAATTAGTTTGCTTCAAGAAGTTGGAGGTTGTATATGTATATTTAAATATCATATATACATGATTGTTTGTGTTATAATTGCCTCTACCTGTAATCAGAAATGGGGGCAGGCAGAATAAATACCCAAAGGATATATTTTCCTATCTGAAGGGTTACTTCAGATAGGAAAATAGGGGAAAAAACAGAACTGCACGAGTGAGATTCAAACATCAAGTAATTTTCAATGAACTCCTGTGTTCGCGTAAACCTAAAACCCTCTAAAGAATTAATTTAGTATTTAAAAAAATCGTTCAGAGCTTTTTACGAATCTTGAATGGTTTTTCGTTGAAAAACAGTAAACTATGTAACTCAACAATTCACATATTGAACAAAATAATTAGCGGAGAAACTTCAAGACCCTCCCATGCTGATTATTTCATTAACTCAGAATGACATGGCTGATGAAGGGGTTTCGTCAAAATATCCGCCACTTGCAATTATGTGTTCATATTCTGTGCTTCAATTTCGTTTTCTAAACGAGCTTCTCCACAAAGAACTGCCTAATTTTAATGTGTTTTGTTCTTTAATGAAATTCAGGATTTTTAGCGAGTTTCAAAGCGGCTTCATTGTCAACATATAAAAGGGGTTTCCCAATGTCATCCATTAAACTCTCAATAGTCTCTTTAACCAAATAAGCTCACGAGTTGTTTCACTTGCCGCAAATATTTCGGCTTGAGTAGTGGAGATCGCTACGGATGTTTGTCGTTGACTCACCCAGTCAATTGCGCATCCAGAATAAATGCAAACTACTCCTGTTGTTGATCGTCCAGTTACTCCATCTCCTCCATAATCCGAATCACTGAAACCCTTTAGAACCCCTTTCTTGTTATCCTCAGAATATGTCCGACTATAGTGAATAGTTCCCTTATATACCTAAATATTCTCTTCGCTCTCATGCAATCTTTTTGAAATGGGTTTTTAAGTGAGCGAGACACGATTCCGACAGCATACGCCAAATCAGGTCGAGTCCCTACCATCAGGTACATGAGAGGACCCACTGCTTGGCGATACGGAAACTTAACTCCTCTTGAAAGATCTTGATATTGTTTTTCTTTTCTCTTTCCCTCGTAAACAATTAGGGTAGGAGCAGGGTTACAATCTTGCATACTAAATCGCTCCAAAATTTTCCTCGTGTAAGCTGCTTGGTTTATGGTGACAATCTTCTTCCTGATGAGTCTCAATACCAAGGAAGTATGATGGTGATTTGCAAGTGATCCTAAACTATTTTCTCAATTCATCCAAGAATCTATCTTTTAACACTGTTGAACTTACTGCCACCAGTTTATCATCAACATAGAGTGCTAGGAATATACACTCTTGTCTCATTTTAACACAAAATGTGTTTTAGCCATGGCAACTCCAACCGAAAACGACACGTTTTGTGTTAACGAAAATGTGTTGCACTTGTGTGTTGCATTTTTGTGTATCGAAAATGTGTTGCAACTATTTACAGATGATTTACGCTTATAACTGAGTCGTCACTAGAGAAATAGTACCTACTTCTTCATTTTTCATCATACGAAATTCGTTGACCATTCGTTCGAAAGCTCTCGATTCATCCAACCATATTACGTTAACTACAGCGAAGTGCGTGGCTAACAAGCTGAGTTATGAGCATGGTTATCTTAATAATTGTTTCCACACAGGTGATCATTTTCAATAATAGATATTGTGAACATGATTGCAACCGCTTGTTCATTTCTGGTAATTCATCTTATATGAATAAATGAAAGCTCATGACCAGGAGGAGGGGGGGCTGTAAAATATGCATTTTTAGTGTGAGGGCTCAAACAAAAGCTAATGTCGAGGAGGTTTCAAATATGGCGCAGGTGATAAATAGCAATTTGACATCTAGTGACAAGATACACCGCAAAATCTTAGTCATTCTTATATGCTGGTTCTACGGGTTTATGTGAAACTCGTGAGCTAAAACACATTTTCTGTTTTAATAATTTCATTCGAAGTATGTAAATAGAGGTAACCGGAGGTCCAGGGGGCTTGCCCCCTGGCGAGGCGCGGAGCGCCTATTTTCCTAATGAACAGGCATGGATCGGCATCACTTGCTTCAAATCCAATCTTTTTCAAATACTCAACAAACCTATGGCTTCAAAATCCTTTTATCACAAGTCGCGCTTTGAACTGAGCGATTGACCCGTCAGGATTGGTTTTTACCTTGAATACCCACAATGATGGTATTGGCTTTTCCCCTCTTTGTAAGGGCTTCATTTCTCAAACTTTATTTTCAGCGAATGAAGTCAATTCGTTTTGGATTGCAACTTTCCATTGCCCGCAACCAACTTAGATGGCACACGTATTTCATACACATCATCAAGTCTAAGAGTACTTCTTTCCCAAAGGCCCCATCTATCTGAATCTTCAACCTCCTCCTCTTGATTTTCGCTACTAATTAACTCATATTTGTTTTCATTCTCTTCATCTTGTTTGTCTTCATTCTGATTTTCTCTCATTTGAATCGGCGTCACCGGTACATGCACAGAATCCAAAGGTTTTTCTTTGAAAACAACACCTCTGGAGCGCAGTTTTGTTCGATATGGAATCCCAAATTCGGTATCCTTCATCATTGTCATACCCAACCTAAATTTTTCAAATTGCTTTTTTTATGAAACTTCTTCCAGAGCTGTTTTGGCACATGTGCATAGCACATACTCCCTAAGATTCTGAAGCGTTTTATTCCTGGTTTCTTTCCCATCCATAACTCGTAAGGGGATGTCCCATCTATTAGTGTAGGTCTTGTTCTGTTTAAAATATACGTAGGTGACATAATCATCTCATCCCATAATCTGGGTTACAGTGCTTTTTAGGAATCGTGAGCATGCATGATGGTTCTGGCTGTTTCAACGAGTGTGCGGTTTTCTTTCTCGCTGCATCCATTTTGTTCAGATGTATAAGGCATTGTGAACCATCGTTTGATTCCATTTTTCTCAAGGATGGATTTCACTTCAGCACTGCCATATTCACCACCTTTATCGCTTAAAAGCTGTTATATGGTATGACCAGCTACTTTTGCTTTACTCAGCATACACTTAAGTTTCTGCGGGACATCTGACTTTTCTTTCAAAAAGTACACAAACCTGAATCTACTGAAATCATCTATAAAAACGACTTAGTACCTGCATCCAAATAAAGACCTCACAAAGAGACCTCCCACTTCCAAATGAATTAACCCTCATGGTCTAGTTGCTCTCGGTCTAGTAACGAACTTGAGCCGATGGGCCTTCCTGTACACGCATGCTTCACACAGCTCAGAGTCTAGCTTGACATTAATTTTAATCTCATTCGCGAAAATAGACTTCACATGACTTTTGTTTTGGTGCCCCAACCGCTCGCGATAAAGTTGAAATTGGTTTTGTTTAAGAATCGTTGCATTGCTGGTATAAATTCTTGGTCTGCATTTTTAACTTGTACAAGCCACCATAACGTTCCCTTGTCCCAGTCACAACGCACCGTCCATTTACATCTAACTTACACATCACCTGTACCGAAGAAAACTTACTGTCCTTATTCTTGTCCTACGCAGAGGCGAAAATAGGTTCTTCTTAACTTCAGGCACCAACCAAACATCAGTCATTGGAAGGCTTACCATCTACAATGGTTTCGAGATCTAAATTTCCCTTATCAGTGGCTCCAACCGTTTGGCCATTAGCTGTGGTCACGTTTTGTGGAACACTAAAAGCTTCGAATGGCTGATCGAGGTCCATTCTAGATGTGATGTGATTTATAGCTCCATTGTCTACGTACCACGCATTCGGGTCACACTCAGTTGAAAAAACTTCATTGCTTTCTACAACCAACGTGGCTGAGTTTACTCTTAGGTCTTCATTCTTCTTTGGGGGCCAGCCATCCGCTATCCATTTCTGACAGAATCTTATTATATGACCTGGTTCTCTACAATAATTACACGTAAACGTATGTCCTTTGTTGAAATCCCTGCGACTATATGCTTGAGCACCAAGTACTTCAACCTCTTCATCTGCAGCATCTTCTTTGTTCTTTGAAGCACATTCAAAAGCGCATAGCTAAGCCGTAAGATTCAACATTTCTCTGAGCCTTTTCCAAAAGCGTCCAGCTCGACTCGAAAGGAAAAAACGTATCAGGCAATGTGTCGAGAATTTCGCAAACCAGACACAACTCTGGTAACATACAGGTCTTGTCAATCTCAATTTCAGTCTTTAATTCACACCAAATATTCTTCACCTTGCTTATACGTGTAGCTACATCATCTGTGGCCTCTCTCTTAAGGCGAAAAAACTTTATACATAAATCATACGCCTTATCTTCATTCACTCCACCAAATAATCTGTGCAATTCTTGCCAAACCTCAAAAGCTGTATGGTAACGCATGATCACTTCACAACCTCTTCAGTTATATTCGCTATCATGAATATCAGGGTATCACTCTCAATCTTCAAATATTTCTCCAACTTCCCTTGCCCAGCATCCGACCCGCGAAGCAGCAAGCGAGGAAATTCAAGGCATGGAAATAATGTTAGTAACTGGGCGAAAAAGTGGAGGATAAAAATGAAGGCAACTAAATCAAACCTAACTGTGTTCACATATAAACGTAAATCCACAGTTCCCCCCGTGGAAATGGAAGGGTCTACCCTTGAATTGAAAACTCACGTCAAATATTTGGCATGACAATGGACCAAAGACTTTCATGCAAAAATCATGTTAGTTATATAGCTGCGGGAATCCGCCACAGGATTGGTGCACTAAAACCAGGTTGATGAATAGCGCATAACTTGTCGGTTGTGGGGTAAACTCCAAGTACTTGATGAGGAACTGACTGAAGTACAGTATAAGCCAAATTTCGCTCCACGTACGACAAACGGTTCATCTCCTGACTGGTTCATCTCCTTTCTAATCATAGGAACATCCCTAACAATATATCTGAAACAGTAAAAATCTTATGTTTATAAGGTAACTAAATAACATCGATTTCATGGCACCGACTATTGAATAATTTCCATTTCTCTATTTTATGCTTATGATAATTATAATCTCGAGCAGGTATCTACCTGCCAAGGTAGTTGTAGAAAGTTAACCGAAGTAGATGAGACTTTTACAAATAGACCAGTTGCCATAGCAATATACAATCACTGATAAACCGGACACGGAACATCCACGTAAGGCCCTCAACATGGTCGAACATCCTTTTCATATCAAGATGAGAATTAGGTAGAAATAAGAGAGAGGCGAAGAAGTTATGAAACCCTCGTTAGACGATGATAGCATCATAAAGAGTTGGTTAAGGCCTCCCACTCATGAAGAAGATTGGCTCAAGCGAAGGGGGGGATGGCTTCAAATGTCGCCTTTAATAAGGTAACGAACACCCAGGCAGTAAAAGCACCGTAGGGGTTGTAAAGATATCCCCCAACCTCTACTAGCGTCAAATAATTTGCTACCTATTTCTTGGATCCCTCTCGAGATCACCTCACTGAATTTAATAAGGTATGTTTTCCGTAGCGTGTGTTTCGGGAAGGCGTGGTGTTTTTCAATCGGTGGGTAGTTACTTGATAACAACAGTAGGAATGTAAAGTTCCCAGAGGGCTACCGAAAAACCACAGCATCCTTACGACGGTACGCCACAGACGGATTGTCACAGACATACTGAATTGTGAATTGGATCACTCACCCTAATTATGTTCCCTAGTTATGTTATGTTTAATTATGTTCGATGTTCCTATAACTAAAATCAATGCATCGATCTGATCAATATAGGCATCGCCTGGAGAGGTGTGGGACTGGATCCCCCCCCCCCCCTCCCTCGGAATTTAATCGTATTCTTTCACAAATCCTGAAGGGTCTGGAAAAAACTGAGTCATTTTTTGATGATATCGTTATACATGGTTCAACATTAAACGAGTGTATACAAAATCTCCAGGCCTGCCTTCAAAGACTTACAGAATACGACTTACATGTTAACAAACAAAAATGTCAATTCTTTAAAGATAAAATTGAATATCTAGGTCATGTTGTGTAACTCAATAAGATATCAAAGTCTCCGGCTAAAATACGGGCCATCCAAGAGATGCCTCGTCCTTCTAATGCAGACGAGGTTCGGCAATTCCTTGGTTTTGTCACGTACTAATCAGTGTTTGTTCCAGATTTGCCAACCTTGTCATGTCCACTGCGGTGTTTGTTAAGGAAAAATGAACCATGGCTATGGACATCTACTTATGAATCAGCATTTGAAAAATTGAAAGCTGAACTTTGCAGTGACCGGGTTTTGATTCCATTTGACCCAACATTGCCTCTCATATTGACCACAGACGCTAGCCCATCTGGTATAGCTGCAGTCCTAAGCCATTGTATTCAAGGAGCAGAAAGACCAATAGCATATGCTTCGCGTTCACTCTCTAAATCAGAAAAAAACTATGGTCAACTTGACAGGGAGGCGCTTGCAATCATATACGGAGTTACCCATTTCTATAACTACTTATTTGGCAAACACTTTCTACTAATAACAGACAACCAACCGCTGTCCTGTATTTTTCATCACAACAAGGCACTTCCACAGATGACTTCTGCTCGGTTACTCCGATATACTTCCTTTCATTCAAGTTTCGACTATTCAGTTCAATTTAAAGCATGGAACGAAAATTAAAATGTTGATTTTTTATCTAGGGCTCCAACAGATCACAGTAGTTATTCAATGGATGAATTCCTTGGAGATGAAGTCAACCAGATTTACTCTCAAGTTATTTTCCAGATTTCAAGCGGTCAAATCACTGCCGAAAATGTAAAAAAAGAAACGGAAAAATACCCAGAACTCAGCAAAATTCTTACCAACCTCAGTAATAAATCAGAAGATTCGGAATTCACATTAGCAGGCGGAATTATATTTCGAAATGATCTTGTTTTCATGCCGCATAGTTTACCTTCAAAAATTCTTGAAGAACTCCATGAGACCCATTTAGGGATAACCAAAATGAAACAACTTTCACGTCATTATGTTTATTGGCCAAATATTGATAAAGACATTGAAAGATTAGTAAAAGGGTGTGAAAAGTGCGCTCTCAACCAATAAAGTCCTGCGAAAGCACCAATTCACCCATGGGACCCACCACAGGATAACTGGGAGAGGATTCACATTGATTATGCTGGACCTTTTGAAAATCAATTTTTCCTCATGCGCGTGGACGCGAAATCAAAGTGGGCTGAAGTTAAAATTCTAAAAGATGCACCCACTAGTTCTACCACTATTACCTTGTTGGAACAAATTTTTGCTTCCCACAGCTATCCACAAACGATTGTGTCTGACAACGCTTCCATTTTTCGCCGTGAAGAATTCCAGACATACTCTGCAACAAACGGAGTGTTCCAAAAGTTCATTGCGCCGGGTCATCCAGCTACAAATGGCCTAGCGGAACGCGCGGAACGCCATATTCAAACTTTGAAACATAGGATAAAGGTAAAGGTGGCTTCAGATGATCCTACCCCGATTCAAGATAAAGTTCAGAATATCCTATTTCGTTACAGGGGAACTCCTTTAATATGTGGGAAGTCCCCAGCTGAATTGTACCTCAACAGAAAATTTCGTATTCGGCTTGACGCTATTTTTCCAAACAACCCTAAACCATCTCAACTAGCAGCGATTCCGGCGAGATCTCTTTTAGAGGGGGAGAGAGTACAAGTCAGATTCTACACTGACAACAAAAATGTTTGGCACTTTGGGAAATTTTCGAAAAAACTAGGGGAACGTCATTACCTTGTCACACTAGACTCTGGAAGGACATTAAAAAGACATGTGGACCAACTCCGAGGGACACTTGTGCAAAAACCCAAGAAAAGTGTGACATTTGGACCCACCTACTCTTACGATATTCCACGGGCCCAGAACTCTCCGTCAGTGATGACTGAAGCCCAGCGACCTTCGACTTCGATGAACCTACCAACACAACCATCCTCATCGGCCACTACAACCACCTCATCACACAGTCGACCACAACGAGAGAGAGGCTAGCCTCAGCGTTTTCGCAACTTGCCCAAAACATTCAACTTACCATTAGGAGATTCGGAATAAGTGGGGGAGACTGTGATGACGACTTGAATATTATTACCTTGCTAGGTATTAACTATGCCAACAGTTGCAGTTAGTGATCATATAGACATTCAAATTATTATTACCGTGATGGCTGTTCGATTTACTACTAATTTGGCTCGTTTTCCTTTTGTATTAGTTCTCACGTTTATATTAAAGTTTAATAATATTTTATGTGCGTGCCTCCTTCAACTACGAGCAGAAAAGACATTTATTTGGCGACGAGTGAAAAAAAAAAGACAATTTGTGCATATTGAGCAACATTTCTACATTCGCAAATCTATTCTATCTACCGTGAGCTTATATTTCAAGAACTGGTAAGGAAAGACGAACCTAGGGTACTTATCGATACAGTACATGTCCATTATTGGAGATACCTGAATACCCATTCAACTTCAAAATGGACGCTGAACAATTCAAATTACTACTTGGCGCATTGCAGGAACAACAGGCTTCGCTTTTTGCTCAACTCACAGCTCAACTACGTCCAGAACCCACCGCAAACGCCCCGGCTAATTTTTCCAGCTTTGTACCATTCGAAAATTTCGAACCCAAACGCTACAAGTAGAAAAGACATTTTAAATACTGAGACGAGATTAAGTGGGAGAGACTGTTCTGTTCCAATATTATTATTACTGCCAAACGTTGTCACACCTACCTTCATTATAAATATTATCTTTAGACACAAATAAAATCACTGTTCTGTGCTAAAATTGTCCATTGTTTCAATCATATACAGTACGAAATACAATGTGGCTCACAACGTGAGTACTAATCTATATTTTTTGGTTTATTATGTCCAATAATGAACCTTTATAATCGACAAAAAAAAGCCCTCCCCCTGAAAATTTGTTGGTTTACGTTTCAAGATGCGTAGAATCCAAAAATCAAATTTTTAAAAATCCGTCCGTCCGCCGTCCTCAGCTTGGCTCGAAAACCATCCACAACTCAAGACGTGCACCTTCAACCACGAACGACAGTAGTTTTTGTTTACATGACTTGACGTCGAAGCTCTTGAATAACTCCATCACCCATTCTTACCACAGGTTATATCGATTATTAGATGTTTTTTTTTTTTTTTTTTTTTTTTTAATTGAAAGTGGGTTGAGGTCGCTGTGTAGTTAAGGAGTTACACATACCTACTCAAAACACCATCATAGGTATCGTTATCTAGTTGAGTACGAGTAGGTACATAATATGATGCTTATACACAAACTAAGGAGTCATGGGGAGCCGAGAGATTAAATAAACTTCGTGGTGGGAACTCAGACTGGACTGTGAAAATATTCCGCGTAAATTTATATTGTCATCACATCCCAACGCTTTCGTTTAACACCCGTTACAGATTTAAACCACTGTGTAAAATGTTCAGCCTTTCCATGAGATGAGGTTGATTGGCATACTTCGTTCACTGACATCCCCGATTAATAAGTAAACTTCTTGATTGGGAACATAGGTGAAAATATTTTGTTCTTCTTTTTCAGGTGACACTTGCCACTGAACTTGGGAAAGTAGTGACGCAAATGCAGCTGGAAAGATCAGAAGTTGCATTTTATCTTTTTACAAGTGGAGAAGACTTCGGGTGAGTTCTGTACGTTCATATTTGTTTTGAATTGTCATTATTAGCTTCTATGAAACGAACGCATAGATCTTCCTACCGGAACGCTAAAAAATGCATTTAATCCATCAATATTGTGTACGAACTCTTTATAGTTGGTAGACAGATTACGCTGATTATTTTCCCATCATTTATATACTCGTAGGTAGGAACTAAATAAGCCTTTATAACCAGCTACCATCGATTGACTTTCCAGACAAATAACATCATTGAGAGACAAAGATGAAATGCTATTCTAATTTTCAAATTGTGGTTGTGACTTTCTGTCCTTAAATCCTTTTTTATTTGAAAGTTTATTGTTTAAATTGTTCAAGAACAGAAAGTCATTTTTTTAAAGTGTCGAAATAATAATCGCTCCCTCCGTATCTACTTGGAAATTCTCTAGTTATGCTTATTTTTTAGTTTCATTATTTTATTATCATGAATAAATAAACTCATTACTTCACGTCATACAAGGAGCTGCTCCGCCCGATTTTACGCTTGAGCGAACTTACTAAATAATATGCTTCATGACAAAGTCATCTAACCACCTTTTAGAAGGGTGACAGATTAGCCTCAGATTACCCTCAGCATATCAGTGTGCCTCCTAACCTTGTCTCTGTATTGAACGTGTCCCAAAACCGTTCTATTACGAACAGAAACGAAAATTGGCTCCATCAGTTGTACAGTATGTCTTCATATCATTTACTTGTATTCCAGATGCCCGAAAGGCGCTCCATTTTTTACTTTTAGTTTTAAACTATGAAATAAATATTTTTTGAAAAAACTAAAAATTTGTCTCATTCTGTGGACATCATCCCTTAATGAGCAAAAAAACAGTTTCATCAATGCCATATCTAAGCAACCCTTCTAAATGGTGGGAAGACGTGAAGATGGGAAGAAGTGGATTTCGGAGTTCCCATTGAGGAATTTTCAAGTATTTCTGCTTTGCAAATCCAACAGGGTAGACTAAGTTTTCATATGTCAATGAAGTTCTCAGTTTGGTAAGGAGTAATATGACTCGATTTTACTGTTCTTTGGATCAACTTTGAATTAACGCCTCAAGTCGATCCCTGTATTTGAGTTGGTAGAGTAGAGACTCCTACATACAATGCATATTCATTAAGTATATTTGAATCTCTGGCCAGCTACCTGATTGTTCGATGACATGGGCTTCGGAACTATTCTTTTTCTGTTTTGCCATAAATTTTTGAATTAGATAATTCATTGGGTTGCAGGAGAAATCTAACATCGAGATTCGACATAACGAATCAGGCGCTGGATAACTTGAGCAGTTGGCCCACAGTGACCGTACACACCGCTGCTGGAACCAGTCTGGTTTTCAATGACAGCAAAACATTTATGCACCACCTTCAATTATTCAGGTAAAATTTTCACCCATAATGCATGCAATACTTGTGAGCTGTGCCAAACTATAATCGACTGATTTAACATCCATTTCCTTAACCCTGGAATGGAAACGACACCCGAAGGGTGCTTAATGGAGACGTCAGGTGTAACTTTTACACCTGTTGGAAATCAGCTAAATTCAGCTGATTTTGCCGACGCTGCCCAGGCCACAATTCTCAACCGATTTTCGAGATTTCTTTGTTCGATCCCGATTTCGGACTAGTTGTGCAGCAAACTTCGTAAATTTTGAATTCCTTCATGGAAGAGGGAGAATGGAGGGGGTACAGACGAAAAAACGTGGTTTTTTTTTCCAACAAATTTTGTCGACGCCACCCAGGCTATAATTCTCAACCGATTTTCTTGATTGTTATTTCGTTTGATTCCAATCATAGTCTAATTGTGCAACAAACCGAGGGAATTTCGGATTTGCTGTCGGGATGGGGGGTGGAGGTTATAGTTACCGATTCTTTCAAGCACAGCCCAAGCTACGAATCTGGACCGATTTTCCCGATTATTGTTTTGTTCCAATACGAATTCGATATAGTTTCAGAAAGAATGTCAGGAGTTCCAAATTTCATTATGGAAGGGAGTTGAATGAAGAGGGTATAACTGATAAATCATGGTGTTTTAACAGTTCTTGTCCTATTTTCGTGATTTTTTTTTTTTTTTTTTTTTTTTTTTCTAACTATGAAATAGGTCTAGTTTTGGATCGTATATTAGGAGTTTAAAATTTCATTATGGAAGGGGGTGAATGGAGGTACCTAGTATTACTGATAAATCATGATGACGTTTTAACAATCTTGTCAGGTAGTCGTGGTTTTGTCTTTTTTGTACTACCTATGAATTCGGTCTAGTTTCGGAAAATATGCCAGGAGTTTCAAATTTCATAGTGGAAGAGGGTGAATGGATGGGGTAATACCTAGTAGTAAATCATGTTTTAACCATTCTCGTCAGATTACCCTGTTTTTTATTAATATTATTTATTTTTTCATTATTATTATTATTTTTTATTTTTATTTTTTCAAATTATGATTTTGGTCTAGTTTTGGAAAATATGTCAGGAGTTTCAAATTTCGTGCATGAATTTTTATGATGGAAATCTACTGTCGGTGGAGGGGATTAATGGAGGGAAGGGTGATTCTGGGAAGTCATAATATTTTTGTTATTTCTCTTATTTTAACTCTCACCAAAATTACATAGAACCCATTCATAGAGACGTCCCTGTAACATGCATTGCTTACCAATACATATTTTACTTATTACTTTCAACTTTTCACATTACCGTTACGGTACAGTCCGTAAAAATTAATGGAAACAACTCACGAAAACATGAAATCTTCATATTTTTGCGGTATTTTTCCATGTCACCATCTATTTACCAGAAATACATCTTCTGTGGCCACTAGAAAGACTTTAATCACGATGAAGTAGAAGAAGAATGTATTATGTTATTTTTGATTAGTGTTCGTTATTTTTCGATTTGTCGTTCAGCTTATTTTTGGCATTCTTTTTGCTGTTTCTTGCCTAAATTTGTCGTGCAAAATGGATATTTCACCGAAAAAACGTTCCTAAATCGCTATACTTAGTCAATATTCCTTGAATATTGAAGCAACGATTGAATATCAAGCGAATTTCATATTCTGGCAAAAGAAGACTGCACCACGAAAATCACTATGATTAGCAACCTGATACACTTTAGTCCCACGATGTGAAAATCAAAGAACAGTTCAAAAAACTAATACCTACATAGAATCGATGCCAAACCGAGTAAATGAAGTGATAAAAATAAGTGAGGTCACATTAACTTTTAAAATGCCATTAAAATAAGTATAAATGCAAATAAATTTAGAACTTGTCGAAAAAATAAGATTTTGCGTTTTGTTGAAGTGGTTTCCATCAATTTTCACGGTAGGTACTGTATTTATGAACTTGTGAAAAACTGCAGATATTTACAAAAAATAAATAAATAATAATAATAATAGAAATAGACAAATAAATTTAAAAATAAATATACCTATAAATAAAAAGAAATTACAGTCGCTTATCTTTGCAGCAGGAAAGGATATAACTGTAAAACAACGTGAAGCCCAACACAACTGATGAAATTGAAATAATGAGAATTCACAGCATATACGAGAAAAAGGTAAAGGCGGATGGGTGTGGGGAATTTAAAGGACGGATGAACGGAACACGAACCTAGGATCGCATCCGTTCGATCAGCTTCCCCCTCCTCCTCCCATCATGAAACCTCATTTCATGTAATTTCGCCCATTCAAACCTCGGGCTTGAAGTTCCGAGAAACATTTCCAATACGTGCTGTCCTTTTGACACCACAAAGAGGGAGTGAAATGTAAACGTGGTGTACAAATTAATCGTTCTACATCTACCTTATTGGGAACGTTGTAAAAAGTTCCCGTCATACAGCATGATCGTATGAGCGAATTTTCACAAACCACCTTTCGCATTAGGTATATAATATGGTAAATTGGATTGAAATTTGAGCAACTTGAGTACAGAGAAATTGTGCAAAGAGTGTGTGGGTCAGAAGTGAAAGGTTCTTCTTTGTTTGAGGAAAATGGCCATACAGTGACGGTAAACTCAGAACGCTATACGGTCGTGATCCGCGATGATGTCTCATCTAGATTTTACCCCGGCAAGCTGATCGAATTTTCGGGGAATTTGGAATTATACTGCTGATTGTCCCCTATCAGTTTTGTTATTCGCAAATCAATATTCCGCTCAGCGCAAACGCAAACTCTATTAAACATCATCTTCTCATGGCCTAATCGTGCAATCTCTCTCAAATTGGTAGGGTATTTGGACAATGATGATTTGATGACTCCAAATGATTTTTATCACAATCGTATCATCAATATCTACTGCGCATGCGCGAACCTCAAATCGTTGATGTAAGCATAGCTTCCACAGTTTTCATCATTTCAATGAAAATGTCTGGGATTGTACAGTTTAGGCTGGTCAGTGCGTACTTCATCACTCCCGAGGCATTCGTTGTCGATATCAGCTTACTTCTAGAATACAGCTTGAATACAGTTGACAATACGAGAACATCAGGTAATGATGGAAACCATTTCAGTGAGGCATTTTTTGTACTGAAGAGCCCCGCTCTGGGATAAATCGAGGGCTAAATCGGGTGTCCGCCATTCGATGTCACGTGGGGAAGATCAACTTGCCGGGGTAAAATCTAGGTGAGACATCACCAGGGATCACGACCGTTTAGCGCTCTGAGTTCACCGTCACTGTATGGCCATTTTCCTCAAAAAATAAAAACCTCTCACTTCTGACCCACATACTCTTTGCTGTGCAAAAAAATTTGGATCAGATGAAGGAGAACATTCGGCAAGAATTCCATTAGATACCATGCCAAAAACTGGAGAGAGTGATGATAAACTTGTCCCAGAGACTCGTACAGTGTAAAGAAAATGGTGATCACCTTGTGTGACGTATAATTTTAGGTTCATAATTGTTTCTCTTTAATTAGCTAATCTTTATAATTAAGAGAATTATTTAAAATTTAATCTTCCTAATTATAAATAATAACTGCCTTTGAGGACATTTATATCGGTTACTCGTAAGAGATTCGTTCCAGTTTATTTATGTTGGCGCTAGCCACTCATATCTGCACCATGATTAATTGCGAACTTCAGAAGATTTCAGATGTACCGCGATCCTCTGATAGTATGAAGCATGAAGTTTATATAATTATGTCAAATTATAAATAATTCTTGAATGTATCGAACCCTCGAAGAGGGGGAAGGCTGACCGAAGCGCAACTGGCACCACAGAGTGGAGGCTAGATTTAATTTGTTGGTTGGGAGAGATGTTTTGGTGGTTGTGTGGGCAGAAAATTCCTATTTACGAGATGTTCCCGCGGAATTGTTGACTCTGTGGAATAATCCACAGTTTTTACAAGATAAAATCGATCTTGGGGGTGCCGGGACGAGTTCTGTGTGAGAAAATCGATAGGTACCACCAACCAGTTAATACGACAATTAGGAGTGTAAGGAATAATTTATTCGCGTCATTTATTCGCGGAAAGAGCTCGAAATTATTGCGATTAGACTTGAGGGCTGCGAGGATGAGGGTAGACCAAGCATCTGCATATAAATGGGGAGTCAAATCACCCTGTCACTCATATCCCCGGCTTGGCAGGAATCTTTCCGCTATACATCGCCGATAGCCGCTGCCCCGAATGTCTATCAAACGTGTAGAACGGAAGTTAGTGGATGCAAACAGCTAGTAGCACCAAACGAATAAGTAGTTTACGTAGTACACTAACGACTCAAGGAGACCCGAAAAATGGAGAATAGCACGATTAATGAATGTGTCTACTTATTACCCAACTTTTCGTAGAATAGGGAGTATTACAGCCGTCGGCACGCCGGCTTTTGGGGATGAGGATGCATTTTCTTTGCGTTTCATAGGATGTAGAACACGTTTACTCATTTATTTATGGACAAATTTTGTGCTCATTACTCCTCCGAAACCGATGCACAGGGGCCTGAATATGATTTTTTGGCTGGACAAAATTATTGAATTGTTGGCTCTATCTTACAGGAAACTAGCCGCGTTACCCGCCCGATGGGCGGGCAAATGGTCGGTGTATCGATGCGTGAGGCTTAGCGGAAGAAGCGTATAGGCGTATTGGTGGTAGAACACATTTTATTAATTTAACAAAATAAACTGGAGGGCAAGGAAATAGTAATGAAAATGAAAAAGGGTATAAGGTGCGGGGTTGGAGGATGATGATTATAACAGGGGCTTATAATTTTGATTCATAATGCTTCAATTCAAAAATTAGGCGATGTTTCTTAATTTGTATCTGTTCCTCTTCTTCATTAGTGGCCTCCAATTCTCTTTCAACGGACGCTATGATGTCGTTGTGCATCATCCTTCTCAGTAGATGACGTCATAAGTGCAAGCAGCTAACTCTGCAGACAGTTGCTGAAACATCGAGTTTTTTCTTCTGCCAATATCAGGTTTCTTGTTAGGCATATTGTACTTTCGCGGAAAACCCCGTTCAAATTCAACATCAACTAATGTTTGGTTGAGCTGCAACAATCGGTGTCATGTTGAACAGTCGCAGTCATGTTGCTATGCACTCCCTAAAAACCAAGCAATCGGGTTGCGAAACCGGTTACCCGTGCGTTGAACGGACTCTCATGTACATGTAGGAAAGAGCCCATAGTTTTTATTCGTTACCCGATGTCCCAGAGAGGCACCTATCAAATTTCAAATTTCTAGGATGAATAGTAGTGAATTTAGCTAAGTTAGCTGATCTGGTTGTAACCCGTCATTGCATTTGTCTCCTTATGTCCTAGCGGAGCTCCTTGTCAAATTTCACATTCCTTCCCCGTGCCATCCCGATCATTTTGAGAGAAACACCGTTCGAATCCGTCCACATGTTTGAGCGTGAAGGTGTTACGCTGATTCCGAATATACCCCTTGCTTCTATACCTAAAATGGCTGCTTAATGCGTATTTCGTGAAAAAACCTCCAATGTAACACGTTTTTTAAGAAAATTTTCAAATTTCCCTTACAAATACAATTCAAAACGATTTTCGTTGCAAAAGAGAGTTATAGAGAATAAAATTCTGCGTCGATTAACCACCAGAAATTCCTGGATTGATTGATTTATAAGAGAGTAATTTTATTTCAAAGTTTTCAGTACTCGACAAATACAAGTTATTCGGAAGATAAGGATAAACATTTATATTTAATCGAGCTTCTTATTGAAGGAAAGTTGTAGATGATTCAATTATGTGTCGATTGACCACCAATTTGTTTTATTTCCCCCCAAAAATGTCAGAGTTATGGTGTTTCAAATTTTGAGAAAAACCTTTTTTCCACTTAAATGCCACATCCCCAGGACAGAAAACCATCTTTTCGAGGAGCGAGTTATTTCCACGCATAGCAACAAGAACTGATGAGAGGCCACATCAATGTGTGAATGTAAATATGCTCGTTGACAATGCTTGAGTGATTCTTATAGTTTCATATGGTTCAGTTTTATAGTTTATTTATTTATTTTGTTTGGAGATGTTTACAAGGGTATCATATCACGCTTCCATCTGCAAAACTCTGCAGCTGAAATAAATTTGTCAGTAAAGTATAATATATAGGTATGTTGAACGCAAGTAGGAATGAATTATGATGTCCTCATTTGTGCGAAAGGATCAGTCTAGTATAAAAGAGGAAAAGCGGGGTTTCCTAAAAAATTTAAAACACCATAACACTCAATTTTTGGGGAGAAAGATTTAAAAAAAAAGGTGGTCAATCGATGAGATTAAATGCTTAATTCCATCTCTTAAATTGCTCCTAAGTCTACCTATAGGTTGCAGAAGCATTGTTTTCGCTTTTGAGAGATGGAAAAGTTATAGTCTCCAAAAAATCAAACGGTTGTTGTTTTTATACAGCAGTAAAATTTCCTCTCGCATTTTATCATTTAGACGAATCTGAAAAACTTTTGTTCCATATCTTTCGGTGTGTGGGTGTGTACCTATGAGTGTGTGTGTCTGCGTGTGTATATTAGTGCTTTGTCTTAGGACAGACACCGATTCCTGCCTGATCCGTGTTGGACGTCTGGCGGTACCTTGGAGTTGACTTCATGGGTGTGACCACTATAGCCGCAAGCCGTGTAGACCTTGGTGGAGCATTAGCTCGTGTTACCAAGGCACTATTGAAGCCACTGCAGATGCTGCGCCTCCTTTGCACGTACTTACTGCCAAAGTTAACCTATGGGTTAGTCTTTGGCAGGCTTACTGTGGGAAGGCTACACTAGCCACCTCGGTGAGGTGTTCGAGGAGTAGTCGCTGGACATTAGACACCTTTGCCTTGCCTGTCGGGGTAAAAATGAGAATCTATATCATGTGTCCCAGCAGTGTCCTCGTACTCGCGGTGGCCGCATTTTACGTTGACGCGGTTACCAAAAGATAGCAGGCGCTTTGTCATCCAGAGGTTGGGATGTTGAAAGGGAGAGACTATATCACATGCCAAGTGACCGAGGAAAGAAGCCGGATATCGTTGCCGTCAAGCCCTATGGGTCTGCAATAGTCTTGGATGTCCAGGTTGTCAGTGGCAGCATGGACAAGGAGCAGACCTGGTGGGCAAAAATAAACAACTCTAATAGTAATGATCTATGGCGAGCGATTTCCGAGCTAAAAGGAAAGGCGACCATAACATCTGGGTCATTGCCGCGACCGTGACAGTGCGAGTTGTGGTGCAAGAAAAGCGCCACGGAGTTCCTCGAGTTGAACATCTCGGCAGGAGTGCTCCGCGGTATCACCACCCGCGTCCTGAGGGGTTCGTACTTGAACTGGTGATAATTCTATAGGGGCATTTCCTTTCATCCCATTCTTCCTCCTCATCCTTCTGCAACTTCCCTCACCCCTAGAGCCGGTGTCGGCTAAACCTGGGTGTCCTCCCCACTTCTTTTATTCATTTATTTATTTTCTCATGTTAATAGTGTGCCCCCTTCGCCTTTGAGGGGCATTTTCTGAAAAAAAAAAAAAAGTGTGCCTGTCGTGTCCTCAAATCCATATAACAAGCTTAATTTCCACAATATTCAACCGGTTCTTATGAAATTTTCATGGCATGTGCGGGTTAGGGTGAAGATGGTCCCCTATGGGTTTCGTTGTTCCCAAAACAATACTTCACTCGGGGCATGCGCAAACGTAAATTCCATCAACCATCATTTTCTCAAGCCACCGTTGTCCGTTCTCGCTCAAATTTGGAGGATAGGTGGAAGAGGTTAATTTGAGCATTCCCTGGCAATTTCAACGTAATTCTATCATTAGTAGCTCTTGCTTATGCGTGAATATGTATTCCTTTTTAAACGAGCCTAATTTCAATAGTTTTCGTCTGATTTTGATGAAAGTTTCAGGGAAAGGGCCGTTTAAACTGTGAATGTTTGTGTTTTCATACTTTTCAAATCATTACTTCATTCTGCGCATGTGCAAACGTAAATTACGTCAAGCATCATTTTTTCACGCCCTAGTCGTCGAATCTCGCTTGAGTTTGGTACATGGTTGAGGAAAAATAATTTGATTTTTCCATCTTATTTTCAAAGTTATTGGATCATTAGTAGCTCCTGTGCATGCGCGAACGTGAAATCCCAGGAACAAGGTTATTTTCTTGTTTTTATCAGATTTTGTTACATTTTCTGGGAATGTGCGGGATAGGCTTTAGATTGTCCTCTACCAATTACATTTTCTCAAATTATTACTCCTTTCTGCGTATGCGCTAAAGTAAATTACTTCAAGCATAATTTTCCCCGTTTCCTAAACGACAGATTTTGAAGTTTTACGGTATAGTCTACATCTTGATTGACTTTATTTTGCTATGGAGTTTTCGTAAATATTAAAACCAATTCAATGATCTATATTTATTTCAATTTCAGTAGGTAGGTACCTACTTACATCAACATCGTTATACTGAGAACTAGTAAAATGTAGATGTTTTAATTTATTGCATTGATTTTCCCTCTGCAGGTGCCCATATCCACGCAGGCATATTGATGTCAACCTACGGATCTACAATTTGAAATGGACCTCCTTTTTACTATCACGAATTTAATATCAGTGCACATTGATCAGCTGTGGGGCCTCTGAGCCTAAATTGTTGTTAATCGGCTGATGATACTGACACTTGAAATGTAGCTCCTTTTTGGAGATTTGGAATACAATTACAAAGTTTGGAGGGACTCAGATCAGCTTCGGAACCTCTGAGGCTAATTTCTTTCCTAATCGACTCAAGGTGCTGTTATTTAGATAGAGCTCCTTTGGGACTCCTCGGAAACGATTCCGAGGTATGGAGGCGAACTGATCAGTAGAGCGGCCTCTGATCCTATATTCTTTCCTTACCTATCGACCTTTTTTTAACATTTACTGTGGGGCGTAAAATGACGGGTTCTTCGAATTTTAAGTGTTCATCCTTTTGGGAGGTACGATGCGCCATGCTCTGATCATATATTACATACGGGGTTTAATAACGTTCGATCAATTTTCTGCGTAGAAGGGCTATCTAACACAGAAATAATAAACCATTGTGTAATATATTTGCGTTTTAAACTATTTCGATTAAATACATTTCTAATTGTTTTGGTTGATGTAACTCAGTTATTATTTTTCAGAATTAAATAGTATATCATTTCAATTTCAGCCTCCCAAAAGTCGCAAATTTTAAGCCCCCCCCCCCCCCCCCCTGCTTTTTTTTTGAGATATCGTGAAACGTGGAGAGCGGTGAAACCGAAATTTCGATATCTTATTCCGTTCTCTGATTAGAGCTGACGAACCAAGAAGAAGCGCAATTTTTTTTCTAAAATTACCTATCTTCAGAAAAAATTCAAGAACAGAATAAGATATGGCAATTCTGGTTACACCATCGTGTTCAGCAATGAAAATCTTTAAAATGTGGTGCTATCCAATCCCTTTGGTTGGTCCAAAAATTATTGCATTTTTTTCCTGATTTTTATTTATTTTTTAATTTTTATTTATTTTTTTTATTTTTTATTTTTTTTATTTTTTATTTTTTTTATTTTTCTTAAAATTTAGTATCAGGCACCCAAAAACGCTCTCCAAGTTTCACTCCGATATCTCAAAAATTGTGGGGGAAAGTTAGGGGGGGACGCCTTGTGTAAGGAGATAAACTTCTTTACGAGGCTCATTGTAGAATACTCTGACTTGAGTGTTGACTCACTGTAAAATACAAACAAAAACATGCGAAAACCGTGATGGAAACACACACAAAACTGCATATCTCCCCCCCCCCCCCCCCCCCCCAACCCTCTCATCACCCTATCAACAATTCTCACTGAGTGTCCTTCTCCCTAATCATCTTATAACCTAAAGAAGAGACAATTTTAGAATATATGTGATCACTCGATGGATGTTCGTGACTAGCTGGCGTTTCCAGACCAACGCTATTACACTAATGGTGGTCTCCGATCATTTCGTCAGGTACAGCAATACATTCTCATCTGCTTGTCACTTGACGACATGAACGCAATCATGAGATCGAAAGCTAACCGTCGCTACCTAAAGAGTTGACGAACTCAATTAATTATTTCTAGTATCATAACAATGCCGCCTGATGTCGACCCTCAATAGGGACTCGAGCCGCTAAATTGATTCCCGTGGCGTACTTTCCAATAGTCACCAAACCCTAATAGCCCTACAATTGGTATTAGCATCATCGCTCTTTCTTGCACTTGTTGATGTTTGTTTCTGTCAAAAAGGCAAGTCCTCATTTAGGAGCAAGAGATTGGTCGAACAGGTCATCCAGTTCCTTAAAAATTCACATAGGTATTAAAATAAACTAAAAACAATACCCTTTCAATTCAAAGTCTGAAACTGCAGATTTTTGAAAATTACCACTACAATGAAATGAACAAATGTATTCAATTGTGTATGAACTCGGGATTTTAACTTTTAGTGTTCAGTAACAAGGAAACCAGAAATGGGGGCTCATTATTGGACCATTTGTGAGTTAGGGCGATTTTCTTGCATTTTAGTTGTGTTACAAATTACAACCCTTAAGAGTTGACTGGACGAGAAACCCAAATAGGATGCAAATCGGCGGCCTTTTTTTATATCCCACTGGTGCGATTTTCATGTTGTCATTCGGTTCCGTACCATCGAAGGAAAACTCCAGATAACGTATGGCGGAGTACAGTGGGATGAAACCGCATAATCACCCAAAAAACCTCTGTTAGGATATTTTTCCTTTTTAAAATGGTTGATATTAGGGTTCTTGAATGCGTAGAATCAAAATTTGACGTCAAAGTTTGTTCAGAACAAGAAAAAAAGTATGTCAGGTGGGTTGGGCAGTATGCATTCCATACGCATTGTAACGTTGTCGTATAAAGTTAGCTGAAAAACAAAGTACAAGTCATATATAAATTCATGATTGCGCATGCGCACAGGCCATTATTTATCCTACGGCAATGAAATTTATTTTAAGTCATTTAGGAGCTAACCCGTATTCCCTGAAAATTTAATCAAAATCGGTCCGTTAGTTTCGAAGTTTTACGTGTCAACCAACTTTAGTTTTGCGCTATTTTTATTACTCAACCTATTGCGATAAGATCCACAGGGCCTCATCCTAGTCACTAAACGCCGTACTATAGATCCAATAGCAATGAAACTTATAGGGAACCATCAGGAAACGAACACACAATCCCTGAGAATTTCAGCAGAATCCAACTAAAACTTGGTATAGTTTCGTGCGCGACAAGGAAATGGCATAGACACACAGACAGAAATCATACAGACAGACAGACATGGAACCAAAATTGATCAATAAGCTCTGAAACGCAAAAATCAAATGAAAATTTTGATTTTGGAAGACTTCTTGCAAGAACACAAAACTTCCCTACCTTGTTTGTGAAAGAGCAAAAACGCCTATTTGATACTTTGAGTTACATATTTTAGTACGAGATCGTTTTAGTAAAATCTCCAACACTTTGAAGGCAGTGAAAAAATGGGAAAATGGAATGATTTCACCAATGAAAACAAAAAATATTGTTTAATACCCATAAAAAATTATGTAAGAAATACAATTTTGAAAGTGGACTAACATTTGTTTAATCCACATCCATCAAAACACTTGTGCTTTTCTCTGTTGTGTAGTTCAGCATCGTCATCTAGATTCGACCGCTTAGGTAGTAATGTAACCATTGAGCATTTTCGAACACACGCTCAAATGTAAATAGTTCTAGCGGTTTGATTGACAGAGAAAAAAAATACGTTGGGGTAGGATTTAAGGACTGAAATATTGAAAAATCGAGATCTTAAAAACTTTCCAGATAAGAGTGATTTTCTTTTATTTATTTATTAGTATTATTATTATTATTTATTTATTTATTTATTTATTTATTTATTTTATTATTATTATTATTTATTTATTTATTTATTTATTTTTATTTATTTATTATTATTATTATTTTTTTTTTTTTTTTTTTTTTTTGCTGTCTTTCATAGATATTATCTCAAAGATTCGAATGAAGCCACCCGGATCGCAGCACGTTCACCCGCTCGCTCTACCTGAGGGCTAGAACTTTGACCGGCAAAATGTATCGTAAACATGGGAGCAAATCGAAACTGGTCGACCATAATATTTTGTAAAAATCGCGCTATAAACTACGACGATCGTATCAGCTGATATAATTCCATTGGAACTCTCACTTCACGAAATCGAGTTTATTATAACTTTTGCCACTCGTTTGGACTATAAAGAGTTGATGGTGTTTTATACACACACACATATATAGGTTTATATTTTTGTTTTCTCTCTCTTTTTTAAATCAATAATTCTCCTATGTTGATATCGATATTAGATAGGTACTATTGTATTTGGATATATCAGCTCTTGCTAAATACGGAAGGACTGTAAACAGAAAAAAACTGTAAAATACGGAAGGATGTATTTAATTAAATTAATTTCTCTCGCTAGGGGTCTTCACCTATGCAGTTATAATTGATTTCATCTATTGATTATACCTATACCTAAAAGCGTTCTGCTTAGAAGTTATATTTAATACAGAAATGCTGAACCCTCCTGTATTAATGAAGGGCGTTTTTCATTAGTACCTATCTACTAGAATTGGCATAAATATGTCTTTTGGCTGGGAGTCCATGTAAAATTTCGTGAGATTTTTTGCCGCCCAAAAAAATGAAACTTTTATATTGATGTATTAAATTGATGTATGTGCAGTGACGTGTCAGATTAATTAAGGGCTTTCCAACGAGTGATTAACGATTTTTGTCGGTGAAAACACAACAATTATTTCCCTAGTTACCGGGATTTTTCTAATGATTTCCCATTGAATAATTATTGTTGAGTAAACAGTAAACGTCGTCGAGTAGATCCAGATTTAGAGCGCATAGCAACACAAGAATCAGTTGCAGCTGCTTCACATAAAGCCGAACATTTCTGCATTCCACCGGTAATTTACTGATAACTTTACGAATCAATTTCAATAGTTCCGAAGTTCCTGTTCATTTCATCTGATAAGGTAGAATCGTATCATCATATGTTTTCCCACCTACATCGTATGTAGTTTAATACGAAGTAAGATGATCACGTTTATCGATGAATCTATATGATCATTTTCAGCGAAATTGATTTGATTCTTGAACTTCAGACATAGAAATGAACATTTGAAATTTGACCACAACTTCATCGGACTTCCATCCAGAGCCAGAGGCTTTGGATAACGAGTTTGCTTTCCATAGTCCTAATTATTTAGGAGGGATAATAAGGTCTAAATTGCTTTCATGCAAAAATGTTTGCGGTTTTGTGCTTAGGTATAGTAAATTTGATTGAAATCGTGTCAGAAACACTAATTATTATTGCTCTAAGCCCAAATCCGTCGAAAAATAAATCAGAATGGGTCAACCTGTTGCAATAGTCGGATAATATAGAGCACAAATCCTAAATTATATTTTTGTAATAATTTGCTCTTTTGTTACAGAGGCAACATCAGTAACGAAGAGAGCACGATCCGGGAAGCACTACAATGGTATAATTCATTCAACAATGCTATGATGGTCCATCTCACTGATCAAATCAAGGAAACAGATAACAGCGGGGTGTGGAGGTACCTATGTAATTAAAATTTATTTTAATACATACACATACTTTGTTACACATACCTACAATTACTTGTTGTTGTAGGAATGGACCTTATTGAAACTACCGCTCGTAAAACCAATAGCTGGATATTGAGAGAATTTTCTGACGCTAATTTCTGTCTTAGTCAACCCAAAGTGCTGAAACTTGTATGCTTAGGTAGGTAGAGCTCCTTTGAAACACCTAGGAAACAATTGTGATGCTGACAATTAAATGCTGCGCATTTAGAATGCAAAAAAAAGTACTGATCAGTAAAGGGGCTTTTGAGGCTGATTTCCTTCCTAATCGACCTAAGGAGGTAAAATTTGAAATGGAGCTCCTTGATGAAATCTATAATACAAAATTTTATCAGCGTACTGATCCGATGAGGAGCTTCTGAGAATTTTCTTTCCTAATCGATCTATGGAATAAGAAATTTAAAATGGAGCACATCTCAAACACCTAGAAAGTTGTTATTGCGAATTTCCATAAATGGAGATTAGGTACCTCCTGCGTGATTTAGCGCAAAAAATACCCCAAATGTACCCCAAAATACACCATATATCACATGTAATAATGTTACGTTGAATACCGTAGAAGTTGGTAACTTCGGCCAGGTGGAGTAACGGGCCATTTCGTATTTTCGTGGGAAGTTGTGTTGTGCTCTCTATTGGGGACATTTTGAAGTATTTAAAATTAGTAGAGGTGGGCGGAGTTTGTGTCTCCATGACTGGATGTAAACGATTTAGAAAGATTTAGAAAAGATTTAGAAAGGCACCAGTTCCAGTCTTGGTTAAAAGTTTTTTATTGGCGACGTTTCGGCCTCTGACTGAATTTATTTGCACAGATACAACTCAGGTATATATTATAATAGGAATCACATCTGTTGGGTTGCCATTTTGTTTAAAGTAATTTAAAATGCCATTTTGTTAAAGTATTTAAAATTATGTTATCTGTTGGTCTGGTTACGAAAGTGTCTTCCCCAGTTGTTATTACGATCTTGTTGACAACTTTTGACGATCTGAGAATTAATTATTGCTTACAATAGTATAATTGTTTATGGTTAATTACAAAATTATTGTTTATCATTTTTCACCGTTTTTATAAACATAGTCAAACTGTTTATGTAAATAACGGTAGTCATTACAACTATAGGTTATATATTTTGTTCTGATATCTGTCTTGAATACATGCAGCTAATTTTGTTTGGTATCACTGTATCAGACCAACTCAGTCTGCTCAGAGCTGAGAGGACAATAATGTTCAAAATCTTATTTATAAAGGGTAAGAGGGTAACTTTGGCCTTGTCGCCTGTACCGTAGAGAAAGTATGCTGCCCGAAGCTATTAACGGTACAACATTATTTACCTCGAAAATGCAGTCAAAGAAGTTCAAAGGGGCAAGATCCCAATTCCTGAAGGCTCAGTATAGTGTGCTGTATCCATTCAGAATAAACTAATAAATCCGCATTCCCGTAAGATGGGTTGCTCGTTGTTGATTCCCTATGAAGGTGAAAATTTTATTGTTGAAGGTGTGTTGAAATGTGCGGAATTGGGTTTCCCACTTACTACCGCCGACATCCGCAATATTGTGAAGGGGTATTTGGACAGCCAGGGCAGAGTGTTTCCTAAATTCACTAACAATCGTCCAGGGATGTTTAGGGTGAAAAATCTCATTTCTCGCCAAGCTGACGTTCTTTCTGTTAGAATGGGAGACAATCCTACAACGGTCTCCACCAGCAGTAAATAATTGTGGTAATCAAGAACTATTTTCAGAACCCCTTGATAATGTAAGCAGTACCTACTTACTTATTTTATTTTTTCTTTACATTTTACTGTTCAGCAAAGGCTGGTATATACATACCTACTACGTTTGTAAGTATATTCTTCAATAGACCGTAGAAGTGGTGACGTCACGACGTCAGGTTGAATGTTGCTATGCTGGACAAAACAAACCCGTCTCTCAGTGTGCCTGCCTCTCTGTGTCTGATGTTCTTTTTGGGTGATTTTATTCAACTACTTTGGTGCTTTATTGAGTTTTTCTTTACAATGAAAGTGAGGTGTTCGAGGAGTAGTCGCGGGACAGTCGACACCCTTTGCCGTGTCTATCGGGGTAAAAATGAGAACCTGTATCATGTGGTGCAGCAGTGTCCACGGACTCATGGTGGCCGCATTCTGCGTCATGATGCGGTTGCCAAGCAGATAGCAGGCGCTCTGTCATCCAGCGGCTGGGATTTGGGGAGAGAGAGACTGTGACCGGGGCAAGAAGCCAGATATCGTTGCCATCAAGCCCGATTGGTCTGCCATAATCCTGGATGTCCAAGTTGTCAGTGGCAGCATGGACATGGAGCAGACCTGGAGGGCTAAAATAAGTAATATATGATAGGAACGACCTGCGGCAAGCAATATCTGAGCTAAAAGGAGTGGCGCCTAATAACATCAAGGTCATGACCGCGACCTTGTCATGGCGCGGGGTGTGGTGCGGGAAAAGTGCCACGGAGCTTCTCGAGTTGGGCATCTCGGCAGCAGTGCTCCGTGGTATCACCACCCGCGTCCTTCGGGGCTCTTACCTTAACTGGTGGTCATTTTATAGGGGCTCTTCCTTTCATCCCTCTCTCCCTCCCCCATCTTCCTCAACTTCCCTAATCCCTAGGGCCGGCGTCGGGTAAATCTGGGCGTCCTCCCCACTTTTTAATTGAGTTTTTTCGTTTCTTTTTCTTAATGGCGTCCCCTTCCGTCTTTGAGGGGAGTTTTCTTTTTAAAAAAATTAAATTAAAAAAAATAATAATTTGTGTGTGTGTGTGTGTGTCGTAGATTCCGAATCTGCAATGATAAAGGGAGATTCCCTGTGTAAATTAAAGTTAATGTGGGTAGTACCACTGTGCTCTGGTCCAAGCGAACTGCGGTGTGCATAGTTGAAAGCAGAATATATTAAATAGGGTCTGTGTTTTTGCTTTTTTCAAAGGCTCTTAAAATAAGGTAATCAATACATCCAGTCATTAAGATGCATCTTTTATGTGAAATATAAATGTAAATATGTTGATAATTCTCTTAGGTTTCTCATCTCGTTCAAGAATCTCCTTCGAAGCATTGAACACATTGGTATCTCGATGGTGAATGGCATCAACTACTTCGGACGAGGGAATTTGAGCAGTGACAGCTATCTCAATTTCGTGAGAGATACCGTAATTGGTCAGGATCTTCTGAACGCTTCCTTCACATACTGGCCACCCCTTCGTAACCTTTATGGAAAACTGGTGCACCAAATGGATAGAAACTATACTCTCATTAAACTGAAGTAAGAAACCAGTTTATTACAGTAAACATACTTAATTACTCCGTGAGTATAAACTGATTTATTAGATAAGGTAGACCGGAGTAAACAAGTGTAAAGAACAAGTGTATGGGTTAAGTATAATCAATGGGTGACTCTAGTGCTCACATGGAATAGTTTATTGAACTAACAAATGGGGTCACTATACAAATCACTTTTTAAGTTGATAATTTTTTATTCAGAAACAAACTCTCAACAAGAAATTTAGGCTGGGAAAACTAATATGTCCATTATGAAAGAAATAAAGGAGGGATTCTGTAGATTAGGCATCTCACATGGAAGTTGGGGTGGCTGTTAATAGGGGAAGTGGTGCTCCGTCTTAGTCGTAATGGGACTACCCGTAAAATGGCAAACTGTAACTTCTCTTTTACGAAGCTGGCCACAAAGGATCGAAGCTTGTATCATTTATCAACTATACAAATCAATTGTTGGGATACGATTTTGTGGACCAGACGAAACTTTAACCACATGTATACTCTTCGATAACCCATCAGTCTGTTAACAATGTTCTCTAACACACATTTCAGCAACAAAATCTGTTCGGACACTTCGGTACCTTCCTAAATTCGATCACTACTGTCTAGTTGATGACGACATCAAAAGGGTGTTTGCCTTTAAAAGGACTGATTTTATGCTTCTAAATTCTAATTGGTGTCTTAGCATCCCAGTAGTGCGAATCCAACCACATTGTTATCAAGAGAAGTTCTGGGGGACTAAAAACCTCGAAATTGTGTGACGTTTTTTGGTTTTTTGTTTTAGCTCATACATGGAAAATTTAACTCATTATATAACTGCGAGTAGATAAAGATTTCCAATAAATTCTGCGTCGAACGACCACAACAACTTTGAAATTCGACCGATTGGTATTGTCGCAATTGGCCTTCGAAAATCGCTAATTTTTTCCAACTTGTGTGAAAACCGCTATGAACCAACTTTAAAACGCCTGTAAATTGAAAAAGGTCATTCCGTGAGACAAAAACAAGAATGAGAGTTGTAGGGCATGAAATACCACGTTCATCAAGCACCACTTGTCTTCTGTCTGGGGAAGCTGAAGGGTGCAATACTCTCTGTGACAACTCTTCATTGGAGATAGCCATCACCATGTAAACAAGTCCTTCGAAAATCCCTGAAGAGGTAGGTAACCTGTTATGGTGGAGATGTAATGAAAGCTCTCTATGCTGAGGACACAAGCCCATCCTTTGCCCTTGATGAGATGAGGTGCCTCATATTTTTAAAAGGCTCTGCCACAAGAAGGTCGACCTGGTGCAGTTGTCAACTACACGCAATGCTACATGCTACCACTCATTTATAACATACCTTCGAGTTCAAGCACGGCTTGGGAACATCCTTGACCCTGAGCAGTGGGATTAGTAGACCAATCCCCGGGGCCGCATACCCATTACCACAAAAAAAATCTCTAGAAGCACTCCTCAGAAGCATCTCTTTTGCTTGCAAGCGAGGTTGTTCGTCTGCATGCTCTTGCCTAAAAGCAGGCCTGACACACTCATGATGTTCAAGCATCGCTGTCATTGAATGCGAGAATTTACCCACTCTACCAACTGTTGAAAAGAAGGAAACTAATTAATCTCACACCCCCCGCCATCATGACAGAACCACAAGAACCACGACCCTCCAAAAGGTTGAGAATAAGATGAAGGTCCTCCCCCCTCCCCCCCATATATTGAAACATATATATTATGTTTCAATTAAGTATATATGATGTTGCTGTAGTTGGTATGTATCTCTTCATGCTGTACATAATGGAAATTAATTTTGCGCATGTTGAATGATATTATATATATATATATATATATATATATATATATATATATATATATATATATATATATATATATATATATATAATTTTTAAACGACATTTTGTAGCCAATGCAAACCCTCATCCATTTTTTAAAGTAATTAGAAAAGATTTTAAACTGTTGATTGAAAGTGTACTGAAATTTTTCAGTAAAATCCTTTCTGTTAGTAAAAAAAAATTGTTGAGGGAAAGTGGAAGAACTGTCGTTATGAACGAAAATACTGAGCCAATTTTAAACTTGTGGTGCTTGCTGAAACACTAAAATGAAAGCTATATTTTAAGATGGCCACTGCATGAAGAGAAATGCAGATAGAATAATATTCTAATGACAGGATATTGTGACCAAATAGTTTCTTAAATGACGTAGAGCGCAACCACTGAAAAGTCACCATAATTTCCTTCAGAAAAAACCATAATCCAAAAAGTGGATCAACGTACAGCACCTTATCATACTTAAAACGGAAGTTAGTGAAAAACGTTGTCTATTTCCACGAAAAATAAAGAGTTACAATGTTAAATCGATTTCGACGGTTAGGCCATCATCAGTAACAAACAATAACATTGTAACTCTTTATTTTTCGTGGAAATAGACAACGTTTTTCACTAACTTCCGTTTTATAATGGGTTTCCACAACTTCGTCGCGAGTGATTTAGTTCGTTATCATACTTAGCTACACTGCTTTACATTCCACTGTGAGCAACTATCCTTGGTCCAATCTTTCTTGAGTTACTATTATTTTTAATTTTTTTAGTTTTGTTTGATTTTTTTCAGCACTGAAAAGGTTTTGAGGAATAGACCACAACCATCTAATGAAACACAAGCTAAAAGATACTTCGACTTGATGTCTACCTACTTAGATGAGCTGCGGAAGCTTCAGAAAACTGTTCGAAGACGTATCAGGTAAACCATTGAACAATGTATCAACCAAACTCATGATGTTCCTCTGGATAATTGCCATGCTTTTCGCATGTGAATTAGCTTAGATGCTTTATTAACGTAAAAATTGACGAGACATCTTTAATTGCCATAACGAATGGACAAACATAATCAAACCAACGAATTGTGATTTCAGGGAATATGTTAATGAAGACTTAGCTGATGCAAGCAGACAAGAAGCTGTGGGAGTCACTATATTAGTGATTGTCCTGCTGGTTTCGCCCACAATAATAGTGCTGGTCAAAAATGCAGTAGCAACAATTCAAGTAAGATGAGTAGGCACCTCCTCAATTCCCGAATTCAAATCAGTAAATTCAGCTGATTTACTTTCAGAAATTACTTACATACTTATGCAAAAGATCCAGTTTTTATGATATTTTGGGATCTTGTCAGAACCAATTTACTAGAACCTACCTACCTACCTACTTAGGTTTTCATAGACAAAAACTCGGCGCTTTGCGCCTCGGCGGGGGGCTCCGCCCCCCTGCACCCCCCGGTTTATTTCTTTTTCCATACTCTGTATGAAATCATAGGAACACAGAATGTGTTTTTGCGATGATTCTATTTCCTTACCAACGGCTTGGTTGCACGTGAATAATAACAATATTTGGCAATAATAAAATAAATAATTGTTAGACATTTAATTTGGTCTAAAACCCTATAAATATTATATAAATAAATATGTAACTACAAGAAAAATACTATATAAATTGAGAGCTTTCCAACGAATGGTGAACGATTTCTGTGCGATTAAAATTGCGGAAGTTCCATTTCCCTACCAACGGCTCGGTTGTACGTGAAAATCATAAGAAAATTTACAAGCGGTTGCAATCATGTTGACAATATCAATTATTGAGAATGATCATCTGTGTGTAAACAATTGATTCAAATAACCATGCTCATAACTCAGGTTGATGGCCACGCACTTCGCAGTAGTTAACATAATATGGTTGGATAAATCAGGAGCTTTCCAACGAATGGTGAACGATTTCTGTGCGATTAAAATTGCGGAAGTTCCATTTCCCTACCAACGGCTTGGTTGTACGTGAAAATCATTATAAAAGGCGCATAACGGTTTTTTCTGTCGGTTTTTTGTGACGATTTTTTTCGGTAGGTCATCGCAAAAACACATTCTGTGTTAAAATCGTTTTTCGATCGTTCATTATTTTTGTGTCAGTGGCACTTGGACTACAAGACACGACATTCAGAGGTAAGTACCTACCTACTGGGTTCACTGACCAGAGCTCTCGAGACTGTTTGAGTCAACGCATGGCCAACAATGACGTTCAGCATACGTGTAATGAGGGTTTTTTAAAGCAAATTTTCGTGGAAAATGAAGCTACTACAATGACTCGGAAAATTTTCAGAAAATTTCTTCATTGAAATCCGTTTTGAGATATTCTGAAACGAATCCTAGAGTTGAACGCTTCCCCCAATGACCAGGCTCAGGAAATAAGTCCATGGGTTAATTGGTCCTGGTAGTGCCAGTCCATAGGAAATGTAGGTACCTACCTACTGATTGCAAACTTGCTGGAGTGAAGTCTCTTTTGACAGTAGGTAACCAGGACCTAGGCAACTTTTTTTGTCCTCATATACTTAAGAGTGGTCCATCTTAGTATTTTCGGACGTAGTTTCCCCCATATTTCTTCCATAAGCACTAAAAACAAAATCTAAATTTCATTAAGTACCAACCAACTTAACCAGACATAAATATACATAATATGCATGTTTTTGTCTTTGGCCTATAAGTGAAATTCACTAAGTGAAATATTGCAGTTTCGAGAAAATCAAATTTGAAATAAGTATTTGGTTTTTAGTGTTATGTATTTTGTGGGGAAGGAGTTGGATTTGAAAGAAAATTTGGTTTGCAGTTACATCAAGATGTGTATTTACTTTCACGAGAACATTGAATGGTTTATAAAATTATTAGTTACTTTAAAAGGTACTTGTCTTACGAATATACCTGACTTAATGAATTTCATCAGTCTAAAGTGACTTAATGATTTTCTATCAACGTAAATGTCTTGAGGCCTATGACTTAATAAATTTATTAATGAATCCATCCCTGACTTTTGATGGCATTAATTAGGGGAAAAGAGATTGGAGCTGTGAGTTGTGATTGAATGAAAAATTGAAATAAGATTAAAAAAAGTTCTCAACTATGAATGACAAATAAACCAAAGCTCTATGTATACATTTTATACACTTTAGGTGAAATTTTACTTGAATCAATCAATTTCGTGGAAATTTTTTTGGTTCACTTGTAAAATTCTTCTCAGAATCATGTGACATTGCAGATTCAGCACCCCTGCCTAGGGTGTTACTCCTTGGTAAATTGTAGAACCACTTCTGAGAGTCCTTCGGTATGACAAACTTTTAGCAGAGAGAAATAAGATCCTTCTTTTTGGCCACTGAAATCGGGAGCAGCTTCTGGAACAGTGAAGTTAATGTTTCAGTCATCCTGAAGGGGAAGGGGGGAGTTCTCAAGGGTACCTTTTTTGAAATCATCTTGTCAATCGCACTTGTATCAAATTGATTCCGGTTCATCCCTTCTGTTCTGAAAAACTTTGACTTGCAGCCAGTTGACTTATTGACCCACATTGTCCACGATCCTGTTGAACAATGTAATTTGAACCAGGTGCTACAAACCAAGCGTTTTCTCCATTTGATGGTACCCAGTCTCAATCTCGAATGTTAGGCTCTTGACAGTCGTTATCTGTGAACGACATCCAAAACGTGTTCTTGGGAAGCCAGCATAAAGACGTTCGGAGAGAACCCGGATTTGAAAGGTGAAGGAGCTGACGAGACTTCTTCTTCATAGTCGCGATTAAAGGGGGTAGAGGTTGAAGTTAAAGACATTTTTAACCTTTGGCTCATGCTTGAACTGAAAATATGGCAATCACCATGCGCTGTGAGAGATGGTGATGTAAAATGAGGCGAGTCAGCAGGAAACTTAGCTGTTGTCGGTTGAAGTTCAATCCAGTCCCGTTCAATTTTCTCATAAATTTTTCAGGGCAGCATGGGGCAGGAGGAAGCAGGACAGAGAAAAATGGCAGAAGGAAAAATAAGGTCAAATGGATTGACGGGGAAACTGGAACATCTGATCAATCTTTAATGCTTATAGGCAGCATATCAATGGAGTTATCACCAATGACTCGCCTCACAAGGGCAACAGCACACTCGTTTCCATGAATGGACATCATGGGTTGGCATCCACATGAAAATTATGGTTGAGCCCAATGTGGAGGCTTGGTGTAGCGATACAAGTAGGCTTTGTATCAGAGGATAATCAGAATATGTATCCCTAATCGCCTCAGTGGTACTTAGTGAATCGCTACACATCACATAATTGCCAACTCTCAACAACTGGCAGTGTTAAACAGCCAGTGTCACTGCCCACAGTGCTACTGTGAACACAGACGCGACAGGTGGTAAGCATCTAGTGACTTAGAAGTTGGGGCTCCATAGAGCAAGGCCAACACCATCAGGTGTCTTTGAGCCATCACTCAAATCAGTGAAATATTCTCATGAGGCCCTTGAGCTCTCCAATAATTTATTTTTCTACTTTATTTTCCCCAGAACAGGTTATGAATCACGTAATAATAATGGACCCTATTAAATCATACAACTTAAACAGTCAATTTCACAAATATCCCCAAATAGTGGGTGCTGATAACTGATGCTACCAAATAATCTGCAACAAAACATGTATAAATGCCATAATGTCCAACTACATAATAATACTCCCTGATGAGACCTATATTAGCGAAAGTGCTTGGAGGGAAATAAACTGATGAGAAAACGTGCCTAACTATCTACTCATCCCCTCACACCCCCTAACCATGGATGATGAAGGGCAACCTACCCAATGGAGTCCGAGGAAATGTGTGTGAGTGGAGTAAGGTATTGTAACTCCACCTATTGAGAGAGGGTACTCAACATGCACTTTGCTCTTTCTGCAAAAATGTATGGAGGTAGTTTTCGCAGGTGAAAAATTAAAACCTTACATCCTCTGTTTGATGTGGCATCAATAGCATATTGCAAGGTGTCACACACATTCCTCAGATTATCACCTCGGAGGAGGATAGTTGAGTCGTCCACATGTAGTAAGGGATGAATATCCTCTGGAATTTTATGAGCGAGGCCATTTATAGCAACCATAAACAGAGTGCAACTAAGTACCGAGCCCTGAGGGGTGCCATTCTCCTGAAGATTGGGATCGGAGAAGACGTTCCCTAGGTATATGGGTTAATAAAACTCCATAAACAAGGAATGTCCATTCGTCCTGTAGTATCTTACTATAATGTTCCATGTTCCAAGTTTGCCAAACATTGTGTAGATTGGTTCAAAAATGTTAATAGTTTCACACCTAAATACAGCATTTTAATGCTATATTTAAATGCTTGTCTCAAGCATCAAATCATTAGGTGAGATTCCCAAGTACACTAAACTCATACTCTAGATGTTATTCACCTCTTTCCAAGTCTACCTCCCAAAGAATGCAAACAACTGGTTAAAAAAGACCTTGACAGTCCTAGTTTAACTCCCATAGAAGCAAATGAGCTAATGTCTCTTGTAGAACTTTGCACTGATCAGAATTATTTCCAGTTTGACGGGAAATACTTCCAGTCTCAAGTCGGGCTGGCCATTGGGTCTCCTTTATCTCCACTGCTAGCTGAACTCTTTATGGACAACCTGGAGCAGAATTTTATGTTCAAAGGAAAATCGAATAGCCATTGGTTATTATACAGACGGTATGTGGACCATACAGCTGGATTGTGGCAGGGTACAGATAGGTAATTCGAGTTTTTCTTGAAATACATAAACAGAACAGTCAATAGATCAACAATCAATAAATGGTATTCATTCAGCCATAAAATTCACCCATGAAGTTGGAAAAGATGGAATAATTAATTTCTTGGACCTGACACTCAAAAGGAAGGATGATGCCATTAAATTCAACATATTCAGAAAACCAGCACATACAAATGTGGTTATCAACAAGTACTCTTCCCACCCCTTATCTCACAAGCTGGTATCATTAAGAGCTATGGTGTGGAGAGCTAACACTGTGCCAATTACGGATCAAGACAAACAAACAGCAAATTATACAGAATATCTCGATAGCCAATGGTTACAACCAGTCAATTGTCGATAAAGCGGACAAAAGCATTGAAAAGAAAATAAATACAGATTTTACCATGCCAGGAGCAAGCAAGGACTAAGATTTTACATACAGGAGAATTGCGTACGATGGAGTGACATCAGAGTACACCATGAAAAAATGAAACCCTCAGGTATTACTCCAGCTCCCTGTGTCAACAATACATTTGGGACGAAGCTCCTCAATAACTAGTTCAGGGGAAAAAACAAATAACAGAATAGTGTGGTGTATAATCTCAAATGTGGGGAGCCAAAATGCAAAGCTGTGTGCACTGGGAGGAAGATATTAGAAAGAATTGAAGAACACATTTCTGCTACTCGTAGAATAAAAGAACTGACAGAGGCTATTGAAGAGTTGAAAAATGATGAGCGGAACATTCAGGATATGATCAATCAATCAAAGTCTGGGAGAAACAACCTTTATTTGCAAAAATAAGGCCAGCTGCCCGGTAATACGGGTTGCCAAATGACACAGCATTCTTTTCGGACACTATGATTGTTACAGGGATTATTTTTTTGGGTTAAAAAGTTAATTCAACTTACTAATTTAAAAAACTGCAACCAAATCAAGATATGAAAAAGATTCGACTTTTGCAAAACATCTTTTAGTCACTAACCATACCTTCAACAAACAAGAGGATTTTGATGTTCTCTGTGGTGAATTCCACCACATCAGGTCAACAGCCCTTTTCAGGGCTACCAAAAAGAGGTACTCACGACACAATTACATATAAAAGACGTCGAGTTACAACTCAGCAAAATAACATATTTCGCCCGAGAGAATATGCGAAATATTCACTCACGAACGAAATATTCACAAATAAGCAACAAGCCAAACACCCACTGCAGGAGAAGGGTTCGTCAGGACAACTCACAAAAGTTGTCTTGAAAACAACAGCCCAAGGAAATAATCAATCGACCTCTACGAAATGCAAGGGCGAGGCTGGCAAACCAACTCAGCTATCATATTCACAGATTCTGAGAAAACACTATGCGAGCCAATAAGGAAACACATGGTGAACTAATGAAATTAAGCGGACCAACCAGGGGGCGGCAGGAGGCGGCCACCTCCCTATAAATACCCCGCACGGAGCCCTCCGTATTCATTCCACCTTCTGCTCTCGCTGACGTCTCTTCTCATCTCTCGACGAAGTTTCTACACGCATTCAAGACTCAGAAAGGCATATCTTCCTCTCCTCACAGATTATCTCGATCTTCTTGGCATCTACGAGTCTAGTCATTGCACTACTCATTGCCCAACGTAGATCTCCAGTCAGGGTCCCACCCGGCACGTTTAAGACTTCGTCTAAAACGTCGCGTCCGCAGGGAGACCTTAGCCGTGTCGCCCGAATCTCGCAGCATTCTGCTCTTGATTGTCCTACGGGGCACGCCGGGAAATTGCACAGCTCATACGCTCCAATTTACCGTCCAAGGAAGCCTTTATCAAGGCTCGGAGAGGACCCCGACATCAAGCTGGGAGAGAGCTTTGTCGAGCGAGTCCCTCCTCTTCGTAAATCCTTCATCCGAACGGAAAGGTATTTTTTATCGAGTAAACACACTCGGATATTTCGATGGAGCGAAGCCCCTCTTACTTCCTCGGGTTTGAGGAAGAAGAGCTCGGCGCTGGAACGGGCATCGGCCCCGCTCCAGCTCCTTATCCGAAACTCGATTCTCACTCAAAACGTAGTGACAAACTACTCGGGCCAGCTCCGTGCCCAAAGCTCGAACCTCTCGACGAGATCGCAGCTTTACCTAATAAACCCACAAAGAGTTTGTTAGCTACTCCCTTACACACACAAGGGATCGAGGATTCTTTTCAGAACCTCTCGGAAGGTAGTTCTTACGATTCTACCCATATACATGAATATACTAAATATTCATCTCACGATCGCACCGCCGATCCGAGTGTTAAACACACTCCTATCCTGCATACACCGCACGGACCAAAAGGTACTTTCCAGTACCTCAATAAAACACATTCCGTTCCTCCTACAGATGTAAATCTGAGACCGGAATATTACACAACGGTTCAGCACCCGAATACGCATTTCCAAACAGCTCGAACCGAACCTGGCGCCCCTCGCGGCCTACCAATGAACGAACCACGAGGTTCAACCACCCAGCCAAATGTCCTTGACAATTTCGCTCACATTTCCTTCGGAAATAATACAGGGACTAACCCGCATAACCAAGATATGGGTACTTTTCACAACGTCCCACTTGGTCTACCTACACCAAGTAGAACATATATAAATCCACTACATTCTCCATACAGAAAAATACGGGGAAAGACTCTAGAAATGTTGATCTCAGTGAAGAATAGTGAAGAAGAAACATTGAATGAACAGTTAGAGGTAATAAATAGTGCTTTAGGAAATAAATATGTGGAAATAACAACACTGTTCCTTATCACTGTTAGCCCACACTGTTCTTATCACTGTTATCATTTAAATGTTTCATATTTTGTTTTGTTTTCATCAGTTAGTTTTTCAGTTCCATTTTTCCTTGTCTAGTGTGTGGTGAATTTACCACCAATATATTCGACAAATAAAGACGATGGGCCACCTAAAAGACAGAATCCCAAGCTCCCAAGGAAAAGCAGACGACTGAGAATCATAGAGAATAATTCTCATCGTTTCGAGCTCCCTAAAAACGGTACAGATAAGGAAACGTCCTCACAAAGGATAATTCCAGATCGAAAGGGATTATCAAAACCAAATAAAAACGATAGATCTAAGTATTATCGTTTATTATACACCCCCTGGGACAAGGGCAAACAAGCCAAACGCACTCTTTTGAGAGGGGGCGGAAGTTCGCATTTCACATTCCACCCACCGAGCGCGACCGATCAAATCCGAGCGCGACCGATCAAACGCGACCGATCAAATCTGAAACACAGATTGCAAGAGAAACTAAGCGAACCAATCAGGAAATACCTGTTGCGCGAGAGAAATTAAACGAGCCAATCAGGAGACAGCCCGGCCAAGCCGAGAATCAACGAGCTCATTTGCATACTAACCATAAAGCGGCCCGCGATCTGGGCCAATCAGAGACGGCCTCCCCCTATAAATATCACGCACTAGACCCAGCGTCTTCATTCAACTACTTACCACGGCTGATGACTCTTCTCTCTCCGACGAAGTTTCTTCACGCTTTTCTACACTTCGAGTTCCCTGGTAGCGTCAAGTCTAGCCCTTTTCAGCGCTACTTACTACCAGTGTTTCTTCAGGCAGGGTACCACCCGGTACAAAAGGTTTTACACTTTCTTGTACGCCCGCTGGGATACCCGAGACGTTTTCGCCCGGACCAAACTGATCCGCTCATTTGGTCGCCCGTGGGAGAACGCCTGGTAATCAACACCTCATACGGTTTGATTAACTGCTCAAGGGAGTTCTTTTTAGAGCTACGCAGGAGGACCCGGTCACCTGCGACTAGAGAGTCCCCTGAGAAATTTTTGGTTCATTAACCGAACCAGTAAATTCAAGGAAGTTCCTCAAAAATGGAACGTTCCCCGTCTTTCCACCCACTGGCTGGGTTAGATGCTCTGAGCGCCGTCCGCAGCACTAGCTCCGAGACAGAGCGGGAGGAAAAGACCTCGTTTCCCCACCCCCTTGGCGGGGTGGAAGCTCATTACGCTGTCCGGAGCGCGAGCTCCGAGGCAGAACGGGCGGGAACTGCTCACCAGGCTGCCCGCTCCTGCATTCCAATCTCACGTGACCAGATGGCGGAGCTCCCACGCTCCCGCCGACCTGGACCGTTCGAAGATTCGACGAGCAACCCCTTAAAGGATGTTGTTCTCAATTATCCGCCTGAATCACGGCCAAACCAAGCTCTTTTTGATCATTCCATATCAAAAGAGAATAAGGAAGATTTCCTGACGAAAGCAGAGCTTTCTATGCAGCTATCCACTGGATACCTCGCTGACTCGAGCGCCTTCGAACTTACTTCGAACATACATCCGTCCTATGGATATGAAGGTACTTTTCAGTACCCTAAACAAACAGTCTCGTCTCATGATCAAAATATACAACTAAGGCCTGAATATTCCCCAACAAAATATTATCACACTGAGCGACCGCAAGAGGCTCGGATCGAGGCGAACTCATCCTAAGGCCCGAGTGCGTCCTATCCAGAAAGATTGGATAACTGTCGAGTACATAAGAGTACTTTTTCGTACCTTCCGTCGGGTCACGACCAAGGTTATAACCCACATAACCAACCTAACAGAACTTTTCAGGCCGTACCACTTGGTCTCCCGACTCCCAGCCAAACTTATATAAATCCACTACATAGTGTTTTAAAAAATTTCTTGTGCAAGGTTATAATTAAGTAAGTCAAATAAATTTTTTTGTTCTTGTTGGGTTATAGTATTTGTAATAAAAAATCTCATAAGTCATTAGCCACTGTTACGAACTCAATCACTCGTGACAAAGTAGCGGATAAACCCATTTCAAAACGGAACTTAGTGAAAAAACGTTGTCTGTTTCCACGAAAAATAAAGAGTTACAATGTTAAATAAATCGATTTTGACGGTTAGGCCATCATCAGTAATAAACAATAACATTGTTATTGTTTGTTACTGATGATGGCCTGACTGTCGAAATTAATTTAACATTTTGTTACGCTCCAGGAAAATAACTCTCACAGTCAAAGAGGTTTGGTAACCCTGGCCTCTGATCGTAAGAGTGTCGCAACTCCGAGGAATTTCCCGTAATTTCTCGTAGTTGTGACGACGCGAGTTCGAACTCCTGTCGAGGTAACAAATATTTTTAGCCCGTTACAGTGGCGCAGTCGGTAGGACCCGAAATCATACGAAACAATAATTAATTAAATCCCTCTCGAGCCAAAAGACTGTAAACATCGCATTTCCTGTTGTTATGCCTTTCATTTCCTCACTCACTTGAGTCAACACACACCGTGACAATGACCTCGCTCGACTGCTGACTTGTTCCAGCGAGCATCTGCTGAGCCAGCGGCCTGCAGTTGCACTTAGTCATTCGTCCGACCCCAAACCAGCCAAGACGGCTGGTATTTGACTTCGGGGAAATGTTACGCTCCAGGAAAATAACTCTCACAGTCGAAGAGGTTTGGTAACCCTGGCCTCATGGCTCTGATCGTTAGAGTGTCGCAACTTCGGGAAATTAATAATAATTTCTCGTAATTGTGACGACGCGAGTTTGAACTCCTGTCGAGGTAGCAAATATTTTGGGCCGTTACAATTGTAGCAAATTATTTTTCGTGGAAATAGACAACGTTTTTTCACTAACTTCCGTTTTACCTCTGTAAGTCATGAGAATCAGTTTGGTTTTTATCAAGTCCTTCTTTTATGTTCTAGGATACCACCTACCTGATGATGACTGTAAACGGTTGAAATATATACCTATTGTAGTTGCAATTTAATTCTCTCTATCCACTAAAGAAATCTCTGAAAATGGCTAAAAATTGTTGAATCTATATTTTTTGGCAAAATTTCAGTCTCAAAACGTTAATCAACAATGGACTAGGGCACTATAAATTTTATGCAAAAAAGATGCAGAAAAATTTTGTTGAATTTCATTAATATTTCTGAAGATCGATTAAAAAACTGAAAAATTGAAAAAATTCAATAGGTATTTGTTTTAAATTATATAATATTAGGTTCGTCCGCAGTACCGGTTGGAAACGGTTGCCAACATCCTACAACCCTAGGTCCATCAAAGTGTTATAATAAGCAGCTTGGGACGTAGTAAATCTTATTTGTACATAGAGAGTACTCCAGTTTATTTCATCAAAATGATTGGTGTAATTTAGGAGAAACAATTTTTTTTTTTCGAATTTTCTTAGGAAATGAGGTTATCGCAATGGCTCCAAATTTTTCAAAATATAATGGCTCTTTTTACATACTTTTAACACCCCTTAGGATTGAGATGGAAACTTCGTTCATTCCCCAAAAAGTCAAGCATTCCAAAAAAAGGATGAGTTCGTTGTGCAGCAATTTTGTGAACAGTAAATTTGTCAAATTTACTTTTGCTAAAAAAACTAAGAATCAAAGAAAAAAACGAGTTCCACTATCCGCTTTACAAGCAGATACCATGTTACATGGATATGTCTTCGATTGGGGATTTCATAACGGTTGTCCTCGAGTTGTCCTCGAGGATGAAAATGTTTCCTATGGAGTGGAGTAAATGATGCTATTGCTTTGCGTTAAGAATATTGTAAACGGCTTATCAAAATTGTTTATAGTCCAATCAACTTAGTTTAGGGATGTAGCCAGGTACGTAAGGAGGGGGAATAGGTAGCTCGAGATGTGAACATGTATCACATAAATCAAGCGCTTTCCAACGAGTGGCGAACGATTTCTGTGCGATGAAAACTGCAGAAGTTCCATTCCTCTAGCAACGGCTGGTTTGTGCGTGAACATCATTAGAAATTGTGACATCAACTTTTGCGTGACGAAAATTTTTGGTTGACCCCCCAGAGCAAAGACATATCCATGTCAATTGTAAAACAACGGCTTAAAGTCAATAAATTTATCTATTTGTAGCAAAATATTACTAAGAAATGGTTAATCAAACATGAACTAGGGCATTTAAAAATTTACACACAAAATAATACTGAAAAATGTTCTTAAATGTTATTAAAATGTAATAAAAAATTGATACTTTTTTTTTTTTTTTTTTTTTTTTTAATTCTAAAATTCCAAAACTGTTTGAATAGCAGACCATTATTTAGAACAAATGTTATTGCCCTAAAATTGTTAATCAACAATTTATTTACACTCAAAGTACTCAGTCAGATTTCATAACAATTCAACGTAATTATACAATATGAAAGCTTGAAAAAATTCACACAAACGATCATGCTGCATGACTCGAACTTTTAGCATATTTTAGTGAAATTCAAGTACATTTTTCAGTATAATTTCGTTTTTAAATGCTCTAGTTCATGTTTGATTAACTTTTTCCCTCCAACTTCATCCAACCTCGGAGCCAAAACGCTGATTTTGTTTTAAAAAAATTCATTTTTTCTCGCGTTCAAACACATATTTCTTTGTCAAAAACTGCTCTAAAAAGTTCAAAAAAGTTTAATAGACCGATGGAAAGCTGATAAAACGTAGATGTTTTAACCGTGGTATGGTAGTAATCCACCATTGAAAATTGTTAAAGAAGCAGGAGGTTGACAAAAGTTCAAGTTCTGATCGTGCAAGTTGTATCGTGGATGATCAAGTTTGGTCATCCATGTAGGACACGGTGTTAGACTGGTTCATCAGAAGGATGGAGTTGAACAAGAAAGGACCAACGAAGCAATAGTAGATATAAAGAGGAGGAGAGTGAAAATTTTGCAAATAATGGAAAACAACAACTAAAAAACAATCTTCCTAAAGGAGAAGTGACGAGGCTTGTTGTTAACGATAGGTACCTTACCTCTGAGGAAAATCAGGCGATGAATGAACAGACGATGGAACGAATTGAGAGCAAAGAAGATAAAGTAAATAAGAAAGAAAAGTGGATTAGCAAGAATAAAAAGAAAATTAGGGAAGAAAGTTGCCATGAATAAAGTAAAAAAATTTCAGCACAATTTTGTACATAATTTTTCTGTTGTTCTACTTTATAGTAAATACACTCTATATATTTTCTAAAATATATAGATGTAACAATTTTTAGCCGTTTTTAGTGATTTTTTCAGCACATTTTTTTGAAATTTGACTAATTTATTGTGCTCAAAAAGTCCTGGCCAACGAACTCATCCTTTCGTTTGAAAAGCTTCAATTCTTGGCGCTAGAACGGAATTTTTATCTCAATCCTAAGGAGAGTTAATTTTGATCGTCTACCAATCAACCATGTAAGGGAAATAATCAGGGTACCGGGAACAAACACTTTTTCAGTTATCGACATTTTATGTCTTTACTTTGGCACATAAACGAAAAAAGCGTAAAATCATTTAGAATACTTTTTTTCCCATAAAACTAATAGCTAACATTTTCTTTTCACTCATAAATCTCCAATTTCTATACAACTTGAAATATACAAAAAAAAAAAAAAGACACTTTTTCACCTTTTTTTGGCTCGTAGCGACCGAGCTGGCGAGAAGTTAGGACCAACTAGACCCTAAGTGGAGTCTATGTGCGAAAAAACGGATTTTTTAAGTCAATTCTAAGGCCTTTTATGGCCCGGACGGCGGACAGCGGACAGCGGACGGCGGACGACGGACGGACATTGCAAATTTGGATTCTACGCACTTTGAAACTTAAAATTACAAAGTTTGAGGGGGGTTATACAATTTTTTTGCTATACGATCACATACGCTTATTATTGATAATAATAAACCAAAAGAAGAAAAAATCTCTAGGAGTAACTTCTTGTTGGAAATTAGTTGTCAAATCCTCAGAATGTTTTGAACTAAAAGTGCGAGCACCCTGTATATATGGGGCAGTGCATAAATACCATACCAAAATAATGATCCTTTGTATAAAAATGTGCAGCGTTTATGAATTTTTTTTTTTTTTTTTAAGTTATACTTCTTTGCGCCCGTTAGACACTTTGGGATGGGATGTTGGTCGAGAAACCGCGTCACGCTGAATTTTAAGAACTATCGGATTTAAGAACAAATTTTTAAGAACTATCGATTAATCGAGGAGGAGGAGGAGGAGGAGGGAGGAGGAGGAGGAGGAGGAGGAGGAGGAGGAGGAGGAGGAGGAGGAGGAGGGAGGCGGAGGAGGAGGAGTGAGGGAGGAGGAGGAGGAGGAGGAGGAGTTAGACCCTTTGGGATGGGATGTTGGTCGAGAAACCGCGTCACGCTGAAAAGTAAGAAAAGTAAGAAAAGTAAGAACAAATTTTTAAGAACTATCGATTAATCGAGGAGGAGGAGGAGGAGGAGGAGGAGGAGGGAGGAGGAGGAGGAGGAGGAGGAGGAGGGGGAGGAGGAGGAGGAGGGAGGCGGAGGAGGAGGAGTGAGGGAGGAGGAGGAGGAGGAGGAGGAGTTAGACCCTTTGGGATGGGATGTTGGTCGAGAAACCGCGTCACGCTGAAAAGTAAGAAAAGTAAGAAAAGTAAGAACAAATTTTTAAGAACTATCGATTCATAATATATAAATTATAATTAATAAATTATAATAAATTTATAGATTATTATTATAAATTTATAAATATTATAATTATAAATTTATTAGAAATTATTATAAATTTATAAATTTATAATTATTATAAATTATAAATTTATAATTTTTAAGAACAAATTTTTAAGAACAAATTTTTAAGAACAAATTTTTAAGAACTATCGATTCATAATATATAAATTATAATTAATAAATTATAATAAATTTATAGATTATTATTATAAATTTATAAATATTATAATTATAAATTTATTATAAATTATTATAAATTTATAAATTTATAATTATTATAAATTATAAATTTATAATTTATAAATTATTATTCATAATTTATTTATTAATTATAAATTATGGCCACAGAAGTATAACTTCCACCGTGTGGTCCGACGCACACCGATTTTTTTTTAATTACGTAATTTCAAACTACATACGTAATACGTAATTCGAAAAGTGAATCAACAAATTTTGAGGAAGTTAATTTTTTTTCTATTTCATTATTGAAAGAAACTACCCCGAAGTAATACTAAATAAGTGGTTCTGGGGTAGTTCTCTATAAGATGATAGAGTGGTGGTTTTTTAGTTGGTATGCCCAAAAGCCCAAAAAGAGAGACTCCAACACTGTTGAGGAATGCAGTCACTCCTCTTCGTTCATAAACAATTTTCCCCACTAAAAAAACTGAAATTGTGACACAAATTTTGGGTGACGGAAATTTTTGGTTGACCCCCCAGAGCAAAGACATATCCACGTCAACAGTCTAAATTTAAATTTCTCCCTTGATGGGAAAAACAAAAGATCATGGATATGCCTAGTACCTACTGCTTACCAGTTGGTACCTACTACTCAATATATTGTATACCAACCATGTAGTGCCTTCTTTTCACAAGATTATTCCATTATGTTTACAAAACAATATTAGTTTTTAACTTAGAGTAATAAATCAGCATTCCTTGACACTACAATGGCTTAGAGGTCATGAAATGTCGTGGTAAAATGGGAGCATTCCAAAAAGTGGCGAACGATTTTCCTACTATGAAAACTATGGGAGTTACTCTTCCCTAGTAACGCCTTGGTTGTACGTGAAAATCAATAGAAAATGTGCCGGTCGGGAGTGTCGCAAAAAATTCCTTGACCCCCAGCCAAAAGACATATCCATGTCAAAATCGCTGGGACCAAGTCCAAGTATTTCAGTATAAACAAAAGAAAGTTGCCAAGATTATGAAGAACATGAATGCTAGACCTCCAAATCTTGGAAGATTTTGTCTGGTACCCTTTCCTCCTGACGCTAAAGGAAAAAGGTATGAATCTTCAATCAGTAAGAATCTTCAATAGGTGGGTACCTATCCATAAGTGGTTAGTTAGGTAGGTACTATGTACGATTCATTTCTAGAAACAAGATTTAAATTTTCATTGGATGATTCCTGAAATTAACATTTATTCTTGCAGATATACGCTGCCCATTTAACGCTGAAAGCGAATGAGCTGAAACAGGAAAAGCTGAGGAGTGACTACCTTCTTTATCAAATGCTTCCGCTTTCAGTAGCTCAACGCTTGAAGCATACACAACACGTGAGTTCTCTTCTTTATAAACAGAATGAATCAGTAATGAGCATTAAATTAATAGGTTCCTCTTATGTAAGTAATATATGGGTCATTCTTCCAAAACTGCCCTTTTTCGAATGAACTTTTTTCCCAAAATTGGGTTGATGAAAACAATGTTTTGAATGCAAATTTCCAATGCACTAGTGGCACTAAGTAATAACTCACTACAGCAGCACAGGACTCTCACTATTTCAGAAGATATAGACCATAAAAAATATGGTTTATTCATGAGAATGAACGCCAGACAGGAGAATGAAAACGTGGCCTACAGGATAATGAATGTGGGCTCAAGATAATGCGATATAATACCTCATTGGGTATTATCAGGGTAAACGACCTGATAGGTGTTTAGCTAAGTACCTATGCTACACATTATTCATCGAGGTTAATGAATAATTTTATGGTCAGCACAGAATTATATATTTTTCAGATAATTTTCTATATGAGTGTACCTAAAAAAGCTCTTCTGCTTTAAATTGGGGCAGTTACAGATATCACCTAAGTAACTTGAAAATTTATATCAGTACCTGAACAAGCCGAAACTGAAATCGATCAAATTAAATTGAAGTTTTTAAACTTTGTCTAAAAAAAGTAGGAAATGAAAAATCTCAGGGCCAACGAAATGGAAAATTTCCTCTTATTTTAATGAATCTGAGAGTTTACTCAATTGATGAGGCTTGCTCTGCACCTTGTCATTTTTAACCTGCCTACATTTAAATAGCCTTGGCTAACGGAATAATTCTGTCTTTGTATACATTCATTATTCAAATTAGCATCGCCTCTACCCATTAAGAAACACAGATGCCATTGATATAAGAGGATGAAATGGCAAAATAAAAGTGAACAAAATAGGTACTCTTATTTATTTATGACACAAAAATAAGAGTAATAAGTGAGTGAATCAAAATAAACGGTGAAAATAATGCACCCAAAAATCACCACCAATTTTGTATTCCCATCGTTTTGTTTAACAGTAACCAAACTCAGCTCTGACCCTTTACCCTGTGGGGGAGACCCCAGACCCACTTTCGTCTTGAGCCTTGGCAAAACATTGGAGGAACGTGGAAGACGCTTCATTTCAATTTTAAGCTTCGTAGGATGAATATCAAAAAACTGAGCTCCAGATCTCACTCAGCTGATCTGGGTTGCTCTATGGACTTCATGAGTTTCTAGGCGTCCCAAGGGTTCTCCTTTTCAATTTTTAGCTAATTTTTTAGGTTGGATAGCAAAGAAATGAACTCCGGAGCCCACTTAGCTGATCTAGGTGGTATCAGACTTTATAATTCATTTCGAGATGCTCCATTTCAAATGTCAGTTTCATGGGTTGAATAACAAAGAACATAGCTCCGGATCGCACTCAGCTGATCTGGGTGGCTCTATAGATACTTCATGATTCATTTCTAGAAGCCCAAAGGGGCCTCCATTCCACATTTCAGTTTCATAGGTTGAATAGCATATAAAATAGCTCTGGATCTTACTCAACTTGATGATTCGTTTCTAGACGTCCCAAGGGTTCCTCATTTCAAATTTCAGCTTCATAGGTTGAATAGCCAAGACATTAGATCCACCGCTACTTTAGTCTCGAATAGTAAAGAACTTAGTTCCGGATCTCACTCAGCTCATCTGGGTGGATCGAGAGTTCATGATTCGTTTCTAGACGCTCCAGGAGGCCTCAATTTCAAATATCATCTTTCACAGGTTGAATAGCAAAAGAAATTAGCTCCGGTGCTTACTCTTGATCTGGGGAGCTTCAGACTTTACGATTCGTTTCTAGTCATCCCAAGGGTTCTCCATTTTAAATGTCAATTTTCAGAGCTATTTCTGGAAAAAAAAGGTAATCACTAGTAGATTATTCACAAAACCAAAAGTTCTTTTTAAGGGTCTTTATAAAGGCATGGTCTTTTTAAAGGTGAACGGGAAGCCTATTTTTGGTGACTATAAAATTGATTCAGCTCGATAAATCAAGCTTCAGTTTGGTCAAACCAGAAACACACATACTCACACGTATTTATAATTTTTTTTATTGCAATAATAATAATTATTATTTTTATCATTAAATTATAATAAATTGTTTAATGAGAGGAAATGAAGAGGCCTAGTGATTTTTGTGAGAACTCAATACCTACAGTAAAGGCCGTATCACACTAGCATTTTTTCTGCGTTTTTTTTTTGGCGTTTTTAATGCCTAAATGTGAAGAAGAAGAAGTGCTTTTTTCCAAGGTCAGCTTTTTGGACCATTGCGCATCCTGACGGAGCGTTTTTAAACTCACTTGGGAAAATTAGAACACGTTCTAATTTTTACCTTGACGCAAGAAAAATGCTAAACATAACCCTTGGGGAGGTTACAATTCAATGAAAAACCCCTAGGAACCCTAACCTGACAGATTTAATAAAAATTCATTCCGCCAGAATGCGCTGTTTTTGCACTTATTCCTCCTCAACATCCACAGCTGACCTTGAAAAAAAAGCACTTTGCCTTCTTTAGGTTTCAGCATTTAGAATGCGAAAAACTGCAAGTGTGATACGGCCTTAAGTAATGTATAAATAAATAGGTACCCAGCTACTGAACATTGTATTGAAAATGTTGAAGAAATGAATATCTAGCACAAAAATCGTGAGATGTTATGTAATTGCTTGGAAAACTAGGAACCTGAACTTTTCCAATTCATTATCCTGTCCCGGCATTCATTCTCATGGTTCTTGTAATTGTGGGAGAACCAGGAGAATGAAGCACAGGAGGATGAAATGTTTCTATAAAACTCATGGTAACTTCTGATAGAAATATAAAAAACGCTGCAAATTATTTCACAAAGGTTTATTATTTTTTCAATTGAGTATGATCGTAGTTTTAGTTGGCTAGCGTACGTCATAAGGCCCGTCCAGACTCCTCGGCGTGTCCTACTTCGAATTGCCACAACCTATACTTCTATAATTATATACGCATGTTTATATTTCTCGATTTGAGCTCCTATCAATTCAAATAGTTATTGCCTTAATAATATCATTATCTAAGTACGTACGAAAAGTCGAGAGGATATGTTATTAAATATGCAAAGGAAAAGCTTTGGTATTAACACACAAATATGACCTTGAAAAAACGCTGCAAATTATTTCACAAAGGTTTATTATTTTTTCAATTGAGTTTGATCGTAGTTTTAGTTGGCTAGCGTACGTCATAAGGCCCGTCCAGACTCCTCGGCGTGTCCTACTTCGAATTGCCACAACCTATACTTCTATAATTATATACGCATGTTTATATTTCTAGATTTGAGCTCCTATCTATTCAAATAGTTATCGCCTTAATAATATCATTATCTAAGTACGTACGAAAAGTCGAGAGGATATGTTATTAAATATGCGTAGGAAAATCTTTGGTATTAACACACAAATATGACCTTGAAAAAAACATATTCATGCCTCGAAGGAACGCCGGCGCCGTACCCACCACAAGGTGCCGCGGCGCCGGAGCCTCCTCTCACTCCACCCCCCCCCCCCCCCCCCCCCCCCCCCCCCCCCCCCCTCTCCACCCACCGTGACCCCCTGCCAAGCGTGCCAGGCGTGCGCGCGTCGAAAAAGACCCTTTTTTTGCCCATTTTTGGCCCATAGCATCTATGCGAGTAAAGCAATCGGGATGGTTAAACGTTAGGACCAACTAGACCCCAAATGGAGTCTATGTGCGAAAGAACAGGTTTTTCAAGTCAATTCTTAGGCCTTTTATGGCCCGGACGGCGAACGGCGGACGGACATTTCAAATTTGGATTCTACACACCTTGAAACGTAAAGTGACAAAGTTTGAGGGGGGGTTATAAAAATTTTTTGCTACACGATCACATAGGCTTATTATTGGAAATAATAAACCAAAAGGAGGAGTGTGGAGGGTTAACTGATCACTTGGCCTTTGAAACTGCATAATTAACATCAGTAAGGACTTACCTGAAGATGAACTGACAGCAGGAGAATGAGGGTGAATAAACCTAGCCACCACGTTTTCCTGTACATAACCCTCTTGTACAGCCTCTGAGACATAACTTAGCTATGGGAGGTATCCCACCAAAGAGGGCTTGTCCCATTGTTGGCAACTCATCAAAGATATATTTCCATACATCATCTCAGTCTTGGAGGGAGGTACGGACATAAATGCCAGGAGAATGAAGCAAAAACCTATGAGACTACAGCTTTTGGTCATGTGGCTGACCAACAGGAGAGTTCAGAAGGTTATAAATAACATGAAATCGTTCCTTGTTGTATAGAGGGATTTGGAAATGCTAATCAAAGTTGAAGTTTGCTAAGAGAATATTCATGTATGAATTACCGAATTTCTGACAGGCCGTCTTGGGACACCCAGAATGAAAAATCTGCTATTAATGAAATTATAATTAATGGTTAATGAGGCAGATATGGACTCTGATTCCTTGGAATAGGTGCATTAGATTGGCCTTCATATTGTGGGAGGGAAAGTTTTCCAAACAATGCAACGTTAACTGTTCTACGCTTTGGACGAACAAAGGGCAGTTTTGGGAGAATGACCCACATCTTGTATGAGTTCAAATGATATTACCTCATAGGCACCTACCTACATGTCTAAAACACTAGAAACGTTGACTAATATGAAATGATTCGTTATTGCCTAATTTAGTTAGGTAGGTATTAGTATCTCTACTGTATTCATTACCAACAGCTATTATTTGATGACAGGTACCAGCAGAATATTATGAGCAAGTGACGATTTACTTCAGCGATATAGTTGGTTTCACAGAGATAGCAGCTATCAGTACTCCACTCGAGGTGAGGGTTAACTTCACTCAGAATTTAAGTAGGTTTACAGTTTAACTGCGGGATGGCATGTACCTGTCTATCTACGTAGTAGGTAGGTACATCTACCTAAGTTACTACTACCTAAGTTAATATTATTTTTGGAACGTCCTTGACTAGTGAGGAAGTTCCTTAAAGTTTTTGATCTTGGTATGATTACTACAACACTCAACCCTAGAAATCGGTTTAGTCAGAACGCTTTGAAACAAATCTAAGGAAAACCACATTGGTGTTGATATTATGTTCAGGGAAAACTCCCTGAGTCAAAGGCGATTTCATTACATTGGTCTAGGTACCTACCTAGCGCACCAGATAAAAACACGTTCTTTTCAGAGCTTCTCTCTCAAATAAGGGAAAGACTTGAATTCGAATCCTGTCGAGGTATATCGTATAGGTAGGTATTTTGGAGCTGTAATATGTGGCCCAGGACAGAAGGATCTCTCTTGAGCCAGACTGTAAACTTCACATTCCCTAACATAGCATCTTCACTTCCTCACTTAAATACATGATTCAAAACACACCATGTCTTTGACCTAAATTGAATGCAACTTCTTCCAGCGAGCAACTGCTGAGCCAGCAGCCTGCAGATTCACTCCATCGTTTGTCTGACCCCAATTCGGTCGAATTGGCTGATATTTGACTCCGGGGAAATATATGTTGAAACACTGGCCTCGATAGCACAGTGTTTAAAGGGAAAAGAAGAAAAAACTTGTAAGAATATTCGGTAGATGCCAGCACCGTCAAGGGTAAATCGCTCTCATTCCATTAATAACTGATCAATTTTCAATCTGTAGATTGCATTAGATTCAGAATAATTCAGAATTTCCATTAGTTCTTTTCTAAATTTAAAATTCCAAACTTTTTACCTTCATTTAATTCACTGAGGTTCAAATTTAGCTCAATTATTGGAAAACTCCAATTCCGTTCTGTAGGACTCTAAACTCTAATGTTCTGTAGGACTGCTTACTAATCATGATGTTTTTTCACATTCTAAATTTGACCACTAAAACCCCATTCGCGTTTTCGATTAACGTTAGTTGCACCACCGTTACATTCATAATAGTGGGATAGATCCTGATTCAACTCAACTCACACATGGAGAATTACCATTCCTTCACTGATAATTTACTAATAAATATTTAACAACAACTGATGTTAGCCCGGATTGTTAGCAGTCGAGTTGTGTGTTCAAAAAAGTAGGGAAAAGTGCAGTTTTGGGTAGTGAAATCTTGTTACCGAAAACATTGAGCGAATACTGATCGATTCACCCGTTCATTGACAAGCAGCCAGGAGTTCGACCTATAGGGGTGGGATAGAAGTACTCCAGCGAATTTGTGCAGAGACCATGGCGATGTTAACAAGAAACCTTTGAGACGAATGTGGTGCGGATCAGTTTTGCGCTGGAACAAAAGCATGATTGGATAGTGAGGTTGGGGTGTTTCCCGTGTCGCTAAAGTGTGCACTAGTTTGAGTATTCTCGAGAGACCCGTTAGGAAATTGTGCCCCTTGCCACTTGATAGCTGAGATCCCTTGCTAGAATTCCGCTGGATTGGGGGGGGGGGGGGGGTATGTTTGGCCTTACCCAAAATTGACAATTGCCGCCAAGAAGGGAAGTAGGCTAGAAACTAGTTCCTTGAGCCATCGAGATAGCGCTAATGTCGCTTTGAATAAATCGTCACCCTTTCTATACTTCTGAACGGAGCAATGAAGATTATGTTTCCCGATATTATTCCCGAATCACCGGCAAGTCAGGTTCCCAACTTGCTTTCGCACTGCCTCAAGGAAATTCGCTCATACTATCATGCTGCATGACTAAACCTTTTCTCTTTTATCTATTGTAATAAAATTATTATGTTCCTTTTTAAAATAGCTGGGTAGGTGTACCTACCTAATTGAGTGGATGTGCCTAATCTGATCATGTTAATCCAATCCATTAACATATTTTCATTGTAAGGAGAATATATTTGAAAAATCGTGATTTTTTGTATTACTTACAGGTAGTAAGATTTCTAAACCGTGTCTACCGTTTATTTGATGCTCTCATTGAAAAGTATGACGTTTATAAAGTAGAAACTATAGGCGACTCGTACATGGTAGCATCTGGATTGCCTATTAAAAATGGTAAGTGTTGTTAATTTTTTGTTTATACCTCCCTTCAATCTATAGATTTTTTCTGTTGTTATAGATAACAATGTCCTGTTGAACCCAACCATTGTAGGTACTGTTTAGTTAGGCTGAAGAAACGGGAAAATTTGCTGGGATGTCAAAGATGAAAGAATAGGTTGACAGACCTCCTTGGCCCATAGTGTCAAAAAATGCTTCTTGTACTTGACAAACTGACATTTTGACGAAATTTTGTTGGATGCTATTGAAGTTTGTATCGATTGGAAGCTGAGGTAAGTATTACTGTTTGGGTAGACTGTTGAAACGGGAGCCCGGGGTAATTGGTGAGTTTCCATAGAGATGGAGAAAGGCGATGAAACTCCTAGGTTAAAAGGGCTGACAACTCAGTTCTTCTGCCTGTCAAACGAACTGACATTATGATAACATCTGGTTGAAGTTCAGTGACCTCCAGGATCCCCTCTAGTACTTCACTGCCCACTTTGCGAGATTCCAAAGGTAGGCTGTGCTCGCATAATGAACACACATCAGTATTCGGATCTGAGAGAAGAGTAGAGCCCCAAAGAGGAGGATTGCCGAATGGTGGGCTGTCATCCCATGTCAGTAGGTTATGAGGGAGGTGTTATGGCTAGCAATAAATGAACATTCCAAAAATACCTATCTCAGAACAAACTCAACTCATTTGGAGCTTCCATGCATGTAGGTATTATGATTAATCATGCAATGTTTGCGAGATCTCTCTTAGTTTGTTTATTAGTTTCAAGTATGTCAATAATTAACGAGAAATACTCGTGGACCTAATTTATTCCATTGGACATCCATTCATGCAAGCGTCCATGACTTGATTGTGTGTGAACTCCAACCAGCGAATTGGACAGCAAGCGTCTACCCGGATCCTTGCCATTGCAGAACAAACGGTCCACTCCCGGCGGGCGTCCCCGCTTCTTGACGGGAGATCCGACCTGCCCATATAAGGGACGATAGCGGAGGGAATTCCCGCTTGACATTCCCTTTGCAAATTTTCGGAGATATCTGCTGGTCTTCTTCCTTCAAGCGACGCTTCCCTGAAAATGCACTACACTGTGGTACGCCATGTTGCTCGACCTGTGAAGCTTGATTAAAATGGTGCTGTAACACACTTAAGAGCGTATTTGCACTGGCGGAAAACATCGTATAACCACAACATTGAAAAATAAATATTTGTCAACTTGGACAAAAAAATAAATGAAAATAACGACAAAAGAAATCGCGAAAAGAAATATAGTTGGAAATAACAGTGTCAAAGATGCTATTCAGCCAATGAACAAAGACATAATGGCGGCCGATGGGTATAGCAGGATGTCCACGGGGGATTTTGGAGGTTATTCTGAGAGGGTGGCCAAGTTGCAGGTCAGGAAGGTAAGACTATAATTTGGGTTAGGATGTGAGCAAACTCCCAAACGGATTTCTATGTGGTTCTTTAAGCTAATTTTCGTGAAAAATGAAGCTGTTGCAATGGTTTGAATATTTTTGAAATAAAACTTTTTGAAAAATGTCTCATTGAAATCCGTTTTGGGGCATTCTGAAACCGATTCCTGAATTTTGCGCTTATATATATATATATAGGCATATTGTGCATATATGTGTCATTCCAGATGACTCATAACTCTCTGTAGGATTGAGATAAAAATCCCGTTCTTGCGCCAAAACATCAAGCTTTCCAAACGAAAGAATGAGTTCGTTGGCTAACAGTTTTTGAGCACATTAAATTGGTCAAATGTCGGAAAATGTACTAACAAAATCACTAAAAACGGCTTTTATCTTTAGATTTATCTTTTTTGCAGAGTTTCAGTCAAAAAAAGTTAACAAAAACAAACAAAACCTTATAAAATTGACGCAAAACATTATGAAAAAAATGTACTCAAATGTCATTAATATTTGCTGAAAAATCTATAAAAAATACCTAACATTTTCTTTTCTTTTTTTTTTGCAGAATATTATTTTGAACAAGTTTTGATGCCATAAAATTGGTACCTAGTTAAATTTCTCTTTGCACTCAAAGTGCTCAAATTTAAAAACAGTGCAACATATTTCAAAACAAGGTACCGTAAAGTGGGGTGACTTGGAAACGTGGGGTGACTTGGAAACGTGGGGTGACTTGGAAACGTGGGGTGACTTGGATCAGTTGAGCGAAATTTTTTTGTTGGTGTGTTGGCAGCCCTGAATAGTTATTGATCAGCTGTTTGAGGTCGGGTTCTCTTAGTCTGTTTCTTGGCTGTTTTGTGGAATGAAGTTGGGCTCATAAAAGTAAGTATTTCTTGGATTTTTTAAATTATGAATGTTGTATCATAATATCCGCACTTTTGAAGTACAACAAACGTAGGTCCGTTTGTTACTAAACGTCAATCCGAGGGTGACGAGACTCTCAGGGCAGATTACTGTGGATACATGCTTTCGAAAGCCGAAGCCATCACGCCCCGTTCGTGCATGGTTGTGTTTTCATAATTTTGTAAACAAAAAACTCCATATGTTGGGGTGACTTGGAAACCTCGATCCAAGTCACCCCAATATTCTGATTCATTATTTTTCAACCATATAGTGCATTCTGTGTAGTCGTAGGTTACTAATTGGTTAAAAAAATTGTTTTCAGGCATTATGAGGACATACAAAAAGAAAGTGGGGGGGAGGAAGTATATGGACTATGAACATGCCACACTTAAAAAGGCAATTTCTGAAATAAAAAACAAGAATATGAAACTAAGAGATGCAAGCAGCTTGTATGGGATACCTATATCGACATTATCACGCAAAGTGCGTGATTTGAACCCCAAAAAACATGGTGGCCAATGTGTTTTATCATTAAAAGAAGAAAAGTATATCTGCAAAAATTTGGATATAGCATGTGAGTGGGGTTTCCCATTCACATCTATGCACGTCAGAGGGGTTGTGCAGCAATATTTGAATTCGAAAGGAGTTAAAGTACGTGAATTTAAAGATAACTTGCCTGGGGTCGACTGGATGCGCCTCTTTTTGAAACGACATCAGTCCTTGCTGTCCAAGAGGTGGTGTCAGAATATCAAACGTGTTCGAGCTCAAATCAATTCTACAACGGTGAAGGAATTCTTCAATGAACTGAACACAACTCTTGATGGCGTACCCCCTGAAGCCATACTCAACTATGATGAAACTGCAATGGCTGATGACCCTGGCTCAGTTAAAGTCGTTTGCAGGCGTTCAATGAAACATCCATATCGTATCATGGACACATCGAAGTCATCGATCTCAGTCATGTTTGCAGGCACAGCATCAGGTCAGCTTCTCCCACCATATGTGGTGTATAAAGCTAAATTTCTTTATGATGCCTGGACTGAACGAGGGCCAAAAGGGATCCGATTCAACAGGAGTGATTCTGCTTGGTTCAACACCTCACTGTTTGAGGATTGGTTCAAGAAAATCGCCTTACCATATTTCAACAAACTCCCTGCAGAACAACCAAAGGCCATCATTGGAGATCAATTAGCATCCCACCTCACCATGAATGTGGTAGACCTATGCAGAGAATACAACATTAAATTCATCTTGTTGCCCCCGAACTCAACTCACATTCTCCAGCCCCTGGACGTGGCATTTTTCAAGCCCTTGAAGTCCGCCTGGAAAAAGATCCTCACCAAGTGGAAGCTGACTAATCGAGGAAGTGTTCCCAAAACTCATTTTCCAAGCCTTCTAAAGAAAGCAATGGATACTATGGGCGAAGAGAACATAAAAAACAACTTGGTGGCAGGATTCAAAACAACTGGTATCTGTCCATTGAACATGGAATCTGTCATAAAACTAGTCCCCAACGTAACTGAACCACAGACCGACGATGAAATTAATGACATAATGAACAATTCGTTTGAACTCTTTATTCGCAATTTGTATATGTCCGAAACGTCACAAGTTAGGAGGAGGAAAAGAAAACTGAATGTTCCTCCTGGTAGGAGTGTGACAAGCATGGGTGACGAAGAATCTGAGGATGAAGATACAAATGACCATGTTCAGGACAATGAGAGCAGTGATTCCCGAGCAGCTGAAGAGGGGGATGCAGCAGCCAGTGACAGCGATGATACTACTTCAGAACATGGAGATCAAGTGATCCCTGAGGAACAGCCAAGCACTAGCCGCCCTACACTGCGCTTAACCGACCTGAAGAGGAATGATTTCATTCTTACTGAATTTCCATTTAAATTAAGGGGAAACGCCACCTCTATGAAGAGATTTGCGGGTACTGTATTGAGTTTCCATGACTCCAAGATTAAATGTTCCTTTTTTAGGAAATCCTCTAAAGGAAGCAACATTTACGTCTACCCAAATATACCTGATGTTTGCTTGATTGGCATTTCACAAGTTGTAAAAAAAATTGAACCTATTTTTGTTAAGCGAGGCAGATATGCATTCTCAATTGAAGACTAACAAGTGGCGTTATAATAGCCAAATTTCGTTTTTGCTCTTGAATTTTATTGCCAGTTTTATTACGTTATGCGTGTAGGTATTACTTTCTGCCTACCTAAAAGTTTTGCCTTTTTTTTTTAAATATAGTTTCCAGGTTGTAGGTATTTTTCTGTTGCCACATTTATTCCAGTAGTTTTATTCACAACAATGTCCCAAATTGTCAATTTTTGAAAAGGACAGCAGAAAGACATAACGTTCTTATCTGCAATAAATTTTGCCTTATTTTCAATAATGAACCTTTGTAATCGCTCTACAATTTTTTTAAATTGAGAAGGGAACTAGTCATAATTGTTACATATATTTAGCTGTGATATTCTGTGATAAAAAACGTGAGTCTGAATTTTTTTTATCCAACTTCTGTGATAATTGATGGTTTTTGTGATTTTATAATAAAATACTTTTTTTTTTAATAATGAACCTTTGTAATCGCTCTACAATTTTTTTAAATTGAGAAGGGAACTAGTCATAATTGTTACATATATTTAGCTGTGATATTCTGTGATAAAAAACGTGAGTCTGAATTTTTTTTATCCAACTTCCGTGATAATTGATGGTTTTTGTGATTTTATAATAAAATACTTTTTTTTTTTAATGGAATTTCTGTTACAACCTTTTTAAAAATCATAACAGAGTTCCAAGACGCCTCTGGAGTATGTACAAATGAAAACTGAGGCGTTTGGAATGGGGTTGACTTGGAAATTAGCACTTTAAAAAAAATTAAAAATACAAAGGGTGCAAATAAAACAATTTCAAAAGGTGGGTTCTGTAGAAGAAGTAGCGTAACATGTTTCAAAGCAAAAGTTATCACTTTATTGTTGATTTTTGACATATTTACAACTTGTTGAAGTTCGAAGTTGTACCAAGTCACCCCACTTTACGGTAACATATAATACGATAATTTGCGAAAATTCGATCATAGGATCATGCTGCATGACTGGAACTTTCCCTCTTGGCTTGGCGAGTTTTTTCATCACCTCACTCAGGTCAAAAGAAAAAGAATGTCAAAGTAGTTTAAATTTCCTAAAACCTTTTTTTTTTTTTAGGCACAAGGCACATTTCTGAAATTGCCACGATGGCATTGGATTTGTTAGACGGATCCACATTGTTTCTCATTCCGCATAAGCCATCTGAACACCTACAAATTCGCAGTGGGGTTCACACTGGTCCAGTCGTAGCTGGGATTGTAGGAACTAAGATGCCACGTTACTGTTTGTTCGGGGATACAGTGAACACCGCTTCAAGGATGGAATCAACTGGTGAAGGTGAGGTAACTTTTCTAGGAAGTGTTATTATGTGCGTGAAAAACGTATTCCATTAATTTAGTCATTGTCAGTATTTAGTACATTATGTTTAAAATGCGTTCAGAAGCCAAAATAAATTCAGGTATTTCTCTTTCTCCTTGCCTATCTGCCCTCTCCACACAGGGAAAGAAACACCTTCTTGATATTAGTGAGCTGGATAAACTTGATAATAGAAGTTCGCTGGTTATTATTTCGTTTTTGCTATAATGTATGTACTTAGTAGGTACCAAAAAATATAAATAAATAAATAAATTTAATTCATTCACGTGTTTTTTTATTCTTTTGTAGCTTTGAGAATTCACATCAGCTTGGAAATGAAAAAGGCCCTGGATCATGTTGGTGGATTCAAAACGGAACATAGAGGTTTTGTTGATATAAAAGTGAGTTGTGTTGCGTAACTTTAATTTTTTTTATACCAGCAGTAATATTATGTAATATAATTTCATTTGGATTACATAGTTGCCACTTTTAACTATGGGTACATTAATATAGACAGTTATCAAAATATGCCACGCTAATTCTGTGTAAGGACCTTTGCAGGAAGTCATGGTCTGTCACCTTAATAAACTTGGCTATGAAATCACAGTAGGGTAGTTTTTATGGGATTACAGAGGTCTGTCTCCCACAGCTTTCCAGCATCTCCTGTACAAGTGCCGTTCAACCATGGCATCCTGTCCTGTTCTTTCCATCAAGCCTCATTTGTTTTCTGGTTGTCGGTGTTGGGTTCGTCTGGGGTAGCAATATATTCTTACTTTAACGAGGAGGTCAGCTTTTTCGTTGAATACCTCCCCTCAGTGGGATGCGATCCATAGGAAAACAACTTGTCATTGCTCTTGAATAAAAGGGCCAAGGGCTCGTCTCGCTCCCTTTCGGCCCTCAGCATCAAAGTTACTGTATGAACAACTAGGTGCTATGCTACCCTCAACCAGTCCATGGTAGTAAATAACTGTGCCAGCTCTTTTTCACAATGGGGCACAGGAGTCATACATGTACACTTGAACCACCTGTATGGGTTAGAAGTTGGAATGAACCGTTTCTTAGGCCGTCTTAGCGAAGTTAAGCAACATCGTGAGTATTTGGATTGGTGACTACAAAGGTAAGAGTCTCCCATCCAAGTAGTTTTCACTCTTCTGTATGGCGAACCCTTCTCCATTCAAGGGCTAAATCATCAGAACGAATTCTTCCTTCCTTCCTTAGGAGGACAGCTGATGACGTCTGCAATACCCGAGGCAGCCAGATGAAAAGCGCCAACCTGAAATGATTTCTTACTTTAGGCTTCTTACTACACCTGAACTAAAGAGGATCTGGATATTCAATGTTGATTGTTTCACTTGTCTTGGATCGTGATTCCACCTGGGAGGTATCCTCCTTAATTATATTAAATGGAGAAATCAAGCGTCTTGCACTACATCACCTTGCAACTGCAACTTAGCTTTCCCAATCTTGGAGCATGGTGAAGCTCTTCATTCATCAACATCTTGGGGAAATCTCGTTGGTCCATGTAAACGTCAAGGCCCAGGTCGGCGAAGTTGACCAATTCGAATAAAGTATGCCACCTCACCTCTCTTTCCCCTTATTGGTCTGCATTGATTTGAGTAGCGGTGTAAAATAATTTGACAACCCAATCAAATCTGTGTTAATCAATACTGATTGTTTAATACAGATTTGGGGATGCATTGATTTTTATGTAGGGACTTAGTCTTCTAATTGCTCTCAAACCCCCTCCCCCCCGCCACCACCACCACACTCATGCCTCTCTTATTGATTATATAGGCACAGAAAGGAGTGTGATACTCTAATAGTTACTGCAATTAAGCACATTACCCTTTTGTAGATGGTGCCAATCACAAAAGTGATGTGTTGAGTTTTCCTCTCCTAGATTTCAATTACCTATATGTTGTAGCCCTCCACCCTTTTTTGGCTTGTAATTTTTCCCCTCTATGGAACCATTGCCATTTATGTGAAACAAGCTTATGGGACATCGCAGTTTGGTGAGAAGTTGGTTGTTATTTTTTCTTCCATAGGTAAGCACAGGTTCGTTGTAGATGTATTTTTCTAACTTTTGATGGCACCAGAACCCTCATTAGTGATTCTCCATATCTTATATATATATATATATATATATATATATATATATATATATATATATATATATATATATATATATCTTATATATCTTTAAATTAATTTGGTACTAATCCAGTTATCCACTCGTTCCTGAAGGGTAAAGGTGTGCTCGACACTTACTGGCTGTTGAGCAAAGATGGAGGCGTAAGAAGAAACACTGATCAAGATCTCATGAGTTTTACTGATGACCACGAACCTTCCTATTTCCGCCGCTCAACGACCAAGATATCAGGTTTAAATGATCAAAAGAAAGTTCAAAAATGGTGAAACTGTCTATTTATGAAAGAAAAGCATTCCAATGACAAAGACAGTGGAAGGCACTGTTATTGTGCAAGTAGGTTGGTACCTATTCAGATGACAAGGAGGAAGGAACAGATACAAGACAATAATAATAATGATGATGTAGTCTTGGCCTTTTGGCCGGTGAACACACTGGATTTGACATAGAGTGGTGCAGTCGCTAATTCCTCAAGCGCCCGTAGATTTCCTCATCATCCTTATTATAGGACATAGTCCAGTGTACAGAATTAGGTACCTACCTAATGATAGGCAATTCAATCAGAAAAGTTAAAAAATTCAACAAAGTAACGGCATTTTCAGTCCCTATTAATATCTAAATCCCTAATTTTGTGGGTCGCTGGAGTATACATTCATTGAGTAAGTGGTTAGGTAGGTAGGTACCTACCTACAAATTATTATAAAGTATCATTCCCCGCAATAATTAATTGTCTACAGCTTTTTCATCTTTCAAAAACAACTTTGTGCTGTACTGAAGATCAATAACATAATTTTTCAGATTCCTAATTATTAGAGAGCTAATTAATTTGCTATTTTGTGCATGGTACAGGATCATTGTGTATAATTGGACTGCATATGGATGTATTTAGTATTATGTTATTCGACCATTATTAGAATCTATATTAAAATGGAAGTGACTGTAACAAATCCACAAGCCTTATGAACAAGAAGGATTATGGTAGCATTCCGTATAGTAACTCCTGTATTGTTGGTATTCATGTGACTTCTCGTCCGAGTCACCTAGGAGATTGCTTGGTGGCTCGCTTTGCCTGATTATAGGATTGGTCAACCTTACTCACTGCGAGTCACCAAAACGTTTTCAATCCCGTTCTGATATTTTGGTACCAGTTTTGAAATAGTTGACTAAAGCCCACTTTCACCAAAGACTTTCACCAAAATCAAACGACTTTAAACTAAAAAAGATTGGGAATTAACGGATATTTCAGCTGACCGTCTTTCACCAGAGCGCTGCATGAGTTTTAAGTCCTACTGTGGTGGTTCTAGCCAGTTACACTTGCTAAAATCTCCGTTAGCCGAGATAACAATGATATCAAGTAGTTTGGCCATGTACCTACAGCTAGGTAGTTTTGTAGAAAGTTGATTTACAATTTCTGTTTAAAATGAATACACGCAAGTTAGCACTAGGAATTACATTTCTATAACATTTCCTCCATCTACAATAGGTACCTACCGAATAAAATGAATTACCAAGTGGGTACAATTATACAGAGACGATTCGGATACAATATAATGCCACAACACAGCAAAGTTGTCGTGCTTCTATTTCGCAATGATATTCTACTATTCCTCTCATATTTTACTACCCCCCCCCCCCCCCCCCTAAAAAAAAAGCCGCTCTGCATTCAAAAGGTATTAAGCCACAAAATCATACCATCCAATTCGGGCCAAGCCAATAGCCGGATTCTCTCACCCTTTTTTTTATATATACTACTGAGTTTGGGAGTGAGACGCTTCTTCAATGGCTTGGCCGATTTTCGCCTATCACACAACTGTATTGGTAAGTGTGTTGGTGGATTCACACATCTCACTGAGACTGAAAATATATTCCTAGTGTTGAATAATAATATATTTAATTCTTAAATTATATGGGGATGTGAACCCTTTAATGTTACTGCAGATTAGTATCCACATCCCTCTCAGCCGCATTTGTACGAAGTATACATAACGCAAATGTCATTGCATGATTTCAAGAGAACGACATTCACAATGGAATGGAAGTAGTTTCACGAAATGGGATTGTAAAGGAATGAAACAGTGTTACATATTGTGGTGAATTCCACCACAGCATTTCAACAACCCTTTTCAGGGCTACCAACAAGAGGTACTCACGACACAATTATATATAAAAGACGTCGAGTTACAACTCCGCGAAATAACATATTTCGCCCGAGAGAATATGCGAAATATTCACTCACAAACGAAATATTCGCAAATAATCAACAAGCCAAACACCCACTGCGGGAGAAGCTCCGTGCCCAAAGCTCGAACCTCTCGACGAGATCGCAGCTTTACCTAATAAATCCGCGAAGGATTTGTTAGCTACACCCTTACACACACAAGGGGCCGAGGATTCTTTTCAGACTCTCTCGGAAGGTAGTTCTTACGATTCTACCCATATACATGGATATCCTAAATATTCATCTCACGATCGCACCGCCGATCCGAGTGTTAAACACACTCCTATCCTGCATACACCGCACGGACCAAAAGGTACTTTCCAGCACCTCAATCAAACACATTCCGTTCCTCCTACAGATGTAAATCTGAGACCGGAATATTACACAACGGTTCAGTACCCGAATACACATTTCCAAACAGCTCGAACCGAACCTGGCGCCCCTCGCGGCCTACCAATGAACGAACCACGAGGTTCAACCACCCAGCAAAATGTCCTTGACAATTTCGCCCACATTTCCTTCGGAAATAATACAGGGACTAACCCGCATATCCAGGATATGGGTACTTTTCAAAATGTCCCACTTGGTCTACCTACACCAAGAAGAACATATATAAATCCAGTACAAATGGTGACCCCGCCTTTGAACAGGCTAAACACGGAGCAATACGTTCCCTCTTATGAAGCTAGTGGATTTCAGGGAACCACTGCGGGCGTGCGACCCCCGCCGGGCCTCTACGCCCCACACCTCACACTTCAACCCTCTCCACAAAGTGGCTTTAAAGCACTTTTGGAGGAAATAGGTGACTTTCAAAAACCTATTTTTCAGAAGAAAAATATTGATCGAGCTCTCGCAGAGTTCGATCAGTACTGCATTCGCAAGCAATTGAGAACACAAAACGAGTGTTTCTCCGCCATTTACAAGTGGGTGCCTGAGGAAATGAGAGAAGCTATTGACTCAGCGTATCTCACGGCACCCCACGCACCTTACGAAGAGGCTAAGAAACGCCTAACACGAGAATATGGGCTGTCTATTCAAGATAGACTCCTCGCACTAGAGGATCCATCATCTCTCGCCAAAAAACCCAGCACTAAGTACCATGAAATGTATGCTAAAGCAGTTGGGTACTTTTCGGAGGCATTGATCACACAAAAGTGGATCGAAACTCTGCCATACGACGCACGGGGTCTCGTCACAGCACAAGCAAGCACGAGCGCCCGGCTTGACCTGGCCGACACGCTACACGCGTATAAAACAGAAACTCCCTCCCTTAACATTAGGGGAGTCGAGTCAAACAACAGAACAAGCACTTCAAGCCCTAAGAAGTCTGTTACACAAAAAACTGAGTATAAACCTCACAAACCTACCGTCTACATCTGCCGAAACCACACTCGTTTCGGCACAGAGACACGCAAGTGTGCGGATCCGCAGCACTGTGGTTGGAAACCAACCGTCTCGAAGTCAAACAAGAAGGCCGCAGCTATTAGCCAGCCAAAAAATAAAATAGTTTCTAAGGAAACTACACCAGAACCGGTACTCGAAAGTACCGTTCCCACTTCAGACAACGAGTGCTCAGAAAACGAGTAACTGCCAGTGTAGCAGAGCCTATACGCCGGCAGACCAAAGATTTTAAACGGCTCTTTTTCAAGTGTCAACTTCACAGCACCGAATTCCTCATTGACACGGGAGCAGAAGTGAACATTCTGCCCCAAAATGTCACTAAAAAGCTGGGTTTGAAGGTTCTCAAAACCAATGTCAAGCTCACAGCTGCAAACGGCGCCCCAATCGAAACATTGGAACGAGCCAACACGACGATCAACATCGGTCTCGGTGACATGACCACCGATTTCATGATCACGAAAGTCGACCTAGCCATCCTAGGTATTCCCTTCCTTGAGTCCTGGGACATCGGGATCAGGGTCAAACATAAATACATTTATAGACAAAAAATGAAGAGCTATGCCGACCAAAAAATAGCAGCTGTCATACAAGAGAAATTTTCTGACGAACAAATCGAAGCGCTATTCCTCACTATGACAACAGCTCAAACTCAGAGAGCACCCAAAGCATTGAGGACAAAAACATACGCTCAATTATCGAAAATTATAAACGGCAAATGGACAAGCTCCAGGGCAAGTGGAAGGACAACGGAGTTTACCACCGTATAACTACCGAAGGCTCGCCTGTACACTTCCGAGCAAGGCCTATGGCGGGTGAAAAAAGATCCCAAGTGAAGAGCACTTTCGACAAAATGCTCACAGACGGCATAATTGCCCCGTCTGATTCCGAATGGGCATCACCACTACACTGCGTGCCGAAAAAAGACGGGACGTGGAGGATCACAGGCGATTATCGCTTCTTGAATGCTAAGACAAAGAAGGACGCCTATCCTCCACCTCACATACGCCCTTTCCAAGTGAATTTACACGATACTCAACTCTACTCGACTATAGATTTAAAATCGGCATACTACCACATCCCGATGCACCCCGACGACGCTCACAAAACAGCCATTATCACACCTTTTGGCCTGTACGAATTCAAAAAGATGAGCATGGGGTCAGCCGGTGCTGCCCAGACTTGGCAACGCTACATGGACAACGTCATGCGAAAATTCGAATTCGCGTTTGTCTACCTAGACGACATTTTGGTTGCTTCCAAAACCTACAAGGAACATTTGGAACACCTCAGAAAAATTTTTGACAAATTAGGAGAACACGGGCTCCGAGTAGGGTTCGACAAATGCATTTTTGCTCAACCCACTCTCGACTTCCTGGGTTTTACTAGCTCAAAACACGGGATAACCCCTAAAAGAGACAAAATAGAAGCCATTGAACAGTTCCCACGACCAATAGACGTACGAAGCCTACGCAGATTTTTGGGAATGTGTGGTTTCTACCGAGCTTGCTCCAGTAAATTCGCACACATGGCTCAGCCCCTATACGACGCCATTCAATCGAACAAGAAAAATGACAAAACTCCGACTGAATGGACAACAGCAAGGGAAGAAGCTTTCAATAGCTTAAAACAAGCAATGATCAAAGCTACATTGCATAACATAGCTCATCCTCACCCTACAGCGGAATGGAGGATAGTGTGCGATGCGTCCGACACTCACATCGGAGCAGCACTAGAGCAGGAAATAATTAACAAGGATGGCTCAAAGACATATCAACCATTGGGTTTCTTTAGCAAAGAAATTCCTGAACAATGGAAAAATAAAGCCTCCTTCGACAAAGAGATGTTCGCCACGTATCAAGCTTGCATACACTGGCATAACGACTTGGACGGCCGCTCTTTCCACCTATGCTCAGACCATAAGCCACTGCTCGGCACAATGTTGAAGAAAAATGCTCATTTTTCTAAAATGAGACTAAGGTGGTTGACATACATATCACAGATGACAAGTGATATTCGACACATACCCGGAGACCAAAACGTCGTGGCAGACGCGCTCTCCAGACCGTTCGACCCGGTTGAAATTCAAACCAAGTCAATTTCAACTCAGACAGACGAAGGTCCGGCAGAAGCCGAAGTTTCGAAAGTAACGGCCGCAGTCGAGTGCAACCTTTTACTTCACGTACTAGAAGCACAAGAAAAATCTCCTCCCACGTCAAAGGACACACGAAAACTTACAAAAGTTGAGTTTCCACAAGGAGAGCTATGGTGTAACCTAGACTTAGGACACCCCAGGCCTTACATACCGAGAGCATGTGAAACTTGCCAACGAGCCAAAATCACTCGCTCTGTTAAACTACCTTACTCAGAATTCGAGACGGCCACGAAGTTCTCCCATGTCCATGTAGACATAACCGGGCCATTACCCTTGGCAAAAGGGAGAAAAGCGACAGGAATTTCCACCGTTTAAGGGCATTCCTAGAGCTCTTGAGCTCTGCCATCACCACTTGAGCATGTAGGGGTAAATTTTGAGGTGTTAGTTTTTAAATTGGTACTAGGAATATATCCAGCCGTCATCCACTATAATTTGAAGGTGAAGGACTGTTCTAAAGTGGTACCAGAGCTCGTGAGCTCCACTATCACCGTTCGAACAGGTAAAGTAAGGTGGAGTCAATTTGATGAGAAATGGTACCTGGGCGAATCAAGCCGTCACCTATCATAAATTGGCTCAAGGAAAGAACGGGAGTCAAACTGACAAAATATATAAACTAGCTGAAGGCTTGGGGTTTTATACCATCTAGTACTGTAGAAAGGTTTGACTGAAATAATTACACAAGAGTTTTGTGGGGAGAGTATTCACTAGAACTGCACCGCACCGAATGCCTATGGCCCTGGACTGCAGCTTATTTATACTGGTTTAGATGCCCTTCTCCCCTGTCCCACTTTTGGGGGAATGGCTTGAGAGGGGCCGCCTAACCGTCCTCGGGTTATCCCCGCCGTTTGGTGAGCTCTGCGCAAGTGGCTTCATTATATGTAATTTTTCTGAACAATACATCGTGGTTCCCACAGGTAGGTAGGTAATAGTTTTCGAAAAAATTGATTTGGGAAACATGACTTGACATCAGCTGAATGCTGGTTGTTGTGTATTTATTGTTCCGGTGTTTCAAATCGTCAAACTTTTCATTGAACAGTTTGCCTAAACTTAGTTAGGAAAACTCCGTTTTTCCAAACTTGGTTTAAATGGGATTTGAGATGGTGAAAGACGCCAAGTTTTAATCCTCGAGATCATTTTTAATGAAGTTTGGCTAAACCTAGTTGAAAAAGTTTTTGGTGAACGTGGTTCAAGTTGGCTGACTTCTCGAGTGGTCCTAAATGCCGTGAAAGTAATTTTTCCTTTTTACAAAATTTATGCGTAGTCCCACGTCCAGATGGCACGAGTGGTCCTATATCCACAAAAGTGAGTTTTTCTTTTTGATAAAATGTACTAGCGGTCCCATGGCCGGAGTCCTGAGATAGCAGGGCAATAGCCTGAGTAGTCCCATCTACACTTCGTTTCAGTTCATTGCTGTCAGCAATCGAATCATCAGTTACGTGTACGTATGCTTAATTCTTACAGACTTAATTTTCATAATGATGGAAAACTGATTTTCGTAATAATGTTTTACGCTGGAGATGTGCGTTGAGTTGGTTAAGGACTACAAGTCCTATTTTTGAGTACCAAGTGGACATGAACGTTAAAATTAAAACCACTTCAGGTGATTACAACAGGCATTGGGGGTCAGCGAGAATAAATAGCTGGATCGTGAATTTTGATAATAAATAAGAGAAAGGTAAAATGTCACTGGCAACATTTGTTCAAATTTCATCAGTCAAATACCAACAATGTGGTATGATGAAACAATTTGTCGAGAGTTATTTTAATAATATCTGTGACGAAGTTCTAGTCAGAATTAATAATTTAATAATCCAATACCAAGTACAGGATAATATTGCATAACTGTATACATCTATCACTCCTATATAACAAAGTTCTAGTCAGAATTAAAACTTAGTAAGGCTACTTAGTTTTCTTTTCATGAAGAATCTACTCTCGGGGAAGTGTTAGTTACAAGTTCCAATCATGCAGCATGACCGCACTAGAGAATTATCGTATATATAGCAACGGTTAACCATATATTTTATGGGGAAACAAAGACGTTTCTCAATTACTACTCTGCTTTTAAAACGAATATTTTGGATTTCAAGTTGTATTTGGATTTTTTGTAGCATTGGTGGTCCTATTTATATATCTATTACTGAACTTTCAGTACATAGTTCAGCATAACTTTGTGTGCACAATTGATTAATGTTGTAGTTCATAGGTAGTTGATGAACTCATTTTTAGTAATTCATTCAGCATTTTTTCCCTAATTTGTTTGATGTTTTGGCGTAAGAACGGAATTCTTCAATATATGCTTTAAAATATGGGATTATCACAATGGGAACGAGACCGCTCGTGCAACTGGGGCTGTACCCAATGGAACTGCTCGTTCATCTAGGGCTGGCTCAGAATGGGACCGCTCGTACATGTAGGACTGCTCCTTCGGGAACGCTCGTACATATGGCGCTGTCTCCTCTGGGACTGCTCATGTAGGTACACTGTTTTGACCAGGGGACCACTCGTACATACACCTGTCAAGTGGGACTTGTACCTACTACTGTATTCAAAATGAAACGGAGAAAAATTAATATCAATATATGTTGGTGGTTTTATAGAACTACCTATGTACATTTAGAATATTCTCGTTTGTACTTTGGTAAGTCCTTTTGTTTCCTTTCGTTTGTTTGTTGTTGTTGTTGTTGTTATGTCAATCTGTTTTTGTGTTAAAATTCCTGTATTCATCAGTCAAACTGTCGTTTTTTAATAATTTATTAATAAAGTTATACGTACGCAATCTTAATTATTTTTCCTAAGACCTAATTATTTCCTAATCGTTCACGATATCACTTCCCTCTATTTTAATCAAATACTTACACATGTTTTGGGTACCTATCTTAACGTTAAGGTGGCCCTGGATGGTATATATGCGATTTTTCCAACTTTTCTCTGTCAATAGTGGACCGATTTCAATGATTCTTGCGGCAGTCTACTGGTTTTGAAATTCCCCAATGGATGGTTCCTCTGAAATTATCGAAGTCAAAATTTTTCAAATTTAGATACCATTTAATATTTTTACTTTCAAATTCCAAGGTTTGTGGGACCTAGAGGTTTCGAAAATAGAACGAACGCTGCAAGAATCATTGAAATTGGTCAATTATTGGCTGAGAAAAGTTGAATAAAACCGTTTGGTCATATTTTGAATTTGGAGGGAGTTTTGAGCCGTTTTCTGGATTCGACTCACCTTTCTTACTCTTCTGGTTGGAAAGGCGACAGTCAGTCAGCTTTTTGAGACATTACAGCGCCCCCTTAAATTTAGTATTTAAATCTAGTATTTAGTATTAGTATCAAAAACAAATTTCATCATAATAAATTGTTCTTGGGACATAGAACTGAATGTTCAATGACTTTCATACAGCACACCAAAACATACAAACTCCTATATGTTAACAGTAACAGAGACTGGATTCATTGGCCAGGTACTTTATTAAGACAATTCTTTGGAATTGTTCATTAAAAAAAACCAGGTGTGCTAATGACCACACGGGAACAGTGTAAACTTCTTTGACGCCTTGAGCCTTCGGCTAAAATGCTAAAACATGGAACAAACATGCTTTCTTCCCGCTAATTCGTAAATGTAAATAAATTTAAAACTACGACATAAATGTTTTAAAAATCATACTTAATTAGAACAGAGTATCTAAGTAGGTAATTTTCTGTTATTGTGCGCGTATTTTCTGTTATTATTACTATAAGCAAGATTAACTTCTCAAACAAGTGACAACAAAACAAGCGGCATTATTTACTATATCCATTCATGACATAAATAAATATAAAACTACGACATGAACAGAAGAATAAGTACGAAAGAAATGCGTGATAAATCGAGAGCTTTCCAACGAGTGAAGAACGATTTTTGTCAGGTGAAAAATAAAGAAGTTTCATTTCCCCAGCAACGGCTTGGTTGTACGTGAAAATCGTATTCACACCCCACTAAATTTTTCGACGATGTGCGCCTATAGAAGTTTACACTTCAAAACAAGTTTACCATTTTGCCCAAAATCTACTATCCTGAACCAACTGATAATGAGAAAACTCATAGTATCATGTAAATATTTATCAGGTAGTTGGGTAGGTACCAACTAGAATCAAATATTCGATCCCTCCATTTCTAAATGTCCTGTAGGTATCAACGATTTCATTTTTGTGTCTTATACCACATTAAGTTAGTTTATTCAACAAATGAGGAATAGGTAGGTAAGTTAACATTTTCTTGATCAAATATAAATCTCATACATAAGGAAAATTATTTGAGAGATAAATTATATCTATGAATTCTAAGCAACAAAGTCAACAACTGTTGAATTAGGCTCAGAAACGCAGGAAAAGTCAGTGCTCTTGGTGGCCTGGCCTGGTGAACTCCACGCCTTCTGAAGGTTACAGAAGTGCCCAACAGTGCTGGTGACTGGAAACTGTTAGTTTTGCTGCTTAACCTTGGTACCAACAATGGTTGGTTTTATAAGTTTGATCCAACTCTCATATTGGGAAATTTTTAGAGGATTTGGGGTACACAGTTGTTCAGGTTTGAGAGAGGTACTTGGTTGGGAGAGGTACTACAGTTCCAAATTAGAAATTGGCTAGTATTTAGTAGATCTGTTATTTGTAAACCAATCGATAAAGAATTATTTTATCGAAGAACGAAGTATTATTACTTATCATTTTTTTTAACGTGGGTATATAATTTATTTAACCATTGCATATAACATCCTGTGAAACATTCGTTGATTAAGTTCCAAAAAGTTTTTTTTTTTCTTCTCACAGTAGCAATCATTCGATTCCGGCTCCGTCCTCGACACCTAGGCTCCTAATCTTCTTCCTCGGGCTCCTAAGGCGCGTGTTGACTGCACGGATCAGAGAAAACTGAAATTTTGTTCTCACCCACCCTAGTGCAACGGAATTATTAATTCGTTTTGAAGAATATGAAAAAGCTTTTGACAACATTAGCTATGGTCGATCGAGCTAAATAGGCCAAGGAAGACACGCTGACTAATAAAACAAAAATAAAAAATGTTCAACCTGCTCGTTTGAAGGGAGGGGGGGGGGGTTACCTACTGGGGATAATGGGCCGTACTCATAAAAAACGAAGGATATCCTCTAAAGTGTAAGGTAGAAGTAAAAGGTAATGCTTTAAAGAAAAAGGTTAAAGTATAAGCATTTCCTTTGTTCGTATTCATAATGATTATGCCTTATACTTGCAAGAAAATTCACACACTGGAGTAAAAGGTAGGGATAGCTTTACGGTTTTGATGCTCTCAGATTGTGGAGGTTTGTCGAATTCTCTGAAATGGAGTTCCTGGAGCTAAGGCTGTTCGAATCTTTGAATTTGCATTAGTAATAATGCTATTAACTACTGCACTCACAGTCGGAGATACCGTAGCTTTACTATCACCGTTTTTCGCCAATACCTTTCTGATACCCAGGATCACTGAGATATCGCAACCCTTCAATTTATGGACCGATGACAAGGCACCTCCACGTGTTTCTAAGTTGGCCAGCAAAAATCTGTCCGCGAGCCACTGCACGTTCATCTCTTCAAATCTATACTAAGTTTTGAAGTCCCGAGCGAGTGAAGAAAATCGGGGCTTGTAGTTTTTTGTCTCCCTCACTTGCACAACACTCATCTCACTGAAAATGTGAACGTACTCGCACAACCGTTCACGGCAGGGGTGACTAACTCAGTCTTTTAGAAGGAAATGCTTTTTATTTGAAGTAAAAAATCGAGTTTATGCATATTCATTTGCTTTTGTACAAGTAAAAGGCTATGCTTCTACTTCAAAAGGAAAAAAGTTTTTCTCGAAATTATTATGAATACGAGCAGAAGGATTTCCTTCATATTTCGGAAGTAAAAGCAAATCCTTTTCTTCATGAATACGGCCCAATGTTGGATTGGGCATAAAGTCCACTCAACAAACTGTGAGATGCAGTGCAGAGCAACGGGGCTCTGTAAGCATTGTTGGGCTAGAGCAGTTCATCAACATTTTCAGCTGAAAAGAGTAAAAGAAGATATTTCTCCCAAGAATTGAGATTAAAAGAATCCTTTCTCCCCCCCAAAAAACCTAGCATTCCAAGAGAAAGTAAGAGTTTGCCGAACACACTTTTTGAGCTCAAGAAGCTGCTCAAATTGAAAAAAAGTCCAGTCATGCAGCATGACCCCATGAGCGAATTTTTGAAGAAATCTTCGACATTTCAGTCGCTATTGATCGTGTAGAGAAATTTTAGTTTATGATTTTGATAGACAAACATGGAATGAAATTTTAAACAAGCACCTACTACCTACGTTTTAAACAGCTTGTTCTAGGATTGGTTATACAGGGATACTTCCATAAGAGTAGTTCAATCTGAATTTGGACAATGTTTCATGCAAATATTACCGATTTTTACAACTAGCGAACGGCATTATTTAGATTTTTGACTGATTTTTCAACTTTGAAATTTTTGAAAACTTGATACATATTCTTATAGGAAATTTTACGCTGATTCCGAATATACCACATGTTAGTATGCTGAAAAAATTATTTCGCACAACAAATCGCAAAAAAACGGGCTATTTTGAAATTTTTGACTACATTTTTGAAAATTTCAACCCGAAGATGTAATCCGATCATGCTGGCCAACGAACTTGAACTTTCGTTTTCTGTCCTTAACATTTTAAAATTTGTTTGAAGTTTCTAGCACAATTCTACGGACAGTTATCGTCTGGAATGACACATACATACATACATATATACATACATATATACATACATATATACATATATACATACATAAAAAAATGCGTTAAACTTCAGAATATGATTCAGAATAGCCTGAAACGGATTTCTGCATAAAATTTTTTCAAAAATTCACATTCTACAAATTTTGAGGCGAGAGCAATAGCTTAATTTTCTTCAAAAATTCGCTAAAAGTGCTTAAAAAATCACTAGAAATGGCATAAAAACGGCTCATTGTTAAATTTATATTTTTTCACTAGAATATTAATTAGATAAAGTGTAAAAATATGGACTAGAACAACAAACTCGTGCTGAAAAATGTTTAAATTTCATTAAAATGTGATAAAAATGGATGAAAACTGTAAAAAAAAATGTTTAAAATCCTAAAATTGGTTCGTACAGCAGAATATAATTTGAACTTTGTTTCCATGATGTAATATTCCAATTTTTTGCAGAAATAAGATCAAATTTCAAAACATTTCAACATAAATATAACGCGGGACATCAATGAAATTCGGTTTGCTCATGCTGCATGACTGGAACTTTTCATTTGAAAGGTGATAGTGAAATGTACTACAGAGGTTTTTACATTCAGTAAGGGAGTCACAATTACCTTAGTAAGTAGTTAACAATAGTTAATCTGAATTACTTACGGACTTAAATTTTCAAAGATTCGTAAATACAGCTCACACTGAAGCAATTAGGTGAGCATGAGATTTATTCAAGAACCTATCTACCTACTTTATTATGATCGTCTCACAGTGCTTCGATATAGGGGTCGTATTGTAAAAAATTCTATTCCTGACGGATTCTTATAGGACATTTCACGCTGACTCCGAATATACCCACATGCTAGGGTCGCAAACTAGTCCTTTAACGTTCAAATAACAACAAATGGCTGAAATAGCTGTTTTTCAAGTCTAAATTTGGGAAAAATAATATTATTTCTGTTGGCATACAAAATTATCTTCCTAGAATCATTTAAGGGCGTGAAATAAGGAGTTTATTTTAAAATAAGCATGATTTTCAATACCTATTCCAAACCAAGGCGCACATAATTAATTTTTTATCAAGGTTCCCTGGTGGTTTCAATGAAATTACTATTTAATCAGAGAAAATCAGAACTAATATCCATTTTTTTGGAGCTCCAAATATCCAATATTTGTAGCTATTCCGAGGGACAAGCTCTCACAACTCAGTTACACCCCTTATGGAGTACCTTGTTGGTAGAAACTCGGGCTGAACTACTTTTTCTTTAAATCGTTGTGAAAAAAGGAACAGCTAGTCGCAAGAAACTTCAATGAGATTAGGTAAAGAACGGGTTGCAGGAATAAAGTTTCATGCTAGTTATTTTTGATCTTTTTGGCTAATTCACTTTTGAAGTTGAGGAAAGAGTCAAAACTTCGGAAATATCGTTCGTCTCTATACAAGTCCTTAATAGGGGTTAATCCCACTACTTTAAAAATATTTCATAATATTGATTTAGTTATAAAACTTTGCTCATATTCCTAGAAAATGAAGGTTCACCCCGATTCATGGTTCTTCGTCGATGGATACTCTCGAACTGAAACGGAAATCTGCGCTATGTTTATATCTTGAGCTAAAATAACTGTATACAGGCCTCGAAATTTGCCACTCAGGCAATCAAACGCAACTTGTTGGGGCAAGGGACCTATTGAATGGGGAATTGTCATGTTTATTTTTATGTACTCAATAAAAAGATCGCAGCGAGGGCTTTCCAAAAAGGTGCTCTATGATGGGTATCTGACCAGTAAAACTGTTCTCAACATTCATTTGCGCGATGACGTCACGGCCCCCGTCCGCCTGGGGGGAACCCACAGCTCCGTCGCACCAATACTCTCATTGGCAAAACTTAACAGTATTTTGTACTGAAAATTGTTGCTAGGGGGGTTTTCAAGTGCGTTTTCCACTTTTTACACATGCCAACAGCAATGTGCGTCATGGACAATAATATTTGTTTACTAATAAACAATAATGATGTTTATATAGTTTATACAAGTACAGCGTACTGTCAACATGAGAACAAGGCTACAATGGAGTAAATAAATGAATAAATTTATTAATTAGTCTAGGTATGTACTTTATTTTGTCTGTTGAAAATTTGTATTTTCCAAAATGTTATAGGCTCGTTATTCTCCCGTCTTACTGTCAAATGTTGCTTTCGAGTAGTTTTTTCGTTTGTGTTATAAATATTGGGTGTTCAAAAAATTGTTTTCATTTGTAACCTAATTCTTCCTTATAAGAACTTTATTGAAACACTCTCGTGGGTATCTAAATTCAAATTTTGTAAGTTTTTGGAGTCATTGCAACATAGTAGCTTTACCATCTTCAGAAATTTCCTAAGCGTAGTGCCTATGGCAGTCTTTTCGTGAAAAACATTAAACATGGCAAACAAAACTCTTTGACCCAAAATGGATGAGACTCCTTTCAAGCCCTTGACGAGAATCCTATAGAAACCGGACTCAATTGGCATTGTGTCCTTGATTTTATTCATTTTTCTTCGAAACCACACTTGAAACTGGTAGGTATCTGTTATCAAAACTGTAATTATTTCTTCTTTTGTTCACAAAAACACTTCTTCCCTCATAACAAAACCCTCATTTATAAGAAAGTATACTAGGTACATAGGTACCAATGATACTTACTTCGAATCCCTGAAGAGGCTATTGCTGAAAATGACAATATAACGAAAACATTCACGACGGAAAATTAAGGGACATTTGAGGAGTAATTGAAGTTTCAAAATTCATTTCGGATTTGTTTATTCATTCCAAAGAAGAAACATAAATTTTTTTGATAAACACCAGCTCCCCTCATTCCTATAATGCAAGCCTGTGATGCACACCACAAGGGAAAAGTTGAAACTGTAATTCAGGTAATAAGTAATCATTTTATTGGTCTTCCTGGATACTTTCGAGTTAACAAAATGGCTATCCAACTGATTTTAAAATGTCAATGGCCTCCATTTCTCTTACCCTTCCATTTCCTGATACAGACAAATTAGCAGTTTTGCAGGTACTTCTGGAATGATGTTTCACATCCAGCAATATTCATCTAAGAGGAAACTAAAGTACACTGTGCACGAAAATAAATAAATATACAATATAAATACCTTTGCTTCTTATAAATAAAATATAAGTAGGTAGATGAAACCTAATAGAAGAATGAAATAGGATGCCATCTCCTCCATGAATATTGACAAATTTGAGGTAGGTAACCTCTACCTCTTTATAAAATGTAAACAGAATGATACTACCTACATGAATAATTATACATCTTAGCTATCTAATTGGTAATACGTATATATTTTGTATGTATTGTCTGGGTACGAACAGCACCACTATGTTTTAGGGTTATATTTATGGTTCTAAAATTTAGCAACAAAAGTATTGAATCAAACTAATTGTTTACAGCAAAGAATTACCCATCTTGATTATTTGAACCCCCCACCCTTAACCACTTAGCTGCTGGACTTTTCTGCTCACCTATCACGGTAGGCGAACCGTTCCTAAAACTTCACCCCCTACATCTTCGGTTGTAGAGGGATTTTCACACAACCCCGATTTCACTCGATGTTCAGCATTTTCCCGTTATAGAGCGATCTTTCTACACCTCCTTTTTCGCAATCTGACTAGAAATAGTTCCAGAACGTTGTATCCTAATTGTTTTAGAAAATCTGTAATTTTCAGTCATATCACCCTTTTTCTCTTACCATTTGAATATTAATCTATTTTTCAATTCATTCACTCATTTCATATTTGTATTACAATGAGTCATCAGGTATTATTCATCATACATTCATCGTTGTTTCACTCACAGTGCAATTTACATACTTTTAAAGTTTCTTTTCTATTATTTCCAGTAGAAAAAGTAACAGTAGGCAATAAACAAATACAACAAACATTCGCACCCCTTTTTCCTCATAACATATAAGAAAAGCATGATGGTTTGGGCAGTTAGACGGGTAGAGAAGAAAAGGGTAATGGGAGGGGTTGAGGTTACTATTAACCATCGGTTTTGTGAATGAGTGGTAGCCTGGAATGAGTGGAAACCTATTCGTTTCGAGAGAGATCAGTACACCTCAGGTATGGGTTTAGCTACAAGGGGATGTTTTTTGTGGCAACCAAAATGCGCGTTCAGTGTGCAAAAGAAAATCTTGCAAGCCCAACAAAACGCGCGTCCAGCAGCTAAGGGGTCAACAACTGGTATATAATCAGTTTCAAACAATTAATTTGATACTTTCACAGCACCCATTTACATATAATTTTCGAAGCATTAAGACTAAATCAGCATCAAATCATTGTAAGTACCAAATTAAATTAGTATCCTGAACCTAAACGAGGGGAAGCAACATCTTCCTCATAAAATAAGTTGCATAGAACTCTCATTATACTTATATATAACATTAATTAGTGATGACGTCGACGTTGAAAATTATCATGAAAAAATCAGAGTTTGGGTTCCATGAATTGCTATATTGATACCGTATTTACAGACGTTAATAACCACTACGACAAAGCACAATTTCCCAAGTCTCATCAATTATTATCTATTCAATAAATTCATCAATGTGTTTCAGTTTATTCAATCTTGTAACCGTACAAGAGCAAGCGAAATGAGCACTATTGCGAATAAATGGAAGAGTTGATAACTATTTACCCTATAACTATCAAGCAATCATCAAAGGAAATTAAATTTTCAAGTGATTGAATCTCATTGGTTTGTAGTTCATCGGTACTATCTACGAAGTATAGCACCGTTGACCTTTTCTGCTGTACTTCATTGGGGCAGAACTTCTATGCTTACACTTAGGTATAATATCGGATTCATACACATGTTCTGATCTAGATCCTTAACATCAAAATTAAAGAAAACATCAGATGGAGAACTAATTGAATAAATAAATACCTAAGTCAATCAGTGAATGCTTGGGAAAGAGACCAGGAAAATTAGCATTTGAAGTGGAATAAACGACAGACAAGGATTCTATGGTTGCAATGCTTCAGTTAAAGTCTAATATGAACCCCTTACGTTTTCCCACTCCACCGATGAAGGTTCTCTCTCTCTCTCTCTCTCTCTCTCTCTCTCTCTCTCTCTCTCTCTCTCTCTCTCTCTCTCTCTCTCTCTATATATATATATATATATATATATATATATATATATATATATATATATATATATATATATATATATATATATATGTGTGTGTGTGTGTGTGTGTGTGTCCTTCCAGACGATAATTCTCCTTAGGATTGAGATAAAAATTCCGTTCTTGTGCCAAAAATTAAGCTTTCCAAACGAAAGGACGCATTCGTTGGCCAGCATATTTTTAGCACATTAAATTGGCCACATTTTTAAAAAAAAGCTTAAAAAATCACTAAATAGCTAAAAACGGTTAAATTTATATTTTTAGCAGAATATTGCTCAAATAAAGTTCGTTAACTATAAAATAGAACATTATTCATTTACGTCCAAAATTATGCTAATAATGTACTTAAATTTCATTAAAATGTGCTAAAAAAATCGATAAAAACTGCAAAAAAGTTAAAAATTCAATATCTTGTTTTGAATCGCAGAATATTATGTAGAACGAGTTTTTTGCCATAAAATTTGCAGTTAACCATGTCTTTTCATTCAAAGTCCTCAATTTTCAAAACAATGTAACATAATATAGTACGATAATTAACGAAAATTCGCTCATATGATCATGCTGCACGACTGGAACTTTTTCAATTGTCTACCAATATGAGATTTCTTGAGCAGAAGTTATACTTGATATGAAGACTATAAGGGGGAATTAGAGGACAGGTTGAGAGGACTTCCAACCAAAATACATAACAATAATGATATCGAGGCTGTGGTGGAAGAACTCGAAAATATGCAACTCACCTCATACAACAATCACACCCTGGCAACGACTGGATCCTCTTCTACCCAGGTTCCCTGGTGGAATATGGAGCTGGACGCTGTCAGATGTGAATAACTGTATAACAGAGCCAACAAAAATTGGCTATTGGGATGGTTATAAAACCAAATTAGCTGAATACAGGAGATTTATCAGAAAATCAAAACGAGACGCATGGAGGAGGTTCTTCAAAGATATTGAAAACACCTCTGAATGTGCCAGACTCCAGAGAATCCTCGCCAAGGATCCTGTCAATCCAATCGGCACACTTGTGAAACTGAATGGAGAATACACCACTACAGCTGGGGACACTCTGGCATTTATTCTGGAGACTCCCTTCCCTGGCTGTGTGGTAACCAATGCTTTAGGTGGAGACTCTTATCCACCAGCCTGGGCAGTGGGAAAGCTACCCCCTCTGACTAGGAAGTGGCAAAGAGTATAGTCACCAAGGAGCGCGTGATGTGGGCCATCAACTCATTTGACTCCTACGAATCGCCTGGCCCAGACGGCATTATCCCAAAACTCCTATAAGAAGGAGGGTGTGATGTCGTCAGGATCCTGGGTGTTCTCTTTAGGGCATGCCTGGCAACAGGCACCATTTCTAGGAGATGGAGTTAAGCACGGGTCATTTTTCTGCCCAAGCCGTAGAAACCCTGGTACAACCAGGCAAAGGCATTTAGACCCATTTGTCTAACGTCCTTCAATTTGAAGGCGCTGGAAAAACTTGTTGATAGACATCTGAGGAAACCTCCTTGATAGCGAGGCCTATACATCCCAATCAGTTCACCTACCAACAAGGCAAATCCTGTGAAGGCGTAATACTGCACCATCTAGTTACCAGGGTGGAAACAGTGCTAGACAACAAGGAATTTGCAAATAGTATGTTTCTGGACATTGAGGGGGTTTTTGTGACCTCAATCATAAGGGCTACTTGAGGGCACAATATACGCGACACCATATGTAGGTGGATAGAAACAATGCTTTCGAGTAGAACAGTAAGAGCGAAGCTCTTTGGGGAGCCAGTGGAGGTGTCTGTGGCGAGGGGCTGCCCACAGGGGGGGGGGGGGAGAGGTGCTGTGGACTCTCTACTCGAGCGACTCAATGCTCTCGGCTTCTTCGCCCAAGGCTATGCTGATGATGTGGTCATCCTGGTTAAGGGGCCATTTGTTGGTGTAGTTTCAGAACTGGCTCAGTCAACTCTGAAAGAGGTGGAGGACTGGTGTGGCAATGCGGGCCTAAGATTAAACCCAAATAAAACCATGCACGTACTGGTGCAGGAGTACATGGGGCAAAACCCAGATGGAATGTCTCATTTCCACTTGGGGAACTCACCTCAGTATTCCAGGCAGAAATAGTGGCAATTGGGGTTGTGGCTGTGGAGAGCATCAGGAGGGGGCACCGTGGTGCCCACATCCGAAACCTCTCCGACAGCCAAGCCTCAATAAAAGTATTAATGGTCCCAACCATATCTTTGCGAGTGGTCTGGTGTTGTATGCGAACCTAGCAAAACACAAAAGTTTGCCTGGAGTGGGTACCGGGGCATAAGGTATAACTGGTAACGAAAAGACGGTTGAGCTCGCAAGAAGGAGCTCCCAAATCCCTTTAGAAGGGCCTGAGCCAGCAGTTGGCCAACCAAAAACTACCTTCAGAAGGTCATCAACATGTGGGTTAACCAACGAACCACAAGATGCTCCAATATTGAGGGACATATCCGCAGCAAACTCATGGTGGCTGAACCCAACACCAAACTTACTGAGGAACTACTCAAGAAAAACCGTAGGGAATTAAAAACAATAGTCGGCTTTATAACTGGCTTTGCACCTGTTACGCTCCAGGAAAATATCTCTCACAGTCGAAGAGGTTTGGTCACCCTGGCCTCTTAGCTCTGGTCGTTAGAGCGTTGCAACTCCGGGAAATTATCAATAATTTCTCGTAGTTGCGACGACGCGAGTTCGAACTCCTGTCGAGGTATCAAATATTTTTAGCCCGTTACAGTGGCGCAGCCGAAATAGGACCCGAAATCATACGAAACAATAATTAATTAAATCCCTCTCGAGCCAAAAGACTGTAAACATCACATTTCCTGTTGTTATGCCTTTCATTTCCTCGCTCACTTGAGTCAAAACACACCGTGACAATGACCTCGCTCGACTGCTGACTTGTTCCAGCGAGCATCTGCTGAGCCAGCGGCCTGCAGTTACACTTCGTCATTCGTCCGACCCCGAACCAGCCGAGACGGCTGGTATTTGACTCCGGGGAAATGTTACGCTCCAGGAAAATATCTCTCACAGTCGAAGAGGTTTGGTCACCCTGGCCTCTTAGCTCTGGTCGTTAGAGCGTTGCAACTCCGAGGAATTTCCCGTAATTCTTCGTAATTGTGACGACGTGAGTTCGAACTCCTGTCGAGGTATCTAATATTTTTAGACCGTTACACACCCCTAAGTTTCCACGTACACCGCATAGGGGTCACACAAAGTTCAACCCTGTGCAGACAATGTGAGGAGACAGAAAAAACAGCATCCTACATAATCTTGGAGTGCCCAGCACTAACCTATCGCAGATTTGAACTCTTTGGGGCCCAGACCCCAATGAGGTCTATTCGAAGCGAACAATTAATCAAGGGACTCACATCCCTCACCAGAGGGCTGAATCTCTTTGATTAAAAGCAAACTCTCTGAAAAGTACAATAAGCCACCGAAATTCAGTTACAATTACCCCAATCTGAGAGTTTTCCTATACATCTACATGCTTACAGCATCTCCAGACCAAATGAAACTTTATCCTAACCAAATCAAACCTTTTCCAAACCAAATTAAGTAAATTTTATCCAAACCTAATTAAAAATTTTCCACAAAAAAATTAAACCTTTTTTTTCCTCAATCAGTGAAAATTCTCAAAATGACCAGCATAAATATAAACTGACTTAAAATGTTTGTAGAATCGTCTCGGTTCGAGATAGGGAAATCAACGTTAAACTATCCGAAAACGGTACACTTTCCGGGTACCAACCCTTAATTCACTGATAGAAAAAAATTACCTTACTATGCGAGCTTGTCATTCGAGGTTTTTTTCCCTCCCAAGTTTACATACGTTCATAACACAACATTTTAAGCCACCATACACAACACTTTCCATAACACAACATTTTAAGTCAGCTTATATTTATGCTGGTCAGTTTGAGAGTTTTTAGTGATTGAAAAAAGGTTCAATTTGGTTTGGAAAAAGTTTAATGTGGTTTGGAAAAGGTTTAATTTAGCTTGAATAACGTTTAACTTGGTTTGGAAAAATATTTGGTCTGGAAATACTATACAAGAATAATGTGCTTGTGCATGAGCAGTGAAACTAATGAGCCAGCAGTGATGAAATTCACAGTGGATCATCTACCATCGACACTCAAATCCGCACTGTCCTCGGGGATTTCATAAAAATTAAATGAATACCAAAGAAGTTATCAGTGTTTCAGGAATTTACATTTGTATCCGTAGAGGCTACTTTTATCCTATTGATCCGGCGGCGACGAAACTAAAAGGTAACGGTCTAGCCCATAACATGCACATTCCTTGAAGATTATATCAAAATTTGATTCACACTTTGGAAGTTACTAGCTGACCCTGCGGACTTTGTCCTGCCTAACATATTATTCGTACAGTCATGGTTACAAATAACAATAATTTATTCATTAAAATTTATTATTTAATTGAAGTGAATAAAACATTGAATATAAAATAAATAATAAATTAGTAGGTATAAAGGGAGAATACGGGTATTTGAATTAGTTTCTGTTGATGTATTGCCCAACCTTCCGGAGAAGTTGAAAGATACGTCGAACAATGTAAGTGACGGTTCATGGAAAGAGACCATCATTTGTTTCGTTTCTCAATGTCCCAGAGAGGCTCCCTATAAAATTTCAAATCCCCAGGGTGGATAGGAGAGAATTTAGTTTAGTCAACTGATCTGGTTGGGACCTGTCATTGCATTCGTCTCATAATGTCCTGGCGAGGCTCCCTGTCAAATTTCACAGTCCTAGGATAAAAAGGAGACAATTTAGCTCACTCAGTTGATCTGAGCCTTAGGCATCATCAAGTTGAAGTCCCGCAGAGGCTACATCCTAAATTCCAGCTTCATAGGGTAAATATCATTGGAAATAGCTTTAGCAGCTACTCACCTGATGGGCCCTAGGCATCGTCGTAGCTAAATACGTCGTTTCTGTCTGCAAAATAGATCATAAATCACTATAATTTGATGGAACCGAACAAAGGCCTCGGAAACCATAAACAATGTTCCTAAAGAAGGTTCCTAAGGAAGACCGGGTTCTCGATGAAGGAGGAAGTTTACACTATAGCCTATGTTCTATTCCGGAACTTGCACGTCAATTTGCGCTCACCCTCATGATAATCGGTTCAGACGTTCTTGAGTTATAAACAGCGTAACTAACATGACTTTCTTTTATATATATATAAATTATTCAAGAAATTTGTATTTCGCATAGACAGGGGCTACTATCGATAGGGCTGCGATGAAGCTAGAAGGGACTGTTTACCCCTAACCAGCATACTTCCTTAAATTTCATCAGAAATTATTTGTAACGTACCTAACTTGAAGAAGTTATGAATGTTTCAAGGATTACACCTTTGCATGCGCAGAGCCTATTATTCATCTTGTGGTGATGAAACTCATAGGAGCCAGCCAGTTTCTAACTTGGGTGTACAATCCCTAAAACTCTCAATGATATGTAACTTTCTATTATTTAGCCGACACACAGAAATGTAACGTAAATTGTTCATGGATGTCTAAAACGTATGCGTTACCAAACATGTATTCTCCCAGTCTACTTGGATTTTCCAATGGCGTAACCAGTAATTCTCAGGATTAAGAAGGGGGAAACTGGCAGCATCAGATGAGGTGTATTGCATTATAAATTCAGAGCTTTCCAAAAGTGCTGAACGGTTTTTGTGGTGATAATAGAGGAAATTACACTCTACCAAGCAACGATTGGAACGAACTAAATCACTTGTGACGAAATTGAAGCAACGATTGTTTGTACGCAAAAAGCTTTATATTAGAAAACTTTCGTAACACGATTTCGTGACATTTTTGGATAGTTAGTTTATTACTGAACGTGTTCCATGCAAAAAATAAATTATTAAAAAATAAATCTTCTTACGCTTTATCTTCAATTTTTTCTTTTCTTTTTCGGGTGCACTAATGAAATTAAGTGGTCAATATTATCCATTTCTATGCTATTTACACTCAGATCCAAAGAAGTAGTTGTAATAAATCCTTATCAAGGTTGATAGAACAAAAATCCACTTCAGAGCTCACTTAGCTTAGGGTAACTCCACACCCTGTCATATTATCTAGCCGTCCTAAATACAATTAATTTCAGTTGTGAAGTTCAATAAGAAAGAAAACAGTCTCCGATTTACTGCGTACTTTAATCCATATATAAAGAAACAAAACTTAAGAGGTACCTAGGAAGCTGGTGTGAAAGGTTTTGAGCTAAAACTAAAACACTTGATAAAAACCTAGGAAATGATCGAACTGAGTCAAATGAGCTTCTTTGACTTATTTGTAACTCTCTAATTTTAAGATATATGTAATGTAAATCCTTGGGGTAATAAGTTGGTGCGCATGACAATTTCTGTAGGACGCACGGTTGAGGAATTATAGGGAAAAAATATGAAAATTTTCAATATTAGCCATCTTCCTGATGCTACCATTCATGTTTTATTCACAAAATTTTGTGATGGCAGAAAATAACTGATTACCTCAGGCGGTAACGTATATCAGTCGTGTTTTTGGCTCTGTGCTCCTAGACTAGAATTTATCTATATATATATAAAATTCATTCATGGTACATACCTACTTATATGAGGAAGCCATGTATTACATCCAATGGTACAAGTTTCAAGTGTATTTTGGGGGTTATAACTTTTAAAAAGTCCAATTACTTATCACCTTCATCCTAGAGGCATTGTTTAAAAAAACATAGTCCTGTCTTATTCTACAAGGAATTTTCATGTTCAACGACTATAATATACGAAGTGTTTTATATAAAATTTTGAATAGTTCAGGAAGGAAATATAGTATAGTATGAATATATGAATAACTAATACTACGCTCTTTTTTGGGTACCTCTAACTCCTCCCTGACGCCTTCATCGGGTTGGAGATAACTTCAAGGGGTCCTTAGCCTGGGGTTTATTCCGTTTTCGAAGTATTTATTAAATGTAGTAATCCGTTTATTCGTGATCAATTTCCCTAGTCTGCACCACAGATGAAACTGCACTAATGATCTTGGGGAAACAATATTTATTATCATCTATTCCGTTTTGCTTGTATGGCTGTTCCCAATAATGAGTTGGACAAAGTGCAGATAAAGATGGAAAAATGAAATAAAATTTACTCTTCACACAGAACTGTGGTCAAAAGGAAATGTGGACGTAATGCGATGAAATCAATGTACTTTATGCTTCTATTAGGAAAAACCCAAGAATAGCTTTCAAGATTGTAATACACAACGATAAAAATCCAGATCAATGAAACAACAGCTTGTAAGCACATCTAACAAGAAACCTATCACAGATATTAGTACATAATTTTCTGCGGTACATACCAAACACACAACATGCCAATATTTACACAAACAATCTTACAATAATTCGAGATCACAATGTCTGATTTCCGGGAATGCTTTCCTTAATTTCATTTCAATGCGATCTATTTCACTCCCAATGTTGTCTATGATGCACTCGCTGTGTTTTAAAATGAAATTCTCCAACTCCTCTATGTTTTTAAAGCTCTGCACTTCGGCCAAGAGAGCTTGAAGGTCCTGGTTGTCAAGATAGGATCTAGCCATTTCCCTACCATCAAAGTCAAGTTCGGCTTTGTAACGGACCAACGAGTTCCCCATGTCAATACCCTTTACATCATGGATGGCTCGAATCATTACATCCTTCTCGAGGAACGCGTTAATTTTTTCCAGGTGTTCCGTGGAAATTGATCTCCCAACCAACGCAGCAACATTGGTGTAGATGATGAAAGACGCAACTGCTCCTAGGATTCCACCGATCACTATTGAACCGATTGCATCAGGGAGTGACGAATGGTAAACAGAAGTTAAGCCCATACAACCTGCAGCAACAGCGACTCCAAATACTGCTGCCATATCCTCTAGAAGAACCACCGTCACTGAGGGATCATGTCCCCGTAAGACATAGTCTTTGAAACTCATTCCTTTTTCTTTTGCCCCTTTTTTAATGGAATTAATGGCTACCAAAAGTGTAGCACCTTCACTCACTAGCGAACCCCCTAAAATGCAATACGCCCAAAAGAAAGAATCTATGGGCTGAGGGTGAAGCAGACCCTGAATTCCATGGTAAACAGACAGTCCAGCGCCTACGCAGAAAATACCTACTCCAGATATCAAAGAGGCAACGTACTTCATGTTAGCATATCCGTATGGGTGTAACTCATCAGCTCTCTGTACTGACTTATGGATGCCATAAGCTAAAATTAACTGGTTAATGGTGTCAGCCAAAGAATGGATCGCTTCAGAAAACATGCTATGAGATCCAGTATACAGCCATGCCAGCACCTTGAAAAAGAAATTACTAGCGTTGATAGCAACAGCAGTCAACACTACCTTACCCGAAGATCCACGAAGACCTTCCGTCACACTTCCAATACCTATGCCAGCTTGTTCGTTCAATTCTCTGCGATAATCCCTGAGACGTCTTTTATTTGAAAACATGCTTTGAACGTAGAATTTACGTTCCAGTTCACGACTCAATAACTCTTTCATCAAGTTCTCTCGGGACCCCCAAATTTCTAATGCCTTCGCCTCCACGTCTTTACGCCAATAAACGGAAATCGGAGGTTCGTTCTCATAGGGTGATCTTCTCTTGGTAGCTCTCAAACTTTCAAGATCTTTCGGGCGTAGGGCGAAATCGGACATAGCTTTTGCAGGTGTAATAAAATTTCTTTCCATGGACGTGGCTGTCAAATCGACTCGCAACCTTTTCTTAACAGCTTTACTGACAGCTTCCTTTATCAAGTTTACAGTTTTTGGTTCTACAGGAGCCACTGGAATGGAGTCTAACGCGGTCGAATGAGGTGGGGTTCTGTTAGATCCTGAGGAAGGCAAAGCAGAGCCGATAATTTGCGCTTTTGTAGAAGTTCCTTGAGCTTCGACAGCCGGCTTGGACGTATCTGGCGGTTCCCCATGGCTGATAGAGGAATATTTTAAAATATTAAACTTCCTATACTGCACATACCTTGGCTGTAAAACGCTTAGAATCACCACCGGATCCAGCGGATTGGAGAAGTTGCCCACAAATAAACATCTCGATAGGCCAGTAGGTAATCGGATCATTCCAACCATTCACAGCTCATGAAGATAAAGCTGTCAAGTACTGGATCGATCGGGATGATAAATTACAAACCGAACGAAACTAGTAGAAAACCATAATTGAAACTTGATACCGTTATCTATTTGACTTAACTCACCAACTACTCAAAATAATGTCGTGAGATAATAAATATACCTACTAATCACTGAAAAGAGAACTAGAAACTAACAAAGTAGAGATGGTAGGGGATATCAACCTAACCTGGCAATTGTAACAGTAGCAGAAGTTGCAAAGTTCTCCCAAAAAGTTAGAAGCATGGAACTCGCTTGCCAAACCTGCTATATCTGTGAATGAAATTTTAGCCGCCTTCAGTCGTGAGGATAGGCTATTTGCCAAGGTAGTAGGATAATCACTCATTCAAGGAAAACATAGATACTGGGAATGGATATTGCTATGCGTTTATTTGTATGAATCAAATGATTATTACAATGATTAGCTTAAACATATATACCTACCTAAGTTATAATAAAGATCAAATTAAAAAAAAATAAAGAGAAAACTCTGTTGGCAGATTAAAGCAATGATAAGTAGGTACCTACCTACTATGTATTTGAAACAAAAACATCTAGAAAATAGAAACGAATGAGAAATAAATGCGACACCTAAAAACACATAAACCTTATTTCTAGCAAAATTACACAGTAAATTAAACAGTAGGTATACCTTCTTACATTACACCAATGCTCATGTTCTCACTAAGGCAACAGCCATGCGCAATGTTCAACATAATATGTTGATCAACTGTTTAAAAGCTTCACCTTTAGTACTGATTTCAAAAATATTAAGAATGTTGTTTATCGGAAGAAATTAACTTTTGAAAACCACAACTCCGAAGATCTGCAACCCTAGACAGGCACCCAGGAAGTAGTAGGTGGTACTTATTATGTTACTGGCACATCCGACATGCATATCGGATATCAGGCACTCCTCGGATAAGAACATACAAACAGATCACCATTTGGCGCCCCTATATTGATCTGGCCCTTATACTATCTTGCATTTAAGGGTCGCGCCACTGGAGTGCAACCTGTTTCCCAACTCTGACCCAGTCTGAAATAGTGGTTAGAAAATCATCATATTTCTCCAACATCCTCAAATCTTTGTCCTGAACACGTCGATGCAAAGAAATTTTCTATAGAGTCAAGGGGAACATCTGAATTTGAGTGACAAGCTGAGCCGTTCGTGCATCTTTCAATTTCGATTCCTGAACTTATTCCTCATCCATTTGGTCCCAAACTTTTTTCCATTCGTACCTCACATTATTGCAGTCAAACCAATGTGTCTTCCTGAACAAAAGAAAAAAAAAAAAAAATTCGTCCACCCAATCCTGATGAACTTCACTCGGAAGGTAAAGAAAAAAAGTTTTGAGTGAACAGAGATAACAATTCAAGACCCAGAGATCAATGGAATTTTCAATGGCCGTTTGGAGTGGAGTGACGGGAAAGCATTGGGATACAATCCGGTGGGTACCATAGGAAGAAGTATTGCAGCTGTTGACCGTCGCTATGGCAGCGGGCGTTAGTGGTGGACAATTGAGGACTGGACGTCGCCCATCTTGCCGTCGTCTGCAATCTTACCTACTGTCCGCCGCTTTGGAAATCGTCTACGCTCTCTGGCTGCCCAGATTCTTTTCTACATTATCCTATTTATATTGGCCGGGGATGTGCCAGTTATATCGGCATCGCGTTCGAACAACACCAAAGGGTAGCTGAAATATTCAAAAATCGAGATCTTGAAATCTCTATGTACCTACCTAACAGTAATGTAACTCTATGTAACCGCCCAAATGAATCGAACGAAACGCTACGGTTGCTATTGTTTATTCGTTTGCTTTCCCCAAGGACTATAGCATCGACAAGAAAAAATACATCAACTCGGGAGTGAATCGTAACCAGTAAAACATATCAAAAATCGCCTTGAAAACTATAATTGTATCAGCTGATAATTCCAATGGAGTTCTGGCTTCCCGAAATCGTTAATAATCGTTATTAATAATGATAGAGGCAACTTCGGCCACTTTTTGACGTTTTTTAAAGAATTTATGAGTGAAAGAAAATTCGAAAAATTTTGAAAAAAATAATTTAAACTCCCGCACTTTTAAAGAATAGTTTAAGCTGTGGAGCATTGTCGTAGGACAACTAGTTTAAGTTTAAAAAAAAAATCAAAGTGTTGCCGAAGACACCTCTATGGATGAGGTAACTTCGGCCACCCATCAAAAATGCAATGGAAACCAATTAAAGACACTTCTAAGTTCTAATGCAACTTCGGCCACTTAGTTATAGGTTTTAAAAATAATTATTTGACCTGATTCGTTCATTTTAATGTGAATTAGGGTGTGTAGTGGATTTATATATGTTTGACTTGGTGTAGGTGTGATGGAGCGCCGCAGGCGCTGGTGAAGAAGAAACTGCTCCATGCTGGTGATCCATGTCGCGCCGATCCATGCGGCAAACCAGCTGGTGGGACCGGCAGGAGGGGAAGGAGCGCAGGAGGCGACGCGCAGCCGGAGAGGGAGTAGGGGAGCATGGTGGGAGAAAGGGGGAAGGAAGCGACTGGCCGCCGCAACGGCCGGCAGTCGCGTCATAGTCGAGCCACTCAACAGACCTATCCTGAAGCAGGAACCCCTCTCAAGTGACCCGGATCGTGGCCGCAAGTGAACCGGCGCGAGTCCCGATACAGTTTGTCAGAAGAAGTGTTAGTCAGTGTGAAACATATAGTCAGTCAGTAGAAGTGAAGAAGTAGATACATGAACAGTGAAGTCAATAGTCGATCTCAGTAACTCGTAAGCCCGAAACCCCCCGACACGTTGTGGAACCCCTCTTGGATACATCTGGTGCACCGGTACGCCCTCCCAGCCGAAGTGGAACCTCACGCAGACCCGGACATTTCCCAAGGACCTTGCAATCGGACTCTTCTTGTGCCATACCCACCGGTAAATTCAAATCTAATTATTGTACAGTTTTATTGTGGTTCCCTCAAATTTTATTCACCTTAGACATATATTTTATTTCGAAGTGGTAAGACCACATGTTCAATTCCTGTTGGGGCTTCACCCCGGTCGCCATCTTGCCAAGCATTCACGTCCCAGTTGGAGACGCGCACCCCCTTTAATTTGTTTCGGCTCTCAGCCAATCTACACTTTCATTCGGGTATCTTATCCCCGCCAAGAGTTTTATTTCATTTCAAGTTTCTTAAATAGTTGTAAGATTTGTTCGTTCTTCAAATTGTTTTCGGCCCTCCGCCGACTTATATATTTTTTATTTACTATTCGGGTATCTTATTCCCGCCCAGGTTCTCATTCCTATCCGAGTTCATTCGGATAATTGTAAGTGTTATTCATCTCATGTACTGTTTTTTTTATTTTGTGGATTCTTTAATGTTTTTATTAAATTCGATTATTATTGTGTTCCTACAAACGGCATTATTCTTGAACTGGACCTCTTCCTGGTGATATACGAAAAGTAAATCAAGTTTAACAGTAATATTCAGGGGCTTAACTCCATTACCCATTTTTTGAAATATAATTACTTACCTTTTATTTCATTTTTGGACGGAAGCCGAGGTGCTCCGAATTCTATTACTCTTCTTCAAAATTTTTCGAAGTTTCACTTACTCTTAAAAACCTTAGAGTCATCCAGCAGTATCTGGATAATTTAATAAATAGTAGAGTCATTTTTCGGCGATCCCTCGGGACGCCTAGTCAACGACCCTTACGTCTGGTCTGCTGCGACTTCATAGATCCAGTCCCCGTTCTGGTAAGTATCTTAACCTACCTAGTTTTAGCGTTGGGCAAGCGTAGTAGTAGGTTTTCACCCGACCGCTCAGCCCTTGGAAAACCAACTATTACAATTGGTGGCAGCGTCTGGGATTTGTAGGACAATTTCGATTGTCACGAACCCTCGGTTCGAGGCCCAACGTACCGGTACAGCGGGGCGACCCGGCACAACAGGGCGACCCGGTACAGCAGGGCGACCCGGTACAGCAGGGCGACCCGGTACAACAGGGTGACCCGGTACAGTGTGCCGGTACATTCCACCGAATAGTGCCAATTTCCAGTGTTTTGTGTTTTTGTGTATTCTCTTTCAACCATTGTAAATTTTTTTCTTATTTGTGACGTCACCAATAACCACCGTACAACATGTCTACAAGTGACTGTGAACCAACCTCAACCCAAGAACTTCTGGAGGCCGTAACTACGGCCATGGCTCAGATGGGAGGCTATTTCGCCACCCAAGGAGGGAATCGACGCACTGAGGAACCGGGCGCCGGACTGCCCAGATCCCTGTTCCTGGAGGTGGATGTCTGGAACCCAGATGAGGCTGGCAGCATCCCTGCCCAACAGTTTTTCCAGGAGGTGGAACAGGCCACCGTCGACCTCACACAGGAGCAGCGGGTACGATTCCTCAGATCCCGGCTGAAAGGGATGGCCAAGCGATTCCTGTCGGAAGCCACCGGTGACCAGCCGTACGAGCGGCTGAAAACCCATATCCTCAGATGGTACCGGAAAGAAGATCCAGAGCAGGCCACCGCCAAACTTTGGTCTACCCGACGACAGCCCGGAGAGCCCGTCCGGAAGTTCGCCGAACGATTGCTGGGCCTGGCGTCACGCGCCGTGGAGGCCGAACGAGATGTACCGCTAGCACGCCGACCGAGCTGGATTCGAGAAAAGACCCTGAGAGCCTTCGTCCACGGAGTGGACCGAGAGACCAGCCTCTTCCTGCGACGGGGGCCCCTCGAAACTCTGGAGGACGCGGTGGATAAGGCCGAGGACTGGGAAGGCGCCGGCCGAGCGGATGACGACCCGGAGCTGCGCTGGGACGTAGCGGGAATCATGAACCAGGAACCCCGGAAATGCTACAACTGCGGGGAGGTCGGCCATTTCGCTCTCCGATGCCCTCATCGAGGAGGCGTCACTACCAGTCAAGCGGCCCCCCCAGTACCACCGTACTATGGGGAAAATCGGCGGAAACCGCCGACGTGGGGCACCGCCGCCCCGAAACCACGACGACCATGCTGCTTTTGCGGCGAGACGACACACTTCCCGGCAGTTTGCCCACGAAGGCGGGCCGAAGACGACTATTGCGACTTCTGCGGCGGTGGGGGACATCACGAAGCCGACTGCTTCAAGAAGCGAAAGATGATGGGTCCCTCCCCGACGGACATTCAAGCAGGAGCCCCCGCGGCTGCGATAACCGCCGAAACGGCGGGGCGAACCCGATGAGGAGATCCGAGGCGACGAGGTGGTGGCGTTCCAAACGACCGTGGCGTTCACCGCGAGACCAATGATCTCGGTCACCGTGAAACTGGGGACAGCGGAGCGCCGTATGGTTTTGGACACAGGAGCCGCAGTGTCAGCTCTGTCCGATGCCATACCGGGAGTGGATCTCCGACCGACGGCGGCTGAGCTGTGGGGAGCGGACGGCCAGCGCATTCCGCTCCGTGGGGTCCAAACCGCACCCGTGGTTATCGGACCCGTTCAGACCACCCACGAGTTTTTCGTTTTCGACAGACCGGACTCGGGGTTGAACCTGTTGGGGCTGGATCTCCTGCGGAAGTTCCCGATCTGCATCCGAACGGACACGGGCGCAGTGGAGATGAACCACCCGAGGACCGGCGAGCGTCTCACCGTCGGAGCAATAGTGCGGGACCCAGAGACTCAGCGTCGTCTGGAACAACTGTCTGCGGGACTTCAAACCCCGAGAATGCCGACCACCAACCCGATGATGAACCACGAGGAAACCACCAGTGCTGCCCTCCACGAGGAGCACCGACCTAACTCTACCATGACCAACCACGATGAGCCTGAGCCGCTTCCTACCGAGGAATGGGACGAGGCCACCTCACCCGAGGGACTCTCACAGCAAATCCTCGCCCATGTGGAGCACTTGACCGGGACGGAACGCGGCCGGCTGGAAGACTGCCTTTCTCAGAACACCCACCTGTTTGGTAAACCGGGCAAGACGGGGTGTACTCTGCCGGTAGCGCACGACATTGACACCGGAGACGCCGAGCCGGTGGCCAGACGACCATATCCGGTGCCCCATGCCCTGCGAGAATTCGTGGAGACGCAGGTGCAGGACATGTTGGCGGACGGCGTCATCACCCCCTCACGGAGCCCATGGAATGCGCCCGTGGTCATGGCCAAGAAAAAGACTCCACCTGGCGAGCCGCAGCGTTGGAGGTTCTGCATTGATTACAGAGGCCTGAACCAGGTCACCAAGGGTAACAAATACCCCCTTCCCCGACTTCAGGAGACTCTATCACTGATGGGTGGAAGTAAGTGGTTCTCCACCCTCGACCTGACCATGGGATACCATCAGATCCCGGTGGCCCCGGACTCCCGAGAGAAGACTGCCTTCACCGCCCTGAACAGGCACTTCGAATGCGCCCGTATGCCTTTTGGGCTCAAAAACGCACCGGCAACATTTCAGGCCGCCATGAACGACGCCCTGGACGGCATCATCGGAGAGGGCTGTCTGATCTACCTGGACGACGTGATCCTGTTCACTCCGGACGTCGAGTCACATCTCCGACTCTTGCGGGAGGTATTCCAGAGGTTCGAGGAGGCGGGTTTCCGGGTGAACCTGGCCAAGTGTTCCTTTATGCGGGCTCAGGTGAACTACCTGGGTCACGTCGTATCGAGGGACGGAGTGGAGATGGACCCCGAGAAAATATCCGCCATTCAGGACCAGCGTGCGCCGACCACCGTCAGAGAGCTGCGAGCCTTCTTGGGTCTCGCTGGGTTTTATCGGCGCTTCGTGCAAGGCTACTCCGTTATCAGCCGCCCCCTTACGAAGTTGCTTCGGAAGGGGCAACCATTTTTGTGGGAAAACGAGCAGCAGGAGGCGTTCGATGGACTGAAGGCCTCGTCGACGTCACGACCTGTGTTGGCCTACCCGGACTTTGGGCGGGTTTTCATCCTGGCCACCGATGCTTCTGGCACAGCCCTCGGGGCTGTTCTGTCCCAGGAATTCGAAGACGGGGAGCACCCGATCGCCTTTGCCAGCAGGACCCTCAAAGACACCGAGACAAGATATTCCACCACGGAGCGCGAGCTCCTGGCCGTGATGTGGGCCACGGGCCACTTCCAGGAGTACCTCCTGGGAAGGAAGTTCATCCTCCAGACGGATCACGCGGCCCTGACTGCCGCCATGAACATCAGGGACCCGACATCCCGGATCGGACGCTGGATACTGAGGCTCACCGAGTACGAGTACGAACCCAGATACCGCCCCGGAGCCCAGATGACGCATGTTGACGGTCTCAGCCGTTTGACCATCGGCGCCGTATTTGTCCTGAGTATGCCCAGGGAGCTGCTCATCGCCGGTCAAACCCTGGACCCTTGGGTGCAATCGATGATCCGGGCGCACGAGAACGGGAAGGTTCAGAAGGTGGATGGTATATGGAAGATCCGGGTGAACCAGAACGAGGGCAGCGCCTTCGTCCCGCTGATACCAAGCACGCTACGAACATGGTACCTGACGAATTGCCATGAGCATCAATGGGCCGGACACCCGGGTGTCGACACCACCAAAAGAATCGCCCAGCGGTACGGCTACTGGAGCAAGATGATGAGGGACGTGGAGGCGTTCGTCCGGAGCTGTGTGGCCTGTCAACAACGAAACACCCCAACCGGATTAGAAGCCCCAATACAGAAACCAGAATTGCCCTCCAGGATCGGACAGATCGTCGGGATCGACTTCGTAGGACCCATACCAGGAGAAACTGGGACCAGGTACATCCTCACTGTCATCGACCACTTCTCGAAATACGCCGAAGCTTACATCACCGCCGATTGTACAGCAGCCACTACCGCCAGGATACTGACGACCCGGTACATTCCCGCACATGGCGCCCCCGAGCAATTGGTCTCGGACAGAGGAGCCGCATTCGTGTCCGGGCTTCTCAAGGAGCTGTGCGAGGTGTGGGCCATCAGACAGGTCAAGACATCTGCGTACCACCCACAGAGTAACGGAGTTTGTGAGCGGTTTCACCGCACCTTGGCAAACATCGTGGCCAAGATCCGCTCCGAGACCACGGACTGGGAAACCGCCTTACCTATGGCACTAGCGGCCTATCGGAGCCTTCCGCACCACAGTACCGGCTATTCTCCGAATAAGGTACTGTACGGGAGGGAGTTACGGCTACCACACATAGCGGAACTTGAGACCGCACCCACTCCCGCCACAGGACCCCACAAACGGACACAAGAGATCCGGAAGGTAAGGAGACTCACCGAGGGCCAGCTGCGACGTGCATGGTACGCGCGCGAGAAAGCCATCAACCAGAGGCGGCATGCGCGGAGCTTCCGCGAAGGACAGCGCGTCTACGCCAAACAAATAGTACCGCCACAAGGGGCCATCAAGAAATTCTGGAGCCCATGGATCGGCCCGCTCACTGTCAAGAGAAAGTTAACGGAAGTTAACTACGAGGTCGTGGACGTGATGGGCCAGGTCTCACGTCATCACCTGAGCAGACTGAAGCCCGCCTTTCTGGGTTGGGTGCCGGACGAGGCCACGACCACCGACATGCCCAGCGCCGGACCGCAGGTGCCACCCCGCGAGATGTCGTCGCCTCAGGGAGGGCCCGATGAATCGGAATGGCTCGAAGTGGAGGACGAGGATCCACCAGCGCGCTTACCCCAAGAACCAGGACCCGGGCAGCAAGACCAGTCCCCAGAGGGGACCGCTCTCACCACCGGGGCCGAGGAGACGAACGAGTCAGCGGAGTCCCCGGGATACAATTTACGACGACGACCACGCGTTGATTACGCTCGGATGCATAGCGGGGCGCAGCAGCCGTCGTCCGCAGAAGGCATCTGAAAAGAAGGAACCTGAAAAAAACGAAACCTGAAAAAAAAGAAACCTGAGAGGAAGGAAATACGTTATGTAAATGTTTTGATTAATTTAGTAGTAGGTGTAAAAACTTTTTTTATAAATACCATGCCATGAAATGTAAAGAACCGTTAAAATACGAGAAATCGATGTCAAACTATCCATATACTTACAAATAAACCAAGTTTGCTTTCCGGCCACGAGGGTCCGGTCGTTTTTTTTCTGTGTCCGGTTGCTCCCGCTCGACGCGCCGACGTGTGGTTGGGACCCGTCTGGGGTAGGAGGGATTGGGGTCCGGGCCGGGGCGACCAATCGCGGCCGCCACATTGATGTGCATGTGCATGAGGGTATGAGGTGGGAGTGATGGTTCGTGTGGTGACCGCGGCCATATCTCTTTGTTTCGGGGGGAGCCGGCTGGGGTATGGCGACGCCACGATTGCCGGACGGCAGCGGGAGCGGCAGGAGTTGGGAGGAGAAGAGGGGGATCACCCTAAGGGCGATCGAAGCCATCGGGCGAATCTCCGAGACTTTCGAGGGGATGCCCAGACAGTTGCAGGCAGTGACAAGGTGCGTCACGCAGCTGGCGGCGATCGTCGCGGAGCCCGAGCAACCTGAACCATCGACGGTATCTTCGGAACGCGATATCGCAATGCTAAGGTACCAAGTCCACGCTCTGCAGGAGCAGCTGGCGCGATGCCGGAGCGAGACGATTGCCGAGTTGAGCGGATGGGGCCTTGCCGGCGGACCAGAAACACCGGACGCGGCGTCAACGCCGGAACGACCATCCACGGAGCCGATCGCTAGCCTGGCCGCACCAATGGAGCCGGAGGATGCGGAAAGCGGGGACCCGCCACCGTATTCTCCCATCACGCCCCCACGCAGGGATGCCACTGCGACCTCCGTCAAGATCATACTGAGCACCTGCCCCGTGTGCAATCTCCCGGGAAAGTTGATTATAGGCTTCAGGTGCCACTCCTGTAAAACCTTTTGGAACAGGCTGGAGACGAAGGGGAGGAGGTTCCCGCCAGGCCATCCGAGCCACCCGCGCGCATGCGGAAGCAAAGAACACCTGGACTCCCGACCGCCAAAATGCCCTGGTTGTAGGCGTTGGAGATACGAGCGGGCACTGCTGGAGGCCCGTCCGGGGTTACCTCTGCCACTCCCTGCCGTAACGCCGGAGGGACGGCAAATTGCCGATGAGGGCATCGGCCTCCGGGGAAAGGAGGGGTGTGATGGAGCGCCGCAGGCGCTGGTGAAGAAGAAACTGCTCCATGCTGGTGATCCATGTCGCGCCGATCCATGCGGCAAACCAGCTGGTGGGACCGGCAGGAGGGGAAGGAGCGCAGGAGGCGACGCGCAGCCGGAGAGGGAGTAGGGGAGCATGGTGGGAGAAAGGGGGAAGGAAGCGACTGGCCGCCGCAACGGCCGGCAGTCGCGTCATAGTCGAGCCACTCAACAGACCTATCCTGAAGCAGGAACCCCTCTCAAGTGACCCGGATCGTGGCCGCAAGTGAACCGGCGTGAGTCCCGATACAGTTTGTCAGAAGAAGTGTTAGTCAGTGTGAAACATATAGTCAGTCAGTAGAAGTGAAGAAGTAGATACATGAACAGTGAAGTCAATAGTCGATCTCAGTAACTCGTAAGCCCGAAACCCCCCGACACGTTGTGGAACCCCTCTTGGATACATCTGGTGCACCGGTACGCCCTCCCAGCCGAAGTGGAACCTCACGCAGACCCGGACATTTCCCAAGGACCTTGCAATCGGACTCTTCTTGTGCCATACCCACCGGTAAATTCAAATCTAATTATTGTACAGTTTTATTGTGGTTCCCTCAAATTTTATTCACCTTAGACATATATTTTATTTCGAAGTGGTAAGACCACATGTTCAATTCCTGTTGAGGCTTCACCCCGGTCGCCATCTTGCCAAGCATTCACGTCCCAGTTGGAGACACGCACCCCCTTTAATTTGTTTCGGCTCTCAGCCAATCTACACTTTCATTCGGGTATCTTATCCCCGCCAAGAGTTTTATTTCATTTCAAGTTTCTTAAATAGTTGTAAGATTTGTTCGTTCTTCAAATTGTTTTCGGCCCTCCGCCGACTTATATATTTTTTATTTACTATTCGGGTATCTTATTCCCGCCCAGGTTCTCATTCCTATCCGAGTTCATTCGGATAATTGTAAGTGTTATTCATCTCATGTACTGTTTTTTTATTTTGTGGATTCTTTAATGTTTTTATTAAATTCGATTATTATTGTGTTCCTACAAACGGCATTATTCTTGAACTGGACCTCTTCCTGGTGATATACGAAAAGTAAATCAAGTTTAACAGTAATATTCAGGGGCTTAACTCCATTACCCATTTTTTTAAATATAATTACTTACCTTTTATTTCATTTTTGGACGGAAGCCGAGGTGCTCCGAATTCTATTACTCTTCTTCAAAATTTTTCGAAGTTTCACTTACTCTTAAAAACCTTAGAGTCATCCAGCAGTATCTGGATAATTTAATAAATAGTAGAGTCATTTTTCGGCGATCCCTCGGGACGCCTAGTCAACGACCCTTACGTCTGGTCTGCTGCGACTTCATAGATCCAGTCCCCGTTCTGGTAAGTATCTTAACCTACCTAGTTTTAACGTTGGGCAAGCGTAGTAGTAGGTTTTCACCCGACCGCTCAGCCCTTTGGAAAACCAACTATTACATAGGTAGACCAAGTGGGACATTTATATTCTGGTTATGCGGGTTAGTTCCTGTGGTATTTCTGTAAGGAATGTGAGCGAAATCGCCAAGGTCAGCTTGCTTGGCGGGAGGAACTTGAGGATAGTTCGTGTAGCAGCCGCGTGGAGCACTGGGCTCGCTTAGTGGGTGCTGGGTTCGATCTGTTTGGTGCTGAGCCGTTGTGTAATATTCCGGCCTAAGATTTATATCTGTAGGGGGGATATACTGGGCTTGGTTGAGGTACTGAAAAGTATCCTGTGTTTTGAGCAAGTTGGGAGTGCGTTTGACACTCGGATCGGCCGGGTAGCCTTGCGTAGAATATCGTGGATATTCAGATATCTTTGTCGAATCATGATGATTGACTTCAGAGCGGGTCTGGAAGGTATCCTCGAACTTTTGTGTGTGTGAGGCTTGACCTAACGTTTTCTTCATGAATACGTTAGGTAGTAAGGCGATCTCTTCGCGAGAATCGAGCCTTTGTCCGTCGCTAGGAACAGCGGACGAGTCGAGTAGCGGGTAGGGAGCGCTGCGCGGGCTAGGGCTCCTTGCCGCGCCGTGTTCTGCTTCCTCTTGCATGAGGAAGTAGGACGGGCGGCGCTCCATCGATGTACCCGAGTTGGTTAACTCGTTTTTAATACCTCTCCGTATAGGATGCAGGATTTGGAAGGTGGACTCGCTTGACAGAGCTTCTTTCCTTTGCTCGGATGTCAGGGTCCTACCTTGTAGCCTTGAAAAAGGCTTCCTTGGACGATAAATTAGAGCGGATGAGCTGAGTAATTTATCGGCGTGCCACAGCGGTCGGTGACGAGCTTAGTGCTACGAAACCCGGGCGACACGTCTCGGAACGTCCCAGCGGGCGTACGATCTAATGAGAATATCAATAGATGTACCGGGTGGCGTCCTGACAGAAGAACTACGTTGGGCAATGAGCAGGATAAATAATCACTGGACTCGTAGATGCCAATGCGAGATCTGTGAGGAGAGAAGATATGCCTTGTGAGCAGTAGAAAGCCGTTCTGAGAGGAACTCGTGAGCAGAAGGGTCGTCAGCGTAGAGCGTGTAGAAGCTTCGTACTGTAGAGTGTAGTCGTCGAGAGCGGTGAGTGGAATGAATTTCGGAGGGCTCCGAGCGGGGTAATTATAGGGAGGTGGCCGCCTCCTGCCGCCCCCTGATTGGTCCGCTTAATTTCATTAGTTCACCATGTGTTTTCTTATTGGCTCGCACATTGTTTTCTCAGAATCTGTGAATATGATAGCTGAGTTGGTCTTTCGGGGGTGGCTTCCCCGCGTCCGTCGCTGAGACGGGGTCCCCGGAGGTGGCTTCTCTGCGTCCGTTGCGGGGACAGGGTCCCCGAGGTGGCTTCCCTGCGTCCGTTGTTTAGACGGGATCCCCGGGGGTGTCTTCCCTGCGTCCGTTGCTGAGACAGGGTCCCCGGGGTGGCTGCTGGACCAGAGGTGGTTGCTTGCCGCCTCCTGGTTGGTTCGTCTATTGTCTCTCGCGCAATCAAAGTTTCTGATTGGCGTGTAGGCTTGCTAGAACTGTCCTTGTTAGTTCTAGAGGACATTTGATTGTCTGTTTGAGTTTTCTCATTCAAGGCGACTTGGTTCGAGATACTTGTCGCGTCTCTCTCGCCCAGTAAGTGTTTAGGGAGGTCGCCTTGTATGTTATTTGATAATATTTCACTTTTGAGAGAGAATTTCGTATTTTCTCTCTGGTGAAATATTTTGTTTGACGGAGTTATAACTCGACGTCTTATAAGCATTTGTGTGCCATGTCTACCTCTTTTTGGTAGCCCTGAAAAGGGCTGTTGAAAAGAGGGGGTGGTTTTCACCACAGGGTGAAATCGAGCCAAAATGACAATAAAATGATGGAATCTAAGGGCGGAATAGGAAAGAACTGAAACAAAAACACCAAAATGTTGCAAGGAACATGAAAGTAAACAGTCAATTTCAGTAAGTACCTATAAAACATTTTATTGTAATTAGGAACAACTTTATTTCAATAATAATTACTGTTAATATTATTTGGTATACCATAACTACACAACCTTAACAATCTCACAGCCTTCTGGAAATTACCTTAATAAGGAACCAACATTGTCCTAGAGGAATTAACGTTAACCAGGAGATCAAAATCAGTAAACAACGACTCTTGGTGATGGTAGCACAACATAATATGCCTGGTTAAAAATGCCTACATATCAATTATAGATCTGAACAACATGAAGCATCATTAAAAAAGGCACATAGGTATTCAAAACAGTGGCACATTTTTTAGTTCGAAAAAGATTTTTCAGTTTAATTTGTCTTCTCTTTTTTCAGAAAGAGTTCAGTCGAACCATGACTAGGCTCTCTGTAAATACAAAACCAAAGTGGTTGATAGCACTGATAATTAAAAAAACAACACATCACTGAGAAAAGACACATTGCAATTGTTTGAAAACAAATGAAAATGTTTTGGTTAAAAAGAGATCACTTGGATAGTTTTACAATATTTTTGTGAAAGTTAAAAATATGCCTCCCCCTCCTAAGCGACTGCAGTCTCAATTTTTTGATTACATCAGCCCTGTCTTCCACATCGGGGTGCGAAAAATAAACATCCTTCTTCCCTTCATGTTTCCTCACAAAAATAACGTCGAAATGTTTTTTATAGTTTTAATGTTGAAAACATAAAAAAACTTCTCTTATAGCATTTTCCATGTTATTTTGGATTCTATGCTTGATACTGGCGGCCTCCCACCTTCTTCTTATACTTGGATACCATGGCCAAAGTTACCTCCTAGAACATAAATTTTACGAAATTGTTGCTGTAGAAGTCACGAATTGAAAGGTGAAACTACGAAACTCGGGGGAAATGTAGCCAACATCGTAGGTACTTGATACGAACATGGTGAGCTTACTTCCGAGTCATTTTTAGCTTCTACTGTACAGGCAAACCTTTTCGTGTTATTCCAAAAAGTGGTAATTTAGGTAAAACATTAGATACCTACTTACAGTACAACCGCACAGTCGAATTGGGAGAAAACACTGCCAAGGATCAGTTTGTTTATAACATGCCAACACGAGTTGGTTTTTCTCGCACTCCTTCGTTTACGTTACCGTCCAGATTGTAATAGATGTCCAGATCGACATGTAGACATGTCCAGATCGACATTTCCCGCTAAAATACGAAATGGCCGAAGTTACCTCGACCGGCCGAAGTTGCCTCTATCTTCCGAGTCTACCAAGGTTGGACAGTTTTAGCCAATTTTTCTAAGAAAATTAAGCTATTGCAATGAAACCAAAATTTCCTTCATGGAAATTCGTGTTGAAATTCCTTGAGTTTAACGCTTATTGATATGTGTATTTAGAGTTTGATCAAAAAGTTCTGGTTCTTTTCAATTTGTGCGCAAACGGAGGTCGTTGAAACTTCTTGGTGGTCTAAGCGTTAGGTCTCTCTGAGACACCTGGTTATTTTATATTGCTGTAATATTCTCAGTTCTTGTGTTATTCTGATAAGCTTCGGAACCTCCGAGGCTAATTTCTTTTCTAATCGACTCACGTAGCTGAAATATAATGGAGCTCGTTCGGGACACCTCAATAACAATTACGAGGTTCGGAGGATCACTAAATAGCAGAATTAGTTCTGAGGCTAATTTCTTTCCTTTTCAACCTGCCGTTTTACTGTAAGATTTTTGATTTCTTGTTTTGAAATTTTTAGAAAAATTTTCAACATTCACCTAGGTACCATAAACCATAAAACTGTGGGGCGTGAACCCTATTGGGAGGCACAATGCACCAAGTTTTGATCATTTAGTAGATATATATATGGGGCTTAGTAATAAGTAATTGTAGAACAATGATCTCAAGAGAAGGGCTATCTAATTAAACCTTTGTGTAATAATTTGCAGCGTTTTTATTTTTAGCAAATATTATTGAAACTCAAATATGTACATCTTCCAGCATAATTGTTTGTGTAATTTATTTTTATTATTCTGATTCATTGTCGATGAACTTTTTTTGACTAAATTTCTGCTAATATAAATCTAACGATTTTTAACCTTTTTTCCAAGCAAGTTTTGTTAATTTTTAGATCACAGTTTTTGAAATTTGGCGAATTTATTGTGCTCGAAAAGTGTTAGCCAATGAAATCATTCATTCATCTGGAAAGCTTGATTGTTTGGAGCAAGAGCAGAGTTTTCATCTTAATCCTATAGAGAGTTTTCATGTGGAATGACACCCCCCCCCCCCCCCCCCACACACACACACATCCACACACACATGTAGCATACATTATATGGGTATACATATTAAATGCGTTAAACTCAAGGATTCGTTTCGAAATGTCTCAAAACGGATTTTAATGATGAGCTATCAAAAATTTTTATTTTAAAATTTTTGAAGCCATAGCAATATCTTCATTTTGAACAAAAATTCGATAAAATTAAAATTGACTTGAAAATGCCTGTTAAAATAAATGTCTAGAGTCATTATGAAAATTGAGAACAATATTGATCAGCAGAGTGAATTATGGATTTGTAAACAATGAAACTGTTAGAGACCATCTGTATCCGCAAATTCCCTAAAAATTACGTCAAAATCAAATGTAAATTGGAGAAGAAATGCATGGAACAAGGATTTCACAGTTGCGCATGCACTGCTGCTACCAGTGATACAATCGTGTTCAAATTGCCTTGGTGTAATTAAATCGTCATTCCCCACCTATCCTCCGAGTTTGAGCGAGATCGGACTATTAGATCGTGAAAAAAAGGTCCAGTCATGCAGCATGATCATACGAGCGAATTTTCGTAAATTAACGTACAATATTATGTGACATTGTTTTTAACATTCAGGACTTCAAGTAAAAAGGAATTGTTAACTACCCATTTTATGGTTTAAAAAACTTCTAAATAATAATTGGCAATTCAAAAAAGATTTTGGATTTTCCGTTTGTTTGCAATTTTTATTTATTTTTCGGAAAATATTAATGAAATTGAAGTACATTTTTCAGCAAATGTAAATGTATGTTTTACTCGTAGTATTTTTTAATGTTCAAAATCCTCATTAATACACTTCTTGTGACTGAAATTATACTGAAAAATATAAATTTGACGTTTTTTCTCATTAAAATATAGGTACCCCATAAAGAGACGTTTTTCGGGAAGGTGTTTGCAGGCGAAGTACAGTTTTGATTCCTCTGAATCCGAAATCGGGTATCGAGAAAAGTGACGGGAAGTTGGACGAAATGCGAGGGGAAGGGAGGCGAAACGATTAAAATGAGAAGTTAATTGTGCCGTCCAGGAACGTGCAGCGCAGGCCCTTTTTACCTGAAGGAGTTCCGATGAACTTTGTATTCGGACTCTCTGATCGAAAGACATTTCAACAGAATAATAGACTGGGAAAAGATGAGCCCTTCTACGCAGATAAAATAATGGCCTATCTTTATTAAATCTAATAAAGTTTTCGTGGTTCCACGTAGTTTTATTAGATTTAATTTTTGTGTAAGAATTTCCAACAGAAAGAGACGTCTGCCAAGTTGGGTGAGCAGTATAACTTCCTCTTGCGAGCAACATCCCCTACAGACGATAAACCTAACCTTAGTGATGTACCGTTTCCAATCATTCTACAAGTCCCACTGGACAGTAAAAGACCATCGCATCTGTACAGCCACATCTTGCGAGCGAAGGGAGCAACTTAAAAGGGGGGGGGGGGGGGGGGGGTCTGGACGAACGAGTCGAGCAACATTCCCTACATACATCGGATTTCAACTAGGGTTTTCCTACACATACCTATACAGCCATAGGGGAGAATGGGGTAATTGCGGTCAGTTAACTTCAAGTGTCTGTACTGAAGTCCTGAATTGACTCTAAGCAATGGTTACAGTGCAGTTTGCTTCTAAAATTATTTAAATTTTGAAATCTGACAGCAGTTTTCCTCAAAATGTTTCATCAATTACTTTACACTTGAGAAATTGAAAAAAATGCTTTGACCGCCATTTCACCACACCTGGGGTAATACCAGTCAATAGGGTGGGGAATGACGGTCAGGTAAGTCACTATGACATTTAATGTAATCTTAAAGTTGTTACGGGGAATTAATTGAGAAAAAACCATTTTTCATCAAATTTCGTACTTATAATTGTTCTAAACTCTTAAAATTAAAAACATGAATAGAAATTAACATCTGAAAAAATTCAGAAAAACGAGAAAATCTCACGTTAGGAACTGTCAAATAGGTACTAATTACTGAGATCTTATATTACATACGTAGTTAATTAGAGGGGGTTAAATTGCGAGCAAAGTTCGCATTGATTGTTTTCAGGGGTGCCCATGGAACACAAAATGTGGGCGAACTGTTTGCATCCACTGCATTGCCAAGTGAGGTTGTCAGCCTCGAACGAATCTCGACAAATGAAACATATATCCCTGTTCATAGATTCGGAATGATCCAGGTCCATGTCGTCATCATCACATAGATCATCTGTGTCATAGCTGGACGTGTCGTCAGTGGATTCATCTGAGCTCAGTTTTGTTCTTCTTCCACATTTCTTCACAGTCTTCTTTTTCAGTTCTTTTTTCTTTTGCTGCACTCCAGGCCTAATTGTCTTTCTTGTCATTCCTGCTTCTTGCAAGGGTTCAAAAGATAGTAAGAGTTTATTCTTCGACCTTATACTTCCTTTTTTCTCCTGGGCTTTCAATTTCTTTTGAAGCTTTTCCATCAAAATCACCTTTCGTGGTGTTGAAGTCAAAATTTCTGAATGCTGCTTCATTGAGCTTTGTCGTTTTAGCGATGAAGTGGCCGAAGTGCTTGGGAAGGGAAGAAATTCTTCTATTTGTGAAGCAGCCGGGCTTGATATGGTAGGATTAGATAAGATTCCTTGGCGTACAGGTGTCGTCAGACTGGTCGGGAGTCCAGGCAATGGACAGTGGTCGTCAGATTGAGCCGAGATCAGTTCAAGTTCAGCATGGTGCTCTGCTGCATTCCCTCTACAATCATCTTCAGTTCCGATTGCCGGTGTGCTCATTTCCAGAAGGACATCAGCTGCCTGGAAGTCTAGGTCAGTAAAAACGTTTGGGTTCACAGGATAGATTCCCGTGGCTTTGAACCCCGAAGTTGGCAAACCCACTGTGGCGATTCGGCTGTATGCAGCGTTGAATATTTTGGCCAGGTCATAGTGAGTTATAGCCTGAAGAGACCGGCTTCTCATGAACAAGTCGGCTTCTGTGTTGAAGGATTTCTTCAATGGCCCATAAAAAACAACATCCAATGGCTGAAGCCTGTGTGATGTGTGGGGTGGTATAGAGAGCATGATTATGCCATTATCTCGACAGTAATCATATGCATTCATGGAGGTGTGGCTACTATGATTGTCCAAAATGAGGAGTACTGGATTTTCTGTTGATGCCCCACAATGGTCCTTAAAATGCTTGAGCCAAACAACGAATAGATCTTCATTTGTCCACCCATTGTCGGAACAGTGGTAAATGGAGCAGGGAGGACCGTCTTGAGCCAGATGAGGGGACATCCTTTTTCTGGGATATATGAACATAGGTGGAATGTACTGTCCACCTGCACTCATAGCACAAATCACCGTCACCGTTCTTCCTCTTTCACCGCTAGTGATTCCCCCCACTCTCTTTTTACCCTTTTCAGCGATTATAGGTTGAGGTACTTGTACATTGCTTATACCCGTTTCATCTATGTTGTACACATTCATCGGACCAAATGAATATTTGGCCATCAGATGCAACAAATTTTCGAAAAATTTGTTTACCTCATTGCGGTTGAAAGCTGTCACCCTATTTATAGAAGTTGCTTCAGGCCTTCTAACAGTAATCTGTGGGTTCCGTCGAGTAAATGATCGAAACCATTCAACCCCGGCCTTTCCACCCTGAAAACGATGAGCAACGCCAAGCTTTTCAGCAAATTGGTAGGCTACCCGGCGAAGGATTGATGATGTGACACCATAAAATACGTCACTAAGCTGCAGCAAACGTTTTGCCATGAGCTGTTCTTGCTCCGCTGTGAAAGTGCTTTTCATACCTAACCGTGGGCCAACAGATAAATTGCTCTTCTTCAGACGTTCTTGTAGGGTACTGAAAGGAATGCTGCAGGATTTGGCTGCTTTTCGCAGGCTTTGTCCAGATTTAACAAGTTCAACAGCTCGACCCAGATCTTCAAATTTCCATTTCCCCTTCTCTGTTGTTCTCACCCGATTTCTCACCATCTGTAAGTTATAAAATTTTTTGGATCAACACTTTGGGTTTATCAATAGGAATTTATTTATATGTGAATCAATAGAAGAGATGATCTATATTAAAAAATGACCTCAATCCTAAACAAAAAATTTTTTTGCAAAAATAAAGAAAAAGTGTTTTTATCCAAAGAATTGAGTGTATGTGTTAAAGCAATATAGAAAACTCCGCACTAGTTTCGTTACACATGTTTGTGACACAATTTGAACGCTTTCGGGTAATTAGCTCAGTGCTAAAGCATGTTACATGCTGAAAAAAAAGCTGGGGTAATGACGGTCAGTCGACATTACGACCGGCATTACCCCATCCTCTGACTGCCATTACACACTCAACGTGACCGGCATTGCCCCATCTGGCCCTTTTTTATCATCCAGCTGATGTATCCATAATTTCCATTCAGCAATGAAAATCTTTCGAGTAAATTGAAGCTAGAGCATGTAATAATCACTAGAGAAGCAGAAAACATGGGAAATATTACTTCAAACGGTACTTACCTTGTTTGAATGGACGGAAAAAATAACAGCGTGACACCTCGTTCACTTGCACATGACGCCATGACGGCTGCAACAGATTAACAACCCCCACCTTCCTGAAATTAGTTCCTCCATTCGTCACAAGGTGTCACTATGAGGTGTGTCTTACTTTGAAGCCTCCTTCCCTCAAAATTATCATTGACCGGTATTCCCCACTGACTGGCATTACCCCACTCTCCCCTACCGAGCGTTAAACCTACACTTAGGGATCTATAATTTGCGAGCAAAGCGAGCAACATCCCTAACATGTTTAAATTATTGTAATACACCTGAATGGGGGGACAAAAGACCATCGCATGTATACAGCTACACCTTGCAACTTAAGCCCCCCTGGCTGGACGTGTAGGCGAGCGAAACGAGCCGGAGCTGCTAGTTATTTATAAGAATGAAACTTCGTCAGTCTGTTTGTTTGTTTGACCATGCTATGCACGGCCAAATGGCTGAGTGGCGGGAGTCTACGAGTGGGGGGAACTTCTTGGGATTTTCTGGAATAGTGTATAAGCGGTTTTAAAATTTCCTAATCCCACCCAAACCATGGGCTGTGGGAGTCCGGGTCAAATCCGTTATATGCCCGCTAAGCTAAAACTATTTTCAATAGGGATATATTGATGTTGAAACAAGGTAATGTAAAGGCATTGTATACTATAAATATGCATGAAAAAATTGTTACATTGAAATTATATACAACACCATTATATTTACAACAATGTAAGGAAGACATTTTTCAGTAACCTTAAATCTGAGGGTAGTACGTAGCAATATCTTCTAAAATGGAAGAAAATGGATTGTCAGTAGTGTAGTGGATTTGTGTATGTTTGACTTGGAGTCGGGAGACCAAGTGGTATGTCATGTAACTTCGTTATTTCTTTCTGAGAAAGATTGATTGAGAGAAACTTGATCAGGCCGTGTCTCAGGTTGCTGAACATGAATCACATCCTTCACGGAGTTGATTGAGAGGTCCTCCAGCAGCTCAGAATGGCTGGGGAGGGGGCGATCTTGCGCCGGATCGCGTGAGATTGGAATGCGTAGGCGGGAGCCCACGTGACTGCTTCCCGCCCGTTCTGTCTCGAGGTTCGGGCTACTGACAGCACTCGGATCAGGCACCCCGTCGAGGGGGTGGAAAGACAGAGATCGTTTCATTTAGGAAACTCCTTGAAATATTTGGTTCTGTAAAAGAACTTGAATTGCTCGAGGACTCGCTTGCCGTGTTGGCAGGGTCCGTCGAGATGCTCTTATAAGAACAGTCGTAACGTGGGGGACTCGCTTTGCGATATTTGTATGTCTGTATATCGGCAAGGGTCCTCCCAACTAGCCCTCAAAAGAGCTCCCTTAAGCGGTTGATCGATTCGTATGAGAATTTCGATCACCCGGCGGCCCCCTGCGGACGATCAAGTGACTACTTCAGCTTGATCCGGGCGAACCGACTAGGATATCCCAGCGGGCGTCCAGAAAGATAAAAATATCTTTTTGAACCGGGTGGTATCCTGACTGAAGAACGCTGGTAGTGAGTAATACTGAAAAGTACTGAGCTCGAAGCTACCAGGGACTTGTGACGAGAGAGAGAGAGTGCCTTGAAGTGTGTAGAATCCCCGTCGAGGAGAGGAGAATCATCAACTGCAGGGCAAGTGCGAGATCGGATCGTGTATAAACTTCGTCGTTGAGAAGAGAAGAGTCGTCAGATCCGTGTCGTGAATAGTAATGAAGCCACCGGGCCTTCTCAACCCGTATTTATATGTGGGGGCTGTCTCTGATTGGCTGGATCTATTGGCCACCTAACGGTTAGTCTTGAGATGGGCCGCAGCCTCCGATTTGATCAGTCGCGCTCGGTGGGCGGAAGTTGAAATGCGATGTTCCGCCCCCGCTTCATAGAATGCGTCGAGCTTTGTTTCGCCCTTGATTGACTTAGAGGTCATTATCTCCTCTGTGATTATGTATTTCTCATAATCATTGCGGCGATTTGTGTTATTTCGCTTTGACGTAGCCTGACGTCTTTTGTATATAGTTCTCTCGTGAGAACTTATTTTTGGTGGTGATTTCACCACAAGTAGGACCCAAACGTTTCCTCCACATAAACTCACAAAGGTAACTGTCCAACAACTTTGAATGGTTACCATGTTGACGCCTGAAACTCGCCTTGGCTACTCCCCACATTCTTTCCACAGTGTTCGTATGCGCGCCTGTCACGGGATCTATGAAATGGCGGCTGTGGTTTACGGTTTGATGGGTGTAGTTCTGGTTGGTGTTTCTTATGCCGTTGTATGAACTCCACTGATCTGAAATTATCAGTGATCCTGGGGCAATCTGCTCTACTATAATAGGTAACAGTGAGGCTGCGGATCTGTTATCAACAGCAAACAAAAAGCAATGCTTTGTTTCTCTACAAATACCGCCCAAACCCACTGTTCTTTGATAACACGGCCAACATTATATTTCATTTTAGCGAAAACAGACTCATCAATCTCAACTGTGAGCCCTGGACCCCCTATTACTTGCAGGGGGTGTTATGGTTAATTCCTAACTCTCTCTCTCTCCGAAAATTGAACAGAAGTTAATTCAAAACTCCAGGAATAGGTATATAAACATTAATACTTTATCATAACTTAATTTTGAGTGTTCCAACCATGTACCTGACCGCAGTTGAACGTCCTGCCGACAGTCTCTCTTTGTGCAACGCCACCATTCTCTGATATGTTTAACGTCATGTCGTGGCCATTATCACACGTTTTTGTTGTTGGGTAAAATCTTTACATGTTGCAGAAATATCACACAATAACTTTTACTTTTACACAATTCATAGAGTTCAAAAATATTTTTTGTAATAGCCATCACAACAATAGCACTAACTAACTCGACACACCACGAGCCACTCAGACAACAACATGCGGGAATGTACTGGCGCGCGTAGTGGACTGTTGTCTTCTTATCGCTAGCTGATAAGACTAACGAAACTAGTCTACGATAACAAAGCATACTTACCTAAATCCATTCCAAACTAAACAAATAACTTTTTCAAACATGTTACCGTGTTTTATTTAAGCCATTGAAGTCATAGAAAATAGTTTTAGCTTGGTGGGCATATAACGGAATTTGACCTTTTAATGAGCGCTTTTTACCGTTCTTTTCGACTTCCCCACTTCCTATACCTCCATAAACGACCGTCAAAAATTCCGGAAAAATACCGGTTTCGTAGGATTTTGTACGAGGAAGACTACGGTGCGACCGGATCGCGAAAAAAGTATCGGGAAATGCGTCAAAAAAATGAAAGATTACGGACCCATTTTCTCGAAAATTCTGGCAAAAAACTTCGTTTTTTCTCATTAAAATATTCCCCATAAAGGTACGTTTTTCGGGATGGTGTTTGTGGGCGAAATACAGGTTTGATTCCGCCGAATGTGAATCCGAAATCGGATATCGAGAAAAGTGACGGGAAGTTGGTCAAAATGCGAGGGGAAGGGAGGCGAAGCGATTAAAATGAGAAGTTAAGTGAGCCTGAAGGAATTCGCGAGCAAAAGCCCTTACTGAAGGGGAACCTCTTGAAGGAAGAAGGAACTTTTACGTTCGAAAGACATTTCAAAAGAATAATAGACGGGGTTTTTCCTACACATATACAGCAATACCGAGCGAGCGAAGCGAGCAACATCCCCTAATAAATTTTTCGTGGTTCAACGTAGTTTTATAAGATTCAATTTGTTTGTAAGAATTTCCAACAGAAAAAAAAGTCTGCCAAGTTGGGTGGGCAGTATAACTTCCTGACTAGTGCAACATGGGCTGTAGGTCGCTATGGTATCCCACAATATCCTATCCCATCTATACATCTCATACATCTCATTCTAGCGGAGCGAGAAACATTCCCTACACCCGTCAGATTTCAACGAGGTTGTTCCTACACATATACAGCCATACCAAGTGAGCAACATTCCCTACATACATCGGATTTCAACGAGATTTTTCCTACACATATACAGCTGTACTGAGCGAGCGAAGCGAGCAACATCCCCCACACACGTTAAACCTACCCTTAGGGATCTACCGTCTGCGAGCAAAGTGAGCAACATCCCTTACATGTTTCAATAATTGTAATTCACCTGAATGGGGGGGTAAAAGACAATCGCATGTACGCAGCCACAGCTTGCGAGCGAAGAGGGTCTGGGGGATCCGTGGTAATGGGGGTCCGGGGAGCCTGTGGAGTCGAGCCGGAGCGGCTAGTTAATATATAGATCTGGATATAGTCTCTGAATGTCTCAAAATGCATTTCAATGAAGACAATTTTCAGACATAATGACTTGTGACTTACATTAACGTTAGACTAATGCAGTTGTTAGGCCTGCACTTGATAGTAGTATCATCACAATTTGACTAATTACTTAAAAACGATCTAAGCCCGATTTTTTAGGAACTACGAAGATTGGCGAGACGAAAAAAGGAGAATCATTTGACCAGACTTCCACGACTCAATTTTGCAATAATGCATCATCTAGGGTTGCTGATGAAAATCCGGCAAATGCCTCGGAGGAGGCTGATGAAACGTTCCTAGACAAGGGGGAGGCCTAATATATCAAGACTGATGAGGATATCGAAAGGGGCGAACAGGAGTAGCTCCATCGTTCATGACATCTTGAGTACGACGTACGATGATCTTACTCCGAACAATGTCTTCTGCAATGTCTCGCATTCGAGGTCTGAGTCCCGTGACCTGGCCCAGTTAGAGATTGCCCACGTGGGTATTTCGGGGAATGATAACGGCGAAAAATGCTGATCTTTATCGACCCTTATATTCTGAAAAGCAGTCCTGCCCGACTGTCGAACGACTGGTGAGGCCTTGCTTGGTCGAATAGGACAGGCAAGTGCTTCAAGAGTAGGTACTATTACTTTCCTCTCACTATTTCTTATACCTAACTTATTTTGTTGCGAATGGCCACGACATACGTATGCACCTATGTTCCTGACCAATATATTTGTAATTTACGGATTCCCCTATTTCCCGTGATGCCTCATTTGAAAATGCTAATAATTATTGTTCTGCATTGGTTTTTTATTTTATTTTAGCTTCTATGGAGATGCACATGTTCACTGTTTACCAGGAAATCTATACGAAGTGAATTGCTAACAACTTTCACACAGAGCCCACACACGTTTAATTGATCACCATCTAACACAAAACATATAACTCTTTTCACTGACATGTTTGTTCTGTAATAATGTCGCTTAACGTACGCTTGAGGGAAGCATCAAGAAAGGCTCAAAATGTGGTAGGTAAGCTGATGATGGTGCAAATATAAAACAAACACAAATAAGTATAGTATGTAGGTAGGGGTAGTACATATTATTTTTTATTGGGAAGGTACTTATCGTTAATCCGTACCTAACTAATATTGTTTTAAATAAATGAGCGATTCTCTTGTCAGTCCGTGATTACCTCATGAAAGTAACGGGTTTTCTTATCACCACATTAGGTACCTACTACATTTTTAAATTTCTTCGCTGATTAGCCTTTCAGGATAAAAAAAGTAGAAGATCTTCCATGAAACAAAATTACCTAGTGTCACTCCTCAGAAGATGACTCCCAATAAGTGTTACGGAACGATGATGTAAAGTAAAACGAAGATTCTAACAATCTGCGCTATTGTTCAATTACAGACAGACCGAATCAGTGGCCGAAAATTCAATCGGATACACGCAGAAGCTGGAGTCAAACCGAGACAGTATGGTGCTTGGCAACAGCTTTCGTTCGACGAAACCTCTCTCTCTAGGTCAAAACCATCAGTCATACATCAGTCGTTTGTGCCACCATGGGATAAAATTAAACAAACTGACGCTCGGAGGATCGATTGGAAGATGGCACGCAATCTTCTAACCCAGGAAATAGTCAAGCCTTGCATACCTGGGATAGTCAAATCTTGGGGAAATGCATTGTTCAAATTCAAGGAGCAAATTTGCCAATGTGTATCGTTTTTGTTGAACGTCAAGAGTCATTCCCTTTGTGTCAGTTCCGAAAATGTACGTCCATTAATATTTAGACCTCTCAGAAAGTGCTTTTGTTCAAAATTAGTTACACCTAAACCAGGATTCCGAAAATCCAAGTCATTTTTCCACACGGCGTCATTACCAGAGGCAAAACCCAAACGTACGGTTCCCAGAATTCAATTAACTGGAGGACGAAACATTAAATTAATTACAAGAAGAATTGTTGAATCAGCAACTAGTGCTTTGCGGTTTTCCAATACTATGGTGACAACAGAGAAAGGAATCACGGTGAGATCTTAGATAAGCTTTTGTAGGTGTTATGAATATTATGGCTAATTTGTCATGAGAGTAAGGAGAGGGATTAGGCAAGCCTGCACTAAAATTTTTTGTTAGGTACACGAACTAAACGGTAAGACTCCACACTTGCTAGGTATCGATTCACAAACTCATCGGAAAAGAAGTCTCTCAACATTTTTTTATTTGTTACTTATCCTAGTTTTGTGTGTTGTTTTTTTGTTTGTTGTAATTTAGGATTTGTTTATACCTTGTAACTAAAGCTATTGAAAAAGCATTATATAATTCCTATCTAATTTTCTTCCTAGAGCAAAATAACCTTTTTTAAGTAGATAGGGAGCCTCTCTAGAACATCAAGGCATGAATGAAATGACGGGTTCCACCCTGAGCTCCAGCTCACGAACTTAAATATTACGAATCCCAATTTTAACAATTATTTTTTCATCATTTAGGTATGTTTCCTCTCTTCTGATTCATAAAGAGTAAAAGTGTTCTAAATACTTTTCACCTACCTACTTACTTATATTTTACCTATCTCTATTCGAAAAGTTGGTTCTGCTTACGCAAACTGCGTAAGTTTTTTTTCAATATAATAGACAGCTGTACTTAGCTGTTATTTAGGAGACCGCAGGCCGAACTGAAACTCTTGAAGAAAGCAAAAAAGACACGGGACTTATACTTGACTTATTTCTACAAAAACTAAGAGTCGATGATGACGGTTGAGAGGTTGCTGTATACATCTTGTCTCCCCCTAGCCATATTGGTAGGTAGATTGGGGGATAGGCCTTTCACTTTGCAAGGGCTGTGGTTGTCCACATGTAGCCCGAAGGTGTGATTGGCATTAGGTGATCCACATACTGGTTCTGGCTCTCCTAAAATCCTTTTCTTCGAATATAGTAATGATTTTGAGTTGAGATTTGGAATCCAAAACTTTCAAAGGCACTCAAATTTGAGGCCAAAATTGCTAAATTCCAAACTACATAAATCAAATGCCAGAAAACGTGTTAGAGAAAACTAAGAGAGTGACATTGCAGCCAACCTACGCTGAATTTAGAGGATGAGCTTGTATTTTCAAACCAATGAAATAACCGACTACCTATATTATCACCTTCTTCCAATGCAGGACCTACCTACTGTATTTAATAATTTTAATTTACCTTTACAGTCATAATTGTTTTATAAAAATAATTTTACCTATTGATCAGATAAAACTCAATACAACCGGCTATACGAAGGAAAACATTACAGTTGAATTGGAGAATGGATGGTTGGTTATCGAAGCGCTGTCAACAGCATCTGAAGAATCCGGTGGGTACTTGCAACGACACATGATGCGACGCTACGAGCTACCACCTCATTCCGACATTCAAAACATCAAAGTCGAGCTGAATGAACAAACTAAAGAGCTTAAAGTCACTATACCAGCAATGAGACCTAAAGTAAGTCGGAACTACATTTTATAAAGACACATAAGTATCTACCAACCTAGTTTTGAATATGTAAAAACTATCGCGATATCACGTGAAGGCAGAAACTCACACTTATAAAATTTTTCTCAGAAAGGTAGTGGGATATCAAAGTTTTCAAGACTTCTCGCCAATACCCGGAGGTAGTACAACGTAATTTTTGAATCAATATCAGGGGCGTTGCCTCAGGACCTGTGGGGGTTTGCCGTATACCTTCCATATAGTGTTGTCGGTGAGACTTCATGGTCCAGCTGGATTTGTTGATACTTATGCTCTTCTGGACGATGCCTCATTGACAACTTGTTGGAGAAGAAAGTAGCTGGTGAATTAGAACTGAAAGACAAGAGAAAACCGGTTCCATTATCATGGACCACGGGGGGTGAGTAGATTAAAGACAGAGTCAAAAGAAGCAAATCTTGAAATTGCTAAATGCGAGAGAGAAGCGAAAAAATTCAAACCTATGCGAGCTAGGACAGTTGAAGATCTCAAATTGAAACCTCAGTCCATCAGTCTTGAAAAGATACCTAATGAAAACGTGGACATTCGTTATGAAAGGAGCAGTGGCACCCCTTGAAATGCAATCCCACAGGCCAAGATAAGTGGCCAGTGAGATTTTTCAGAAAACCCTTCTATGGCTCGTGGAATGGTCCGGTCATATCTATGACTTGGTTGGGATGGGTTTCGCATGGTAAACTGCTGCAAAAGTTAACCACCAACGTTCACGAAAAGTAATTTCTTCATCAGGCTCACTGGGAAATCTTTAAGGAAGAGGATGAAGACTTGAGACTGAATGAGATAATAGTGAGACATTTTCCAATCGAAGATGCAGGGATAGGTAAAGAAGAAAGAGAAAAACCTGTATCAAATGAAGAATAAATAGCCACAAAAATTTTCGAAGAAACCACCAAACGAATTGAAGATGGAGAAAGATGGGAAAGGGATTACTCTGGCGCGATTTTTAGAGTAAGCCAGAAAGTATGAGTACAGCATTCAACAGACTCAGAAAGTTGGAGAGAAAATTCGAGAAAGATCCTGTACTGGCAGCTGTATACTGCGCACAAATGCAGGAGTGTTGAGCCAAGAGGAAGCAGCATTGGAAGCACCGTGTTCATGGTATCCACTTCATGTGGGAGTCACTTATCCAAATAAATCTGGAAAAATAAGAGTAGGTTTCGACGCCGCAGACAAATCAAAAGGATTGTTCTTCAATTAATTTTCTAAAAAGGTCCCGATTTATACCCAGAGGAGATGGCGATCGAACAAGTCAAAAATGTTATTACCATTCATAAGAGAGGGAGATTGAAATCTGTGGATAGGCGTCAAATTCAAGAAAAGTGATGGAAACTATTATATGTAAACTGAACATGACAACGTGTGATCTATTGTGGCAAAATAAAAATTCTAGATATGATCTGGAACACCAATGATGATAACTTCACAATGTACGATTCGTGGGAGTGTTGATCGCACATCGAAATAAAATGATTCTCTCACCAAAAGAAGTGTTCTGAAGGCAGTTATGCGATTTTTGACCCACTAGCGTTTCTGACTTATCTTACGATCAGAGGACGCATGCTGATGCAAGATATATGGAAGGAAAAGAAAGGATGGGACGAACCCATTTCAAAACAGCTAAGACACAAATGGATGCAATAGTTAGAAGAAGTCAAACGCGCTAAATATTGCAAAAATTCCCCTGTGTACCTCAGTTGTTCTCTCCTTGTGAATTCGAGTTGTTCTCGGTGTTCTATGACTCGAGTGCAAAAGCTTTCATGGCCCTTGACTATCTGAGAGTCGTGATTGGCGATAGCATAGACTCCAGCTTTGATTACAGTCGTGCTAAGGTAGCTCCTGTAGAAAAGATGTCGATTGTGGTGGAAAGGCACCAAGTTCCTCACCTCGAGAGAAGCGGATTGGCCAAAGGAAATCCCATTGGGTCCAACATCTGATCCGTTAGAATTGTGTATTGAACCCTCGTTTATTGGCGTAGTTCTTCTCGTATTAGCCGAGACCAAAGCGCTGGTGAACAAGACGAAGAAACCCTTAAACCAAACCACTTCTTCATGATAACCCCTTCCCCGTATGGTGGCACCCCTTAGAGCCTGGATGGTGGCACAACAGTTTGCTGATCATTTTTGGAATTGATGGGTAAAAGAATATTGGTGAACTCTCATACGAAAATTAAAATGGATCAATGCCAATAGAACCGTGGAAATTGGAGATACGGTGCTCATCATTGTCTCCAATGGGCAGCTAAGAAAGGGAAGACATGGGTCGTCGATCTGAAGGCCAGATATGGAACTTATCGACGTCATGGGAATAAACTTTGCCCACTGAAAGTTGAAAAGTCAGCAGACTACAGTCGGGTCAGGTTTTCCTCCTCCGTTCCCCTTGCTCACATGTTCTTCAACGAACTGCAAGACAATGTTTTTTCGCCTTAAAATTAAACTTTATACGACAACCTTCATCTTCAGGCGTGAGATATAGATATTACTGGTACTGTCATTCCATGATTTAGGTACAGTAAGCCCACAGTTCACCCACGTCTCGTCAAGAAAAACTACTTTATTCAAATCAACTTCACGTATTCTGAGTAGAAAATGACATCTTGCAGCAACAATGTCAGCCCTTTCCATTAGCAACAACCGATTGTTCACTCTTTTCCATCGAAAGTTCAACCGATGAAGTACTTTTGAAAGTGAAGATTTGCACCCAGAGAATATATTAGCTTGTTTGAGTGAAGCGACAAGTTTTGATCGAGTGGGCCCGATTTTCCGCTCTTAGTAACTATATGATTTTGAAGATTCCTCCACCTTACTATATTAATTTGTTTATTTGATTTTGAACATAAGGTCAAGACTTTTAATGGATATTATTCTTTCCTGAAAACTCGGACTCATAATATTGTGTCTAGTTTTATATTCTCTGTAGGTAGTAAGGAAATTAATGAGGCAATCCCCCATCATTGCGAAAAAAATAATTTTTACTTAGACGCTAAATGATGAAAAACAGGTGAGAATTTGAAAATCCCTCTTTTAGTTTGCTAATGGGAATTGGAGGGTTAAGCATATAAATTTTTCAACAGAAAGTTGTTAAACAATTTCAGAAAGTTCATATTTATAGAGAATCTGTTTCTGCTTACTTATTCTGCTAAAAAAAAATATATCCTATATATTTAACGATTTTAAGCAGTTGATTTAAATGTTAGTATTTAGTATCTAAGTTAAGTATACTGTGATTAACTTACGTCATTTTATAGTTCATATAAACCTATTGCTGATTCTCGTAATTCTAATAATGCTCTACACCTGATAATGAACATTTTCATTTTGTTTCCCCGAGTTTTTCCGTGCTGCTTTCTCATTAAAACTCAGTGACTATGTTCGCTTGAGAAACTCGATTAAATAGCAAAAATAACTTCTAATATTCAAAAAACGGTATTTTTCGCTGCTGAACATCCTTAGTTTACAATGCATTTTGTGGTGATCAATAGGCGCAAAATTCAATTATCTACTTTATTTTCATACAAACAATTTTTTGAACAGTTTTAGATGGTTCAATTTTGGGATATATGCCCAAAAAACGTATTTTTATAGGAGTTTTTTTTTGGCAAAAGAGGGTTAAAATCATATTTAGGTAGGTATAGGAACATTCCGAATCAGCGTCAATTTCCCTGTAAGATAGGCTTCATGCAGTCTCAGTCATGTAAGACTAGGTTGCTGGAATTTGATGATCAAAGCCTCTTTGATTTGAAGGTTTAAAGGAATCTGGGAAGCCAAAATAATTTCCGTCAAAGGACATCGCCTTAGTGGAGATCAAAAATACTCACCTATCAAGAGTTGAATGCCTCCTTGATTCACATTCTGGCTGTTCTGAACAGCAGAGAACTCTGTCTTAAACAACGATCCAGTTGAATCTAGACCTGTGGCGCCAGTCTCTAAAGCAGATTAGGTAGCTAAGTGTAGATAATAATCTCTTTTGGTGAAATAAATTCCAGATCGTTCTATGCGTATCTCAACATTGTTATCGTTCATTAAAAAACCCATTGAGTTCAATTTAACATACTATAATTTTACCATGTTACGCATGTACATTTAACATAAGAATTTTAATACTAATATTGATATCAGTGCAAGCTACGTAGGTAGGTGTTTGTATTTCCCAGGGTGACAATCATCATTTTATTTGCAGGCATCTCTCAAATAAAGGAAAAAGGAGTTCACAAGAAACCAGCGTTTCAGCCAACTTATGAAAATAAAAATAAAATGCAGACTACTAAACGACAGTTAATTTTATTTCAGTTCACAAAAATCATCATATCATCAAAATCCATTTCTCTAGCACATAATATGCTTTTTCAAAAATGTCTTTCTTTTTTACAGTTTGAAGATTAAACAAAGTCATAACTTATTTAAATATTTATTATATAAAACTAACATTACATACTAACATGCATATTATTCTTCTACTTTTACGGTGGGTAAATGGGATCTCCGTGAAATTAAGTAAACGGGGAAAAGAACTGAAATTAAATACAAATATTAAATCGTCCTTAGTGGCCCCATTTGGATTTTCCCGGTATTCAAAGATGAAGGAACGGAATTTTGTTGGATATTTCAGATCGCAGTAATAGGTACATAAGAAGAAAAAAAGCAAATAAATATAATAATATAAATACATATAATATCGAGAACGTATTACGATGAAGTTCATTGGTCTTGTCCGAATTATTGTGCAACATAAATCAGGGTTATCATCTGTGAGGAGAAGCGGTATGGAAACGATTTAAGGTACTTTTAAACTGTACAACTCGCAGTTCACGTTAACTATTTTAGGAACTTCAGTATTCGAATTCTCAACAAATCTGACAAAATATCAACATACAACAGCAGTTAGAAATGCCATAGTACAATATTATTGAACACAACGAGCTTTTGTTAGTTAAACACCGAAGCCTGGAATTTATATTAGGCAATAGTGTTTTGGTTTATTTTTTCTTCCAGGTTCCTAGAATACTGTGGTGAACATGTTACTATTTCAAGCACTTAAAATAAACTTTACAACAAGAAGAAAAATGTACAATAATTTGTAAATAGGTAGCTCTGTGACGACGTGGTAACGATTCCTTTAGTAAGAATACAGAAAGTCGATAGACAGTCTCCATACTAACATTATTTGTAACAATTTACTTGCAAAATACAAAATATACTTATGTACAAAGGTTTCCACGATCTCGTCGTTATATTAAAATAGGTAAGTATACAATTAAAACATAATTATAACAAATATTTATACAACATATAGTATGCACAGAAGGATGTATAAAATCATTAGGGTGCAAGGAGGGAAGTCCAATGGTAATATTACATGCTCTCTCTCTCTTTCTTGACACATTACCTTAATTTCAACAATCCTAAATATATTGTATTTGTATCGTGAAGACATCTATCAAAGAGAACTTGCACCCTCTTCTTTAAAAAAAATCAATTGATTCAATGAGTTATTTATTATTAAACTAGGTAGAAAATTCAACAAATGAAAAAATATATTTATTCTACAACATTAGGTACACGTAAAAACATTAAATACGAAATAATAGGAATCATTATTTAACATACACCCAATCCTATTGTAGAGAGTATCAAATAAACAGCTGCATCAATAAACAAGCCACGAATTAATTAAAAAAAAAAAATCAATAAGAAGGACAGCTCCCTCCTCTAATTTACATTTTTAAAAATAAATACACAAATCAGGTTGTGGGGGGAGTCCCAATCGTGCAGCAAGACCGGATGAGCGAATTTCTGGATGAAACACCTTTTTAAGAAAACTGAAACTAATATATTAGAATCACTATAAGCTGTGTTCAAGGGTGCCAATCAGTTACCCTGTTGTGTATACCAACTGAGAGTGAGGAACCAAACATCGGCTGTAGTTCTCTATCTTTATTGTATTGTAGGAACTTGAATCGCCTGGTTGTCACCAATGAGTTTAGATTGTTTATACTGAAAAATCCTGTTGTTGTGTTTGAACTGTTGATAAATACAGTTATTGTTGGAAATTGTTCTAACTGTTTCTACATTTTGGGGGCCGCTCCGAACGATTATGCCGCGAAAAACCGCAACTGTACATCGGACGATCAGTACTCGTCAACGTGCAGCAGACCCAGCTAATCAACGGCCTGACGAGTGTATGCGTCCATTAGCATATAGGCCGCAGGATATAGTAACTCTTAAAGATGCATCTCTTATACCGTATGATGGAAGAACTGTGTGGGAGGAATACAAGGTCCATCTTGAGGTCACTGCTCAATCAAACGGCTGGGGGGAACAGTTGAAAGGGGAAAAATTAGCTCAGAGTCTAAGAGGACCAGCATTAACGGTTTTAGCTGATTTGACTGAGGGAGAAAGAACTTGTTATTACTCCCTAGTGGAAGCGTTGGGTGAAAGGTTCGGGCAAACCCGACTACAGCCTATTTTTCATACACAGCTCAGATCGAAAGTTCAAGGGCCAACTGAGTCCCTCGTAGATTTGGCCAATGACGTAGAAAGGCTGGTTAGGGGTGCATACTCTAGTGAACCGAGAGAGATGAGAAGCAAAAAGTCAATTGATGTGTTCATTGACGCTCTAAGAAGTAAGGATCTTGCGAAAATGATTAAGCTAAGTCATCCCTCATCAATCCAAGATGCTCTTTCAGTGGCACTGCAGCTTGAGGCTATTGCTCCCTTTTCAGATAAGGAGGATACAAATGTTGCAGGAAACAGTAAATGTTGGGGGTGTAAACAAGTCGGTCATTGCAGATCCCAGTGCCCCAATAAGAATAAGGAAAACTAGAGCGAGTCTGGGAAAATGGGCAAGCCCAGGCTCGCGGGAGAATGCCCTCCTTTGTTAGTACTCTACGGACAAGGGGGGCGACGTTGTTTGTTAATGCTAAGATTAATAAGTTGGATTGTTGTTTTCTTATTGATACAGGTGCTACAGTGTCTCTATTGCGAACCGACGTGGCGGAAAGCCTTCTTCTTCCTATTTTCCCTTCCAATAAAGAGCTGCGAACTGTGCAGGGTATCAAGATGGATGTATCAGGGGAAATTCGTGCTACAGTGCAGTTAGGGGGACATCTGTGGACTCATCCCTTCCTAGTGGTGGAGATCAGCAATGAAGCTATTATTGGCTTGGATTTCTTGCAGCAAGCTAAAGCATGCCTGGACCTTGACCAAAATCAGCTCATTGTCAAGGGGAATCGAATTCCGTTTGTGCATCACTGGGGGTGTGATGTTCCAGCTCTTCAAGTTCAAGATATTGACTGGACCGCTAATGCGTTACAACCTCTGGGCCACGAATCACAATCTTACAGAAGAGCTACACATTTATTCCAGCGATTCAAACACATATTTGCAGTAGATGGAAAACCTCTAGGGAGAACCCATATAGTACAACATGGGATCGATACAGGAGAAAGGGGCCCCATTAAGCAAGCTCCTAGAAGAATCCCGTTCGCACAAGAAGCCCATGTTGACAAGCTACTCAAGGAAATGTTGGACCAGGATATCATTGAGCCATCCAAGAGCCCTTGGGCCTCACCAGTTGTTCTTGTGCCCAAGAAAGATGGATCAACCAGATTCTGTGTCGATTATCGCAGGCTTAATCAGATCACAAAGAAAGACGCCTACGCCTTACCATGCATTCAAGATTTACTGGACAGCCTTCAGGGAGCCAAATGGTTTTGCACCATTGATTTAAAATGTGGGTATTGGCAAATAGCACTGAAGGAAGGGGACAAAGAAAAGACAGCATTCAGCTTGTATAGAAAAGGATTATGGCAGTTTAAGGTGATGCCATTCGGGCTGACAAATGCTCCAGCTACGTTCCAAAGGCTGATGGAAGCCATCATCCCCTCAGATCTTGCATTGGTCTACTTGGATGACGCGATCGTGTTTGGCCCTAATATTGACACAGTTCTCACAAAGCTAGAGAAGGTTTTTGAATGTTTGGACAGGGCAAACCTTCAAGTAAATTTCAAGAAGTGTTCCTTTTTTCAGAAGGAAGTATCCTATCTAGGGTACATTATATCTGAGGCAGGAGTGAGAAGTGACCCTGAGAAAACAAGTGCTGTTGTTGACTGGCCCACCCCCACTAACAAGAGACAAGTGAGGGCTTTCTTAGGATTTGGTTCCTATTACCGGCGCTTTATTAAGAATTTTGCAGAGGTTGCTAAGCCACTGACAGAATTGACTGAAGGGTTTGTTGAATTTAATTGGTCCAGACGGTGTGAGAGTAGCTTCCAACAGTTAAAGAAACTGCTAACAACTTCTCCAGTGTTGGCGTTCCCGGAGTTTAAAAAGCCATTCATCCTGGATTGCGATGCCAGTGCTCATAGTGTTGGTGCAGTGCTGTCCCAAGAGAAGGATGGAAAGGAAGTGGTAATTGCCTATTTCAGCCGCACATTATCTAGGCAGGAACAAAATTACTGTGCCACGAGACGTGAACTTTTAGCAATGGTGTTGAGCATGGGGCATTTCCACCAATATCTGTTTGGGAAATGGTTTAAACTTAGAACGGATCATGCTGCCCTCAAATGGTTAACGTCTTTTCACAGACCAGAAGGCCAATTGGCAAGGTGGCTAGAAACCCTCCAGCAATATACCTTTGACATAGCACACCGAGCTGGTAAGAGTCACGGTAATGCAGATGGGTTGTCTCGCAGGGCATGTGGGAACCTTTGCAATTACTGCAACAAGAGAGAAGAAGATGATAGGCAGTTGAAGGAAGTTGCGGTCATTACATTAGGGAATCAAGAATGGCGAGGAAGGCAACGAGAAGACCCAGCTATACAGTTCATTTTGGAGAGAAAACTGCGGGGCACATGGAAACCAGGTGTAACAGATCTCTTGGACAAAAATGAAAAAACTCGCCAGCTGGTTAACCGTTGGGACTCATTAGAAGTACATGGAGGGGAGCTGTATCATAAATGGTCGACACCAAAAACATCATGGCTTCAATGGGTAGTCCCCACAGCACTCATGCAAGAGGTACTGAAAGAAAGCCATGATCAACCTACTGGTGGTCATTTCGGATACTTCAAAACACTTGCCAAAGTTCGACAGGATTACTTTTGGCCTGGAATGACCTCTGATGTCAGAGCTTGGTGTCGTACGTGTCAGATTTGCAGGAAATATAAAGGTCCAGGCAAGCGCAATACTGCTCCATTACAACAGATGATGGTTGGTGGCCCTTTTGATAGACTAGGGGTTGATATTCTTGGGCCATTTCCTACCTCAAAAAGAGGAAATAAGTACGTGTTGGTAGCAGTGGATTATTTCACACGATGGCCGGAGGCAGTGGCCATTCCAGACCAAGAAGCTGAAACTGTTGCTGCTGCTCTTGTCGAAAATGTATTTAGTCGCAATGGGGTACCTATCGAGATGCACACAGATCAGGGGAGAAATTTTGAAGCTAATCTCATGAGAGAAATTTGTGATCTATTAGGAGTACGGAGAACGAGAACTACGGCTCTTCATCCACAATCCAATGGACTAGTGGAGCGAATGAACCGTACTCTTACAAAGTTTGTGGGAATGTTTGTGAATTCAAACCAGGATGACTGGGATGAAAAACTACCGTTGTTTCTCTTGGCTTACAGATCTGCTCCCCAAACATCGACAGGGTTCACCCCAGCCCAACTCATATTTGGGCGAAAACTCCGACTTCCTAATTCGCTGTTGCATACACCCCCCGTAGCCAAACCTCCCCTATCTACAGAATACTCCCTACAACTACGCAAATCTTTGGAAGCTACCCACTTATTTGCTCAAAACCATGCTGGGCTTAAAATGAAGGGTCAAAAGGAGGCGTATGATCGGAAAACACGGTTTCCGCCATACAAAGTTGGGGATTGGGTGTGGGTTCATGATCCTAAAAGGGTTCGTGGTCGATGTCCCAAACTCCAGCCTCAATGGACAGGCCCTTGGGTGGTAATCCAAAAAGTAAATGATGTCCTGTTCCGAGTGAAATTAGGTAGAAAAAATCGACTTTTACATGCAGACCGCCTAGCGAGAGCCGATATACGGCCCGAGGACGGGCCTGAAGAAGGAGGGACCTGTGTAGGAACGTGAATCACCTGGTTGTCACCAATGAGTTTAGATTGTTTATACTGAAAAATCCTGTTGTTGTGTTTGAACTGTTGATAAATACAGTTATTGTTGGAAATTGTTCTAACTGTTTCTACAGTATTATAGAATCCAAGTAATTTCGATCTAATGGGCTACAACAGGAATATTTCTGGAGAGAGTGTTTTGGATGTATGTATCACATTCCACAATCAGATTACAATATGTAGTAGCAAGTCTGTAAGTGCTTTAACTGCTGGATTTTTCTTTACTCTGGAGGTTTTACTGTAAAGTTGTTATAGCTGGTCTATAGTATTGTTTCTATGAAGGAGGTTACCTGGTAGATTTTAGTCTAGTAATATCACATCGTCTTTTGCGATGTTAATCATCATTATGGGAAGAACTGGGTAGGTACTACATGCAGGTACGGTCCTAAATACTTTCATTAAAGCAATGTGCACGGGCATGTTCTGGGAGAATGTATGGTAAGTACTTCCAATTTATTTGTATAAAAGTAACTACGGACTAGCCATACAAACTGCACAGCAAGACTTCCTATGAGGATACAGTAAGTTAAGAAGTCAAGTAGTACCAAACTACAGCATTATTATTTCTACAAATAGACTAGCTACTACACATATGGTATCATTTTACTGTGATATGTGAAACATATTCGAAACTTTCTCATCAAAAATATCCTAGTCAGGCCCATAAGGGCGAAAGTACTTGGATTATACAGTACCTACAACAAAGAATGCGGCAATACAAATGCTTCAAATATTCACCTTTTCTCGCCTATATTCTAATGAAAGGAAGAATATATAGATTTTGGGCATTCATACCTGTCCATAGCTATTTTTGAACTCATTTCGAACTTGAGCACTTTCAAACTTTCTATTCATTTTATTCTCACCATAACTGCATAAACTGGCCGAAAATCCCAGTTTTCTACCACTGTAAAAAAAATTTCTATACAGATGAAACTTGAAAATAAAAACACATCAACTTATACAATGGTTTACTATCTCCGTATTAGATAGGAAATTTGCCACGGCTAATTTTCTGCCCTGGTCAATTGGCTTATCTCCTCCCACTCTCCGATGGAATGCAATCTCACCGTTAAATTTTGAGAGATCTCAGTTTAGGACTCAACCCACATTACCCAATCCGATTTCATCGAAATCAAATGTTGACATGCGTATTGACGAGCAAGGGCTACCTCACTGTTCCGAATATAATATAATTCATAGAAGGATTAACTAGCACCCTGTGAAATTCTTGTAAATTGTATCCTAACCAGGAAACTATAAATTAAGGAAAGGAAAAGGGAGTGTTGCGAAGATTTGCGGACATTAAATTCAAGTAACTCAAAGTATCTACCTACGCAAGGCATATCTTTTCAATCTCACCCTCTGTAGCAACCCCACTGGTTACAGTCTTCTCATTGTTTCTATGTGTTTATTGGCTGAGTACTTTCGCCTGTTAAGGCCTCATCAGAGCTTGAATTTGTATAAAAAGATAGCTTAGTTGGGGTTTAGTGAGGAGGACCTTATTAATAAACCCCAACAAAGCAATCTTTTTATACAAATTCAAGCTCTGAAGAGGCCTTAACAGGCGAAAGTACTCAGCCAATAAGCACATAAAAACAATGAGAAGCCTATCATTTCCTCTAAACCAACCTACCTACACAAGGAAGATGTCACCCACCACATAACTGCTTACAGTCCTCAAATACACGAAAATTGTTGTAGAAATCGTTTCTCAACCTAGCACAAAAATATGAGTTGTATTTAGGTCGTATTTTCCCCTGTGGTAACCCTTTGGTTCATCGCATCATCACCCCCATGATGCTTTTCGGTTTTGAGTAATTACATATTTTTAGCAGCCTATTGTAAAAGTAAAAATTTATGGAATATATACATATAAATTTTTAGTGCAAACAAAGGGATACACTGATAAAATAATTTTTAGTGAAAATGAATACCCCTCAAAAGAATGGGTTTGAGGTCATTTTCCAGGAGAAAATCGTTGTTAAACTGATATTTTTGATCTTGAAATAGGTATGTACTGTAAACACCCTATGTACACAACGGAAATGAAATGAAATTCAGGGTTCATTATTTATTAACTCATTGCTTCAACAAAAATTCGCAAAAACAAAGGCAGGGATCTTAATGAGTAGTATGGGTAAAGCCAAGATGGTAAAGGGGGATGTTGGAGTTGTCCGTACATCCCTTTTTATGCAGCATTGGGTGAATAAACTGATACAAAATCAATCATGGCTGACAATCAAGAAGACAATAATATTCCAACAACGCCAAAGAAATTACTGTTATTTATGTACATAAATGAATTTTAAATACACACAAATTATATTGAGATATGTTGAATAGAGTTCATCTTAATAGCTAAATGTTCGCCCCCACTGGATTATATCAAAAATAAATAAATACAAATAAATAATAATAATACAACAAAAAATAGCAAAGTTACATACAGAAGTTTTAAAAGACATCAGCAGTTCTTGATGTTGGTCTTGCGCTGTACTCTTGCTAACTTCTCCTTGAAAGTGTCAGCTATGGAGCGACACCCTGATCCCTCACATGAAAAAAGTTAGGAGTGGCAGAAGAAAGCACAGTATAATTTGCAAGGAGGAAATGTGTATGATGAGTAGAGCGAATAGAAGAGGGATGTGAAAACGCTTAGTCAAGCTGGATATTTCTAAGAGATACAAGCATGGTTAAAGCGCCAGACCTCCACAAGATTGCAGATAGTACTAATAAAACTTCCACGTGATGCAAACGAAATAATAGTAGAATATTTTCGTGCTGATATGGGCTGAAGGAAATACCAAACCGTCCTTGAAGACTGATTGGCAATATGTCTTTCGTTAGAAGAGTTAGTTGTGTGAACAAGTTTATATTTTGTACCTTAAGTTATCTTATGTCAAACTGCTACATAGGTACAAGTCGCACAAAAATATTAGTTGATTTATCCGTAAGTTAAGAGGTTGAGCTGAATGGGCAGAACAAACAGAAGTATACTTGCATGTTCATGGTTTTGTGGTGATGTACAAAAAAGGGCTGATTTGATGAAAATGAAATCCAACTGCACATCTTCAATAAAATGTTCGAGGGCGTGGAAAGGAACGAGTTGACATGCGGAAATTGCTTTACTCGTGGTAATGATTAAAATTATTGATCTGAAAACAGCGGAAGAAAATTCAGACGTAGTTTAGGACTGGAAAAAATGGGGCATCATAATTTAATCTTAATTTTATATACACACAGTTCAATCACTTGAGTGAAGTACTTAAGTCTCTTGGTAAAATTAAAGTTTGACCCGAGGAGCGCAGGCACTTTCACAATCCTCCTATACCATTTAGTGGTTCATGACTCAAGTTGAGGCTAAACCACACAAGGGGCTTATCACGAAGTGCTAACAGTTTCAAGAGTGTTTGATTCTAATATTGTCAAAAATCATTAAACTTTGTAAAAACGAGACCTAGAATACATGGGTAGAATGTGGGTAGAATCACATGGTTTATTGATTAGAAAGTGGGAAACATGAAACAGAACTACTACGGTTTCTAAAATTAATCGTCACAAAACATGAAGCTATGACCACACAAATATTGATAGAGGGTGTAAAAAATATGATCCATCTGCCAGGAGTCTTATTCACGTCAGTTTTCATATGGATTTCTTGAAAATATTAAACACAATCACATCCTGTAAACTCCACTTAACATCTTGTATGGCGTAAGATCCTTTTTAGTTGAAGACAGTCAACAAGACAGAAAAAGAAAAAAAGGTACACAACAAGAAAATCAGACGATGTTCTTTTGGCAGATCAAAGCGAACCAATGTGTTGAATCCATGGTATTTAAAAAGAAACTCGACCCTCCAGGGATAACGATTATTCTGATATGAAAGCAGCAAACTCGTAAAATAGGTAGGTATAGCATGAAATCGTGGTGTAATATAAACTTAAATTATTGTTATCAAGTATCATATCAGCAGCAACAATAGCCAAAACCTCGCAACAGAAAAATGCATGAACATATTTTTCATGTACGTACATAGAATAAATATCCAAGTGATTTTTCAATTTGGATGAAAAACCTTTTCGACATATCCTTCCCTTTGACAACTTGTCACTAAGAAAGTAGAAACCTACCTACCTATCTTAAATCATGAACGGTTATTTACGAACCGTATATCAGGGGATGCATTTCATATAGGTAAATAATCGCGGAAAATAATGATTTTTTATTCAGGATAAAGTCTTTACGCATGACTAAAAAAATCAAATTATAACATATGTAGGTACCTGCTATGTGTAGAATTCCAGTAATTTAAAACCTCTGACATTGTTTCATTCTTTACACTAGCGTAAGAAGTCTTGAAAAATTCCTGAAGAAGCACTCAAGAACCTGTCATTCAAAAATCAACATTTTCCCTAGCTTTTTTCAATTTTATTTTCAGAGCATTTCCTCTGTCTGTCTGTGGTTAATTTCTTGTCATGTGCACACAAGAAGAACTTGCAGTCCAATTTTGAAGACATTTTCAGGGATCGTGCAGGTTAGGTTCAGTATTAGGTTAGCACGTACCTGCCTATATCCTGAACCAGCCAATTTCTTATGATCAACATATACCTATATTGGTCATATATAGTCTTGCAGGTTAATGGGGCCAGCATTATCATGACTAAATATAGTCTTGCAGGCTGATGGGCTCGTCGTTTTAATGACAAATATAGTCTTGCAGAAGCGAAAGAAATAACTAATTGGGTCAGCTGAAAACGCCAAGTTGTTTGTAATGGAGCTCCGAACATGAGAAGCTCGAGGTAGAGCGCAGCACGTAAATAATGACCTTACCTTTTTTCTTGTTTTTGTTGCTATGACAGCAGAAGTTTCGGACATAATGGATATTCCGTATCAAGACTGGAAGTAGAGGAAACGGAACCGTAACCCCAGTTTGCGGATGAGGTGAATTTGTGAATAATTTTTTGAGATGACGTTTTGTGATTTTATTTAATTTTATATTTGGAAAATGGATTTATTAAATATTAAGCCGCTCAAAAATATAGTATTTTTTGATACCTACTATATATTTTTTTATTTGGTATATAGTAATTTTCCAAAAAGATAATATGGTACTATAAATTATAGTACCTATAACTGGTAACCCTATTACACCTAGACCTACCTACTATATCACAAGTATGCCTCTCCCGCATTAGCATCTATACGTGTTACAAGTCCCTGTAGGTACCTACTAACTATGTAGTACAAAAACGGTTACATCATAAATATGCCCTTACCTGTAATATATCTTTCCTGCATGAAACTGGGCAACCCCCCCCCCCCCCCCCCACCCCTAGTTTTGGAGCTTGTTAGTTCGGAGCCCCATTAAAATGTGAACGAAATAACCTTCACTATCTTATACATAGTCATCCAGCCGTAGTAATGAATTTTCTTATAAAATTACAAAATAAAGTAACATACAAAAGTTCCAGGAAGACATACCTACACACATTTCGTAGATATGATATGCAAAAACCTTCCTATGCATTCAGTTGGGAGCAAAATCAAATTGGGAGCATTTCCAAGATATTGGGGGCTAATGAAATAAATCAAAACTCAAGTGCAAGGCTTCTAAATACTATTCAATTCAAGAGTGCTAGCATTTGTCTTTATAATACAAAGACTTTTTCACCTCTGAATAACATTTTAGTGCTTCCAAATACCCACAATTTGATGATTATTTTGTCTCCCTTTTGGTTTATTATTTCCAATAATAAGCCTATGTGATCGTATAGCAAAAAATTTTTATAACCCCCCCTCAAACTTTGTCACTTTACGTTTCAAGGTGCGTAGAATCGAAATTTGAAATGTCCGTCCGCCGTCCGCCGTTCGCCGTTCGCCGTCCGCCGTTCGCCGTCCGCCGTTCGCCGTTCGCCGTCCGCCGTCCGGGCCATAAAAGGCCTAAGAATTGACTTAAAAAACCCGTCCTTTCGCACATAGACTTCATTTGGGGTCTAGTTGGTCCTAACGTTTAACCATCCCGATCGCTTTACTCGCATAGATGCTATGGGCCAAAAACGGGCGAAAACGTGTCATTTCAAGGCTTTGTTAGACTTACGCACGCACGCACGCCTGGCACGCTTGGCAGGGGGTCACGGTGGGCGGTGAGGGGGGGGTGAGCGGGGGGTGGAGTGAGGAGGCGCCGGCGCCGCGGCACCTTGTGGTGGATACGGCGCCGGCGTTCCTTCGAGGCTTGAATATATGTTTTTTTCAAGGTCATATTTGTGTGATAATAGCAAAGCTTTTCCTACGCATATTTAATAACATATCCTCTCGACTTTGCGTACGTACTTAGATAATGATATTATTAAGGCAATAACTATTTGAATAGATAGGAGCTCAAATCGAGAAATATAAACATGCGTATATAATTTTAGAAGTATAGGTTGTGGCAACTCGAAATAGGACACGCCGAGGAGTCTGGACGGGCCTTATGACGTACGCTAGCCAACTAAAACTACGATCATACTCAATTGAAAAAATAATAAACCTTTGTGAAATAATTTGCAGCGTTTTTATTAAAGCACCTTTTTCTTGTGCACACTACTTTGCTATCAAGTTAGAGCAACCTAACTTCGAAATTTGATTTTTTTACAGTATATTCTGAAGTTTGTAACTCTCCAAAGTAACAACAGAGAGGCGAAGTGATAGACATCAACATTCATACATTTCCCCGATTGGTTAGGTTTACAATATGGTTACTTACGATATAAACTCATGATCTTTCCCTTCGTTAAATCTTCAAGTGTTGAAATTAACGAGCGGTGGAAATTCGAAGGAGGAACTACTGACTCGCTAAAATTGAGGTCAAACTTCGATGCACTTGAAAAAATAAAATAATATTATAATATACCTATACATAACGAAATCCCTTGAAAGTGGAGGAAACTACAAAATGTCAAATAATGAAACCACACTCGGCGATTTCTCTATAGCTTCCAATGGATCTCTTTCGGGAAGGGTTCACAATAGCGTTTGTCACTGACATTATGATTTATAAACTTGGAAGAGAGATGTGAAACAGTAGGTACCCACATCAACAGCAGCATTCATATCTATTCTGAACTTACAATGAAGATATTAGCTCGATTTCATATGCGACTTAGGAGAGCCACTTTATAAGAACGCATACAGCTGAACCTGGATAATTGAAACAGTCAAATTCATCAATAAATAGATCAAAACGAGGATCCCGGCCCCGCAGACCCAATTCTCTGCGAATGAAATCTCGTTATTTGTCGAAGTTAAATTAATTGAATTTTGCCCAGTCCAAGATTCCATTTGAAAAGTGGGTGATATTCAACTCTACGACTGCAACATTGTAATGCCTTTACAAGCCCTGATATTCGTCTTTTTGATGATGATGGTTATGATTGATGTTATGCTATTTGTAATTCTTCAGCTAATTCATTAGGCGAGTATCTTATATATGTCTATACTCTACTGTTATTGAACGTAATAATTTAATTGAACCAATCTTCCAACACTTTCGTTTCTCCTTTGACAAGTAGAACAATTTATAATCAAACATTAGAGGGGGGGTGTTGTGACTTTGTCGATGTTCTTAACTCTCACAAAAATATGCCAGAGTTATCGACCACTTGCATGCATAACGATGAGAGTTACGTAGATTTCACTAGCTTATCAAAGCCGAAATTTTTCGTTTTGAATTTGTCGAGGTGTTCTATAAGCATCCACATTGATGAAGGCCGCCATGTTTTGCCCTTGTTAATTTTTTGAATAATCTGAAAGTTGATAAATCAACTCCACTGTTGTTGATGTTATGACCCTAAGGTGGTAGTAACACATCAACAAGATAAGGTTGGGTGTTTCCTGTTTTTATTATAAAGTATTAGCCCAGGGAACGCGCGGTATCTTTTGGATACCAGGTCCCAAAAGTTCAGTAAATGTTTTATTTGAAGGGGTGGGGGAGAAAGCTCCACATTCGTCTAGTTATATCATACAGTTACAATCAAGTATATTACACCAATGTGGTCACATACGGTTTGGACTCCCTATTGTAGATTTGATCTCACAAATACAGCGTACCCCTCAGGAAATTATTTTTCTTTAATCTCTTTTTTTTTGAACATTGTATGTTCAATTCAGGACCCAACGTACGTTTGCTTTTGCATAACCAAAATGTTTATTTCAGTAATAAAAAATGAGATTTATCCCTCAGATACTGTGCATCATTCTAATGTTATGGTTTTTTTTTTAATTTTATTTTTGCAATTTCACAATACAGGTACAAATCTGATACTAATCTTTCAGTGATGTTTGTAGTGATCCTTGTTACTGCAATAGATTTGTAAATGATTTTTATTAATTTTGAACCATACAATTCAGCTCCCAAGCAGTATCGCCTCAAACTGATTAAGTAGTTAGAGTTATTTTAAAGGTCATTGTTACTTTGTCATTTTCCTGTTAAGCAAGCTTGTTTAGTATGTCAATGGGATGTCAATAAATATATTTATGAAAGTTACAGAAATACCCCCCTTTCCAGCTGCCTACAGTTGGCCATCGGTGGTTTTACCTAACCAGGTTCAGTTGTATACTCTAACCACCCAAAATTCAGACTTAACCTCTAATCTACTGTGAATCCAGGCGATGACCATAGCTGCAACAAGTGGAGAATGATACAAACATTTACGCTGCCTTGCAAATAAATGCCCAACATTTTGCCAATGATAGATTCGTTGTAGTACATCTAGTTTCCCTTGGCAATAAAAAAACGATCGTAAATCAATCGTTTCCTAGCTCTTGAAACGTTAGCTACACAATCGATAGTACTGGAAAAACCTCAACCTGAGTCAGGGGCGTTGGTAGGTGGTATTGTGAATCTGTAGAGTGGGTTGGTATGCGCCCCTGGAGGCTAGCTCCGGACGTGGGGCACCCTGCCGCTTGGCTACAGCACAAGATCAGGCAGGGGCGCTGCGCACTAGGCTCCTCCTACTTTACGCTCCTTGTAATAGATCTCCTCGCTTTCTTTGTCACACAAAAGGAGGACCACGGCGCCGAAAAGAAAGATTGCTGCACCCCAACCAACTCCGTAGGCCCATCCGAATTCCCATACAGTCCTGTTGCCTAGAATAAAAAAAGCAAGCGTTACTCATCAAAATTGTAGGATACACTAAAACTATGTAGGTAGGTATTTTTACATTTGTGAATGTCGTTTCTAGAGTTCTACCAGCATAATAAACGTTTATCTAAAACTAATGGGAACTGAGAGATTTAATATCCTCTAAGGTCGTTACAGCTCAAGTACGTAGGAACTAATTCTGTACTCGCACCTAAAATATGTTCCAGCCAGAACCTGGGAAAAAATCTTTTTCTTGGTGAAAATGTTAAGTAAAAAAACGAATTCACCAAAACTTTTTCGGAATTCATGTTTGGTGACATAATGCGAAACCAACCTTTTTCAAATTGAGGGTACCACTCTAACTTGGACACTGTTGTACTTGTTACCAACAAATTGCTGCCACTAGCACAACTCATCCATTCTTTTAGAACGGAGGTTTTTGCCAAAGAACAGATTTGTTTTCATTTTGATTCAAAGGAGAGATGTCGATATACATATACTCTAAATAGATATCGAAAATGATAAAAACCAACATGATTTTCGAAAATTTAATTATTCTTTACATTTTGAAACATTGCATCAACTTAATTATGTAAACAAAAGTTTTAGTTATTCAACATGCCAAGGCAATGTAGTTCTGCTGAGATGCTCAACACTGGTAACTCCATGATACCTTTCTCACAACACGCCTTTTCTTGTGTATGGCATTCATGAATATGACCTTGGTGTAATTTTCTGGCTCCATTTTGCTGAGGATCATTTCTGTCTTACTTATTCATCTTAAACCACCAGGTCTACTCCATATCCTTGCTGCCACTGACAACCTGAACATTCAGGATTATGGTAGACCCATGATGACAATGGTAATAAGCTTCTTGCCCTGGTCACATAAAATGTGGCCACCACTGCTGCACTGCATGTTACAGGTTCTCATTTTTACTCTCTAGGAACTACAAGGGGTATTTTCTTTTCCACGAACACCTCTGGAACGCCTCACTGAGGTGGCAGCACCCTGGATAGCGTAAGAAATCCATTAGTCATGGTGACCCCAACGTTCTCTGACGCCAATTTAACCTACTGGGAATACATGAAGGATTCAGAACACTGTCGGAGTTTTTTACCATCCACTGAATCATGCAGTACTGCAGTGAACCCAGCAAACAAGCTCGATTTTGGAGCAGTTGGTGCTGCCCAGTCACACCATAAGAACTGCTGCCTGCTGAAATCAAAGTCAGCATCATTGCAAGCAAATTCCCAGCTCGAGCTCCTAGCAGCATATAGTTGGTGGTGGCGTGAAGATGGGATACTTGCTAAAATAGAGCTTAGCCCATTGAAGCCCATAGAAGAGCGCACAGCAGAGTAAACTTGACTGTAACTCAAACATCCTCTCTGCATTAAGCCTGTGAAAGACTATCCAATAGGTTACCACATACACTAAGTACTTGCAAAGGAGGCACAGCTTCTGCTGTGGCTTCAGGGGAGCCTTGGAGACACCAGCTAGTGCTCCACCAAGGTACAAATGGCTTGCAGCAATGGTTACCATACCCATGAAGTCAACTACAAGGTTACCTTGAATCTCCAACACGGAGATTTGAAACGATTTCTCATGCATCAAAGTTGGTCTCCGTTTATGTAGCGGAAGGGGTGGTGGAAACCGGACAAGATCTGCCTACAGAAGTGGTAGCAAGTAGGGTCAATTCTCAGCAATTTGGCAAGACGAGGGAAGTATATTGTTGGCGCTGTGCTGCTCCTGGTCAAGTTGTCATGGCATGTCCTAATCCTCCAGTTTGGTACCAACAATCTCTTCTGTCATCTGTGTCAAACAATCCTTGGCCACAGGCTCCATCTTCTTTCTCACCTCATTCACAGGGAAACTTACCTCGGTCGGAATAAGGAGGGACATACAGACCAGAAACAATGTGTACTGGAGTACAGAGCAGCACCTGATAAATCTTTGGTGCTTTGGGCGGTAATTAATAATGCTCCTAGTAAACTCGTAAATGATACTGGTGCAACACGAACAATCCTGAATTCTAGTTTCACTGATAAAGCTGGGGTACTCATAAGCTCAGTGGGTTAAATGTCCCTCCGATCAATCTCGGGTGAATTGATTTCTATGCAAGGCAAGGCTAGAGTTGTTATCAATTTGGGGATTGGAAAAGACCGATATCATGAAGCTCTTGTGGCACCCATTCATGACACATTGTGTTTTGGGTCTCGATTTCCTTAGGGATTAACAATGCCTAATAGATCCAGCAAGACACTCAATGGATGCCGTTTCAGAGCAGAGGCAAGCGAGGTCTATCAGGTAGAAGAAGTAACAGAAGATGAAGAGGGATAATTCTGGAACTTACTACATTTGAATTTTTTGGACAGAATGATGAAGAAGGAGCAGGATTACCAAACCACCGTAGGGAATTCATCAAATCCGTGAAAAACCTAACTGCAGAGCAAAAATGAGAGCCCTCGAATAGCTAGATAATTTTCAGATGTTTTTGCGAGGAATGGAAGGGATTTCTGCAAAATGGTTGGATGTAGGAGGTCACCATTCGATTCGTCAATCACCTCGCCGGATTCCACCTCACAGATTGGAGGAATTAGATCGGTAAACTCGAGAAATGGAAGACTTCGGTGTGGTCGAAAACTCTCATTGTCCTTGGGCCAGTCCTATTGTATTGTTTTCAAAGAAGGAGGATCACCGTCAGCTGAACTCATTAAGGAAAAGAGATGGCCACTCCCCTCCCTAAGATCAACGAGCTAATAGCTAATTCATTTTGTAGAAAATGAAGCTATTGCAAAGGGTCGGAAATTTTTAAAATCAATTTTTTTGAAAAATTTCATTGAAATCCGTTTTGAGCACTGTAAGACGAATCCTAGAGTTGAACAGTTTTTCATATAACTCTAGGATTCGTCTTAGAATGCCTCAAAACGGATTTCAATGAAGCAATTTTTCAAAAATACTACTACTACAATAGTGGTACTATAATATATATATGTCATTCCAGACGATAACTCTCCTTAGGATTGAGATAAAAATCCCGTTCTTGCGCCAAAAAATCAAGCTTTCCAAATGAAAGGATGAGTTTGTTGGCCAGCACTTTTTGAGCACATTAAATTGGTCAAATTTCAAGAAATGTGCTTAAAAAAATCACCGAAAATGGCTAAAAACGGCTAAAAATTGTTAAGTCTATAATTTTTAGCAGTTTTAGGTGAAACAAGATTATCAACGATTAAAAAGGACATTAAAAAATTGTTGCACAAAATTATGTCGAAAAACCTACTTAAATTTCATTAATATTTGCTGAAAAAATCTATTGAAACTGAAAAAAAATCTAAAACTCCAAAATTTGTTTTGAATTGCTAAATTTGCCTCACCAGAAACTGATAGCCTGGAATGGAGATACCTTGGAACAAGCTGATAACAGAGGGTGTAATGCAAAACTGTATCTCCTATATACTAGCTGGCCATTTTATGGATAACATTGAAAAATCAATATATATATATATTATATCACTTTTTGAAAATGACTCTAGGAGAGCTTGATTATATTCACAAAATTAGTCAAGTTAACAGAAAAAACGTCTCAGTACTATTTTTATATTTCGGCTTTTTGCCTTTTTCAAACTAACAAAGGAATTGAATACTTGTGGGTAATTTGTGTAGGTACAACGTTGACAAGGATTTTTGGTTACTTTGGATTTGGAATCATCGCTTTATGTTGAGGCCTGGAGGATCGTAAGCACCCAAAACGTTGCTATGTGCTTTTTCTGATTCGTGAAGCAGTCTCTTGTTCTCGTGGGGTTTCATTTTTTTCAAAACTTTTATGCCGAAACAGTCATCGAACGTTGTGTTATGGGTTGTGGCATGTCGGCTTACAGGCAGGTCTTCATTAGCACTCACCACAGATGCTCAGATGCTCGATGGTTGTTAACCCTCAAGTTGAGTTGGGTTTCGGCCTTCTCTACGTAAAACGCAGGACACTACAAATCAAAGCATACACATACCAACTCGAGCATCTGTGGTGAGCGCTAATGAAGACCTGCCTGTAAGCCGACATGTCACAACCCATAACACAACGTTCGTTTCTGTTTCGGCATAAAAGTTTTGGAAAAAATGAAACCCCACGAGAACAAGAGACTGCTTCACGAATCAGAAAAAGCACATAGCAACGTTTTGGGTGCTTACGATCCTCCAGGCCTCCACATAAAACGATGATTCCAAATCCAAAGTTACCAAAATTTCTTGTCAACGTTGTACACAAATTTCCCACAATTATTCAATTTCTTAGTTACCTAGTTTGAAAAAGGCAAAAAGCCGTCGTGACTCGGTTATCTTTTCTAATTTTGTGAATATATATATATATATATACATATATATATATATATATATATATATGTAATCAGTATCGGACTTGGGGAATTCTTCATCCCGTAATCCTAATGAAAGGTACCTATCTTTTTCAAGTATAAATAATGTCATTACTTTACGTTTTTTGTGACATTAAAATGATCTTCACTTGCCCCAAGGAAGCCTCATTTCAAATTCCAGCATCATATGGAGTCTGCGATTCAAATTTCAGCATGGTAAATCGATTAGGAATGAAATTAGCTCAAGAGCTTAGTCAGCTGGTCTGCATGAATCCACACTAATTATATTTCACTTGACTCGGGGTGGCTCCAATTCTAATGTAAGCTGCGTAGATTAAATAGGACAGGAGTTAACTAAGCTGTGCGTAATAATTTTCATTGCGTAATCGCAAAACGAATGGCTTTGTCATCAATAAATATGCAATGTTTTGTATTGCCCAGAATCATTAATATTGAGGAATGCATTACCTGCATTACCCTCCTATGTATAATGTTATACGTTTAGCCAGAAAGACCCTGGTATAGACGTTCAGAGTTAATGGAGCGATGGGATGTAATGAAAGATGTTAATTGTTCAATAAGTAACCAACCAGTTTTACTTCCTCCCGTAGGGGCTCGTGAGCAGGTGGACAACTGGTATCTTAATCAGAAGTCTCTAGAGGTGGAATAGCCGTCGCTGGGGAGTGTGCTCGAGTGTGCAGTCTTCTAAATGCAGTGTAAAAACGACGCATGTGTATGTTGACACAGCTTTCATGAATGAGGTTCTTGACTTCCTGGGTCCTCAGGGCTCCAGGGAGAGGTTGACCCCCCCTCCTCCCCCCTCACCACCAAACTTCCACTCACAGTGATTACTGTTTTTGGACCCAAGAGGGCTAGTACTACTACTGTCTTGTTCTTATACTCGTAGTTTAGCATTGGTGCCGTGTAGGAATTGTCGTGATCGGAATCGGAGGTATTGTACAGTGATATTTTTATAGGGTCGGATGTGATCCCAACAACGGTAGCTCGAGAAATAGTGGTTCCACTGAAGTAATGTGCACGCCCGTTAGGCATCACCATCTTTAACATCCCCTCCACAGGCCAGATTGGCCTTTGTTATTGAGACGTAGAGCAATATTTCCTTCACCGTTGATATGTATAAACATAATCATACAGAATTACTTGAATGCAATAATAAAAAATTCTTTAAACATTAAAATGTAATAAGAAACATTGGAATGGACCAACCTTGATTGAGCTCTGCAGCAAAGCAAACTGGATACACGACGAGAGCGAGCAAAACACAAATCACTGGAAAAAATTAATACAGTGTTAATTGCTTCCGAGTCTACTTAAAGGAAGTGCAAGCATTGTTTTCAATTTCGGGAGAAGAAAAATGTGTGGTCTCCAAAATCAAAAAATCCACTCGCATTTTACGTTTTAGAACATTCTGAACAACTTTGTTTCCGTGTCTGCCTGTGTGTGTCTGTCCTGTGTCCGCAAATCCTAGTAACAAGCTTATTTTCCACAGTTATCATCCAATTTGAATGCAAATTTTCAGGGGATGTGCGGGCTAGGGGGTGGACGGTCCCTTATACATAAGTTTCATCGTCTTGATTCAATACCACTCTCTGCGCATGCACAAACATAAATTCTACCAAGCATCATTTTCGCACGTCCTAGAAGTCCGAGCTCACTCAAATTTGGATGATAGTTGGGGGATGACAATTTGATCATCTTATATCAATTTCAACATGATTGTATGATTAAAATCATGCTACTGCGCATGCGCCAATATGAAAACCTTGTAACGACCTCAATTTTCACTGTTTTCATCCGATTTCGATGCAATTGTCAGAGAATACGCGGGTTAGGTTGTAGATGGTCCCCTATAAGTTTCATTGTTGTCAAATCAATACTTCATTCTACGCATGCTCAAACGTAAATTCCATTCTGCTCCCTTTTTTCACACTCTGGTAGTTCGATTTCGCTTAAATTTGAATGATGGTTGGAAGAAGATGACTTGATTAACTCATATCTATTTCAACACGATTGTATCATTAATAGCTACTAGCATGCGCCTATGTAAAACCCTTGTAACGACCTTAATTTCCACAGTTTTCATCCGATTTTGATGAAATTGTCGGCGAATGCACGGTTTAGGTTGTAGATGGTTCCGTACCTATTTCATTGTTTTCAACTCATCAGTTCATTCTGAGCTTGAACAAACGTAAATTACATTGAGTATCATTTTTTCGTTTCTTAATTGATCAATTTTGACACTTCACGATCCTTCTTGATTTACTCTTTTCCGCTATGGAATTTTTCAAGATCATTTAAAACTTTTCAATGATCTATACATTCATGATAGGTAAACGAGGAGAAGCTATGCGCCACACCCAACTTGGCAGACGTTTTTTAGTTGGTTATGCTACTGTATACCTAAGCAGTTTTGACGATTTTATGGATAATAGCAGCAACAAAATCACACATTTTTTTGGTGTGTGTATTGTGAGTGTGTGTTGTGTTATTCAGTAGCTTAATGACTATAAATTCATGAAGAAGGGGCAAGAATAGGAGAAGAAAGAGGACCTGATGAACTGTTCTATCTGCACATGCGGAGTGTTCATGATTTGTTCTTGTAAGTTATTTACGGTGAGCGTGAGCGAGATATTTTGACACCTTAGATAAAATTCGAACATACTTTATAAGGTTGGACAGTGACGAGTCAGAGTTTCGAAAGCACTATACTTTTATTCTAACTGTAATGAGACAGCAGAAATTCATGATTACGGAGGGAAGGGAACCCTGATATTGGGTACTTTCTGGGATAGCTACTACAGAATGACATTTCTACATCCCTCATGATGGGTTTGATGCTCAGATGCTTGATTCTGAAGAAATGTTCTTTTTCTCTGTCAACTTTTTGCGGCTGATTAAGGGCTTTCAAATGTATAAGCGTAATTTAATGTAATTCAAAAGTTAATGGTCTTTAAAATAATGACACCGGTCAAACAAATAAATAATAATGGGTACGTAATTAAATTTAATGAGCAACAGGTAAACACAATTATTATCTATGTAATTTGACTACAGTGAAAGCAAACCGTTTCTTCTGTTGGTTTTCAGAAATTTTATTTTAAAGATTACATGGAAGTTTTACTTTCAAGAAACGGAATGTATCCCCATTTTTTTAAAATTCACCAATCCTTATAACACCATATTGGTGAAGACAAATAGTAAATCATTTCATTCATACATTCAAGTGATGAACACGAAGAAACAAAGTTGAATAATTAAATTTGCATCCCGCCCCTCTTTGTGAAAAAGTTCGCTAAAATGTAGATATGTGTGGAGAACTGTGACATAAATATACATGTATATGTTACAGGGGATTCCCTCATTTTTAGGACCCCTAGCGCTTTTCCGATATTTTTTCTCATCTCAACTGTGACCATCTAGTTGGAACTGAGTGAAAAACTTTTACATTTTCCACATTTTTATTCTTGGAAGAAATGGGTTACAATGACCCGTATATCCATTTCACTTACAGACGTAAAATAATGAATAACTACATACATGATAGGATCATCACGTAGACTGCTATTCGGTAGAACTTGTATTTTGTTCGGTGGTCCGACGTGCGAAGTCCTATGCCCGTCAATAAGGTAGCCATGGCATCCGTTACAAGGGCTACGATGCAGAGAGCAGCAGCAACTTTGATGTAAGCTAAAAAGAAACAAGCAATTAGGTCGTTGTATTATCAGTAGATTTCATGCATTTCATGTGTGATCCTCATAATCTCGATACATTATTCATTATCTAATATATAAAATTCTCGTGTCACAGTTTTTGTTGCCATACTCCTCCGAAACGGCTTGACCGATTTTGATGAAATTTTTTGTGCTTATCCGGTATCTATGAGAATCGGCCAACATCTATTTTTCATCCCCCTAAATGTTAGGGGTAGTCAACCCCTAAATTTTTTTAATTTTATATTTGACCGATTTTGATGAAATTTTTTGTGCTTATCCGGTATCTATGAGAATCGGCCAACATCTATTTTTCATCCCCCTAAATGTTAGGGGTAGTCCACCCCTAAATTTTTTTAATTTTATTTTTGACCGATTTTGATGAAATTTTTTGTGCTTATCCGGTATCTATGAGAATCGGCCAACATCTATTTTTCATCCCCCTAAATGTTAGGGGTAGTCCACCCCTAATTTATTTTTCATTTTTTAGACAAAATTTTTAATTTCTATTTTAATTAACGTCTGCCAAGTTGGGCGGGCAGTATAACTTCCTCAAGCGAGCGAAGCGAGCAGCATCCCCCACAGAAGTTAAACCTACCCTTAGAGACCTACCGTTTGCGAGCGAAGCGAGCAACATTCCCTACATACCACACTTTGCGAGCGAAGCGATCAACATTCCCTATATGCTACACTTTGCGAGCGAAGCGAGCAATTTAATGGGGGGTCCGGGGGGCTTGCCCCCCGGCTGGACGTGGAGGCGAGCGGAGCGAGCCGGAGCGGCTAGTATAACTATAATAAAGAATGATAGTTGGATTCAGAGCCGCGAACCGTAGGAAGGTATCTTTTACATACCTATAGGACGACTGAGGACTGATAATCGCATGAGGGAATCGCCTAAACAATCGCATTGGGTACTATACTGCCAGGCTAAGCGATACCGCCGTATCAAAATTTTGCTTCCGAGTCTACCTAAAGGTAGCGGAAGCATTGTTTTAACTTTCGGGAGAAAAAAAATTTTGGTCTCCAAAATCAAAATTTCCACTCGCATTCTACGTTTTAGACCATTCTGAACAACTTTGGTACCGTGTATGTCTGTGTGTGTGTGCCTGCCGTGTGTCCGCAAATCCTAGTAACAAGCATATTTATTATGTGGATGAAATTTTCAGAGAATGTGCGGGCTGGGGGGTAGACGGTCCCCTATAAGTTTCATCGTTCTTGACTCAATACCTCACTCTGAGCATACGCAAACGTCAATTCTACCAAGCATCATTTTCGCACGTCCTAGAAGTCCAATCTCGCTCAAATTTGGATGATAGTTGGGGGATGACAATTTGATCATCTTATATCAATTTCAACATGATTGTATGATTAAAATCATGCTACTGCGCATGCGCCAATATGAAACCCTTGTAACGACCTCAATTTTCACTGTTTTCATCCGATTTCGATGCAATTGTCAGAGAATACGCGGGTTAGGTTGTAGATGGTCCCCTATAAGTTTCATTGTTGCCAAATCAATACTTCATTATGCGCATGCGCAAACGTGGATTCAATTATGCTCTATTTTTTACACTTTAGTCGTTCGATTTCGCTTAAATTTGGATGATAGTTGGAACAAGATGACTCCATTACCTCATATCATTTCAACATAATTGTATCAATAATAGCTACTGCGCATGCGCCAATGGGAAATACTTGTAATGACCTTAATTTCCACAGTTTTCATCCGATTTTGATGAAATTGTCAGCGAATGCACGGTTTAGGTTGTAGATGGTCCCGTACCTATTTCATTGTTTTCAACTCATCAGTTCATTCTGAGCTTGCACAAACGTAAATTACATTGAGTATCATTTTTTCGTTTCTTAATTGACCAATTACGACAATTCACGCTACTTCTTGATTTACAATTTTCTGCGCTATGGAATTTTTCAAGATCATTAAAAACTTTTCGATGATCTATACATAATACATGATAGGTAAACGAACCCATGATCTACTTTGATAAAAAATCAAAAAATAAAAAATCAAAGTATTTTCCTTCTAATTTAGGGGTTGCAATTATGGTTCTTGGCCTTATTAGTAGTTTCCCTTTCCCCTTTTCATTTCCGTTAGTTGTTGCGCCCCCAATGTTACTACTTCATGAACATACTTTATTTCCAGACGCTGTGAGGCTTGCTGCACCTTTTGCCACTCCCTCATAAGTTCCAAGTTTTCGTTTCTTTTGGAATGTTTCACAAACATTGATTCTCCTGAAGGTATGTTTGTTGCTTATATTAGATGTTAGTCTTTTCTTTACATCTGCGTAATTAGATTTATGTAAAGTGCTATTTTCATACACAAATCTGTTTATAAACCCTTAATTTGATAATTTGTAGGTTTTTTACTTCATCGTTTTCTGTCACTCAGTGAATTCCTGGAATAGTTCCTGCGCAATCCTTCGTTTGGATGTCTTCGTAAACTCCTGCGTGTCGTATGAGGAGACTAAAAGGTGAATTCTTGCTGTAACCATGTCTTCGTAAACAAAAAGCTATTTCGGTGTTTGCCGTGATATTGTTTGGTTAATTATAGTTGGTACTTGTATCTACAATAACCGTTCGCACTCAACTCTCAAGCATAACTACAGCGCCTTCAAAGTATTATTGCTACAGAGGGAACAACTAGGTCCCTCAGTTAATTAGTCCACTGTCGCGTTGAATCAGAGAAGCGAGTGAGAAAGGAGGAGGTTTCCAGGGCGGGACAAGCTAGGGATCGCTGGTATTGGCACAATTGGATAGTTGACCGCATCTGTTGTTCTAATTTTCAACCGCCCGTTCACTGGAGTTAACTTCGTAATTAGTATAACTTGGTAGAAATCCAATTCTGTTCAGAATGCCCCCCCCCCCCCCCACCATTTCCCTACACAACCACCCTCCCACTCTCTCTCTCTCTCTCTCTCTCTCTCTCTCTCTCTCTCTCTCTCTCTCTCTCTCTCTCTCTCTCTCTCTCTCTCTCTCTCTCTCTCTCTCTCTCTCTCTCTCTATCCAGAGGGGAGAGCAAAACAATTTAACTTTATACAATATGATAATTTACGAAAGTTCGCTCATACGATCATGCTGCATGACTGGAACTTTTGTTTTCCCTTCGTCTCACGACTCGGTCAATAGGCACTAGCTGAATATAACCAACTAATGACGAAAACCTCTGAGTGTAGCTTTTGACCACGTGGAGATTTTCTGAGTGCAGTATTGGACATTTTCGGGATACCCAGAGTGTAACGTTATGCATAAACTGTAAATTCACTGTGCCAGAATATAGGCTCTCCTAGGTTCCATCCTTTGAGTGAAAAATACGACTCATAAAGACAATATCCTCAAACAAGCATCCGCATAAAACAATTATTAGATTTACATTTAATTTGGTTCCATGGCCTACATATTTATTGGCGCAATAGAAAGTAATGAGTGTGTTAAATGCAATATCAAAAGAAGTCAGAGATAAACACTTTAGCCATAAATCCAATTTATCTGAAATTGGGAATCCGAGAGGGGTAACGTGTGTATAATAATATTGTTACATATGTCACACTATTTAAATAATTACCGAGTCATTCAAGATAAATATTGCAAATATGAACTATGTACAGAGTGACTATGGAGAGTTTAGGTACTTACTGACGTCACGAGCACCATAGCACCCTGGACCTGATGCTTTAACATTGAAGGGAAGCGGGGGTGGGGCATGTTCTCCGATGCAATGGTAGAAAAGTCCTTGCCTCCACCCCAACGCCATCAGCCAATCATTGCTTATAAGCGCCAGCACCAGCAAGACGATGACCATAAACCCACAGATGAAGGCGATCACCTGCAAATACGAATAGTTCCATGCTTATATGGTTAAAGCGTTATTATTTTAGTTATTAACTACTATCACCTACATAGATGTTTCATGCATGAAATACTTTTGATTATCTACTGTTTTTTTCTTCTTCAGAATAATCAGCATGTTTTAGAGATAGACATAGGGTATATGTACAACCTCCAAATGTTCTTCTTCCCATAGAAACTTGACGTTTCTTCCGACGACGGTTGTGCAAAAACGAAATTTTTATCCAAGCGAGTTTAGTCGTTTATTTTATTTAGAACGATCTAAAAGCCCAATATGCAGAATAGCATACAAATACTAATCTTTATATATAATTTCGAACGGTATTTGAAATTGTGAAGAACTTCGCGGTCCGATTTTAGTGTTAGACTGCTCATTCGAATCAGCACGGCCCCAAGTTTGTTGCAAAAGTGTCGCCGTTCGTCTCAATACCCGCCTTGTTCGTGTTCTAGGCGGTCCTTATCAACGAGAGTTGTTTATTAGGCTGTGGCGGTAACAACAGTTGCCATCAATTCACGGTCAGTAAGAAACGTAGTGTAGTTACTAAGATCTAGGAAAGTTATTTCTGAACGAAGAAATTGAAACTGAAGAACTTAGCGGACTTTATAAATATAAAATTCCGAACGGTCTTTTGGGGTCCGAATCAGCACGGCCCCAAGTTTGTTGCAAAAGTGTCGGTAAGTAAGAAAAGTAGTGATGGGGTCTTTTCTGATCAGTTGAGTGAGCTAAATCCTTTCCTGTTTACTGTAGGAAGTTGAAATTTCATATGTAGACTCTCTGCGACATCAAGAGACGAGTGAAGTGATGGGTTCTTTTCTGATCAGCTGAGTGAGCAAAATCCTTTCCTGTTCACTGTAGGAAGTTGAATTTGATAGGGAGACTCTCTGTGACATTAAGAGACGAGTAAAGTGATAGGGTCTTTTCTGATCAGCTGACTGAGCTAAATTCTTTCCTGTTCACTGTAGGAAGTTGAAATTTGATAAGGAGACTCTCTGTTTATTAGGCTGTGGCAGTAACAACAGTTGCCACGGTAAGTAAGAAACGTAGTGTAGTTACTAACATCTAGGAGAGTTATTTCTGAACGATCCTATTGGACATGACACAACACTCGAAATTAATCCTGACAGAACAAGCACGACCTTCGCTGGAGTTGTACCAGACACATCAGGACGAAGACAGCTGTAGCATCTCCTACACACAACTCAACACCAGTTCGACATCTACGAGTACTACCGATCAAGATACAATCAACGACATAAAGAAGGAGATAGAAGACATGGACGCGCAGATTCACACGCTTACAAAGAAACGAAGAAGACTAGAGATAGAATTACACCATCATCTCACCATGCCCAAATTCTGAATTCCCCGATTCAACTTTTTGTTTAGTCTCATTGTGGCGAGGACCACCTCAACTGGTGGTATTTATTTTATTACATTACTTACATTTTGATCGTTATTTCCTCTTTTTTAATCATTTATCAACATCGCCTTAGCTTTGCACCAGGTCACATAACGCCACAAATAGGTAGGACTTATATCGTTACTATAATGTGCTGGGTTCCTGTTAGGTACTACTGTTATACGGACTAGATTAGGGATTTCCAAGCCCTAACAGGCCTCTAGTAATATAATAATAGCTATACAGGGTGTCTACACTAAGTTCGCGCCAAAATAAAAGGGTCGATTTCTGATCGAAAGTTCCTCGCAGAGATTTTTTTAACGCTTTATTTTCGAGTTACGAATTACTTGCTTAGCTCACATTAAAATTTATCATATCAAATGAACTATGATTTGTGAGTTAAAATGAGAAAATTAGTTATAACGGGGTTGGGGAAATATGCAAGTTTTACCATTTGATTCAGCGTAAAAAAAAAAAATAAATAAATAAATTAAATAAATTATACGTAGAAACCAATCCCGAACTCGCATGTCAATAGAAAGTAATTTTTCAGAAGTTTTTCAACATTAAAACATAGTTTTCTCTCCTAAATAGCAAAGTAAAAATAAAATCAACTACACCTTGAAAAGGTGAGATTTCGAAAGGTGTTTTTACCTTTGTGTCTTGAAAAAAATACTAGTTCTCATAGTTTGATTCTCGATTGAAAAAAACTCGAGGTTTCCGAATTTAGGTACAATTTGCTTTTCAGAGGGCTTTTTCATGTCTCAAACCTTCATTTTTGAAAAAGTTCAGTATTTATCCGATAGGAAATTTATTGTTCTTTCCAACTGTAACCTCAAATTTGAATTTACACAGCAAATTAGGGGTCATGATAGTTTTAGTGACAAAGGGTCAACAACTAAGCGTTTAAAAAAATCTCTAAGAGAAACTTTCGATCAGAAATAAGCTCCAGAATCGACTTCTGAAATACTGACCACCTTATCTGGGACACCCTATATAATACATTATCTGACTATAAATGCATAGACGTAGAAGCCAACCGAGGAGAAATTAATTAAATCAAATAAAACATCTACACTTTACTAGTCCCTCTGCATATAACAAGATCTTATTTATAAGATCAAGAGTACATCAGAAACACAATATAACAGTGGCTTAGTCACCCACCAACTAAAAAATAATGATATAAAATAAATCAGGTACTTGCGCTTCACTAGTCCATCTTTAGGTGATTAAAGTTTTAATGCACTCAATTTCAGGGAGTGGAGTTCCATTTCGCATTATATAAGCTTATACAATCTTCGTAGTTTATAAGGCGATTTTAACTGCGTTTCACCGCATATTACTACCGCCAACCCGGACAAATAAAAAATCAGACTGCCAGGCCAAAACGGTGGCTAATTCAAAAGTACTTGATATTTCACCACTATTCGGGAATGTTATTTAAAAAAAAAAAAAAAAGTCTGCCAAGTTGGGTGGGATGTGGTATAGCTTCTTCACTTATCGAACATGCACATATATAATTAGTTGAGGAACGAAGTACAAGTCGAAATTATTGAATGAAAAATAAAGCATTATCTAATTCATATGTAGGTATATGAGTACGTAATAGAATGCAAATTAAGGCTAAAATTCGTGTTTGCATGAGTGGGAATTGTCTACACGTTAACCCACACAATAATCGAAAATTTCGTCAAAATCGATTAATTATTCTCGCGATTGGTTATGTATATGTTACCGGCAAAGTATGAAATGCAATTATTGTATACAATGACTAGCTGTAGTTTACAATTCCTGCACTTTTTAGGCAAAGTATGGAATTCCTTCATTTCTAACTCTTTTTAGACTTAATGGCTAGGCAATGTACACAATGCCTAGGCAGTATACGTAATGCCTACCATTGACTTAGGCAAAGTATCAGGACTCATCATTCTGATCTATACGCCCAACTAATCTGAATTTTTACTAAGGGGTTGACAACTTGATGTTATGCATTTTTGAGATGCGAGCGAGCGAGCATCCAGACCACCAAACTGTACACATCATTCTGACCTATATGTCCAACTAATCTGAATTTTAACTAAGGTGTTGACTACTTGATGTTATGTATTTTTGAGATGCGAGCTTGCGAACATCCAGACCACTAAACTAAAGTGCCAAGATCAAGTAAGGATTGATCAGAAGGACACTTTGCCGAGTGCACGATCAGGCATTCTATACAATGCCTAGGTAAAGTATAAAATGAGATTTATTTTACACATTGCCTGCTCCATTCGGGTATTCTATACAACGACTAGGCATTGTACACAATGCCTTATTTTAAACTTTGCCGATAACTTAGGTATATAAGAAATACTCATTTATTATTCAAGCGAATGCGTTAAAATACAAAGGGCATCATCCTGGACCCAACAATATCTCAAGTTTGAACGAAATCGGACCAATAGATAATAAGAAATCGACGTTAAAGGAATTAACGTTTGAGCATGAGCACATACAACCATTAATCCAACGGCGATGAAATTTACAGAAATCGTCTATTAGGAGTATTGTCTGTGTCGATCAATTTTAGTTTTGAGTCTGCACTGTAGTTAGTACTCCACCAATCGCTATATAATTCATAAGGAATATTCCTGGAAAATATACTCATGTACTCATTGGGCTTGAAAGAAATCGGACCAATAAATGATAAGAAATCGACGTTATAATCAATTAATTTTTGCCCGTGCGCACAGACTTTTATTTATGCGACGGCAATGAAAGTTATAGAAGACCGTATGTAAACTGACCTGCGCGATACCTGAAAATTTCATCGAAATCGGACAGAAACTTGGTTTAATTTAGAGCGTGATAAGGATTAACCACCGACAGACTGATAGACAGATATACACGGACAGAAATTGATCAGCAAGCTCTGAAACTCAAAAAGCAAGAGGAAATTTTGATTTTGGGAGAGAAAATCTTTTTTAACTTCTTTTACGATCACAAAGCTTCTCTACCTTCGGTTGTGCGGAAACCAAAATAATATAACAAATAGTAACATACAATATACCTTACAATTCTTCTCATTGGACCCCGACGAAGTCTTATATGTTATACAATTTATATCAATGTCTAATATCTAAAATAAATTGTATGCAAATGTACACACAGAATTATGAGAAAAACTCTTACATTTTCCTCTAACCACATTACCTGAAGTACATTTTCCTCAAGCAAATCAATGGGAAATCAGTTAATCTTGTTTTGTTTCAGTTCTCAACAAAGTAATAATCAAACTTCATTACTTTCTCTAGAATAGCTTCACGACTTTGTACGCAATACCAGTGAATTAGCGAGCTCGTTAGCCTTTTGTTGCGATCGTCCCAAACCTGGGCTGGAGTTCTCGGTGCCGAATGAAACTTTAGTAAAGTGGAAAGGCTTTTCTCAAAGTATCTACCTAGTCGGTGGGTGTTTATATTCAAAGGACTAATTCGGGACAACGTCTTTATTAAGCTACTACCTCTCATTCTACTTACCTAGGTAGTATCCCATCTTATGGATTCGTCAACGACATCGGAGCTTCTTTCTTTTTTGTCAAGTTGGAATTTTATTTCCCACCTTTCCATATTTAATTTCATTCGCTCTCGCACAATTCTCACTTCATTTCTGGGACACATCAATATAATACACAAAGGTCTATTATCACTTAGACTAAATATATACGTTTCAGATAAATCAGTAACATTGAAAGGTTTATTATTTTTGCATTAGTTAGGAGATAGTCTTCCTATGCCGATCACTGATCTATAATTATTGAATTATAGACATAGACACCTGCAGGGGAGAATTTAATGAGATAAAATACTGTCTGTTCGTAACAATAGCTCATTTCTAGGTACAGTAGTAGTACAGTACCAACTGAAAATTAGTGAGATAAAAATAAAACATCTAAGTACGCTTTACTATTCCATCGATAAGTGACAAGAGCTTATAATAAACTCGATTTCGCTGAGAGAGAATTCCATTGGAATTATATCAGCTGGTACGATCGTCTGAGTTTATAAAGCAATCTTTACTAGGATAACACAAGTGTCGATTCACACCATGTTGATGACATTTTTTTCCGGGTCAAAGTTCTCGCCCTTAAGGGGAGCGTATGGAAATTGAGAAATGAGAAAAATTGCAATGAGAAAGTTATGCTAATCAGATGTTACATTTGCGCATGCGCGCAAATGCTGCTTATGGGTTGGGGTGATGAAGAGCCTAGGGGGACCTAAAGCAACCTAAAGCCGTACAAGCTCATGAGAACTTGGAAGCCTAACGGAAACTTTGAACAGTCAGGTACCTATTCATATTATTCCAAGGTTTTGATCATTCAGCTCTTCTACTTTTATTAATAAAAGTAGAAGAGCTGGATGATGTTCCAAGTTTCCGTTAGGCAAATGAAATTTGGTTTCACACTTAGTAGAGAAAAATTTAGAAGAAATTCATTAAAGTTCTTATTCAAACTCCTGATAATATATTAGAATTTAAAATTTTGAACTTTTCTTCGTGACTTGAGAGCAGCAGATTTAGATTATGAATATATTCGTAGTAACTTTCGACTAGAGGATCTGATATATTGTCAATCTCATCAGATGGAAACTCCATATTACATAGCTGACCTTATTTATATGATAAATGAATATAGATGAAATTGAGAAAGAGGTACTTGCAGTTTCGTGGGGCCTCTCTATGTACCTAGTGGGTCTTAAATTTATTGTCTTAACCGATCTTGAGCCATTAGTGCCATTGCTCGGTTCAAAGTCATGGTGTCCCTCACATCATCCGTTGCAACAATGGGCCACAGTTCCGATCAGACAAGTTTCAACCTTTCGAAAATCAGTGGGGCTTTAAAATAGATTTTAGCAGTCCTCGCAACCCCCAATCTAACGGTCTTGCAGAGTCTGCTGCACACAGCAAAGGATTATTATAAAATGTGAAGACATGGAGACGGGTCTATTATCATATCGGTCAACACCCTGAGAGAATGGTTATTCACCCTCTGAGTTACTCATGGGACGCCGCTGCTTGAGGACATTCGTTCCCATTTCCACCGATAACCTACACTGAGAGAAAAATGAGCTTAAAAAACTGCATTAAAGCCTCGCAATTGAGTTTTTTAAGGAAAAAAAAACTAGATTGACGGCTAAAATCACTCGATCGACGGTTAAAAAAACTCGATCGTGCAATATTCTATGTAGTTTTTTAACCTCGGAATCCAATGGAGTCCTCCGTAGCACTTCTATCGAGTTTTTTGTGGCTGCCAATTGACTTTTCCTAGCATCCGGATAGGGTTTTCCTAACAACGTCAATCGAGTAACCTAATGTTTCCCATCGTGTTTTCTTTGTTCCCCTATGGGGTTTTGTCAACAACGCCAATCGAGTTTTCATAATTTCCTCATCTGGTTTTCTTAACCCTCCCATCGAGTAATGTATAGGCTGCAATCGACTTTTTCCTGCTTCCTAATAGGGTTTTCTTAACAATTCCGATCGAGTTTTCACACTTTCCTAATCGAGTTTTCTGTCATCTGGGATCGACTTATTTTAGCCGGTCGATCGTGTTTTTATAAGACTACGATCGACTTTCGTAGCTGACGGATCGAGTTTTCTGTAGACCTTCCATCGGGTTACGCTAACGCCCCATCAGATTTTTCCAAGCCCGTCAATCGACTTTATCAAGTCCTCCGATCGAGTTTCTTCTTGCCGGTCCCGCTATTCGGTACCCGATTGGGTGAAACCTCTTGTGGAAGTCGTTCGCCCTTTCAAACGAGTTTTCTGGTACCCCGAACCAGGAATTTCCAGAAAATTCGTTTGAAATAGTAAACGATTTTCACAAGACGTGTCACCGGATCGGTTTCCAAAAACGGGTACCGAATAGGGGGGCCGGGATAAAGAATATCGGATCGGACGGCTTGAAAAATATTCACGGTTACAGACAGGAAAAATTCCTTCGGGATTCTCAGCGTAGCCCGAAGGAGGCCCAGAATACCCGATGCGGTGACCTGAAAGAAGAAAAAGGCGAATATCAGACCTAGAACGCTGTTACCCAGCATGGCATTTTTTTTTTCTTTTCTTTTCCAGCACTTTTTGCTGTTCACTTTTTTCCCTTGTTCAAATGATCAAACCTCATAAAAAAATGTATTATAATATATTATGTAATGTAATGTCGCAAGAAGGAGAGGGTAAATAGTTTGGAACCATTGAGTAAGCTTCAAAAATAGATTGTATTAACAACAATGATGTGATATGTACAAAAGTATCAGATAGTATACATTCTATACTATTGAATTACTATAGAAATATGTACAAGTCGTATAAGTATTAATTAATGGACGGCCCGAATTCTTAAGTTATAATTATTATTGAGACGTTCGTCACAGAGAGATGAAATGTTCAAGAGAGAGATTAAAGTTCCAATGCATATTATTCAGATTGTCATAAATAAATAAATAAATATATTTAGAGGCTATTACGCATGAAGACATAATAGTTGTAGTCCAACGCCCTTGCGAGCGTGTTAGAAAACACATATCTTCTGTCGGAGAGCGATAGGAAAAGGAAGAGAGGGGGTCGACAGCGTATGCCATGTAGTGCGGAGAAAACATGTTCGTTTCGTAATCCTGGCCCTTGAAGTAGGTTTCGTAAGTTACTTAGTCAAAATACATGCTAACGATTTTCTTAAAAAACAGGCCTCCAAGAGCCACGCCAACAACGTAATCTGGCACAAATTTGATGCCGTAATGAGTCGTGACCATATTAATGGAGAACAAAGCAGAGGAATCTAAACCAAGAGCCGAAGTAACCTCAACAAATGCGCTGTTGTCTGTAATAATGGAACATTTCCCAGTTTCGTCAGCCGGCTGGGAAAAGGCGTACTTACTGATCAGGTAAAAGCCGACGAGAATTTCGGAGCCGCCGTTACAATGTCTTCCCGCCAACACTTCCAACTTGGCCGTGTTTCAGGAATATACACTGCAGGCGTTTCAGCGGGGACACCAGGTCGATTTGATTACGACTGACTTCTCCAAGGCCTTCGACAAGCTGTCCCATCAGGTAATACTATCTGTGCTTAGCTCACTGGGGATCTTTGGCAGTCTTCTGTGTTGGTTGGAGAGCTACTTGGATGGTAGATCAATGATAGCTAGGTGTAGGGACATGTTGTCTAGGCCATTCCTTGCCACATCTGGTGTTCCTCAAGGATCACATGTTGGACCTCTGCTATTTCTATTGGTAATCAACAGTGTGTGCACGGTCTTAAGTGATGTCAAATACCTTCTATTCACTGATGACTTAAAAATTTATCGGGTTGTGGAGTCGGACGGGGACTGTCGGGTTCTCCAGGGTGCATTGGATTCACTATCAGTCTGGTGCTCAACTAATAGTTTATCTCTTAACCCTTCGAAATGTGCCATCATCTCCTTCCACCGCTCTGTGATTCCACTGGTCTGTGACTATTCAATCGGCGGTTTGTTATTGAGAAGAGTCACGTCCACCCGTGACCTAGGGGTACTTTTAGACACCCAGCTGACTTTCACTGAACACATCACATCGACTTCTTCCCGAGCAATGCGCGTTTTGGGTTTCTTGAAAAGAAATACGAGGGAGTTCACCCACGTCTCTGCTATAACCGCTCTTTACAATTCTCTGGTTGTCCCTCTAATGGAGTACTCTTCTGTGATCTGGAGCCCATTCTATAATTGCCATATTGAACAGCTAGAGAGGGTTCATCGCCGCTTCCTCCGTTACGTGGCATTTAAGCTTCATATACCATTTGACTCTTTAAACTATGAGGCTATTAATGAGCACTGCGGCACTTTACCCCCTCGAGTTAGAAGACAGCTAGCCGACATTTCATTTTTATACAACATCCTCAATGGTCGCGTCGATTCTCCCCACCTTCTGGAAATGGTGAATTTGTTGGTGCCCCGTTCCGCCTCACGATCCAACAGCTTATTTTGGACACCTTTCTCGCCGACAAACTATATGTACCACCGCCCCCTATCTAGACTCCCACGAACAGCCAACAACCTTCTAAACGAATATCCAGACGTCGACTTTTTCAACACCTCATTAGCCTCGCTTCGCTCGACAGTGAAAAACTTATGTGGAACCACCCTTAACTGTGGACAATAAACTTTCTTTTTTTCCATCTATTTTCAATTCTATTTTATAGGTAGTATACTCAATTTTTTGTTTTGTTCGCCGCGGTAATTTACGCTATGTATTTTGAACTTATACATTTGTTATATTTTTCTTTTCCTCATGTATTGGGCTTGCCCGTATTATTGAAATAAATAAATAAATAAATAAATAAATAAACACTCCTCGAATGGCCGCCACAAAGCGCCGTCAACGCAAACCACCCTTTTCACATTTCACCTTTTCCAATCCCGACAAATGGTTCTGCATTAATTACGAGTTAAACACTTACTCGTACTAAACACTTCACTGAACACTAGGGACTGCTGTATGGGCACTAAGAACTGTTTTTTGTACGTTAAATAATCAATTATCGCGGGGCTGATCAGTCCTCGTCAATCTGCGACACCACACTGCGACTGTGGTGGATTCTCCCCACCCGCATAATCAGCCACAGAAAACTCGATCGGATGCCTAAAAAAGTAGATGAGAAAAGTGAAACACACGATGGAACGTTAGAAAAACTCTATTGGATTTTGAAAAAGTCGATAGATTCCGATCGGGTTTTGTTAAATCGGGTTTTGTCTTTTTGCCTTCCTCATCCCCACTCCTCCTCCGTTTCCCCAAACCCATTACGCCCCTATCAAAACACTAGAGTCTGGGGAAAGGTCGTCCGGCCGAACACCAGAGCTGCCTGTCGGGAAGTAGAGGGACTTTCTCCCACCATAATCTCCCCCAGTCTTAAAACCAGTTAGTTTGTCCAAGTTACTCCTCGAGGTGAAATGAAATATTTTGAGTTTTACCTTCAATTCAGCTGAATACAATTCGCACAAAACATTTACATTTTACATGTTTAGAGTTCAATGTATAATTCATCTTTTTTACATGCTAATAAAGTTTATTTAAGTTTCAAGGGAAGATATTGAGGAACTCATTTCGATACCTAATCACTTACCTACCTGAATTTATTTCATTGATGTAATCGATTATGACCTATTGAGGTAAGGTTTCCAAATCTCAACTGGAATTCTCTTTGACGAATATAAAATTTCATTGATATTCGACGTGCTATAATCCCTACAGATGATGGTAGTTTATTCATTGTACCTATTGATTAGTCGGCCGTGGTCTTCTTTTATTTTGGTCGGGATTCGGCCACCAGAACTTTCTGGGAGATTATTCAGGTTAAATTCGAGGTCATTCGATTTGCAATTATGTTCTCTAAATTCAATTATTCCTTCCACTCCGTTACATAACTCGATCGGCCCATCATGAAAATCCGATCGATTAGCCAAGGTGGTTCTCATAAGACTATAGCAATATAGCAACTGGTTTGAAGAATGGAAAAAGTACATGGACTCCTCTAACGTGTTCCTCTTAATTCACCCCATCACACTACTCGATCGCCAAATCATGAAAATCCGATCCATCAACCAAGGTGGTTCTCATAAGGCTATATAAACTCGTTTGAAGACAGGGAAAAGTCGATCGTCAAATAGAAAAACTCTTTCAACACATCAAACAGGTCTGTGTAAGCAACAGACACACGTTTGGAGGAGTACAAATACTTGATGGACGGTAACATAATTACATTAGAATTAAGAAAACCCCATCACCGTCTGACATTACTCGATGGGAGACAGATTTAGGAAACTCGATCAAACTTCTTGTTGCGAAAACACGATCCACTGATACCTCTACTCGATGGACCATTAACAAAACTCCATCAGCTCTTTGCAACATTCGATAGAATGATGCAGTTACTCGATAGAAGTCGATCGTTTTTAACTAAAACAGATTGATGTTTACACAAACTCCATTGGTTTTAGCTAAACTCCATCGGTTTTTGGCTCTGATCGACTTTCCATAAGCACATTTTTCTCTCAGTGTAAGACCACGATTACCAAATGATGTGGAATTGAGGAACAGGGAAGCAACCATACGACGGAAGAGGAAAGAATATTACGATAAAAGGTTTGGAGTACGGGAAGAGAAGCAGAATCTGAAGGTTGGTCAGCAGGTGTACATAAGGGACAATGAAATGCCAGGTACTATCACAGCGAAACACTCAGTCCCAAGGTCTTACGTAGTCAGCACAAAAAACGGAAAATATTTTCAGAGGAATAAGATACATCTTATTCCTATTTTTTTGGGGATAACAGAACGTGGACTTCGTGATTAGCTGAGAAGAGACCTACTCGAATGATCAACAACCATCCCCCCCCCCCCCCCCCCCCCGCCAATGTCTCGACTCGTGAGGGGGATTTACTACAGTAAATCATATGGAGCTGGTTAAGAGTTGTTGTTAAGTAACAGCGCAACGCATTCGCAATTTATTAATTTCTTATAGATTTCGCATTGGGATGTAATACCTCAATAATAAAGTAGTCGAATTATATTTCCGTTTAAAGATTTTTCAACACATACAGTGTTTGAGATGGTCCCGTTTGATTGACTACATTGACATATCAGAATCCAACTAATAATCAATAACTGAACAAATAAAAAACAATAACTATTTCTAAGGTTATTAGATGCTGTTGTAGAAATCTTCAACCCCTGTGGTTGATCAAAATGGTGTCAAGACCTCCGGAACACAGACATGTGATTTTTGAGCTGAATTTCGTTAGTAGTTCGTGATAAAAGCTTTTTTAGCTCATTGTAGTATTCCTAAGTTGTTAGTACGCCTAGGTGGCAGGGGCGAACAGTGGTCCAGAACCTCCTGAAAACGGCCAAAATTGAACGAAAAATAATTATTAATGGCAACAGTTGAAATACCCTTCTTGGGTGGGAAGGGAGGGAGGGGAGGCTGAATTCAAATTTGAAGTTGTTTGTGAAATATCAGTGCCTTGAGCTCAAAACCTATTTTTCAATAAACTTTTTTCGAAAAATAAGCCATGTAACAAGTTTACAAAAGTAAGCAGTCGCATTCAGCAAGAAGTTTACAAACCATTTTTTAAATTTATTTTCAGATAGTTATCATGATTATTGATCCTTAAAAACATATTTTTGGCCTCAAAAACGTATAACCTACACAAAATTGCTGGCGTTTGAACTCATTCTTTCACTAGTACTATTGTATAGACTATTTTGGTCAAACTTGAATTTTTAGACTTGACCTATGTAAAATATCGTCAATTGCATATGTATACATAGAACTCACCCAGAGACATATTTATATTAGGATTCAATGAAGACAACTGGAGGCTAAATGCAGCTGATTTCAATCTCGCTGTCTATGAGAGACCTTAATGAATGTATCCGTGATAGCGAGAACCCCATAACACGTCTTCGCATTCATAGTTTCACACTTTTGAACTTTCATAAAACATGTTTTTTTCAATGATGTTGTCCCTTGATAATGGAACAGATCAAAAATCTGTATGCACAAATTTTGGGGCCTTTAAATACCTATTTAGTAACCAGAAAAAATTAGGTTTCTCAAATATGCACCAATCGAATTTAAATAGAGGGAACGAAACTTGCTGTGCCACTTCACCTTTATTCCAAGGCAGCATTCTAACGAGCCGGTTTGAACCAATTATAGTTGAAAGCGGATCAAATAGCAGTCAAGAGAAGCTGGAACTGATTTCGTTATCTAGTTGGAATCTCTCTAGATGTTAGTACCTATACAAGAAATTGTCGCACCAATTCGCAGTTATTCTTCCCCTCCAGTGAACCCCTATTTATTTATTTTTGCTAATATTGATAATGAAATATTAGTGTTTTTTCCTTCTCAAGACGAAAAAGAAAAAAATTATTCCTCCAGATTTTTCAAGTCTTGTTATCAGCTGGGAATAGGCAGTCAAACATTATATACGTTATAATTTTACACAGGAAGTTCACCTTCACTACGTAATTTTTCGTGGAATCCCTCCCCTCCCCCCCCCAAAGTTTTATTCTGCTGAGCCTGGAAAAATTGTGAGAGACGCGTACATTACATTATTGCATTGAAATTATCTGGTTTACTAAGTAGGAGTGCAAAAATAGAGTTCGTCATGTTTTTTGAGAATTTCGAAAAATGATGGTTTCGGCCAATCCCAGAACCACTGTGAGTCATCGCACTACCGGTGGGGGGGGGGGGGGGGGGGGGGGTTTGTCAATCCTTCACCAAACCTTTTCGGCCAGTTGGTATAATCGGCAAAAAATCAACATGCTAACTTTTAAAGAACTTCAGGCATTTTGGACAATATCCGGACTCGCTTAATTAATAATAATTTTACATTCTGATTTTCCGCACACCAAATTTTGCATTTTCTAACTCACCAATTTTTCAACTTGGGCAATTGAAGAAGAAGAAAGAAGAAGAACGTTTATTGAACACATAGCTCTTCACAATGAAAAATACATATGTTGTTAAAATAAACATTACAACGTGGTTGTGTAACCGTCCATCGGAGGTTCGAGCCATAATCCTCTTATTGGTTTCTAATGCTATAGAATAATATTAAAATAATGCAAAATTTTCCTAAAAAATTAGAAATAAAATATAATAAATTGCAACCAATATCCATGTGTACCTGGTATAACTATATACATCGGGAATTAGCCTTAAATTTTTTTTAGAAATTAAACTGTTCTACAAGAAACCTTCTGTAGCGCCAAGCTTCTTTACAAAATTGTATTAAGTAAGACCATCCCATACCCCCATTTAAAATTTGTGTTGCACTATCTCTTGAGAGAGTTCCACAGTTAAATGCATCCCATCTATATTCTTTAAGGATAGGACAAATACACAAAAAATGAAATATATCTTCCCGCTCTCTTAAGTTGCACAATGACCACTCTTCTCTTATGCACGAACTAAACTTGTCAACCCGTCAATTTGTTTGGTTGGAATTTTCTGCGTGAACTTTCTAATGGTTCAATGTACAATTTACCAATTTTTCAATTTCTACTTTTCAGTTCACTAATTTTTAGCAAATTTTCTTAAAAAATGGAAGCGATGGCAATGAATCCAAACATTTTCTTATAATTGAAATACGTTTTGGGGCAATCTGAATCGAATCCTAGATTCATTTTCATACGTATACATACACCACACACACACCACACACACACACACACACACACACACACCACACACACGCACACACACACACACACACACACACACACACACACACACCACACACACACACACACACACACACACACCACACACACGCACACATAGGTGGTCGCAATTGATAGTAATATGTGAAGTGAAGCTAATTCAACCGGGGATTACAGCATCTCCCAGGGAACAGCGCTGGGTCCTAGTTTATTCATTCACATGAACGATATAGCAAACCTAGATCTATTTGGTAGTATTTATCTCTTTGCGGATGATATTGCAATGATTCTCAAAGGCCAATCTTGGGACGAAGCAAAGATTAGACTGGAGGAAGATCTCAAAAACATCAAACTATGGATGAATCTAAATAAACTAAATTTAAATGTAGAAAAGTGCAATATTTTACCCATTGCTGGATCAGAAAAGGAATGGCCGAGTGAAATTAGAGTACGTATACACCTCCAGCAATGTGACACCATTGATAATGTATGTAATTGTAATGTACGAGTATTAAATACGGCAAAATCTGTGAAATATTTAGGGGTTATAATTGACTATAAGCTGAAATGGGACGGTCATGTGCATTATATTATAAATAAATTGAGAAAGCTGGCATACGTGATGAACAATGTTAAATTTCTGTCAGTTAAACTTAAAAAATGTATATATTACGCTATGGTACAACCTTTGTCGCAGTTTGCGATTTCTCTATGGGGTGGTACCTATAATAGTGTTATAGAAACGTTATTTATTTTACAGAAAAAAATCCTAAAAATTGGCTTCAAGAGAAAAAAAAGAGAACCGACGTATAATTTGTTCAAAGACCTCAAAATTTTCAGTGTTCATCAACTATATACGTACAGCATGTGCAGATACATCTTGAAAAATAAAAATGAATTCAAAGATAATGTCAGAACTTCTCGAGGAAAACCGTATAGATTTGAGCTACCGAGAATAAAATCAAAATTTTCAGGGCATAGTCCTAAGTATAAAATGCTATTAACTTTTAATTATTTGTTCAAAATTTTATATCCCTTATTCACCAACTCTTACAACTCTATACATAGATCATTAAATACAATTAAAAAATATATATTCACAGAAGACATATTAATCAAGTCCAGTTCCAAATTAAAACACCCTTCTTATGCTCACTAATTTATTGAAAACCCAACTCTTAAATTCAAATATTTATTTCATCTTCAATTATCCGAATTTCTCTTTTAATAAATTATACAAAAATAATATCAAAAACATACCATAAAATATGGTTGTTCACTGGCAATAGTTAAGTAATTCCTATAATATATATATTGTTATAGTCTCACATGACGAAATCGGCTCATGCATGCCGCCACAAGCTATGCTTAGGTACAGGCATGCATACCCTTCAACCACATAATTTTTAGTTTATAATATAATACCATATACGTACATTTATCATTCAAATATGAAAGTTCATTTTCTTTATGTATTGAAGTACTAATTAATTTGATATTTCATCTTTTATTTTATATTGTGCTGTATATCATGAAGGAATAAAAACTCATTCATTCATTCATTCATACACGCGCACGCGAACGCGCACGTACACGCACACGCACACACACACACACACACACACACACACACGAGCACTCGCCGGTTCCACATTAACGGCTTCTCCTTCTCCACACTGCAATACTAGCCATTAGTATCATTGCCTCACTTATCACCATCGATGATACAATATCCACTATGGTGACATTGATAGGTACTAAACATCCGCTAACAAAAGAGCCTCAGCATAAATTCATTGAGCGCAGGCTGTGCGAGAACGTTCGACTGGTTCGTACGAGTATGATACGACAAAAATAGGTATGCTGGCTCCCAATTTTCTCAGGCCATTTTTTGATTCAGGAAGGTGCAAAGCTTGTATACATTCTTTCCAAATCTAAAACTAACACCCCCCCCCCCCCCCCCCATCATCATATCCAATCAACAATATACGAATTGGATACGAGAAAGCTGTGTGCTACACAAAACTTACGTAAATGTGATTTGTAGTCGGGTTTGAAGGATAGGTATACGTTAGACTGAATAGTACATCGGTTTGTTCATGTAAAAGGAAGTGACATTGTAAAGTCATGAAAAGTCATCCGAGGAAGATGGAAGTCTGACAGCTATATACATCTAAGCGCAATTCAACACTCTGGGCTAGCTTACCCAGAGGCAAAGCTATGCACCAAGATAGTGTATAAAGAGCCTAGGATAATCCGGGAGTCGTGATGCTTGAAATAGCTCGTCAAAAACGCACTGATGAACAATTTGAAGTCCGCGTTATTCACAATAATTTTGACAGTAGTTCACAGACGACAACTTTTCTTCTGGTTCAATTCTTTTGCTATTGTTCTGTAACAAACTATGTAAAATATCTGACAATCTAAAAAATAATCTATAAAACGGCTTAGCTTGCTTGTTCGTTTTGAATTATTAGACAAGGGTATAATTAGTTGGATGGGCGTTGGATTTATGTCTTGAAACTCTCAGGCCCCGCATACCTCTCAAGCTCGCCATTTGCTTCGCAAGAAGTTAACAGGACCTGAAAAGTTTTATCATTACTCGGCTGACAGAGGCTTGGACGGAATAATCTTTTTACAACAACACCACCCTCTCAGCCATGGGTAACTTATAAAAAAAAATAAGAGAAGAACGAAAGTTTCTGACGCAGGGTAAAGTAGAAGGGTGAAGACGCGAAATGTTATTTTGTAGATCAAAATTATAATACGTAAGAAGTTATCCGCATCATTCCTAAACACTTTTTTATTCATTTTTGTTCGTTTTTATTCATCCAATAAGACGTAAATAACAAACTACACACTCATTTTAGCCACCATTCCATTTAAAAGTACAGGTAATATGTTTTCAAAAATGGATGCATAGGAAATTAAGTATTCAAATAACTCTGAATAAATAAATAAAATAGAATATATATATATATATATATATATATATATATATATATATATATATATATATATATATATATATATATATATATATATATATATATATATATATATATTTTATTTATTTATTCAGAGTTATTTGAAACTTAATTTTATATAGGTATATATATATATATATATATATATATATATATATATATATATATAATATATATATATATATATTATATATTATATTTATTTATTCAGAGTTATTTGAAACTTAATTTTATATAGGTATATATATATATATATATATATATATATATATATGTATATATATATATATATATATACAAGGGGCTCCGCCCCCTGACCCCGCCAGGGGGGCTTCGCCCCCCTGGACCCCCCTAGTCTATACTCGGCGCTTCGCGCCTCGCCGGATCTTTTCTCTTTTCTACTGTGTAGAAAACGAGGATAATTTGCTATGCAATTCGTCTCACGAGAAAAAAAAAAAAAAAAAAAAAAATTTCAGGCCTGGCCGGGATTCGAACCCACAACCTTCGTCTCACGAGAAAAAAAAAAAAAAATTTTCAGGCCTGGCCGGGATTCGAACCCACAACCTTCGTCTCACGAGGAAAAAAAAAAAATTTTTTTTCAGGCCTGGCCGGGATTCGAACCCACGACCTCTCGCTTCCCATCTCGGCACAAAAAACGTTACACAAAAAAAGTGGACATTTAAAAAAAATGATTGGGGGTCGACCTAAGAATTGCATAGCAATTAATATATATATATATATATATATATATATATATATATATATATATATATATATATATATATATATACCTATACAAATAATTATTAACGGGAAAATGCTACCCGGTGGTCTCGCTAAGTGAAAAACCATTAAACACACATTGTTATCAAAGGCACCTGCTGTTGAGGATTTGCTAATAAATTACTAAAAAAATCAAGTTTAAACTACTCGTGTTTCACCTGTAATCAAAAACGTGTGTGTGTGTGTGAGTGAGACAAATTTTGTCGACGCTGCCCAGGTTACAATTCTCAACTGATTTTCGTGATTCTTTTAGCAAATTTTCCTAGAAAATGAAGCATATATATATATCGTGGAGCGTCAACAGTTTCATCATCGATATATATATATATATATATATATATATATATATATATATTTGAGATGAGTCGATACCAAAATTTATCGATTCCCGATACCGATACCTAAAAAATAGGTTCCCGATTCTCGATACCGATATAATACCTAACTTACCTGTAGGTGAAAAACAATAATTCCTCTTGAACTAGTGATATATTCAAATTTTTTTGTACAACATATAACTTATACTTACAAAAAATTGATCCCAATATATATCTGCAAATGAGGTAATTCTTAAATAAAAACAAAACATGGATAATAAAAACTTTATTCTCCATCTGTTCTACTTAAGGTTTTTGTTTAAAAAGAGTTATTAGTCTAATTAGCTAACATATTTTCCATCTTTATTTATTGTCATTAGGAGTTCTTGTTCCAATGAAGCTTTAATGCTTTAGTTACTTATTAAAATTAAATAAATTTTAAAGATTAATTCTTATTACAAATTCTAAATTTCAGGTTTATATTCTCATTCAAGGCTTTAGTTAATTTGATTTGTGCAAATACAAAATTTGATTTTTTTTTGTTATCGATCAAGTATCAATTAATAGGCAATTTTTATTGCCTAGGATTGATTTCTTTCTGAATAAAACAAGTTAAGCAGACTGACTTGGTTTTTTAGTTTTTCGTCGGTAACTGTAAGGTATTTCCAAATAAGACTAGCTCTAGGCTTTTATACTTGGAAAACATAGCTTTGTCTAATGCTTCTGTTGTCACAAACAAAATAACACAAGCCTACTTGTAAACAAAGTTATAATTGTAAGTTGTGTTTTGGACAATTCATGTTTCGCAACTGCTAACTTCACACAACGGTTGCATGGTACAACCATCTTCGTTGTTAGATGGTTGTAATAGTACCCTAGTGTAATAAAACGCCCATCACCGGGCGGTATCGGTATCGGCTTTAGGCGATCGATTCTCGATACGGATACCAATGCCTAAGAATCGGTGGTATCGAGAATCGGTATCGGGAATCGACTCATCCCTAATATATATATATATATATATATATATATATATATATATATATATATATATATATATATATATATATATATATATATATATATATATATATATATATATATATATATATATATATATATATATATATCGCACCCATCCTAGAATAAGGGTACAACTCAAAAATTGTCATTTTCGGCAGATCGCATTCAAAGTTTTCCTTCCACACCATTCGCTACCCGTTCTTTGGAACACAATGAACATAATTTATCTTTGCGAAATTTGTTTACTACATTATTACTCTAACGCCCCATGGTGAATAAATAGTTTTTTTGCCAGTGGGAATGGGAGTGGGGGGAACGGTTTTTTGATTTTTTAAGAATTTTTGAGTTGTTCCAACTCAAACACTGAAATCTCACCAGTCAGGATCCAAAATGTTCAGAAAAGAAAGACACAAGTGAAAATTGTCCACACAAAAAGGAAACAACTCAAAACGAGACACAGACTGCGTGAACTCAACTGAGTTGTGTCTTTCTTCCTAGGACGTGAATTGGTTACTCCCTCCATAGAAGAAAGACACACGCACTTTCTAGCGGAATTAGAGTGCCCTACATATATCTCCACCTTCTACAGCCAAACTAGACCGTTTCTACTTCTCAGAACCACAACTAACTCAAAAATCGCGATTTTTGAGTTGTACCCTTATTCTAGGACGGGTGCGATATATATATAGATAAATTACAAGGAAACTCACAGTTATTATATTTCGGCTTTTGCCTTTGTCAAGTAGAAGATATATATATATATATATATATATATATATATATATATATCCTTCCAGATTATAACCATAGGATTAAAATAAAAATTCCGTTGTTGTGCCAAAAAATCAAGCTTTCCAAACGAAAGGATGAGTTTGTAGGGCCAGAATTTTTTGAGCACACTAAGTTGGTCAAATTTTAAAAAATGTGCAAAAAAAAAAACTGAAAATGGCTAAAAACTGCTAAAAATAGTTAAATTCATATTTATTGTAGAATTTGAGATTTGAGACAAAAGTTTATCAGCGATGAACTAGATCATTAACAAATTTAAGCTCGAATTTATGCTGAAAATGTTAAAAAACATGATTTATGTACGCAGTGGACTTAATTCGCTGAATAATATATGTATTCATACAACTCGCTATCAGCCAAAACGAATATTTTGGAACTCCAATGTTTCAGTTCGTATCCTGGGTGAACACATGCGAGTAATTAAAATATAATTTGAGTTTCTTCACTCCCCTTACGAGGATTGTCCAAGTCCCAGGTCAACAGAAAACGTTGAATTTCGGGCTGCTGAGAGGTTTTGTGAATATATCCGTAGTCATATCGTCAGCGAGACAATATTCCAGTTCGGCTTCGGATTCTGCTTTGTTTTGATGACGCTATGGCAAGATCACCGACTTATGCAGCTATCAAGACCTTATCACCCCCTTTTTCAAGTGAGTAGAAGAAACAGGGGTCGGCAAATGAGGGTTTAATGCCCATTTCTTTCAGTCTGGCATCTAACTTCTTAAGCCATTGTCGGCCAGCCTGTTTGACCCCATAAATTGCCTTTTCCAGTGCACAAACTTGGTTAGTGGTTCGACCCTCGTTTAGATTAATTTTCTTTGTTTTCAGGTATACGGTCTTGCCGCTTTTTGAGTTTTCCTCGTTAAGAACTTTGTGGAGATAGGTTTCCAGTCCCCTCGGTATCTCCACAAATATATTTTCATCAAGGATTCCATTCAGGTAAGCAGTGGTGACATCTAATTGGCTCATTGGCTCCCCATCAGAAGACGAAGTAATTTCTGTTTCACGAATGGAGAATAGGTTTCAAAATAATCTACCCCAGGACATTGAGAAAATCCTTGGGTGACTAATTGAGCTTTTCGACGTCCAAGCTTCCATCTGCAATGATTTTCTTTGAGGATCATTCTGTATCCTACCGTACTCCGGTTTGGTGGTTTTGGCGTCATTCCCAGTGCAGATTTTATGCGGTCTCGAATCTCAGCTATATGGCTTCTTCACAAATTTCTTGACATTCATCTGACTTGAGAGTATGTTCATCACAGAAATTGGCCATGTCATAATCCAGAGTCCATTTTGGATTTCGAATTTCCCGTCCGAAACTGCTGGTGCGCACGTCGTATCCGGGTTCTTCACCCTCAGAAAGTTCTTTTTCATTTGGATCTTGAGGTTCTGCTTGTTCTTGTTGAATTTCATGTTCTAGAGAACTTGAAATTTCTTGAACTTGCAGAGCTTCTTGGTCTACCAGAATATCTTGTCCATATGGAATTTCATAAATTTGCCGTTGTTAAGGTTCAGTATCTTCTACGTAAACATTGATTTCTTCATTTGGCTTCGGGAATGGGAGTTCAGTTTTGTTTAAGCATAGGCCACCGCACTTATCAAGAACTATTACGTCTCTAGAAATCACAGTCCTATTTTGTTTTGGGACCCAAATGCGATAAGCTTTAGAAACCTCTGAATAACCCAAAAAGATGCCCTCGGTGGCTCGAGGATCTAGTTTCTTCTTCTTTGGATTTTCAAAAGCCTTTGATCCAAACACATGCAAGTGTCTTGCTGAGGGTGTATGGCCCACGCAAAGCTCAAAGGGCGTTTTGCCATTAATGGAACGTGCTGGGCACAGATTTACTTGGTAATTAGCGGTGTTTGTCGATTCAGCCCAAAATTTTAGTGGTAATTTTGCATCCATCATCAGACATCTAGCTTTGTTCTGCAAGCTTCTATTTTTCCTTTCTGCAAAACCGTTCTGCTCACGTGTGTACGAAGCAGACAGCCTTCTTTGAATTCCACATTCTTCTAGACATTTGTCAAACATTTTGTTACAATATTCTCCTTTCCCATTGTCAATTAGCAAGTACTTAATTATTCGTTTTTTAAATTTTCTACTTCTCCCTTATATTCTTTGAGTTTGTTCAACACTTCATTTTTGAGTGTAAGAAAAAAAAAAAAAAGAAAAAAAGTATAGTCCCTAGAATGTTCTTCTGTAAACGTAACAAAATAGTGAGCTCCACTCGATGGTGTTTTGAGAGGTCCACACACGTCTGAGTGTATGGTTTCAAGAGCTTCAACTACCTTCCCGTGTTTCTAATTGGAAATGGTAGCCTGGTCGTTAGCGAATTTTCGTAGAAAATGGAGCTATTGCAATGGCTCCAAAAATTTTAAAATCAAAGTTTTCGAAAATTTTCTTCAATGAAATCCGTTTTGAGACATTCTGAAACGAATTCTAGAGTTTAACATTATATATATATATATATATATATACATATATATATATATATATATATATATATATATATATATATATCACTTATTGAGAGAAAAAAAAATATTTATATCACTTATTGGAAAAAAAAAAAAAAAAAATATATATATATATATATATATATATATATATATATATATAACTCTTAATACGAAAACAAAAACAACATAGAACTCACGTCTGAACGTTTCGATCCGATCTTCTTCGGCAGACTGATCCTGCAGCGAGATTAAAATGCGCCGCGTAGGAGGCATAAGATAGGTGGTAGGAGGGGGGGGGGGGGGGGGGGATACGGCACACCCTCAGAAAGGGTAAGTACAGGGGGAATGGTATGAAAGGATGATATAGATGAGAAGGTGGAAAAGGAAAATGGTAGAAAAGTAATAGATGAAAAACCAATAAATACATTAAAAGATTTGTAAAAAAAATTATTTTTAAGCTGCGCACGTTCAGTGATTCCTATTTAGGCCCGGGTGACTGAATGCTCCCAGAGCCCACTGGTAGGCCTGCTCCGTAATACGTAGCTCAACGCCAGCGGAATCCGGCTTGCAATCCAGTACCTACCCGTATCCTCTAGCGACTGTCATATGTACGGTTGTGCGTACTTGCATGTAAAGCATGCGGTTCACGGGCGCCAGTTACAACTGCTCTTCGGTGATTATTGACACGTTCATTCAAGTGTGTAATCGTTTTCCCCACATAAAAAGCATCACATTGAGTGCACTCCAGCATGGAAACAACTTTCTTTGTCTGGCACTCTGCAGGGGGTCCTTTTGAACAGTAAGTAAATGGGGTATTGGCAGAAGAAAATTGGAGCTCTGATATCATCAGTAGACACAACTTGCACCTTGCCCTCCCGCAAGGGTGCAGTCCTGATGTGCCCTGTGCTCGGGGAGGTCGACAGAGCACCTTATGCGACAGGCGATTCCCCAGGTTCGGAGAACTCCTGTACGATGCAAAGAAAGGTCTTGAAAAAATCTCTCTAGTCGCATCATCAGAGATAATATGGAATGTGCGTCCCGGAGTTTGGAATTAACCCTCTGTATCCCTGGGTAGAATGACATCACGAAAAACGGCCCTGGGTGTGGTGTGCGGTTCTCAGGAGGTTGGTATCTCACATCAGCCGGTACTATCCTATTAAGAAGCAGATCAGGACGATATCCCCTCTCCAAAAGCTTGGTTCTGAGGTCACAAAGGTACTCCTGCAGATCTGCTAGGTCGCTACAGATCCTATGTCTTCTAACCGATAAAGATCTAGGGATTGATTTTTTAATGTGTGGGGGATGGTAACTGGTATAGTGTAAGTATAACTGTGCATTTGTTTCTTTCCTGTGTCCTTCGTGTGAAAAATTCTTTCCATCAGCATCACATCAACGTCCAGGAACGAGATCGCCATGGGTGATAGGGTGTGCGTGAAACGGACAGAAAATTTGTAATTTAGCTCCTGCAAGAATGTATTTAGCGTTTCAGGGCCATGCTGCCAAATTAGGAAAATATCATCAATATATCGGCACCAGATGTATGGTTTCAATTGACCAGTCTCATCCCAGAGTAGCATTATCAACGAACTTTCATTGATAAGTGAGTATACCAGTCCATCCCAGAAGGAACTTCTCCTCAAGACGGGCCATGAACAAGTTGGCATATGAGGGAGCCGCTTTGGTCCCCATGGCTGTACCCTTGAGCTAGAGATACACATGGCCATCAAAATCAAAATATTTCATTTTTAATACGAATTCAGCCAGCATAAGTAGGAAAGGCGTTAAGATGTCATGCGGGAGTGGTCTCTCGCTCAAGAAATGTTCCAGAGCTTCAAGCCCTTCATCATGTGGGATGGAACTATGGCGTCTACTGTAGCCAAGAGAGGAGTATATCGGGGTTGTTCTGGGAGATCAGCTGCTTGTAATACCTCGAGGAAATGGTAGGTATCACGTAGGTAAGTTGGTAGTGAAGAGGCCACAGGTTGTAGATAGTGATCCAGAATGCAGAGATTCTTTCGGTAAGACAGCCCATTCGAGACACAATGGGTCTCCCTGATGAAAGTGAGTCAGGGAGGCTGAAGGGCTTGTGCACCTTCGGAGGGGTGTACAAAATTGAAATTCTTGGGTTCTCAGGCACCATTGCGCAAATTTCCTGCATAGTCAGTCCCTCAGCAGGGCCGTGTTGTTCCAAGTAAGTGACAATTTCATTTTTAAATCGATCTGTGGGGTCGACATCCAACATCAGATACGTACTAGGGTCACTCAGCTGTCTCAATACCTCCCGCCTGTAGTCCACCGTGTTTATGATGATCACAGTGGATCCCTTGTCAACTGACATAACTTGGATGGAAGTGTCAGATTTCAATGGTCTTAAAGCCGCTACCTCCATTTCAGACAGGTTTTGGGTTGGACTTAGTGATCCCAGAAAACGTGGGGGTGACACAGCTGTCAACAAATACTCTATAAACCGCTCAAGTGGGTGGGAGGGAAGCAGCGCGTTTTCCCCTAGTGGTTGAAAAGTTGAAGGTTCTCTGTATTGAACTAAGGCATCATGAAAGCTAGGACGGGGACCACTTTCTGGTTGAGTTCCCAAAAATATCGCCATCGTAAACTGCGAGCGAACCTGTTTGCGTCTTCGAGTAAGGCGATGTGATAAACTTTGGGAGTAGGTGAGAAAGACAGGCCCTTCGATAGCTAGCAGTGTGATTTCTCCCCTATTTAGTGATCTTGACGAAAGGATCATCATCGGGGTCGACTCAGGGTTATTCTTATTGGTGCAAGGGGGGCAATCAACTAAGTCGGACCCAACGTTGACATTCTGCTCATTCACACACATTGGATAGGCTCACTGGATTTCCACTATTACTTAAATTAGGCTCATTAGGGGCTCCATGGGTAGGTACAAACTCACGTCTGCGCTGGGAACCCGCATTCGGGACACGGGTGAAACTAGTGCCCACAAAAGGAAAATTAATGCGTCGGGCCAGTCCATCCAAGTCTACAGGAAGGGAAATCCCAGCTGACAAAAAAACTGAGAAACAATATATTTAATTTGCGAGAATTTCCACGTCCTTTCCGCTGAAGGAAGTCAGCTGCATGTCGAATAATTTGGTCAACTCGTTGGCACAGGCTTGGGGAATTTGAACAAATTCTTATGAGTGGAATGAGATTCTGCGTGTAATGATTCCGTAACTCTTAGTATGAGCGCAGAGAACGAGGTCAACTGAACTGAAATAATGTACCCGAAATTACGAGCAACGGGTCTCAAGGCCTCGGGCATTGGCCAGAGGAATTTTCAACTGAAGGCCTGTAGGTACCACACCTATGTTCGTACATGAAGATAGATATTCCATGTGTGAGGTGCATCTAGCGATCTGGTAAGCGTGGTGTTCAATTTGTGAGAGCCAGTATTGAACAGCTGTATTCATTGCAATAGGCGCAGTATGGGGAGTAGAAAATAAAAACAATAATGAAAATTAAATGCAAAGACGTATAAAAACTGGTGGAAATAGTACAGGAAAGTAGAAACAAGAGGAAAGGAGACACGGAAGATAAGGTGACTAAAAGTTGCGCTACAGCGCTTTGCAGAAGGTTGAAACGGTTCGATGAACTATATAACTCTTAATCCGAAAACAAAACAACATAGAACTCACGTCTGAACGTTTCGATCCGATCTTCTTCGGCAGACTGATGGGTTTCTCCACCCTGCAGCGAGATTAAAATGCGCCGCGTAGGAGCATAAGTATAGGAGGGGGGGCATGGGGTAAGTACAGGGGGAATGGTATGAAAGGATGATATAGATGAGAAGATATATATATATATATATATATATATATATATATATATATATATATATATATATATATATATATATAGAGATGCGCGGAGAAAAATAGCACATATATATAGAGAAATTACAAGGAAAAACTCACAGTTAAGTATGATATTTCGGCTTTTGCCTTTGTCAAATATATATATGTGTGTGTGTGTGTCCTTCCAGGCGATAACTCTCCTTAGCATTGAGATAAAAAGTCCGTTCTTGCGCTAAAAAATCAAACTTTCCAAACGAAAGGACGAGTATGTTGGCCAGCATTTTTTGAGCACATTAAATTGGTAAAATTTCAAAAAAGTGCTGAAAAAATCACTACAAATAGCAAAAAACGGCTAAAAATCGTTATCATTATTTTTTTTAAAGCAGAGTATTGCTCAAATACAGTTGATTAACTATAAAACAGAACATTAAACAATTTATGTACAAAATTAAGCTGAAAAAAGGACTTACATTTTATTAAGATGTGCTAAAAATCGATAAAAACTGCAGAAAAGTTAAAAATCCAAAATCTCTTTTTAATAGCGGATTATTATTTAGGACGAGTTTTTTGCCATAAAATTGGTAATTAACAATTTCTTTCCACTCAAAGTCCTCAATTTTCAAACGATGTAACTAACACAGTACGATAATTTAAGAAAATTCGTTCATACAATCGTGCTGCATGACTGGAACTTTTTGCTTTTTATACACACTTCACTATCATCTAAATTCATCTTTTTCTTTGAAGTCTAAAGGTGAAATTTCCCTGACGCGTCTGCGGCTCGCGATTCGGTCATGTAACTTCAGCCGCCCACGGCGCCGTGCTGTAGAAGAGAGTTTTTTCAAAGAGGCGCGCCCGCGGCGGCAGCGGCTCCGGCTTCAGTTTCTATCATGTCGATCGAGGACATTGTTGTGGCCGTTTTACTGGTACAGTAGAGAAGGACGAAGAGGAGGAATTATTGTTCATGAATAGGGAGCCGTGTTTTCAACACGAACAGAAGATGGATTCTTCAACATTCTCATCGTTATATTGAATCCCTCAGACGATATATAATAATTTATATAATAAATTTAAAACATTATTCTGAATTAATGCATTTGGGATAACAATAATAATTATTTTTGAGTAATAATATTATTGTTGTTGTGTTGTTGCTTTAATTATTGTTGTGTGTGTGTGCGTGGTGTGCGCGCGTGTGTGTGTGTGTGTGTGTGTGTGTGTGTGTGTGTGTGTGTGTGTGTGTGCGCGTGCGTGCGTGCGTACGTGCATGAGTGCGTGCGTGGGTGTGTGTGTGTGTGTGTGTGTGTGTGTGTGTGTGTGTGTGTGTGTGTGTGTGTGTGTGTGTGTGTGTGTGTGCGCGTGCGTGTGTGTGTGTGTGTGTATGTGTGGGTTGCTGGGGTAGGGTAACCGTTGGTGTTTTTATCTCTTCGGAGCTCCTTCATATCCCTACCCAAGTCATGGTCATACGTCCCCGTCGTGCAACCTGGGCACCCTCTGGTTTACCAGAGGGTGGCAGAATGACCCTCTGGCGCTTAGGGGGGAGGCTCATGTCAATGGGTCTCCCGACCCTTCACAACGCTTCCCCGTTATGAATAGTACAAACAGAGAGCCTCATAACCCCCGCTCGCCCATTGGCATGCGGGGTTCTAGGGGAGGCGCTCGGGGGCGCCCCAGGCAGGGGCGTCGGCCATCCTCTCCCTCTTCTTCATCCTCATCTTCCTATCCCTCATCCTCTTCCACGACCCCTGTAAATGCCCACCAGTGTGCCCACTGTGAGAGAGCCTTCAGTTCCAAGCGTGGCCTCAGTGCCCACGTCTGGCAGAAGCATCCTGTACAGGCCAACGCTGCAATCGATATAGAGCGAGAGCGGCCGAGGTATGCTTCTGAGGATTTGCGGCGAATGGCAGCAGAGGAGGCAGAGGCTGTGCGTAATGGGGTACGAAATATTAATGTATTCCTTCAAGCACGTTTTCCCATGCGCACGCTTTCTGCCATCCAATCTCTTCGCCTGAGGATCCACTATAAGCAGCTTGTCCAGGATGCAATCCTGGCAAATAGCAGTGGGGCCTCTCCCGCATCTCCGGCAGACGTGGGACAACAGCCCGCCATTCAGCAATCCTCCCCCGTGACCTCCGGTCTTCTTTCAGAATTGAAGACTGAAGTATTGAGGCTCGGGGAGCAGGTAGGCAATATTGTTGGTTATGAGAGTGCCTACCTGCAGGATCTGGCGAGGCGGGCTGTTGAGGGGCCAAATGGCTTGGAGGACGAGGTCGTGGCCTATGTGCAGAGGATCTTCCCGCAGGTTGAGGAAGCGACCGTGGCGAGGCATCAGGGAGAAGTTCCCCCTAATGTGGTGCCTCGTGGAGGTCGCAGAGCAGCTAAGCAAGCAAGGAGGCGGGAATACCAGCGTGTCCAGAGATTGTGGAGGAAGCATCCGGCTCGTGCAGCTGCGGAGGTACTGGAGGGAGCTGGGGAAGAACAAGTTATGCCCCCCCTCCAGGAGTTTGTGGATTACTGGGAGCCACTTATGAGTGCTCCCAGCCACAACTCTGGCGAGCCAGTGGTACCCCCAGCTTCCACCAGGGACTCCTTACGCAGCATCATGTGCACACCGGTGCTTCATGACGAGGCACATAAGTGCCGTGTCAAAAACTCCACTTCTGCTGGACTCGATGGTATTTCCGCCCGTCGCTGGAATCAAGCTCCTAAGAATCCTCAACTCATCCTCAACCTGTTGCTACTATCTGGAAGACCCCCGAAAGCGTTGACCCGTGCCCGGACAGTTTTCATCCCAAAGAAAGGGGGAAGTGGGCCTGGAGGCTACCGTCCAATTTCTATTTCGTCGGTGGTCTTCCGCCACTTCCAAAAGGTTCTGGCATCTCGCCTCCAAGTGGCTGGTGTCATGGGTGACGTCCAGAGAGCGTTTCGGCCAGCGGATGGCACAGCGGAGAATCTAACAGTTCTCCAAACTGTCATTTCGCTGGCCCGTATCAAGAAACGGCAGCTCCATCTTGCCGCTCTGGACGTCGCTAAGGCCTTTGACACAGTTAGCCACTTTGCCCTGACCGATTGTCTTCGTGGTGTCGGGGCACCTGCTCGTTTAATTGAGTATGTTGCCTGTCTGTACCACGAAGGCGTGACGGTCCTCGAGGCACGAGGTGAGATGTCAGGGGATGTTGTTATTGGGCGCGGGGTACGCCAGGGGGATCCTCTGTCGCCACTCCTCTTCAACCTGGTCGTGGATACGGCCTTGGGTAAGCTGCCAGCTGAAATAGGGTTTGATCTCGCCCCTGGGGTGCGAGTAGGTGCATTGGCTTTTGCTGATGATGTCATCCTACTCGCCGAAACCCGTGAGGGCTTGCAGATCTCCCTCAACGCATTTGCTGAGCAGCTAGCCAGGTGTGGTTTGGTGGTCAACCCAGCTAAGTGTGGGTCGGTCTCCTTGGTCCCGTCTGGTCGCCAGCATCAGGTGAAGGTAGTGGATGAGGAGTCTTAGGACAAACTTCCATCCCTGCTCGATCCGTGTTGGAGGTCTGGCGGTACCTTGGGGTCGACTTCATGGGTGTGGCCACTATAGCCGCAAGCCGTGTGGACCTTGGTGGAGCATTAGCTCGTGTCACCAAGGCTCCATTGAAGCCACAGCAGAAGCTGCGCCTCCTTCTCACGTACTTACTGCCAAAGCTTACCTATGGGTTAGTCTTTGGCAGGCTTACTGCGGGGAGGCTGCTTGAATTAGATCGTGAAGTTCGCTCTGCTGTGCGCTCTTGGCTAGGCTTTCCACCTGGTGTCCCAAGTGCTTACATCCACGCACCAGTCAAGGCCGGTGGGCTCGGCATTGTCTCTCTTTCTGCCAGCATCCCATCTTTACGCCGCCAGCGCCTGCTTGCCCTTAGGGGCTCGAGCTGGGAGGTCGCCCGCACTGCTGCTGACCTGGACTTTGTCCGGCAGCAGTTGTTGTGGTGCGATCGAGCAACACCAACTGCTCCAAAACCCAGCTCATCTGCTGAGTTCGCTGCTGCGCTGCATGAGTCAGTAGATGGCAAAGAACTCCGACAGTGCCCTGAATCCCCCATGTCTACCCAGTGGGTGGAATGGGCTTCAGAGGGCATTGGGGCCCGCGACTATCGCCATTTTCACGCCGTCCGGGTGGCTACGTTAGCCACCTCGGTGAGGTGTTCGAGGAGTAGTCGCGGGACAGTAGACACCCTTTGCCGTGCCTGTCGGGGTAAAAATGAGAATCTATATCATGTGGTGCAGCAGTGTCCTCGTACTCACGGTGGCCGCATTTTACGTCACGATGCGGTTGCCAAGCAGATAGCAGGTGCTTTGTCATCTAGCGGTTGGGATGTCGAAAGAGAGAGACTATACCACATGCCGAGTGACCGGGGCAAGAAGCCAGATATCGTTGCGATCAAGCCCGATGGGTCTGCCATAATCCTGGATGTCCAGGTTGTCAGTGGCAGCTTGGACATGGAGGAGACCTGGCGGGCTAAGAAAAGTAAATATGATAGAAATGATCTGCGCCAAGCGATATCTGAGCTAAAAGGAGTGGCACCTAATAACATCAAGGTCATTGCCGCGACCGTGTCATGGCGCGGGGTGTGGTGCGGGAAAAGCGCCACGGAGTTACTCGAGTTGGGCATCTCGGCAGGAGTACTCCGTGGTATCACCACCCGCGTCCTGAGGGGTTCTTACTTGAACTGGTGGTCATTTTATAGGGGCACTTCCTTTCATCCCATTATTCCTCCTCGTCCTACAACTTCCCTTATCCCTAGAGCCGGCGTCGGGTAAACCTGGGCGTCCTCCCCACTTTTTTATTTTATTTGTTTATTTTTCAATTTAATGGCGTGCCCCCTCCGTCTTTGAGGGGAGGTTTCTCCAAAAAAAAAAAAAAAAAAAAAAAAAAAAAAAAAAAAAAAAAAAAAAAAAAAAAAAAAAAAAAAAAAAAGTGTGTGTATGTGTGTCTGTATGTGTGTGTGTGTATGCGCGTGCGTGTGCGTGTGCGCGTGCGTGTGCGCGAGCGCGTACGTGGTGTGCGTGTGTGTGTGTAATCTTATAATAGGCCTTCTTCCATATATTTTTATTAGAAGAAGATATTTAGTATTTACATTAACTTTAGCCTTAACTTTATGAATAAGTTTAATAATCTATGTATGAATTAATAGGTAAATCTCAAATAATATTTACATCTAATTCCAACAAGAACCCCAATGATACTTATACCATTTACAGTAGGTACTAATTGAAAACACTAGAAACTTAATCCGATCATGTTCACTAGCCGTTCGATTAACAGCAAATATAACTGCTGGGAATTTATTAATGAGAATTCTAGGAAATAATATAATAGATACAATTATAATAATGTTATACCATTAATCCAAATATCATTAACATTTGAAACATCTGTTCAATCAAGTTGTTTGAAAGATTTGTTTCAATTATTCAAGTTTATGTTTTTTCAATTATAATAACATTACATTCTGGAGAAGTTAATGATGGGTAAACATAATCACCCATTCCACTCAGTAGATTATAGACCCTGACCATTAACAAGCGATTGGGGCACATACACTTGTATCAGGCATAGTTACATGATTTCACATTAATAATATAAATGTATTTATATTAGGAATCATTATCATATAATCTATATCTATAAAAATTCAAATAGGTTTGTTTGTTTGTCCTTGAGCGCGACCACAATTATGAACCGATATTGATGCTGTTTTTTACAGCATGATCTTTGAACACCTCGGAGAAAGATAGGCTATATAGAAATTTCACAGCTCACCTCTTTCAGCCTTAAAATCGCCATTTTATTGAAAAACCGCGTTTGCTTCTTGCCTCATTTTAAACGCTTCACTTCGAAAATTTCATTAGATATAATCATGGTGGGTTTTAGTCGTAAAGGACTTTCAATAACAAATTCAACGATAACAAATAATGATTTTGGTGGGTTGAGCCGAGCATTTTTTATTTTCTATATTTTAAAATTGATATTAAAAACGCCTTATAACTGCTGCAATCTTGGCTGGAAAGAGCTTTGACGTAGCTATGGTTATATTGAAGTTGAAGAAGGACGCTTTTACCAGTACCAATTGTTAAATAAGGTAAAGTGGAGAAATTTGAGTTTAAAAGGAAAAAACACTGACTTCCTGGAAAAAAAAAACTTTTCTGGAGCACGGATTGAGATAAAAACATGCAAATAAAAATATTTGACTACATTTTTTATGCAGACTAACACAAAAAAATTTTGGTCACATCTTTTGGCCACCCCGTATATTTTTGCATATTCGAGCTTTAGATGCATATTCATGTATATTCGGGGAGAATTTCGCGATACTGCATAATTTGTAGATAAAAAAGTTACAAAATTATAAACTCACCTTGACCATTTCCAGAAAATGGGCTAAAATAAAAAATAATATAGGTACGAATGAGTGTTACTGTGGGAAAAAGAAAAATGTTGAGAAAGAAACCTGCGGTCAAAGTGTTCCACGAATAAATGACCATCTTCCCATCATTTTTATTTAACTCGGAAATCCATGCTCTAACTTTCGAACTATGAAATGTACCACTTTTTGGCATTTTCAACAAAATTTTATTGGTCCTCTGAGGACGTGCGGGAATTGACTGAGTAACACAGTAATTTGACAGACCCAGTAATTTTAGTAATTTGAAATTTGCTCCGATCACTTCAGTTGATGTGGAGCGTTCATTTTCCATCTATCCTCTCTGATCGCAGACTCAACTTAGTTCAAGACAACTAGGAAATGTATATTTCTACCTAACTACCTAAACCTAAATTTGTACCTAAACTACGAAAACATGGCGCATATTCAGTAAGGGAAACAGCTGTTTGCATTGAATTAATTATTGAGCATTTTGTAAAAACCTTGAACATACCTAATATTAAGCAACTTTCATTCAGAATTATATTCGTTCAGAATTTTTTCTTTGCAAGTTTCGAATTTCATCTCCCGTATTTTACTTGTTTTTGTTGCATATTTTATTAGTTTTTACTGCATGTTCTAGGGCATATTTAGGGCATTTATGCTGCATAAAAATCCGTTCTCTACTAGTGAAACTCGTCAAATAGAAATCCCTGCAATATCGAACGCAGAATACGATATCCTCAAACACAAACGGGAAAAGGTATTTGCTGAAGTTAATTTCTTCAATGATAGCACTAGGAACGTTATCTTCGTTTAATGTCGGTTGTAACGATTCGCCTCGCACGAGGGATCGATAAATTTGAAATAATTCAGGATAAAATCACGTACCTTAACGTACAGTTGGACGAGAGAATTCAGTTGCCCATAGACTCGATGGCCTCTGACTTTGATTAAGTTTATTACAACATAGAAAAAAATGAAGTGAGATGATTGGGTAATACACATAGTGTTGCACCCCCTAAAAGTGAAATGTATCTCCCTAAAATCCAAGATCCCATTTGGGATGATGACCTTGGAACCTTTCATAGTCTTTGGAGTACATATAATACTATTGTTCATGAAAATAAAAAATAGAATACTTCAAACGTTCTCTCTCTGGTTCACCCCTTTCAAGTTAATTCAAAACCTTTCTAACGATAGCTACCTCGATGCCCATAAGTTGACAAATAACAAGTATGGGAATATGCATAATCTTGCCTTATTTTATGTGGATATAACGTTACATTATCCCCCACTCTAAGCTAGTTCATTGAGGGAACAATCTTTCCTAGATGTTTTCGGCACCACTTGCACTGCTTATAATAACATTGCTGCTCACAAGGATTTTGTATTATTTCAATGTGCGTTCAAGGGATTTCCTCAACATGTGAGAATACAGTTTGAACGCTTAATTTCCATTGATGGTGAGGTACTTTCATTCCGCGAACTTGCTGAATTCGTAGAGCATCAGTGTCAAATCGAAGAGTTGAGTAGTTTCGTAAAATAGAAGAAAAAAAAAAGTGCCTTCAAAGCCGAGCAGGAACCCGCAAAGGCTTTTTACTCTAGAATCCATGGAATTTTCCAACGCTAGTCCCTCCTCTCAACAACATCGTTCATCGAATTGTTCAATCCCTATAAGTAAGCCCTGAAAACCTCATATGGATCGATCCAGCGAACACTCCGTACCAACACTTGTTTTTTTTTTTAGCAATATAGCCGAAATGGGTAACTTTCACCAGTTCGAATAACACACTTATGACCTCAGCTTCGGATTAAGCGCGGATGAAAACTCCCAAGTAGCAATTTTTAGTTCAAAAGACCAGTGAACGGGTGGGTAGGGAGATCACAAGTGACGTAGTAGGGCAGGAACTGAGCCCCCCCCCCCCCCCCGGCGAGTGGGGCAAATGAACTTCAAGAAGCGTTTTACCGGTCAGATACTCATCATATGACACCTTTTCGGAAAGCATATCCTCCCATTGACCAAATAGAACAATAAACCATGAAAATTCCCCATTACAGATTTTGACTAGGACATATATCATTGCTCAAATCAGCTCCGTTTCTCGCACTAAAGCAATTCGTTCTTGATAAGGGTGACAGTTTTCTATGTGCTTCCAGAGCAATTCTAGAACACTGATAATTGGATGATTTATGTACATCTCTGTTTCTGAAGAAAGTGAAGCTAAACGATTCTGGAATCTGAGGGATTTCAGGCATAGGGGATTAAATTTGTTTTCTTGGTCGATTATATAGCTTCTTGGTCATTATTGAAAATAATAAACAAAAATGATTGCCTGCTATTTTGCTCTGTATTATTAATGTTATGTCTTTTTACTGTAATTAATCAATTTATTGTCTCTATTATAATACATTTCTGTACATAAATCATTATTACTTATGGTAAATGTCATCCGACGTAACAAAATATACATGCAATTCAGCTTGGCCCGTACAAACAGAAATTAACAAACAATTCCTTTTCGCATAGGCATTTTCCGTTGTTTTCTCAACCTAAATTCTCCCCCCCCCCCCTCTCTCTCTCACTCTCTCTCTCCCCCCTCTCAGCCATTTATTCAACATTTATTCAAGTCGGATGATTTTGTTCACGCGAAATTACCGTATATTCCACAGTTATTTAGAAACCAGTTAGGGAATATGCAATTTAGTGTAAGCCCGTAACCTACAGTCCACTTGAATCGGTGGATCGGCAATTATCATATGAAATCCTTTTCGTCCTTAATAAAGTTCTACAGGAACATTCAAAAAGGTACTCACCACCTTTCTCGAAGAATAAATAACTGTGTCCAACAACATTTTACAAACCTGCAACAGAAAATAAACATTCGTTAATAAATGGAAGATTTGATTAATTAAATTAACTTATAGGGGAACTATAACCTGGAAAGGTAAGTAAGTGTGTCGAATTTTGTGAGAAAAGGTCACCTCCCTTCAAAGGCTCTATTACAAACTCAACTTACAAAGGTGGGTCTATTGTATATTATTTCAACTTTTTTAAAGGTGCACAAACAAAAAACTAATCACAGAAAAGAGTTCCCAACACTTTATTCTATGTTGAGTTCACACATTAGTCCGTATTATTTTCGCTCTTTATCCGTTATTTCGTTTACACATCCAACCCAGTATTCTATCAGTGTAATTTAATTAGCTTAGAAGGAGCCTAAAGGAGAATATAAACCTTTAATTTTATGCTCAAGCATTAAGTATGATTTTGCCTTTTTGAATTCTACATTTATCATTCTAATATTAACATCTCTGACAGAAAAAACCATTTAGGACCTTTGTAGTCCGAGAGCCAGCGGCCTAAAACTTAACTGGAAATGTATAGAAGGTTTGAATATTTTAATATATAGTTTTTTTTTTTTGTTTTTTTTTTACTTACTGACAACGAAATCGATTGTCTGGCAGTTTGTAACTGGTACCAAAGTGCACCAAAAATTGCACTAAACTTAACCGAAAGGGTATGTGGATGGAAGTTTCAATAATCAAAAGCAGATTGCATCCTAAGTCGGGGAAAAATAGTGCCAAATGCGAAGGTGTCGAAATTGCACTCAGAAAGATACGAAATTGACCCAGAAAGATACGACTATACGATTACTATACTGTGTATACAGATGGAAGTTTCACTAATAAAATGTATATTGCATCCTGAATGGAGGAAAAATATCGCCAGACGATCAAATTGGTGCTAGTTGGATTCAGACACACCAGAGTGCGTCAAAATTTAGCAAAAATTAACCTCAGGGTATATAAATGAAATTTCAACTAATAAATCGTATATTGCATCCTGAATGTAGGAAAAATATCACCAGACGATCAAATTGGTGCTGTTCTCCATTCAGGAAACAATATACTTTTAGCGAATTTTTGAAGAAAATTAAGCTATTGCTCTCACCTCAAAATTTGTAGAATGTGAATTTTGAAGAAAATGTATGCAGAAATCCGTTTCAGGCCATTCCGAATCATATTCTGAAGTTTAACGCATTTTTTAATGTATGTATATATGTATGTATGTATATATGTATGTATGTATGTATGTATATATGTATGTATGTTGCTGGGGTTGCTTAGGTTGCTGGGGTAGGGTAACTGTTGGTGATTTTATCTCTTAGGAGCTCCTTCATATCCCTACCCAAGTCATGGTCATGCGTCTCCGTCGCGCAACCCGGGCACCCTCTGGGTGAACAGAGAGTGGCGAAATGACCCGCTGGCGATGAGGGTGGAGGCTCATGCCAATGGGCCTCCTGTCTCTTACAAACGCTTCCCCCGTTGTGGATACGAATCAACAAGAGCCTCATAACCCCCGCGCGCCCATTGGCCCCCGGGGTTCTAGGGGAGGCGCTCGGGGGCGCCCCAGGCAGGGGCGTCGGCCATCCTCTCCCTCTTCTTCATCCTCATCTTCCTATCCCTCATCCTCTTCCACGACCCCTGTAAATACCCACCAGTGTGCCCACTGTGAGAGAGCCTTCAGTTCCAAGCGTGGCCTCAGTGCCCACGTCTGGCAGAAGCATCCTGTACAGGCCAACGCTGCAAAGCGAGAGCGGCCCAGGTATGCTTCTGAGGATTTGCGGCGAATGGCAGCAGAGGAGGCAGAGGCTGTGCGTAATGGGGTACGAAATATTAATGTATTCCTTCATGCACGTTTTCCCATGCACATGCTTTCTGCCATCCAATCTCTTCGCCTGAGGCCCCACTATAAGAAGCTTGTCCAGGATGCAATCCTGGCAAATAGCAGTAGGGCCTCTCCCGCATATCCCACATGCGTGGGACAGCAGCCCGCCGTTCAGCAATCCTCCCCTGGGACCTCCGGTCTTCTTGAGGATTTGAAGACTGAAGTGTTGAGGCTCGGGGAGCAGGTAGGCCGTATTGATGGTTACGAGAGTGCCTACCTGCAGGAACTGGCAAGGCGGGCTGTTGAGAGGCCTGTTGGCTTGGAAGATAAGGTCGCGGCCTATGTACAGAGGATCTTCCCACAGGTTGGGGATGCGACCGTGGCGGGGCATCAGGGAGGACATCCTCCTGTGTCGGTGCCCCATGGAGGTCGCAAAGCAGCTAAGCAAGCAAGGACGCAGGAATACCAGCGGGTCCAGAAGTTGTGGAGGAAGCATCCGGCTCGTGTAGCTGCAGAGGTACTGGAGGGAGCTGGGGATGAACAAGTTTTGCCCCCACTCCAGGAAGTTTGTGGAATGTTGGGAGCCTCTTTTGAGTGCTCCCAGCCACAACCCTGGTGTGCCGGTGGTACCCCCAGCTTCCACCAGGGATTCCTTACGTGGCATTATGTGCATGCCGGTGCTTCATGATGAGGCACATAAGTGCGGTGTCAAAAACTCCACGTCTGCTGGACCTGAGGGTATTTCTGCCCGACGCTGGAATAAAGCCCCAAAAAGTGTCAAGCTGCTTATCCTCAACCTGTTACTTCTATCGGGAAGGCCCCCCGAAAGCGTTGACCCGTGCACGAACCATCTTCATCCCAAAGAAAGGAGGAAGTGGGCCTGGAGGCTACCGTCCGATTTCAATATCATCGGTAGTTTTCCGCCACTTCCAAAAGATTCTGGCATCTCGCTTTCAAGTGGCTGGCGTCATAGGTGACGTCCAGAGAGCATTTCGGCAAGCGGATGGCACAGCGGAGAACCTAACAGTTCTCCAAACTGTCATTTCGCTCGCCCGCATCAAGAAACGGCAGCTCCATCTTGCCGCTCTGGACGTCGCTAAGGCCTTTGACACAGTTGGCCACTTTGCCCTGACCGATTGTCTTCGTGGTGTCGGGGCCCCTGCTCGTTTAATTGAGTATGTTGCCTGTCTGTACCACAAAGGCGTGACGGTCCTCGAGGCACAAGGTGAGATGTCAGGGGATGTTGTCATTGGGCCAGGGGGATCCTCTGTCGCCACTCCTCTTCAACCTGGTCGTGGATACAGCCTTGGGTAAGCTGCCGGATGAAATAGGGTTTGATCTCGCCCCTGGGGTGCGAGTAGGTATATTGGCTTTTGCCGATGATGTCATCCTACTCGCAGAAACCCGTGAGGGCTTGCAGGTCGCCCTCAATGCCTTTGCTGAGCAGCTAGCCAGGTGTGGTCTAGTGGTCAACCCTTCTAAGTGTGGGTCGGTCTCCTTGGTCCCGTCGGGCCGCCAACATAAGGTGAAGGTGGTGGATGAGGAGTGCTTTGTCTTAGGACAGACACCCATCCCCGCCCGATCCGTGTTGGAGGTCTGGCGATACCTTGGGGTCGACTTCATGGGTGTGGCCACTATAGCCACAAGCCGTGTGGACCTTGTTGGAGCATTAGCTCGTGTCACCAAGGCTCCATTGAAGCCACAGCAGAAGCTGCGCCTCCTTCGCACGTACTTACTGCCAAAGCTAACCTGTGGGTTAGTCTTTGGCAGGCTTCCTGCGGGGAGGCTGCTTGAGTTAGATCGTGAAGTTCACTCTGCTGTGCGCTCTTGGCTAGGCTTTCCACCTGGTGTCCCAAGTGCTTACATCCACGCACCGGTCAAGGCCGGTGGGCTCGGCATTGTCTCTCTTTCTGCCAGCATCCCATCTTTACGCCGCCAGCGCCTGCTTGCCCTTAGGGGCTCGAGCTGGGAGGTCGCCCGCACTGCTGCTGACCTGGACTTTGTCCGGCAGCAGTTGTTGTGGTGCGATCGAGCAACACCAACTGCTCCAAAACCCAGCTCATCTGCTGAGTTCCCTGCTGCACTGCATGAGTCAGTAGATGGTAAAAAACTCCGACAGTGCTCTGAATCCCCCATTTCTACTCAGTGGGTGGAATGGGCTTCAGAGGGCATTGGGGCCCGCGACTATCGCCATTTTCACGCCGTCCGGGTGGCTACGTTAGCCACCTCGGTGAGGTGTTCGAGGAGTAGTCGCGGGACAGTAGACACCCTTTGCCGTGCCTGTCGGGGTAAAAATGAGAATCTATATCATGTGGTGCAGCAGTGTCCTCGTACTCACGGTGGCCGCATTTTACGTCACGATGCGGTTGCCAAGCAGATAGCAGGTGCTTTGTCATCTAGCGGTTGGGATGTCGAAAGAGAGAGACTATACCACATGCCGAGTGACCGGGGCAAGAAGCCAGATATCGTTGCGATCAAGCCCGATGGGTCTGCCATAATCCTGGATGTCCAGGTTGTCAGTGGCAGCTTGGACATGGAGGAGACCTGGCGGGCTAAGAAAAGTTAATATGATAGAAATGATCTGCGCCAAGCGATATCTGAGCTAAAAGGAGTGGCACCTAATAACATCAAGGTCATTGCCGCGACCGTGTCATGGCGTGGGGTGTGGTGCGGGAAAAGCGCCACGGAGTTACTCGAGTTAGGCATCTCGGCAGGAGTACTCCGTGGTATCACCACCCGCGTCCTGAGGGGTTCTTACTTGAACTGGTGGTCATTTTATAGGGGCACTTCCTTTCATCCCATTCTTCCTCCTCGTCCTGCAACTTCCCTTATCCATAGAGCCGGCGTCGTGTAAACCCGGGCGTCCTCCCCACTTTTTTTATTTATTTATTTTATTTTATTTTTTTTTTTTTCAGTTTAATGGCGTGCCCCCTCCGTCTTTGAGGGGAGGTTTCTCAAAAAAAAAAAAAAAAAAAAAAAAAAAAAAAAAAAAAAAAAAAGGTATATATGTATGTGTCATTCCAGAATTACTGTCCGTAGAATTATGCTAGAAACTTCAAACAAATTTTAAAATGTTAAGGACACAAAACGAAAGTTCAAGTTCGTTGGCCAGCATTATCAGATTACATCTTCGAGTTGAAATTTTCAAAACTGTAGTAAAAAATTTCAAAATAGCCTTTTTTTGCGATTTGTTGTGCGAAATAATTTTTTCAGTATACTAACATGTGGTATATTCGGAATCAGCGTAAAATTTCCTATAAGAATAAGTATCAAGTTTTCAAAAATTTCAAAGTTGTAAAATCAGTCAAAAATCGGAATAATGCCGTTAGCTAGTTGTACGTAAAAATCGGTAATATTTGCATGAAACATTGTCCAAATTCAGATTGAACTACTCTTATGGAAGTATCCCTGTATAACCAATCCTAGAACCATGCTGTTTAAAACGTAAGTAGTACCTAGGTGTTTGTTTAAAAAAAAAAAAAAAAAAAAAAAGAATAAAATTAAAAAAAAATGTAATCACAATTGATGAGTTTACTCTGTGAAATATTCCGTCCTCCGATTCTCTCGGTCGCTCTCTTTAATGTTTTACGCTCAACTGTTTTAGGACTTGATGTAGCTTCAATACTGACTGTGGCTTAGAAAATATCAGCCATGAAATTATGAAGAAGTTCTATTTATGTACGTACTAGCACGCAGACCCAAGGCCTCGCTCCGCTCGGCCGTCAGTAACGTTAATCTCATGGCCTCCCTCCATCGAAATCTATGAATATTTACCTACATTTGTCTTTAAATCTACAAAATTAGTTTAATAATAATAAAGTATGAGTACCTCCTAATTATTTTTAATAATTTGATTCCGTGTTTGTCTATCAAAATCATAAACTAAAATTTCTCTACACGATCAATAGCGACTGAAATGTCGAAGATTTCTTCAAAAATTCGCTCATGGGGTCAGGCTGCATGACTGGACTTTTTCATTAGTGGAACTTTAATCCATTTACTCAGTACAGTGTTCATATAGTCGTATGTTTCTGGGACGATTGAGGGCAAAGTTGGCGCACTTTGGTCCGTCTGGTAGCGCTCTTGCACCAACGTGATTGTCTGTATCTATTGTTTCAAAAATAAATACAGCGAGAACAGATACAGATACAACTAAAGATACTATATGATTTAAAATCAGTAAAAATTCCATCCATATACCCCCAAGTTAACTTTTGCACAATTTTGACAAACTCTGGTGCGTCTGTGTGCATTCTAACACCAATTTGATCGTCTGGCGTTTTTTTTCCTCCCAGCAAGATGCAATAAACAAACGTTTTATTATTGAAACTTCCAACCGTATTCTCAGTACAATAATCATATTATAATATCTTTCTGAGTCCATCGAGTGCAATTTTGGGGCACTTTGCTGCACACTTGCGCCAACCTGCAAGTCTGGCACTATCGTCCCTTACTTAGGATGCAATCTACTTTTGATTAGAGGAATTTCCATGCATATAACGGTCCGGTTAAGTTTAGTACAATTTTTGGCGCATATAGGTAGGTGCACCACCATGGGGCTAAGCGCCAGGTACAGACTGCCAGACGATCGATATCGCTATCAGTAAGTTGAAAACTATATTTTAATACATTAAAACCTTCTATACCCTTCCGGTTTAGTTTTTTGTCGATGGCTGTATTATTGTCCCCAACTCAAAAACCATACGCACAGACGTCCTCTAGAACGTTCCAAAAAATGTTCTAGGTACATCACTCTGTGTTTTACTATTTATATTCATATTAACGCGATAGTACTTACTATAATCTAAGAACACTATACTTACATGTTCTAAGATGAGACAGAAATTACTAATTGTACACCGATCCCTGAAGAACAGAAGGCGACTCGATAAACGATTTACAAGAAATATTTTGGTACGAGAAATATAATCTTACATCATTAAAATTCAACTTGGAGTTTGTGCACTATTATATACTTTTGGGCTCAAAATGAACAAAGTACGCATACACGCATAGGTTTCACCAATAATATGAATTTTTCATTATTTCAAGCGATGAAATCTCTCTTCGTCCGCTCAACCACTAATACGAAATTCAGATTATGCGATGAATATAGGGTGATGATTTAACCTCCCCAAAATTTGATAGTTTACATTTATAAAATTGGTAGGGATGAAATTGTAAAACTATTTATTAATATTGACTTATAACATAAACTTTATAGTTATCAACGTTATAGTTACAACTTCTCAAATAGAAGGGGAAATGTTTCTTTCTAGAGCTAAGTTCTATGAACCGAATAAAACCACCCGGAGCATCCACGAGGGCCCAAGTATTGGAAGGAAAAAATCGTAAACAGGACTGTGAATCGCAAAGCGACAGGTATTGAGGAGTATGCTACTCTACAGCTCAATCGGTTTGATATTTGTCGGTTTTCTCATTATTGCGCAGGATATAACATACTAAAAAATGTTATGATTTAATTTAGAAGATTGTGTAGACCTGAAAAAATCAGTGGCACAAAATAACATCATGAATAACAATCTATTAATTCTGTATTGTCATGGGGTATGGCTCAAACATACAACTTAAGGGGTTTGTATACAAACTAGTTAGAATGGCAAAACCACACCGTAGGAGCAAAACCAGTTTAGGAGAAAGATGCAGAGGAAATGAGAGAGATAAACTAAACACGGGTGTACTCCGAATGCCCGTATGGCGCTAGGCCAAGGGCCGTTAGAAGTTATCTATGTTTCAAGTTGCGCCGGAGCACTAAGCCCCGCTCGCCGTACAACTCTCAGACTCCTGGCATAACAACTGCTCAACTTATAGTCCTTACAGCGACAAACTTTCCATACATAATTCCGTAGACCAAATGAAGGAGATGAGTTTTCGCAAGACCGGCATCGTTGTTTCATTCAATTTCGTATTCTGTTTCATTATGCAATAATGAACCATTATAATCTATATAATAAACGAGTCATTATTACAGAATTTCCAACCCAAATGAAACCTTTCCCAGACCAAATGAAACTATTTTCGAATCAAGTGATAGTATTTTCATTTCAATTGGAACGTTTTCTAAATCGAATGAAACCGTTGGTTCAACCACTATATTTCCCTGAAGCTAAAAAAGTGAAACGTTTAATTGAGGAACTGATTTTCCAAGTACATTACTCCCTTTCCAACAGACTCCCAATGATGAATGCAGTGGAAAAGTAATTTTCGAAAAAAACCATAGCGGGGAATGCATTTTTTTCGTCATTTCCCGCACATTCTCGCTGATTTCTCAGAGAAGACTGTATCTTTCAGCGATTTTGACACTACCATCGCGTTTTACTGGTCCAGAAAGGTAACTTTGTCGCAATACCAAGTGCTCTCGATCAAATTTTAATATGGCAGGGGATAGAAGATCGGGTGCTCGGGAAAAAAACGCGCATTAAAACGGGCCGCCACCCCCTCCCGCCCTCCGGCCCATGGTTCGGGTGGGAATAGAGTATTTTTAAATCACATATTCCCCCTTTAGGAGGAACATTTTAAAAATTTTGGTACCTAGATATAATAAAAACATCAGGTCACACTGCTTTCTATAAAGGTCCCAAAATAGAACATACAAGGTTTCGCATACTCATTTAGTTCATGGACTAGTATTTACGTAATCGCCCACTGTGTAACTTAAATTCTGAATTACTGTTGTGGGCATGAAACTACCAAGTTGAAACGGTATAACTCGCTTTGATAGTGGAAAGATATGTTGCATCCTCTCCTTCACCTATTCATACAACCATATGCTGCATATGAAATAACAGTTGCTCAACAACAAAATGTACCAAAACGTGAATATGTAGTAAAGCAATATACTCTACAATAATAGAGAACAGTATGTTCAGCGAAAGGTTCTACGACAGATCACGTCAAAAACAAACCAGAAATGAAGGGCGGCGAGTGCCCTGCACCGACCCTCGTGCCAGGACAGAGTGGGGGCGCTGTAAAGGGACGGACCGAAATCTCAACCCCCCTTTCCCCTCCCAAGTACAGTGCAATTCATTTTTTAGACTGTTGCCATGGAAAAGTATTCTGCGTAGAAAGGTTTTTTAAAAATCAATTACAGAAACAATAAATCGTTGCATAATTATTTGCAGCGATTTTTTTAAGCTGTTATGGAATTATTGAATGCAGAACTGTACAGCGCAATGTGAGCGCTAGGGGGGAGACATGATTTTCCCCTTATAAGGTACCTTGTGACGCCCCTTCTCGCCCTACACTTCTTTCCCCACCACCAACATCATCAATCCTTTTCAAAAATAAAAATTATATTATTAATAATTGAATTATTATAATACAGAATCACACCAACTGACAAAAAACAGACAAAAGAACCACCGGTCACCTTCGTTGTTTATTTTTTTGTGCTGAAAATTCAATAGAGCATGTGAACTGGTCAGAGATTCAAATTTGCTGATCGACTGCAAGAAAGAAAATTGGAATGAAACATGAAGTTGAAAAGCCTGAGTACAACAGGTGTTGTTAACTGATCTTCGAAGCGTTTTTTGCGTTTCCACATAGTCGTGAAGCGGAACTCGATTTATATATTGAGCTAATGAGAATATAAATGGCTGAACTGTTTCTTCAGAGGCTCTAACTCAAGAGGGTAATGTTTCAAGGGGCTAAAAGGAGCGATCACTGATATTTTTGCAATTATGTGAAATAGTAACACAGGATAGTCTAGTAGGAAATTACATCTATCTTGATGTAGATATATACCAATTAAAATTGAACTTGGAAAGTTCGAGGGAGAATAAGGAACATAAAAATGGATGATTTATAAAAACATGAAAAAATCTTCAGCAATGTGGAAGTACTCAAACAATTTTAAAAGCATGGATCACACTTAGTATTCTCAGGTCTATCAGGAAAAGAGATATTCTTTTATTATCAACAAAAGAGCTCAGGCAACCATAAAACACAACGCTTCAAAACAAGTTCAAATCGCATAGGAATACCTTGAGTAAAATGTCATTATAAAAATCTATTGGACAAAAATAAAAATCTGAAAAAATGAACAAATAAATGACGCAGAAAATATAATAGACATCGTAAGTTGACAATTGAATATTTACTTTGCTAAACAACAGAAAGGTCTTAAACTAGAAAATCACGCCTCTTAACGAACCTCTGAATAGCTTCCCTTCTCCAGCCAGTCATCCTAACTGTCATCCTCCCATTGTAAATCCAATGACTGGAGGTTCAGCCCCAGTTATAGATACACTGTCAGTTTAGTTGATGAAATAAATAAATCTATTTACGGCTAAACCGCTAGCTCATCTGTTCTACATGTAGTAATCGACATCAGTTACAAAGGGAGTCTTCCCTCAAAACTCCCATCAAACTACTCATATATAATAGCTAATATAGTTATGCACGATGGAATTCCTATCTCAGAAATCGAGTTCCTCTAACTTTTGTTGCCTTCGAGTATAAATAAATAGATAGTACTAAAGGGTAGGTAGGTGTATTTAATTTTATTAAGGTAGGTACGTATGTCTACGTTGGTAGACTTAAGATAGTGACCATAGGATTCGTATACTAATATTATTCTACAGAACAGTGATCATTGCAGGGGCTGACTAATATAGAAACAATAAACCTAAGTGTAATAAGTTGCTTCTTTTGATAGATTAAAAACACATTGTAGGAAATACGAAATAGACGTAATAAGCCAAAAACATCATCCATCACGGAAAATTTCTTTAAATTTCTAGTTACGCTCCTCGGTGGACACGAGATAATATACTCTCTCTGTATACGAGATATTTATATTCTCAAATTACATATTCGATGGCATCAAGATTGTGAGATCATGATTAACTTACTCACATGCTCCGTGCTAGGACAATCTATTGGTTAAATGGGTCTGTGAAATAAATGGGTAACGGTGAAGATTTGAATCTTCCTTTGCGTGGTTACAATTCCTTAACCATTTCGCTCGCTCTGGGAGTTACGTTTGTTAGAAGAGCAGTGCTATGCAATTAAATTCTGAGTTTGAGAGTCTCTCCTTAGATTACAACCAAGTTTCGTGGAAATGCCGACCGCTCCTCAGCCATAATGAGTGTGATATTTGGGCAAATGGGATGTTGAATCATTCAATAACAGGAAATTAACTTGGCCCATGGTACAGACTAACGCATAGGTAATATGAGTAGGTTATCATCTCTCCTACCGCCGCTTCGGTGCCATAAATTCTCAGGAAACTGCCCTCTCCCCCGCATGACTTTGGCGAGGTTGAAATTAACGAGGGTTGCTTTATTAGATCTGTGAATCACTGTGGATCTAGGCTGGTATTGGGTGCACAAGGGTGAGGAATAGAGACACATGAACATTTTACGATACATTCGGTGCGTGAGTTGATATGAACGGATGCCCGCTCTTTCGCTGCGTCTACCTCAGCGATATAATGCTTGGCAGACCTGATAATGGCAGTACAAGTTGACACTTGATATTCCCACTCACCTTTCCTTAACTTTATTTTGTAAGAGCAAGTGAAATTGTTATCCAACTAGATAAAACTTTATGCACTATAAACGTCTTTCACAACCTTGAACCAACGTTGAACATTTGCCAAGTCCATTCAATTTACCTGTTATCATCTGTTCTGGTTGTGTTGAGTACGTGACTTCATAATATCAAATTTCATCTAAGAGGACTTTACCATTCTTAAGTCTTCTATTGTCCGTGACGTGAAGACAAGGGCGAATCATCATGTACCCCTTATATTCAATCTGTCTAAAAGGCCACTAATATATGCTACTGAATTGATTACAGTCTACCCTAGGTGAAATCTGATAATGTTAAAATCAAGCCTAACTATCATCAAGCATGCTCAGCATCTCTTCCATCAGACACACTCATCAACCATTGCTCAGCCAAAACCTTCGTTATACTCAAGTGGAACGGTAGAACCAAGGGTAGAACCAAGGAATTATGCTGGGATAAATAATATTTCCCCATATGTTTAGTGCTTTCGGGACCATCTAATTTCACACTTAGAATTTGGAAGAAGAGCGAGACCACTCATTTGAATATTATTAAAGGTCCCCAACAGCCTATAATTTATTTGAAACCGAAGATGAAAAGATATTGAGGTGTGTTGGTACAGATTAGAAATCATATCTATAGGGCCACCACGAACCGAACATTCGAGATAATTTCCTGGGCCCGCTACTGTTTAAAATTCATGTTCAGAGATTAAGATGAGCAGAATAATGTTGGGCCCATTTCTACAAAATGTCTGAGTAACTGTGGCTCTATAAAACTAGTTATTTAAACGAATATGTCATCAAAAGAATATCTGCGAATATGTGTTCCTATGTAAATCTAGCATTATTTATAGGTACAGTGGAAAAAATACTGCAAATTATAGCAGGAAGATTCATTATTTCTGCATTATTAGATAGCGCTTCTGCGCAGACGCTTGTATAATATACATAATTTTGAACGGAATCTACGGAAGGCATGTCAAAGCATTACCAATGTATAACAACGTACATGTAGACGCCTACAGAAATAGAATAAATGAAATAAAATAAAACACCAACCTACGCCTAATTAGTTCATCTATGGGCAACAAAAGCTATTGTGCAGGTAACTAGCGATGGAAAATAATTGATGAAATAAAATAAAATACCTATCTACGCTTCACCAGACCGTCTACAGTCAAGTAAAGTCCTTGTAATAAACTCGATCTCTTAATACGATCTCTTAATTACTCGACCTTGTAATAAACGATCTCTTGACAAGGGAATTCCACCGTAATTAGGTATACCAGTTCATTCGATCGTCTTCATTCAACAGGCCGTGTTCATCCCAGTTCTTATTAACCCTCATGTCACACTCATTTGATTCTGTGAAATAAAGTAGATTCGCTTATGTGATGCCAAGGATTCAGAACGAATTTCGCCCCATTTATTAGGGTTGACTAGAAGTTTCATGAACGTTGGTCCAGCGATTTGGGAGAAAAGCTCCGGATGGCGCACAGTGGTAACTTTAGCTAAACTAGATGGACAAAAGTCAACATTTTCTTTTCCTTTTAGCGAATTTTTGAAGAAAATTAAGCTATTGCTCTCGCCTCAAAATTTGTAGAATGTGAATTTATGAAAAAATTTTATGCAGAAATCCGTTTCAGGAATCATATTCTGAAGTTAAACGCATTTTTTAATGTATGTATGTATATATGTATGTATGTATGTCATTCCAGACGATAACTGTCCGTAGAATTGTGCTAGAAACTTCAAACAAATTTTTAAATGTTAAGGACACAAAACGAAAGTTCAAGTTCGTTGGCCAGCATGATCGGATTACATCTTCGGGTTGAAATTTTCAAAAATGTAGTCAAAAATTTCAAAATAGCCCGTTTTTTTGCGATTTGTTGTGAGAAATAATTTTTTCAGCATACTAACATGTGGTATACTCGGAATCAGCGTAAAATTTCCTATAAGAATATGTATCAAGTTTTCAAAAATTTCAAAGTTGAAAAATCAGTCAAAAATCGAAATAATGCCGCGTTCGCTAATTGTAAAAATCGGTAATATTTGCATGAAACATACAGGTAAGGATGGCTTTAAGCAACTAGCAACCGGGGGGTCAAGGTTTTTCTTGGTTTATTGTTGAAAATAATAAATCGAGATCAATGTTCATAATTTTTCCACAATCTCTGATAATTCAGATCAATTTTAAGCAACTTGCCGTAAAAAAAATAAAGTTTTGAAAACCTTTATCTAAGGAAAAGAACTTGGTACCCAGTTTCGCCGTATCGAAGCATCCTATTGCGCACTGATATACCCAAAAGATTTTTCTTTTTGCCCGAATTCTTATAAAATTTAGATAAAATTAATAAATGCGAGCGCACGAGGGGTTTCAAGTTTGATGAAAAATGACCCAGACTAAACAACTTTCAAGGTAACAGCGGAAGCGTAGCAAATCGACGGACCGCGATGTTATTGTGTAGAAATCTTTTCAGCGCGGTTTGTGAGGTATCTCCTTCCACTAACTCTCACGACCCGTTCTTTTGATCCTTGAACAGGAGTCTGGGTCAGCAGTTCGAAGGGTGTTAAGGTAGAGGTGGGCATAAAAAACCTTGATGGTTGCGTCATCATTTGAAAATGACTCGTCGTTCTGAAAGCAGGCTTAGTTGTGCGAGCAAGAATCTCAACCCACCTAAAAAGTTCCGTAGAACGTATGGTAATTTGATTTGACGAGCTCGAAAACTGTATAATTAAGGAATTTATATCACAATAGAAAGATGTGACTATAGTTCTTCAATTTAACAACGTTGAACTTTTTTATAACGAGTAATAGGATCTTCGGTGATACTGTTTGACCAACTACTTTCGCGAAAGGCAAAGTTGGATGTGGCATATAATTTCTCCTTATCCATAGCATGATTGTATAGAGTGATAAGTGAAAAGTGTAAAATAGAGAGATAAAAGAAGAGATAAAACAATGTACACATTATTGTTAACCAAGAGCTTATATTGAAGGAATCATCATAAGATTATGAAAATATGTAACATTATCTGCATATACCCGGAGTGATAGCAGAGTGCTTAGAAGGATTTTAGGTTTCCTCATGAAAAATCTACACCCAATCTGGGGGAAAATGAAATTCTTAGTGAATCACCTCAACCCTAACTCGTGCGATCCCTGATAAATGATGATAATTAATTGAAATCAGATTAAAATTGTAGAAGTCATGGTTGTGACAAGATTTTACTTTTGATAGTTCATGTAGACTACCTTCAATCTGAAGACAATGGAGTTTACAGGGGAATATTTAGACCCCAACTCGCATAATCCATGAAAATTCATCGAAACTGGATGAAAAGTGTAGAATTTACGTAACAAGACGATTTTACATTAATTTGTCGAATATTCATGAAAAATTAATCCGGCAAAGATGGTATTCGCGGAGGACACTCTAGACCAAAAAAACCCACACAAACCCTAGAAGTTTTAATGAAATCTGCTGACTGCTGTCGACCAAACCATGTCACAAGGAATTTCGTTTGCACACATTGGCAGTGATCTAGAGATCATCTAGGGACTAAATTCGCACAATACCTGAAAATTCCATCGAAATCGGAGAGTAGGTAATTTCGTACGTTCGTGGGTAAGTTCAGGGTGGTAATAATGAAACGGAAATTCCAATCTCTAAGAACTGTTTTTCCCACTTCTCTAAAGTAATTACAATGCTCCTTTGTTTGATTTGATGTTTTCCTAATTTGATTTCACCATAGTTGAAGAGTCTTCTTTTAGCGAATTTTCTTAGAAAATAAAGCTATTGCAATGGCTCCAAAAATTTTAAAATAAAAGTTTTCAAAAATTTTCTTCATCGAAATCTGTTTTGAGGCATTCTCAAATGATTCCTGGATTTTAACGCTTTATATATATATATATATATATATATATATATATATATATATATATATATATATATATATATATATATATATATATATATATGTATGTGTCATTCCAGACGATAACTCTCGATAGAATTGAGATAAAAACTTCGTTCTTTCGCCAAAAAATCAAGCATTTCAAAAGAAAGGATGAATTCGTTGGACAACACTTTTTGAGCACATTAAATTGGTCAAATTTCAAAAAATGTACTTAAAAAATCACTAAAAAAGGCAAAAAACCGCTAAAAATTAACTAATTTCTATTTTTTAGCAGAATGCTACTCGAAAAAAATTAATCGAACATGAACTAGGACATTTAAAAATTTAAGCACAAAACTGTACTGAAAAATGTACTTAAATTTCATTAAAATAAGCTAAAAATCGATAGGAACACTTGAAAAAATTGTAAAAATCCAAAAAATCGTTTTTTCATTGGAATATTACTGACAAAAAGTTAGATTGCTATAAAATGTATAATAAAATTTTTATTTGTCCCCAAAGTGCTCAAATTTCAACAGAATTTAACATAAATGTAATACGACTATTTATGAAAATTCGCTCATACTATCATGCTGCATGACTGGAACTTTTTTTATTTTATAGTAATTTTTTTATATGAAGCATGTCGTTTTCTATTTATTTATATTTCTTTGGAAAAAAAGCTTCCACATTCATTACAATATATAATAAGTGTTTGTGGTGTAATGATGTATGTGATTAAGATTAGAATATAGAAGTTCCGCAAGTTTTTCCGCTTCACTCCTGAGCTCCTTCTTCTAAACAAATAAATTTCATAGCATATTTATGTAAAATATATTCGATAGTGGTCGCGTCACTAACATAAATAACTGGTCTTCCAACATTGGTCCTAGAACAAGTGTTCTAAAACGGCCAATAGGTCCAACAACTGTGATGGTGGGGGGGGGGGGAGAAAGAGAGAGAGAGAGAGAGAGAGAGAGAGAGAGAGAGAGAGAGAGAGAGAGAGAGAGAGAGAGAGAGAGCGAGCGCACGGTGGGTAACCAATGTCAATAGGATGAATCGTACCCACCTACTAATCGAATACTTTATGGAAACGGATCCGAGAGGCGGATTAAAAATAAGTTTCCCAAAAATAAAAATACCTTTTCCGAAAATCAAAACAAAATAGTAAACCAAAATATTGAAATTATTTCACTCAAAACAGATACCTACCTTAAAAAAGGGGAAAAAAGGAAGTTCAGCACGCATCTAGGTAGAAATGTTTTTACTTGTAAATGAGTTTAAATAAAACCGTCAAAAAAGGCGAACATGACAAATAAGTCGAAATATCGTTTTCTTCAAATATTACCTCAAATATGGTCATACTGTAAGTCTGAGTCATCGGGTTTCATACCAAAGTGAATAATTAATTTAGACACGGTTCACTGATGCGTAATTGATAAAAATGATCGCATTGATAAAAATTGAACTCATTTGTTAGCCACGATGAATATATTAGAATATATTCTATTGATTATTACACTGACCTTAGCTCTCACATGGTGATATGTTAACGAATTCCATCGACGGTCAACAGCCGGTTTGACGGCGGTTTTGGCAGCCGACATAGTTGATGTCACTTCACCAGTTCGTAAGTTCATCAGACAAGGGGGCCATGCCCCCGAGAACAAGTTATAACTCAATCACGTTCATCGGAATTCGTCGAGGGGATAACAACATTTCATGTAAATACGGACATCACATCAACACACTGGGCTGCCAGTCACTGACAGGCGGAGGCATCAGGCGCGCTGCGCCGTGGTCTCCCCCACTCGGCGTTTGTCGTACGGTCGGCGCGGAGTGACGTTTGAGCACGAGACAGCCTCGTAATTCCAGCGTTGACAGTCTTCCACTTTCGTAACAGGAAGGTAGAGTTATTTGACTCAGTAGAAAAAAAATGAAACTAAGGAAATAATTCACACAAAACAACAGAATTTGGAAGTGACATGTACCAACTTCTGGAACTTGCAACTCTCAAGCACACAACCACTCGAATGCTATGTATCATCTACGTGACGCGATAACGAATAACTACGAGTATATGAAAGATAAGCGAACTCTTTTCACCAGAGAAAACTAAAGGCGAATGATTACAGAATCATTAGTTTCGCAATGATGAGACGAACACAACGACCAACTTCAAAGACGTCCTCGTTAATTTATTATAAAACGGGGTACATATTAACAGTGTGACCATCGTCAGCTTGCAGTTTTGACGGCAGAATAAACACAGCCGCGAAGCGAGTGAATATCGAGAGACAAATGGAGCGAAGGAGACTCAGCCTCTGTAACATTCCCTTCCTCTCTGTGAACCATCGAATCTAGAGAAGGTCACGCCACCGTCAGGTGGCTACTTGGTCAAACCAGTTTTTTGTTTTCTTCTCTTTATTTCTCCTCCCTTTAATAGCAACACGTGTTGCCTCGACAATAGCCTACTCGATCGTGACTCGGATCCGAATCACAATAATGTTTCGACGTTCGCCGTCGACGATTAACGAGCAATACGTGGAAAGATATCCCTTGCTAACAATGAGGTTGCAACTATGACACGTTTGCACCACCCGTCAAGAGAATCCTCGAGGATAGAGTAACATTCGAGATTGAACGCAAACAGCATACTAACAGAGCATAATGCACTACAGATTCACTTGTCCTCTCGATTATAGATCGTAAAAGCTTTCTCAACGTAAGATCCCCGTATGATTACGTTCAATACCACATCCTATATCAAAGAGAAACGTTGCACATTATTACAGAAAGGTTTATTATTTCCGCATTAGAAGGCCCATCTGCGCAGATTAGAGGGCTACCCAGAGTAATTGAGTCGCACCCCTATCCTTGAAAATGTCATAAAATCAATCATCAAGTTTCAATTCATCAAATTCATCTAAATCCAACAAAAACGGCGTCAAGAAATTAGGAAATTCCATAAAAACTAAATCATTATTGAGGGGTAAGTGCATATAAAATAAAAATATATTGGTAAGTAATGCATGCATTATAGGGATGACCCTATGCCTGGTTTGAATAAGATTTTGGTGAGAATAGCGAAGAGCTCATGATTAGCTGGATCTACCCCCTCCATTATATCCTAATAAATATGCTACGAACAAGTTCCTCTAAACCGCCATAAAGGAAGAACCTGTTACACTACAAAATCATATAAAGAAAGATTCATGGAAATAGTTTGAAAATATCACGATTTAACAGTATTCCCCTTTAGATTCGCCCTCTTCCATTACAAAATTTGGAACAACTAACACATGTTCCAAAATTAGACCAAGTTCTTGATTGAATAGAAAAAGAATCACCAAATCCGTTGAGAACTGCAGACAGTGTCGCGTCGACAAAATTTGTCACAGACAAACATGTGTGTGTATGTGTGTGTGTTTGTTTATCAAGGATTTGGACATAGAATGGTATGAAAAGGATAAAGATTCGTTATTTCCCCCACGTGTTAGAGTTGCCCCACACCCCTATGGATTAATTCTAATAGGAGGATCCTCAATTCAGGAAGCCTTGCCTATGTATGAACTACCTTCTAAAACTCGGTAAGTCAGTAATCCAATGTATGAACTGCCAAGGATATGGCCAGACGAAAAATTACCGCCGGCTTCAGGGTTTACCCTGATGTGTTTGATGTGAAAAGTTTCATCCAACACATGAATGTAAAAAACCCAAAGACACTACCTAAACTGCTGTGGCTCCCATACCGCGAATCATCGAGGGTGTCCATTACAGAATCAAATACAGCAAAACTACCGCCAGAGCGAGGGAAAACTGCCTCCGCAGACCGATTGTCCTCTACCAGTCCTACACACAATTTCATACCGCTCTTTGGGAAGCAAACAGGCTGCGCGACACCAGAGATCTCCAGACCACAACATCCCTACTCGAGGGCCCATGTCTCCCTGTTAACAACTCGAACACATTTAGCCTTCCTACGCGTCAGCTGCTCAATCTCCTTCACAAAACAGTCTCCATGACTAACTAATCTACTCGTTGACGAAATTGACAACATTATATCACTACTACAACCTCTCGTTCAAACACTACCCCAAATACTCCCTTCGTTGATCATCAAATAATGACCTGTTCTCTCCGATATCCCCTTTCAACAAAGACGGCACATCCGGTACAACTATTCGAATCTTCACATGAATGTCAATGGAATAATCGATAAACATCACGAATTGGTTTATTTTCTCAATAGTCAATCAATAGAAATTAAGTTGCTAATAACTGAAACCCAATTAAATTCTCGAAAATAATTTGTTGTTCCAAATTACAAAATTTTTTGAGCGGAAAGTCTTTCGGAACTGTTGGATGTAAGGAAAGACAAAGTACGAACCTTGGCGGAAGTCACCATCAAGGTGGACAACAAGCAGGTTGTTGTAGACCCTTTCACCATGTTCTAACGGCTTTGTATAGCAAAACGATCCGAAGACGACCTAAAACACCATTTTACATACGAGTTGGCCCCAAATTCCATGGCTTTATTCTCTGCAGAGGGAAAATTGGATAAAAGAACGATACTTTCCACTTATTTCTTTGACTCCATCATATCCTACTTCTTGTGCCATATGTGACACGTGTTTTCCTGATAGCTGAGGAAATTTTATCCTAATAGGGTTCTGCTTGTGCACAAATCAAAGCTAAATAACTGCTCTAGAACTTCATCTCCCATAAATTTCCTAGTAGATTGAGTAGTTTAGCTGATTTTCTGCACAAAAATCGGCTAAAAAATCAATTCCAAACTTTTTGGGAAAATTGACCAATTTTTGAAGTGCCTTATCTAGGAACCTATTGGACCAACAGAACTGCGGTGATGTAGTCAAAGAAATAAGAGGAAAGTCTTGATACTTTTAGCAGTATTCCCTCTTCAGAGAATAGAGCCATGGGATATGGAGTCAATCCGTACGTAAAGCGATTTTGTTGGTCGTCTTCGGATTGTTTGGCTATACAAAGCCGTTAGAATATGGTGAGAGGGTCTACAACAACCTGCTTGGTGACTTCCGCCAAGGTTCGTACTTTGTCTTTCCTTATATCGCACAGTTCCGAAAGACTTTCCGCTTATTTCTATGACTCCATCACATCCCTTTTCTTGAACCATGTGGCAATTCACTTCAGGGCCTCCCACTACACCACTTGAGATAGACAGTGCTTTTTGATGGAAGGGAATGGAATGTGGACGACGAACCAGGATTTCAGTTTCTCCACGTCACTACAATCCCGTTCAATTCGAGCACCCCTCATATCAATATATTGTTTTGATGTGGTACAGGCTACACTCCAAAAATACTCAATACTTTCAGAGATGTCAAGCATGTAAACCACGCTTCCAATAAATACACTCAATAGTAATAAAATGTTTCTTCATCATGCATATTCATTCATTCGAGCCAGTGAAGCTTGAGAAAACCTAACGACGTCCTCGAGACCGATTTATGGCGTTGTTTATCTGAAAATCCTTCTGTAGACAAATTCTGTATACTTCGTCGCCTACTTTCAAAATCACGTTTTTTACTGTCATCCACTCAAAGGGAAAAAATGGAGTTATACTTATATAGTGTTGGGAAAACAGTTCGTAAAACTTTCATAATAAAATATTGTGTTTCAAGCTTGGAGTTGTGTTCATCAGTGTTCCAGAAGTGGAATCTAAATGGCGTACTGAAGTGAAGTGATTTAAAGAACTCTGAAGAACGATAATGAGTGATCAGGAAGAATTTCAAGACGTGGATGGGTTCACACTCCGCAGTGGAAGGGTGGTGCCTGCAGCAGCGGAGGTCGATATTCAGCAATCTGATGTACCTCATGGAGTTACACCACTGTCTAATATTGAAGATATTCAACCAGGTTAATCCGATATATTACAGGAAGCTCTGCGGATGTTTATTTGTGGAAGAAATGGAGGAACAACAAGCTTGTGTCAAGTACCAGCTGCTTGAGTTCAGTGAAGAAGTCCTCAAAGAACTATAAGCCTTGAAGATGGAAGGACGTCAAGCTAGGGTGGACTCAACCCCAGAACGAGACAATCTGTGTGAGAAGACTAAGTTATTTGATTCTGAGGGTAGAAGGGACCATTTTCGTGCCCAGCTGTACGATGGCTCAGTGCCTTGGGAGGAGTACTGAAGCCCTTTTGAGGTAGTTGCCCATGCCAATGGTTGGAGTTACAAGGCTGGCTTTGGCTGCATCAATAACTGGGTCTGCCTTGCCTGTACTATGTGGATAAGACTTATTAAAACGTTCTGTCACACATGTTGGCTGATCAGTTTAGTATTGCAAATCAATCACAACTTTTTCTTACTCAGCTGCAAACACGACGTCAGAGACCAGGGGAGGATATTCGCACATTTGTTCGTGAAGTAGTGACGTTGGCACGTACGGCCACACCCAAAGGTAATATGTAATTCCAGGAGGCATTGGCAGCTTTACAGGTGGTGAATGGACTGGCCAATGATCGTGTTAGGGAACTAGTATTGCTAGGAAACCCTAAATCTATGCCTGCTGCCTTGTCCCTTGCACTCCAGAGCAAAGCTGCAGTATACCGAGCTTGGAGCCAAGTAACCATCAAACTAATGTGAGATAAAGGTGAAGTCATCGTCTGAGGAAGTGCGTGCAGTCAGAGCTTGATCAAATGCAACATTCCTAGCAACCGTAACTTGTTACTGGAGCGACAACAAAGGGAACACTAGTTTAGTATCAGTTGTGGCATGCCCAACCAGAGGGCCCTCATTATACATAATCCGCCCTTGCGATTCCACTTGTTTACTTTCTCCTATCAAGTAAACATGACATCAACTCCACCGGGAACCGGGCCAACGAATATTAGGTTCTTACGAATGTTCGGCGGTGTTGCCGTGTTCGTCGGGTATAAATTCTACAAAAGTTATATTATGGAAGTATAGGAAGCTTTTAACGGGATATGTCCAGTGAAAACCTGTTATGCTAAACTCTACATCCCCGAAAACAGTGCCACGATTGTAAGGACGGACGGTACGCATGATCATGAGCGCCTAAGTGAAACGCGAATTTTGAGAGAGAAAGTGTCCAATTCTGTGAAAAGGAAGGCTGTTGGGGATATGAGCACTCGTCCATCAAAAATTATAAGGGCAGAAATTGTGGACTGAGATACCGTTGGGAATCTAACTCACCAAGATGTTCGAGGTATTTTGTTAAATATATAAAGAGTCCGCCGAAAGTCCTACCCTCGTTCACCTCGAAGAATGTCTGAATCTATACAAGCCCTGCTCCAGCTTCAAAGCTCTGACGTGTTGCTTGTTGGGAACAGAAGTTTCTTGTTGATCATGGATCCTGACTCTTGCATCGCATGTTTTTTGTGACGATGTTGACTAGCTTCAACTGAAAAACTGACTTTTCCTATACATTCTATTTTTTCTGTACTTATCGACAGTTGCAGAAATATAACAGATACCGAGGAGAAGTTGTTTTTTAGTAACACTTGTCCCCGGTGAAATTGAAGTCTGGTGGAATTAAAGTCTTCCCTTCCACCGGTGGAATTGTAGCTCTCGGTGGAGTTGATAGCATGTCCGGTGGTATTGCATAAACCTCAGTGTTACGGCCGTGAAGTGACGGGGTGGTTGATCGATTCCACCGTACCCTTTGGGATATGTGGTCCAAGGTCACAGAGAGCCATCAACGGGATTAGGATGACAAATTGCCTATGGTGCTGCTGGCTTACTGAACTTCAGAGCAAAAGTCGACTGGACTTTTTAACGGGAAAGCCACCAAATACATTGAGAACAACTGACAATGCGGGGCAGCTGGAGAGGACATTGGATGAAGCACACAACATAGCTCGTGAGACCATGGGTAAGGTAGCCCAGGAGACGAAACGACGGTACGACGTTCGAGCAGAGAAGCCAAGGTTTAAGGACCAAGACGAGGTCTGGATGTACAACCCCTTTCGAAAAAAAGGCCTGAACCCTGAGTTACAGCATGTCTGGATTGGACCTTGTATCATCACAAAAAGGCTGTCTGATTTGATCTTACGGATTCAATTACCCAATAAAAAGAAACGGGTTGTTCATCCAGACCGCCTGAGGAGTTGCTTGGAGGGTCTAAAAAAGAGGGGGAATAGTGTTAGAAAAACACCTGTGTATTTATTATTGTTTACGTTGAGACGTAAGAAAAACTCGTTGCTGATTAGAACTTTAGTTCGTGATATCGTTCTGTGTTCGTGTATGATAAAAAAAGAAGGTTCTTTCGTGATATAATTGTGTTTCAAACTTGGACTCGTGCCCATCAGTGTCTCTATGAATATGATTTCCAGGCCTTAATTTTATTCGCGGATGTTACATTCCAGTCTACCTATGGTATAGGAAATACAGTTTTCGATTTCGTGAAAGAAACATTTATTTTTCCGAGTGTTGCCTCTATTTAATACACTGATTAACTCACAACATGTTCATATCCAGCTTTTGAAAAAGAGGATACACTAGCAAATGGCTTACTCGAGACAAGGCGACGATCGGACATCTTTATTCTAGAACGGATAACAACTAGTTTCAGATAAATTCCTTCTTCCTCTACAGTTGCGTAAGACTCCGGGATCTGGCAAATCCCAAGAGTTAACTCTTGAAAGTTCGAAAGCCACCGTTACAGTTGACGGATATTCTTCCTTCCTATAAAGTTTGACGGCTTCGTCAGTCCCAACCATCCTAAACTCTGGGGTAAACTGGAGTAAAGTCCCAGTAAACTTCGGGGATCATCAATGAACAAAGTTTAACGACTATACCTGAAGATAGCGTCCGAAACAGCTTGCGAAAGGTTTATCGATCAGAAACAAGAGCGAAACGACTTGTTTAAATTCTATTCAAAACTATCCTCATGAACTGGTCGTAAGTAGTTTTATACGAACCTGGGGTGATCTCATTCTACATTTATCAATTGCAGCATTAGTTTTATATCAACAAGATGCTTCTGTTTGACGTGAAACCGAGACTACATTTTTGGAGGTGAAGGAATGAATGTTCTTACACAATGGGGAGACAGAGGCGACGGAAGAGGAGTAGAAAGGTAGTGGGGGGAGGGGGGAAAGTAAAGAAAACAGTGTTACATCATTTCTTTACAATTTAACTTACCTAACAGAAACCTCCTTCAAAGCTTTAGGCACGCTTGGACGTCAAACGGCCCAGGAGATAAAAGAAATTCCGAAATTAATCAAAAACATTATTGCAACCGCTTGTTAATTTCTGAAGATTAAATTTCATTGAGCTAGTGTTTCGATGATTTGATTCATTTTGTTAACGCTTTTTTCGTTTATGTGCCAAAGTAAAGACATAAAATGCATAATAGCCTTACAAAGAAATTCGAACTTGGAGTAACAAAGAACGCTTGCATACGAGTCTGCAACACATTGGGACATTTTATGTCATTAGTCGCAGACTCGTATGTGTCGCAGACTCTTATGCAAGCTCTAAGAGCCACTAAGCTAATCCAGACCCTGGGCATCGTCAAGTAAGTGTCTTAAAGAGGCTACATGTGAACTTAAAGCTCCCTATAGTGTAAAGTATAGAAATTACCTATTAAAATGATTTAACCACCGCTTCACAAATCAAACCGTTCTCACAATATTCGGATCACCTGCTATGAATCAAATCATCGAAAGACCAGCTCAATGAAATCATCAGAAATTAACAAGCGGTTGCAATCATGTTCACAATATCAATTATTGAGAATGATCACCTGAGTGTACACAATTATTCAAATAACCATGCTCATAACTCAGCTTGTTGGCCACGCACTTCGCAGCAGTTAACATAGTATGGTTGGATAAATCGAGAGCTTTCGAACGAATGGTCACCGAATTTTGTGGGATGAAAAACGACGGAATACCATTTCCCTTGCAACGACTCGGTTGTAAGCGGAAATCATCAGAAAACCAACCGTAACGCTTTTTCTCAAAGCTTTTTTTTTACGCTTTTTTCGTTTATGTGCCAAAGTAAAGACATTAAATGTCAAAAGAAAAGGAGAGGGTATAATAATAATAATAATAATAATAAGAGAGAGAGAGAGAGAGAGAGAGAGAGAGAGAGAGAGAGAGAGAGAGAGAGAGAGAGAGAGAGAGAGAGAGAGAGAGAGAGAGAGAGAGAGAGAGAGAGAGAGAGAGGAGGAATTTAATGTACGATTCCGTTACGTGATCATCCAACCTTAATCTGCAGACAAATCTAACAATACAGTTCATTTTCAGTTGTAACTGCTCCATCTGGTCGCCGTTGAGATCACAGAAAGCCAACGATGCATACTCGAAGTAGGGTATCAACAATGATTGGGCTAACTGTACCCTAACATGGAATGGGAAGTCATACGCTAGCCTTCTCAACTGATACAAACTTCTGTGTACATTTTTGCAAATCAGCGATACATGTGAGGCCCAGTTCAGAGAACCAGTGACTAGCACGCCTAAGTTTTTGAATTCCTCGACAATGTTAAGAGCAGCGTTACCAATCACAATCGGTTCAGTACCACCTTCACCGAGAGATAGAATTGCTAATCCCCAATCACCCTGTCACAGCAACCCAAATACACATTCATACATAGCCACAGAAATAAGACATACTCCTTCGCTTTTTCACAGATTTGATTTCACGGATCTGAAAAAGATTTCTGTAATTCTGTTTTCACATGGAGAATGTTGTCATCATCTCACCCAGATCAATAGGCCCTCCTCACGACTAAGAGACGTCCTAAAAGTAAAAGAAGAGAAATTTCTTTGGGTTTTAAGACCGATTAATTATATCTCCCTCAGAATCTTCCATTTACTACTTCGAGAAGCAGTGTAATCAACGATTAGCGGTTCCCACTAATATTTATACACCCTCAACCGGGATTATTGACAATAAATTGTATTATCTTTCTGTTGTTGTTAAGTTGAACAAAAAGGAAAAATTTTGATTTTAGGTACGAAATGGAGCTATGAGTAACTGTCATAGAAAAGGGGGCATTCCGCTGTTGGTCTAAATAAAAAAATCATGACATAAAGCACACTACTAATCGTATAAACTAGGTATGTATCACAATTCAAAAACCATCCGTTGCTAAAAATGTTGCAGGTACCTACTTGTATTACCTATTTACAAATAATACATTGGGTAAGAAAAGAAAACCTGCTGGTTACAGCCTACTTATTTTAAACGTGGTTTACAATACGGGTACACATCCACATTTTCCATCCCAATTTAAATTTACCAAATAAATGAAAATAATCATGTTTATTGTGTTTGACGACCAACAAAACTGGCCGTAGTGAGACTGACTATTTTGTTGGGGGTTCCCATAATAAGTCGGTAGGTAGCAGTGGCCTGATCCAAGAATAAAGAGATAATTCAGATTGGAATATCCCTCCAAGATCATGGGAGTTTGATGGTCAATCGACCATTAACATGAATTGATAAACAACATTTCACTTGCTAATCGGTCAGGTTATTGATAATGGGCAGTTAAACTACCGAACAAATGTTATTGATAAACCGGCCCTCAACGTTGTGATATCTGAGTTTACCTTCCTTGAATATATACAATCATGCAGTCACCATGCGCTGTGGTAAACCCAGGGGTTATGAATGAATGGATATTGGATAAATCAACTAAACAAGGATCCTACTACTCACGTGTTACAGAGAAGACATCTGATGATCAACATACCTGGAAAACAACGAAAAATAGATTTAATGAACTTAGACAAAACATTGCCACCTTTAGCAGTCATCAAACTAGAGTTGGATGTGAAGATTTCTAGAAACTAGAATAATATTAAAGTCCTCCCTTTCCAGAAATAATTCCCATGGGTTTTTTTTAAATTAACTCATGGACAATAACCAATCACTGGGCATACCAACCCCCACCCCCTCCCGCGTCACGCTTTTGAAACGACACTGAAATACGACGCAATATGCTCAGAGGTTTAGTATTCAAGACAGATCAGCTGGCTACCGTGAATACTTGGCATGCATACGTCACACAGTGTTTCGAGTACGGTCGGGATGGACAACATTCCGTTTTCTACGGGTTCTTATAGGAAATTTGACTCCGATTACGAATATACCATGTAATAGGGGTCCTTGATTGGCTGTTATGGTTATTTAACTCAAAAAAAAACTACCTTTTAAACACTTTTTTAACATGTTTTCGGCCAAAACGCTATACGGAAAGCCAAAATCAAGAACCAACTCGAAAGAAACGTTGAAAAAATTTATTTACAAAACAAGAAATCAAAAAGCAGAGGGAAAAATAAACTCATTCATCATAACATAAACTAAACTCATAAAAACCAATATAAAAATTCGTCAAATCTTCATAAAATAAATTTGAAATATAAACATCACAGCATTTCAAGCTGAAAATATAGAAACTCTTGAGTAGATAAATATTCAAAATTATAATTATGATGGAAAAGCACCTAGGTGCTTATGAATGTTCAAAAACTTAGTTTGATTCAGAGAAATCGGAATTTGGCGAATCTGATGGTATTTCGAACTCCTCAAAAAACTTCCTTATCGCCCGGGCCACCTATAATCCGGGACTGATTTGTCAATAAATGTGATGAGGTAGTCGGGAAAATAAAAGATTTATCCACATATGTCTGATTTTTTTATAGAAATGAGCTCCGATACCCTTTACAGGCATCCTGCTTCCTTCTGAGGGTGAAGGCAGTCAATTTTGACCAATTATTCATGGCCTTAGCAACCTTTTCGTCTAAATGATATATTTCTTTAATAAAATTTGATGTCATCATACTTTTTCCTCTCAACCCATTTTTCATATACTTCTCTCATGAGGATTTTTGAGTCGTCTTCTGGGAAAAATTTAAAAAAAGGCCTTTATGGAAAGTTTTGGAAAACAAAAGAAGTTTTTTCATTCGATTCAGGAGGGTTCAACGAACATTTAAAAAAAAATCCCAAGAACGATTTTAGCTTTTTGGAGAAAATGCTTTTTGAAGTTGACTAATCATGTTTTCGTAAGCTAGTTTGACATCTGCATATTGCACATTTAAAAAATTCAATGGTACCGGCTCAAATCCCATCAAATATGTTTGTACATACCTCTCACAGGCCCGGCCATAGTTTTTTAATGGAGGACCGTACCTCATGCGAGAGAACTCACTACTGTTTTTCGACTACATTCTGCTCTCTCTCAGCTTCCTTTTGTGTACAGGTATCATCGTGATTAACTGACCAATGTAGGTTCAACTAGTGATGTTTTTCTCAACCTTAGAACTCTCTGAATGAGCTCAGATAGGTAGTTGGAGTAAACTAAAATGCTGATTTTTTCATTTTCGTCAATTACTCGAAGCATTGTGCGTCATCCCAATCCCAGAAAATGAAATAAAAATCAGGAAAACATTCAGCGCGTATTACGCACTGCAAGGACTTATATTACTCGGGCCAAATCATCGGAGGATAAAAGAATCAATAATATGATCAATGAAACCCCATAGCCATCACTCACTGACTTCATAATCATGATAAATATGTGATAAAAGTTCCAGTCATGCAACAAGATCGTATGTTATATTGAAGCAAATACTTATTGTAGAAGCGAAGTTTTAGTTTTATAATAAGTCACAGTGTTTTGAAATTGTGATGAACGTCTTTTGACTAAAATTCTACTATAAGATATAAACTTAACGACTTTTAGCCGTTTTTAGCCATTTCTAAAGATTTTTTAGCACACTTTAGGAATTGAGACCAATTTATTGTATTAAAGAGCTCATCATTTCAATTAGAAATCATAGTTTTCTGGCACAAGAACGTTGTGTTTATCTCAATCCTAAGGAGAGATATAATCTGGACTGACACATAGATACATATTTATATCTAAATGAAAATGCGTTAAAACCTAGGAGTCGTTTCAGCATATCTCAAAACGGATTTCAAAGAAGAAAATTATGATTTTAAAATTTTTGGAGCCATTCCAATAGCTTCATTTTCTACAAAAATTCGATAAAAAGGATAATTATTAAAAATACAAATTTCAAAACGTTATCGATCATTAACTTATCATCCCTCCCCTGACAAATAATATGATTGAACTAATTTTGGTGTGAGCAACCTGTTGTGACGAAGATTTGTTTTAAGTTTTGTTATTAATTTGGGTGCTTTCATTCATTGATTCGCGTCATACTGTATTGGTAGGGTCACCTTCGTGAATCGTTCCGATAGTTTTGGTCGTGCGAATTATACTCGTAGAGTATATACTGTTATATACGAGTTATACTGTTGTAAGTCCAATTCTCTGGACATTTTTTGTCTTTGGAATTTTAAAATTTTCTTTTGTTTGGAATATAGTTATTGGTTCTTAAATAACGCGCGGAGTTACCACGCAGCCTTACATCGCGTCTCGTTTTGGGGTAATTATCTACGCAAAATGCCGCGTCTTTCGTCACGAGATGGATGGTATAGTTCGTGAGGAAGAACCATTTCGTCGAGTTCTGGGTCGACTTCAATGCCCATCATGTTCAAAGACGTATTTTATTTTGGTCCGCTTGCTGAAACATATTGATGAAAAGCACAGCATTGACCACATCTTCAACTCCGGCAACACTGGAAGAAAAACTGGCAAACCCTGGCACCATCATACGAACTTTACGCCGCATTCCCAAGGGAGCTAGAAGCACGGCAGCAGAAAATTTGACTGCAATAATCACGGATATATTGGACCATGTCACTATCCCTGCATGAGAAAACTTCCCATTATTTGCCTATGTTTCTTTTAATACTGACGGACATAAGCCGGCAAATTTTACATCTAAAACAAAAAACAAAAAAACAAAAAAATATCGTCAATTTTGATCCGAATTCAAGTACCTATGGTTTCTATTCCCTTCAGATCAAGAACCTCATATTCGTAAAATTTTGAGAAGCTAATCGAAGCGAAAGGGATGGACTTTGACAGCACGGGTGTAGTCCCATTTTGAGCTCCGTTAATACACTGGCTACACCGGATGCACGAATATTTCAGGCTTTGAAATCAAAACAACCTTCCCCTTCGAGGGACTCCGACCAACCTGTGGATCATCCCTCCCTGACAACGTCGAAAACAAAGGTTCGGAGATCTATGATGAGCATTCGTCCTAACCAGGCTCTGCTCCGGGAAATTATGGGCTGCGACCTCAACACTTTAAAGACGTAATTCAGCTTCAGCTGGAGATGCCGGTGATCGGGTTCTGACTTCCATCACTGAACAATGTGTTTGAAGGGGATACTAAGTCCCAATTTTTTATAGAGAACCTCTAAGTGCTTTAAAGAAGAAAAATGGGGGATGTCGTTCATCCTGCATCACGTCCATTAATAATTGAACTCCTACCCAAGTTATACTTGTTTAATTAGTGTTGTGAAGTTACCTGTTTAATGTATTGAAGCGTTTGAACTTTCAGGAGAATTCGTTCTATTTGCTGTTTTCCGCCGCCATGATGGACAACTACCCTGTACTAAATCGGTCGCAAGAATACAAAAATTATTGCAGCCAGTGATCAACTCACAAAAATTATAACTATGTTTCCTTGCGAGTTATTAGTCGCCGTGGACATTAGTTAGACTAATCTCATCATTAATTTCATTGTATACAGAATTTTGTTCAATAAAGCCTTATACTTCGAGATCAGCTTCATCTCAATTTATTCAACAAAATTGAACAATTTGAATGGTAGCATTGGTTCCGCACCTTTCAAAGTTTCATCCGAAACGTTCCTAGACCACTTCCTGAAGAAGGTAAATTCGTTTTACTTATGAATCACGTAGCTTCATCAATCTTTGCATTGATTAGCGACGCAACTAGTCATGAGGTGGTTATCGTGTAACCTGTGATTCGTCTAATAACGATCACACTTAATGAGACATGTGAATGAATGAATGAATGAATGTATATGGAAATAATTTTGTAAAACACTAACTACGAACATATAACAAGTGATAAAATATAAATAACGACAAAAGATTTTCCTGTCAGACAGTTTGCGTTGGGGTAAAAAAAAGTTTAACAAACCTGGAACAAAGCTCCCTCGTACTCATGCACAATTGTTTAGAACAGTGAAATGTATTATCAAGGATCATGTCGACACAAACTTGCACGATCCTTGATAAATTCATCGTTACAGGATGAAAACTGATTGTATGAAACCCTGAAAGACTTATAACCCTGAGACGCACTTATCCCAATCCATAAAATAGCTGAAAATTGAATCAAAATCGGATGAAAACTCTAGAAGTAATATTTTATTTATATGAATTTTATGTTTGCAAATGTTCATAAGGGAGTATCTACTCCCCTGAGAATTTTCGATGTTGGATACAAACTGTTGATGTTATTGAGTGTTAGAAAAATTGTTAGGTTCTGCATGTGCCAGTAATGACCCGGCAGTGATGGAACTCATACGGGACTGTCTAGCCCCCGACTAGCTGACGAATTCATTTATATGAGTAAAACGAATGTATCAAAAGATCATATACGTTAACAGATGATAGCTCAAATACATTGCACTAGAGCAATATCTAGGTAACATTCCAGCTTGATTACACAATCTTCTCTTGGTCCCGAACGTATGCGCGACCTGATTGCGCGAAATAAATACCGAAAGCTTATTAGCCAGTCGGCTGGTATGGCGTTATGAAACGTAACTGAGATATCGGTACCTAGGCCGGTACATCGAAATGGAGAATTTGTTGTCTTATCAAAAGAAGCAAATCTGAACTTTCGAAAAGTGACGGATATGCGACAAGGTTGTCATCAATGATATCATTTCCTTCTTTATACTCTCTCAAAAATGTTTAAATTTTGTTGTGTCGCGGTTTTTTTTCTCCAATTTTTGTGAAAATTGAGGCTATTACAGTGGCTCCAAAAATTTTAAAATAAAAATTTTAGAAACTTTCGTTTAATTGAATCCGTTTTGAGGCATTCTGAATTGAATTCCAGAGTTCAAAGCTTTTTCATATAAGTGCATGAGTGTGTGTGTGTCTTGTCTGCGACAACTCTCCTTAGGATTGAGATAAAAATTCCATTCTTGCAGAAAAATCAAGCTTTCCAAACAAAAGGATGAATTCAAAGGCCAGCACTTTTTGAGCACTTTAAATCGGTCAAACTTCAAAAAATGTTCTAAAAAAACTTACTAAAATTGGCTAAGAGCGGTTAAAGATTTTTACATTTATACTGTTTAGCAGAATTTTAATCAAAAGAAGTTGATCATATTACCTAAAACGCTGAAAATTACTACAATCTATCTATTTGCTGCTAAATATATATATAAATATATATATATATATATATATATATATATATATATATATATATATATATATATATATTATTTGGAACTAGTTATTATTATTTTTTTTTTTTAACATAAAATTGGTAGTTAACCAATGGGGCTTCGAACTAACAAGGTCCACCGCTAGGACAGCTAGGGGGGCAGTGCCCTAGAGAAAATGGTCGTTGACATGGTTTTTCCCTAGTCGGTACCTTGCGTCGCGCCTCTTCGCTCTACAACTCTTTCCCCGCACCACCAACGTCATCAATCCTTTTCAAAAATGAAAATTATATTATTAATAAATTATTAATCACACCAACATACAAAAGACAGAACAACAAAAACAACTTGTGTCCGTCACGACTGCCCTTATAGGCAACAATAAAGCAGCGAATCGGTAAGGTCAATGTTTGTTTACATGCTGAGCTCTATCTCCAGCTTCTCATGTTCGATGCCCCATTGCATTGCACTCAAAGTACCCAAGGGTTCCTTTCGGATGTTGCAGCAAATGGAAGTTGCAGAGGGGCTATAGGAGCTGCCGGAATATTGGGTAAATACTTGGTTGAGAGAGCCACTGGGCAGACCTTTTATCCAACAAGGTTTGCCCCCAACCCTTTCAGGAGAACACATAGGGAAGGACAGTCATGCGATCAAATCTGGGAGAGGTTACAACAGTGGGAACATCAGCGTGAAAATCAGCAGGACCAAGAGTCCAATCTCAGGGAAAATGTGGCCAACTCAGAGAGATTGAGACAAAATCATAACGATCAGTACTACAAACAAAAGGCTGACAGAGCTAAAATTCGTAGTGAAGTATATAAAAAAAATACTAATAACAAAGAAAAATTGAATTGGGGCGCAAGTTTTAACGCAGTACTAAACAGTGGTCATGGGAATAAACAGAGTGAAAAAGCTAGGAAATATTCTCCATACAACAAGCCAAATGGTTATAAAGAGAAACCAACATGGCCAGAAGGACCCTCCTTCTCAGGGGCTGAGCTATGGTTTCACTCCAACAAACGGAGAAGTAATAAGCCTGGCCATAAAAAGATGGGGGTGGAAAGTACGAAGGTGAATTCCCCGAACCCCAAGCAAGGAAATACTCAGCCAAGGGAGTATGACGCAGATGGAGAACTCCACCCTTCCAAATCAGAGACAAAGAAATGTACACCAGACTCAACGCAAGGAGAAATACCGATCGTAGATGCAGTGGAAGATCCAACAACCATGAATGACACATCTCAGGTCTTGGTTAGGAATCATGAGGACTTAGCTGTATTACTGGCCGAGTTGGTCTACAGAGAACACCACAATGCTCTGTGGAAAGTTGTGTATCATTTATACAGGAGAATTGAAAACCCTAAATACGATGTTCCCAACACGCCTGCATTGTTGAATCACATAGTACAAACTGTGCATTCAGGACGATGGGGTGAGCTGGTAAAAGTAGCCAAGTGGTTACGAGGAGATGAGTCCGACAGTAACAGCAATAATTTTGAGATACAAAGCAATTCTAGAAGAGAGGAGCTCTGTCTCAGTTCGATGCATAGTGAGTCGGACTGGACTGAGTATGACCTGGACGACCATGGTAAAAAGAAAGTCACGAGATCTCCCGATTACGACCTCATGCAATACCTGACCCGACCTCAAAACGATGAAGGTGTGAGGTGCATGGCCAAGCAGCATGGAAAGCAGTGGGTCTACATGGCAGGAGGAATCAACAGTGGGGGAGATGATGATGATATTGAACAGGATGGAGCATATGGTGGAGTGTCTAAGAGTTCCCACTCAGCAGATATGCAAGAAAGCAATCTGCAAGAGCAGCGGCCATCTAGCTCAAAGAGACCTCGAGAGGGAATAGAAAAAGATAAAGCCGAAATAAAGCGGCAGAAGAACTCTCTACAGAAGCAGGCAAGGCTAAAACGCCTGGAAATGGAGGCAGTAAATACACAGCTCCTGGATATAGAGGGTTTCGAAAAAAAGGTGGAGAAATGGGAGGATGACTGGCATGCATGGGGAAGCACGAAGGAACATATTGGCCAGAGGCCAATGCAGCAGGCAACCTCTAGGGTGATGAACCTGAAGGATGAGTTGATAACTCCGCTATTGAGGGCTTACAAGGACCTGGCAAACGAGACAGTCTTTCTCCGGAGGAAGACCAGAGATTTTTCTCGAATTACCGATTCTGTAGAATCCATCGAGAGACTCGTTATTGAAGAACAAAGACAGAGAAGAAACTCTGAGTCATCCGTGTATTCTGAAGCAGGAACAAGTGACTTGGTATCAATGCTATTGGAACTGCAGAAGTCTACAGTAGCAAATACCACTCGAATTGAGGCGAAAATAATGGAAATTGGGAAAATAACCCAAAATGTGATCAGTAGGATTGACAAACTGGAACGTGAAGGCCTCAAAGCTCTGTCAAACAAAGTCGAGGTCGTCAGGAGACGAGTAGGAGGAGAAGAAAATCAACAGAGAGAGCAACAACCGTTCAGACCTCCACAACAAAGAGACCAGCAACAGAGAGTGCAGCCTCAAAAAGATCAGGTCAACATAATGCCAAGAAAATCTACAAAACATCAGACAGTAAGATCAACCCACAGAGAGACGGAGTCCGATCTAAATCCAACCACACCTGCAGCCACTGAAGACGAAAATGATGGCTGGGAAACTGTTGAAAAAAGGAGAAAGAGGAAAACAAAACTCTCTAGGAAGGCCCGTACTCAGAAAAAAGAGGGTATCATATCTAAGAGAGTAGAGATTGCCATAGATAGATCCAAAAAACAACTAAGTGCTCCAAGGCGTACCATCATAGTTAAAAAACAGAAAGATGCCGACTCTCTGAACATGGAGCTAGAAGCTGCAAGCAGTGGAGATGAAGTGAGAGCAAGGAACACTTACGCTCAGGCTTTGTGCTCCCCAAAAACAGTTAGGAAGAACATTAAATCTTCAATAAATGCAAGGGAGGAAGGTCTGCAGATTGATGAAATAAGACCTGTAGGCAAGTCTGTGGTGAAATTGGTTGCAGCAACACCTGATCAGGCAGTCAAACTGTCAAACAAACTTGTTGACGCTGGATTCATTGTTGAAAAAGAGAGACTACCTGATAGACCGTTGATGGTAAAAGTACGCCGAGTAGATCGTAACATCAAGAAAGAGGAACTTGCTTCCTATATTTACGACCAAAACCCCTGGGTAAGGACTATGTTCCCCCAATGCACAGATCTTGAAAAAGAATTCGACCCTGCTTTTCAAATGGGTAGGCGAAATGATGCAAATGGAGTGCCTATTGATGACTGTATATGGGTTGTAAGAGTTACAGAAGCACTTAGAAAGGAGCTTCTGAAACAGGGAAAGTTGTACATTAACCTGGACATTTGCCCCATCTCTGACTTTGCAGAGGTGACAAGGTGTTTCAAGTGCCAGGGATACGGCCACATCGCAGCCAAATGTCAAAGCCAAGAGGGCTGTGCTAGCTGTGCAGGTGATCATAACACTAGGGTTTGTCCCATTGTCAATTTACCCTCAAATGTAGTCCCAGAACCCAAGAAGTGTGTCAATTGCAAAAGGATCAATCTGGAATACATTCATGCGGTGGAGAACCCTAATTGCCCTGTATATAGGCGAGCACTCAAAAGGTACATCAGGAGAGTCAACCCACTCATGGATGTTCAAAAAGCTTCGGAGGCAGCTGGCAATAGATCCATACAATGATAAGAATCCTACAGGGAAACCTCCATAGGAGCTCAACAGCCCAAAACCTACTTCATCAATTGGTGCAAGAAAAAAGAACAGACATTGTGATAGTAAGCGAGCAGCACCACAATCACACTAACCATAAATGGTACGCGGACGACCTTGGAACTGCTGCCATCTGGTCAGTGACACAAGGGCACATAGAAGACCAGGGAAGTGGTGAAGGATATGTATGGCTAAGAACTGGGGGAGTTACCTATTTCAGCTGCTACTTCACACCAAATGAGTCCATTCGTAACTTTGAAAGAAAGTTGTGGGGCCTTGAAGATGCTATTCAAATAGTGAGCGGGGACAAAATAGTGGCAGGGGATTTCAATGCAAGGGCTCTAGAATGGGGCATGCCTGACCCTGACCGTAGAGGGAGGCTCATTCTGGAAATGGCAGCAAGAACAGGATTAATACTACTCAATGAAGGCAACACGCCCACTTTCCATCGTCTGGGACAAAGGGGGACAATACCAGATATCTCCTTTGCATCAGAAACCACTGCCAGGAAAATTCGCAATTGGCAAGTTATCGAAGATTATACAGGGAGTGATCACCAGTACATATCCTTTGAATTTCTACCAGTGAACCAGCAGATAAACAACCAAATAAATAATAGCAGGAAAGATGTAGGATGGAGCTTGGCTAAATTAGACCGTGATGCAATGGTAGTTGTTTTACTGGAAGGAGATCGACTACTAGCTGACAAAGAACAGAATAATGAACATACTGCAAATGCTGAGGAAGTAGTAAGCCAAACAATGCAGATCCTCACAAAAGCCTGCGATGCATCGATGCCAAAAAAAATCCTGACATCTGCTAAGCCCCCAGTCTACTGGTGGAATGATGATATTGCAAAACTCAGAAGGACATGTAATCAACTGAGGCGTAGAGCCCAGAGAAGCAGAAGAAGAGCCAATTGGCCGCAGATTCAATCAGAATACACTGAGGCTAGAAAACGACTTCGGCATGCAATAAATAAAAGTAAAGCAGACTGCTGGCAGACAATCATTGAGGAAGTAAATATTGATACATGGGGTCGAGGGTATAAGATCGTGACCGGAAAACTCCAGGTATCATGTGGACGGGTACCAATGAGTGAAGAAAGAATGGATCTCATTGTTGATGGGCTCTTCCCAACACACCCTCCCAGGAACACTAATTATGCACCAGAGGATGTAATAGATTCCCTCTTATTCTCTGAAAGCGAATTAAAGAAAGCGATTGGAGCTTTAAAAAACAAGAAAACACCAGGACCAGATCGCATACCCTCAGAGGTGTTAAAAATAGCAACAGAAGTCTGTCCAAGGCTACTATTACGAATGTACAATTCATGCCTTAGAGAAGGGATCTTTAGCAATAGATGGAAAAAAGCTCGCCTGGTACTTTTAGACAAAGGAAAGGGTGATCCAAACTCTCCATCCTCTTGGAGGCCTCTTTGTATGTTGGATACTGCTGGAAAAGGTTATGAGAAGCTTCTCCTGCTTCGCTTGATGCCTGCAATAGCAGCGTCAGGAGACTTATCCCCCAGACAGTATGGATTTCGAAAGGGTCGGTCCACTGCTCATGCATTGGCAGATGTAGTGAACACTTTGAAAAAAACACAGGAAGGTAGTAGATATACTAGGAATCTGGCAATGCTAGTGACCCTGGATGTGAAAAATGCCTTCAATTCTGCAAGATGGACTGATATGTTAGAGTCTTTGGATACCACCTTTAAAATTCCAAGATACTTACTAGCAGTTATGGACAGCTATCTTAAAAACCGAACATTGGTTTATGAGACGGCTCAAGGGGAAAGGGAGAAAGAAATCACCGCAGGAGCAGCCCAGGGTTCAGTTCTGGGCCCACAACTATGGAACGCGTCATACGATAGTGTTCTACGACTGGAAATGCCAGAAGACTGCTATCTTGTCGGATATGCGGATGATGTTGCGGCAGTTATCCTGGCTAGAACCACGGAATTGGCACAGAATAAACTGAATCAAGTAATGGTAAAGATCACTAGATGGATGGAAGACCATATGTTGACATTAGCAGCAGCTAAAACCGAAGTAGTTGTGTTCACTCGAAAACGGATCCCTACCATAATCCCAATACAAATAGGGAGTACAGAAGTCACCAGCAAACCAACAGTAAACTACCTGGGAATCACATTAGATACTAAAATTACATTCTGGGAGCAAATAAAGAAATCAGCAGACAAGGCATCAAAGAAAACAACTGCTCTTAGTCATCTCATGAGAAATGTCAATGGGCCAAGACCATGTAAGCGTCGTCTCATGATGACCGTTGTACAATCAATACTCTTGTACGGTGCGGAGGTATGGGCGGATGCTCTAAACATTGCCTACTATCGCAAGAGAATTATTGCAGTTCAACGAAGAGGAGCGCTGAGGATTGCATGTGCCTACAGAACAGTGTCAGAGCCAGCCATACTCGTACTTACAAGCAGCATCCCAATCCATCTATTGGCTGCAGAACGCAAACGAATCTTTGATAGAAGAGAGGAAGGAGAAAGAGCTCATTTAGCCGCTGAAGAGAGAGAATATACAATGGCAAGATGGCAGGAAATGTGGACTGTAGAGCAGAGAGGGAGATGGACAGCACGCTTGATTCCTCAGATCAAGGTATGGCTAGATAGAAAACATGGAGAAGTAAACTTTTTCCTGACTCAGTTCCTTTCTGGTCATGGGTTGTTTTACGCATATCTCTATAAAATGGGAAAAGTAGACTCCCCAATATGTACATACTGCCAGGAAATGGACGATGATGTGCTCCATACTTTCTTTGTATGCAAGCGATGGGCTACAGAAAGAATAAGGCTGCAGGATGCTCTGGAATTACCACCTCAAGACATGACAGCGGAGGTGGTAGTAGCCAAAATGATTGACAGAGAGCAAAAATGGAATTTTGTAGCTGCCTATGTTGATGACATCCTCCAGAAAAAGATCATCTTGGAACGGGAGAGACAGAGGAGGAGGGAGCACATGGACCGAGAGGACTAAAGAAATTTCTCAAGGACTCGGCCTGAAGTAATGTGTTAAACAGTTCCAGGCTGAGTTCCAACGTGGGAAAAGGAAGGTGAGGTTTTAGTGTGTTTGAATCATACATAACCCGGAGTGCGGTCCCTCGCGGGTATCTTACGAGATCCGATTACCACCTTAGGATCTTAAAGATTTCCTCACCTGCCTACGTAAAAAAAAAAAAAAAAAAAAAAAAAAAAGTACCCAAATTCCAAAACAATGCGACATAACATAATACAGTACCTAATTTACGAAAATACGCTACAACGGTAATGCTGCAAGACTGGAACTTTTTTTCACTCCCTCGTATTTTTTTTTTCTTTTTTATCCTAGCTATATTGTACTGTACTGAATGCTTCTGTCGTAAATAGTCAGTTATCGATGCATGATCGTTCACGGAAGAATTGAATAGTCAGTCTCATAAGTTTACTGGAAAAGAAATTAACCTGAGGGCTCCATTTGATTTAACCATCAATTAGCACAAAGGCTACAATATACTCTACACTCCTACTCGTAGCAGAAATGGGGCTTAATCCGACATTAGCGGGATTTTTCTTTCACTAACACCCATTGCTGGTTTCTTCGACCGTAATAACTTGACGTTTTACGCAATGGGGTGAGCCCCTCAACACCCGAGTGGCCTCCGAATCTTTCTCTTCTATTAAACTTGAAAGCAGTTGATAATACAATTCTACACTAAACTACCGTACGTCTACATACCATTTTCCTACCGGTTGGTCTGGTACCAATGAAATAAAAGTAAGAATAATAAATTGTGACTGACACCCTCGATCGCTTGAATAACTCATATATAAGAAGAATCTTGGTATTTTATTTGAATATTAAGATCAAGGATACGCTATTAAGAAAATAGAGTTCTTGGATCAGCTGTTTCGATGATTAGGCATTCAGAGACCTTACCACGAAGTATGTAACCATGATTCCAATTACGTTCCACGTACATTATTCCGCATAGTGAGTACACCTACAACTACCAGCAGCTTGATGAAATGGCCCAATAATAAAATACCTTAATAACAGAATAACTTCGAAAAGATTACAGCAGAATATTTAAATAACTTTCAACATTTTGAAACCGAGATGACGAATGTCTGGAGTCAGAAAAAGAGTTTTCTCTTGCCGTGAACATTGTCTTCGCAACAGTTATTAAGGAGAAGAAAGAAGGGGGAGGTGGAGAAAACCAAGGTAGACAGGATGAGAGAGGAAGTAGGTGGTAAAGTCTCTGCTGTAGGTGGTATCGATCTGAGCGAAGGCGGTCACTGACTGCCAGGTCTGGGGAGGTTTTAGTAATGCTGAGGAAAACTCGTCGGGTGCTAACTTCCATTTCTACTCTTTATATGACGATAAACAAACCCACAGCTGGGTCTTGACAATATTTGACACTCCGAATCTCCGGAACAACTTATCACTTTTATATTTGCAAGTTAACGTAAGCTATGAAAATATTCTTGATAGTAACTAACAAGTTAGGTACTTATTCACGATTTATTTGCGGTCAAAAGTTCTGAATATTTAAATTTCACGGTATGGGTGCCTACTGTTCAGTCACATGAAATGAATACCAAACCATCCTTTTCTTCATGAAGGCTTCAAAACATATGAATGAGGAATCCACCAACGAAAGAAAAGAAAGAATGAAAAGTTGTGATAAAAAATATTCTATTTCACCACCTTTCCTTTTTTACATCAATACACAAGTATAACTATGTAGACGTTGGCACCACGAGAAAAAATGTCTGCCGAATAGCTATCTCCTCACAGTAACTGTAACAACATTTCACTTACTGTAACATGGAATTAGTTGAAGGATTAGTCAAAATGGCTGAATGCAGAAGAGAACAGTAACAACTAATTCATGATTGCGGTTCACACACCATCATCAATCAACGGAATTCACTATCATAGGTAGTTATATCTAAGGGGATCATCTATGAGCTAACCCAGACAATCTCTAAACATTTAATCAAAATCGGTCCATTAATCTCGGAGTTTTGTCCAAGACAACTAATTTTAGTTTTAGGTACTCAATCAACTCAATTTGTGGGGCACCATTCTGAAAAATCTGTCCAACTACCCCTCTAGTTTTAAGGAAATTCGACTGATCGATCATAAAGAATCGAACTTATAAGAAATTCACATTTATCCATGAGCACACGATAGGTAGGTACTAATGAAAAATATACTACGCATTCATCAAAATCGGACTAAACTTTAATATAGTTTTGGGCATGCCAAGAAATATTGTCACAGACATCAGATAGACAGACTGACACGGAACCAAAATTGATTAGCAAGCTCTGAATCGCAAAAAACAAGTGAAGATTATGATTTTGGGGTCAAAACTTTTTTTTCTAGCATGCGCACAAAAAATCCCTTCCTTCGGTAGAGAAGAAGCAAAATTAATTAAATGGAATGGAAAACCAACCTATGCTTCACTAGTCCGGTAATAAAAGTTATAATAAACTCAATTTCATGAAAAGCAAGTACCTACCATTGCAATTATATCTGCTAGTACGATCGTCGGAGCGTATGAAGGGATTTTAACTAGGTTCACATGAGTTAACATTCACATTAATGTTTACGTTCTTCTTTTTTTTTACCAAAGGTCCCTCGAAGACGTACAGCGATCCAACGAATTGAACAATTCTTATTTCGATTTTATTATAGTTCAGCCCTTCAATTGTACCCTTTAAGGTTAGGGTTGGTCGAAAGTGATGTTGACAATTCTGAACAATAGAGCCCGGATTCATGGATTTGATTCGAGTGTCATAAACGTTGGACCAGTAGCATGGGAGAAAAGCTAGTAAGATTCCTGAGATTCAGGACGGTGTATAATGTCTTCCCCCATCCAATTAAATTGGACAAAAACCACCGTCACACCACCCACTCCTGGAGACGGAGTATTTAACTAATTGGTGAATAGTTATATAGGAATAATTTACAGGTGGGGAACTTGAGCGTAACTGTGTACATCTTGGAACGCGTGGGCAACTGCTGGACGATAATAGGTAAACACTAAGAAGAAAAAGCTTGTTATAAGGTAGTTCTGATAAGTACGTTGGATTCGGGAGCTCTTCAGATATTATCTAACAGGCGGGAGTAGACCAACTGTTTACCTCAAGTAAGCACCTTAAAACATTATTAAATCAGCAAGTTATTTTTGTAGTTAAACTTACGTTCGCAAAACTTTATATGTACCAGTCAATGAGTGATACTTATGGTTTTCAAGGTATTTTTCTCATGTTCCTTATCTAACCACCTGTAGAAATCCACTTCTAATTAATTTTTCACATCAACACAGTATCCCCCATTTGTGTTTTGAATAAAAACGCTGCAAATTATTACAAAAGTTTATTATTTCTGTATGAGATAGCCCTCCAACGCAGATCATTGGTCTATTATAATTATCAAGCCCCATATATATCTAGTAAATGATCAAAACTTGGCGCATAGTGCCTCTTAAATGGGTTACTTACCATACAGCTCAGGACCCCACAATTTTACGGTTTATAGTAGGTGAATGTTGAAAATTTTTCTAAAAATGTAAAAACAACAAAACAAAAAAACTTAGTAAAACGGCAGGTCGAAAAGGAAAGAAATTAGCGTCAGGGGCCCCATCGGCTATTCAGTGATCCTCCGAATCTCATAATTGTTTTTGAGTTGTCCCGAACGAGCTCCATTAAATTTCAGTAACGTGAGTCGATTAGGAAAGAAATTAGCCTCGGAGGTTCCGAAGCTGATCAGAATAACACGAGAACTGAGAATATTACAGCAACATAAAATAACCAGGCTCGGAGAGAGAAACGGCGAGACCACCGAGAAGTTTCAACGACCCTATTGCTGCGCGCAAATTAAAAAGAACCAGAACTTTTTGATCGAACTCTACATACACATATCAAAAAGCGTTAAACTCAATGAATTTAAAAACGAATTTCCATGAAGGAAATTTTGGATTCGTTGCAATAGCTTCATTTTCTTAGAAAATTGGCTAAAAAGTTCCGACCTTAGTCGACTAGGAAGTAATTAACCTTCTGTTGTTGGACAAGAAATAACAATTCAACTAAGAGTAATTCCTAAGAATGGAGAAGGAACCAATATTCGATAAAGTATTATAGGTGTATCAAATCACAAGAAATAAACTTCAAGATCACCACCAACTACACCTACTCCAAGATCAACAATTATATCAAGATATAATTGAAGTAGGTAAGTACCTATCGTACTTACGCTTCACAAGCGCAATAGGACACAGAAGTTATAATAAAGTCGATTTCGGTAGGTCAGAATTCCATTGGAAAATCATATTATCAGCTAATATAATAATTGTCAAAGTTTTCAAAGCGATTTTTTGATATGTTTAACTGGTTACTATTCAATCCCGTGTTGATGTATTTTTTCCTTGTCGATGTTTTAGCCCTTGGGGAAAGCAAACGAATAAACGCATTGCGAACGGGGTGGTTTCGTTCGATTCTTTGGGCGGATACCTTTATATGAAACTCAAAAAATCATTACTGTCACATAGAAACATTTCAAGATCCCGATTTTTGAATATTTCAGCCCTTAGGTTCAACCCTCTGGTGTTGATTGAACGCAATGCCGATATTACTGGCACATACCGGGCCGATAGATGATTTTTAAGAAAAAGTTCTTAAAGTTTGGTCCAATAGTTTTGGAGAAAAGCTTTGGACAGTGGCGTACGGCAGACGGCGTACGGTGTACGTACGGATTTTCCTTAAATTCGATTCTTGGGTTCTACGAATCTTGAAACGTAAACCAACAAATTTTGAGGGGGGTTAAACTTTTTTTTCTTGGTCGATTACAAAGGTTCATCATTGAAAATAATAAACCAAAAGTTACTTTTGCGTGAAAGTTGGAACGGTCACTCGGGTACCTAGGCATAATCAAGTGTAATTTTCGTCCTATTACAAAAAATGAGACCCTAGTCGAGATGTGGCCCGGAAGCATGGAGAAGGAGCTAATTTTTTGGCATTTTTTTCCCCGAAATAGTTTTTCTAAATTTTCCTCATTTTTAAGGGATTTACATAATTTTTTGAGGTGTTTTCCTAATTTGCAATAAGTAAGTTTGTCGGCTTTATTAAGGTTATATTATAAGAATATCTTCCTAGTCCTAGTAAGTTCAGCCATACTTGATAATTTAATTAAATGTTGAAATCTTAGCAGTGACAATTCTGTGTGCCTCCAAGTATACATGTATTCTCAAAAAACATCTTTTTTTCTTTTTGCTTCCGAGTCTACCTAATGGTTGCGGGAATTGTCAGAGAATGCGCGGATTGGGTTGTAGATGGTCCCCAATCAGTATCATTGTTGCCAAATCAATACTTCATTCTGCGCATGCGAAAACGTAAATTCCATTATGTTCCATTTTTTTCACTCTAGTCGTTCGACTTAAATTTGGATGACAGTTGAAAGAAGATGATTACCTGATATCAATTACAACACGGTTGTATCATTAATAGCTATTGCGCATGCGCCAATCTGAAATACTTGACCTTAATTTCCACAGTTTTCATACGATTTTGACGAAATTGTCAGCGAATGCGCGGTTTAGGTTGTTTATGGTCCCGTACCTATTTCATTGTTTTCAACTCATCAGTTCATTCTGCTCTCGCACAAACGTAAATTACATTGAGTATGAGCATTGAGGTCCACTATCAGTTTCATCGTTCTTGACTCAAAACCTCACTCTGCGCATGCGCACACACAAATTCTACCAAGCATCATTTTCTCACGCCCTAATCGTCCGATCTCGCTCAAATTTGGATGTTAGTTGGGGGATGACAATTTGATCATCTTATATCAATTTCAACATGATTGTACCTACGTATGAATAATCCTATGAATGAATAATGAAATACTCCTATGGATAATACCTACTGCGCATGCGCCAATATGATCCTTTTAACAAGCTTATTTTTCACAGTTTTTATCTAATATGGATGAAATTTTCAGAGAATTTGCGAGGTAGGGGGTAGACGGTCCCCTGTCAGCTTCATTGTTGTGTAATCAATTCTTCACTCTGCGCCTGCGCAAACGTAAATTCCATTATTTTTGCACGCCTTAGTCGTCCGATCTCGCTCAAATTTGGATGTTAGTTGGGGGGGATGACGATTTGATAATCCCATATCAATTTTAACATGATTGTATCATTAATAGCTACTGCGCATGCGCTTATGTGAAATCCTTGTAACGACTTCAATTTCCACTGTTTTCATCCGATTTCGATGAAATTGTCAGAGAATGCGCGGATTGGGTTGTTGATGGTCCCCAATCAGTTTCATTGTTCCCAAATCAATAGGTACTTCATTCTGCGCATGCGTAAAATTAAATTCCATTATGCTCCATTTTTTCACACTCTAGTCATTCGATTTCGGATGATTCGAATTTGGATGATAGAAGAAGATGACTTGGTTACGTCATATCAATTATTACACGACTGTATCATTAATAGCTACTGCGCATGCGCCAATCTGAAATACTTGTAATGACCTTAATTTCCACTAATGGTGGGAGGGGGGATTTCCGAGAAATCATTATACTTTTTTCTCTCTATTATTTTAATTCTAACCAAAATTATATACAATCCATTCCTAGGGGCGTCCCTATAATGCATGCATTACTTACCAACATGTTTTTACATAACTAGAACAGGCTGTACAGCAGCTGAATGTCAGATTTTGTTCCAAGTTGTATACAGAATTGGCGGGTTGGAAACTGATTAAATATGGGAGATTGGGGTTGGCATCCAAGCTCATAATAAAAAAAACAGAGTGGGTTGGTCGCTTACTCGCATATACCCGTTTACTCATTGGTAGCCTAGCGGGCAGCTTACATACACAACATAGCGCCTAGTTGATCACTTTGCCGACGCGGAGTGAATGGTCTTCCACATTGAAACCGCGAAAGAACGGGTAAACAATAAATTAGTACCGTGCATGCGCAAGTAGGACCATCTCCCTTTACAACTATGTAAACTTCGACTTGACAACTATGTCCGCGCAGAGCATACAGCTCACTGCTACCATCCAGGCTACCAGCTAGTTACCACTGTATGTGTGCCGGTAAGGAACAATGCTTTAATTCTTCATAACAATAACTGACCAATAAGGCTGCTATCCAGGCTACACTGTGTTTTTGCCCTAATAATAAAAATTATTGATAAGATGCGCCAAGTCTACTGTTTGCATGGCAGTAGGAGGGGATGGTCCAACTCGCACATGCGCGGTACCAATTGTTTACACGTTCCTTTGCAGTTAAAATGAGGAGGATCCTTCACTTCGCGCCGACAAACAACCAACGAGGCCCATTTTGTGCATGTTCAGCTACCCGCTTAGGCTACCAGCTAGTAAGCGATCGACCAGCTGAGCTCCACTGTCTTATTACGCTTATACATGGATCGCTTCTAGAACTCCAATTTTAGTTATCAATATCAATATAGGATTAGTAAACGTTTTCAAATGTGGTATAATGAAAAAATTGAAAAAATACATTTGACCGGTGTGGTGTGGGGTCACCCCAGTCAGGGAGACTTCACGTATCTCTTCTTTCATGTAAAATACCGGACCAAAGATAATGAAATTCGGCTTATACCCTAAATCATACATCAGCCGGGGATGTGTCTGTAATCTTGGCATTACTTCAGATCAACCACAAAGGATGACATGTAAGGGTAGAAATATTAAAAATCGAGATCGGAAATAAAGGGAAATAAAAGAGATTTTTTAAATTGATTTATGTACAATGCGGTTCAACGAATCGAATGAGATCACCCGGGTGGTTCCTGTACGTGCATCCGAACTTAGTTCCGGATCTAACTCAGCTGTACTGGGGGGGGGGGGGGGGGGGGGGGCTTCAGACTTTAATTTCTAGATGTTCCAAGAGGCCTCCATTTCACTTTTTAGATTCTTAGGTTGAATAAGAAAGAAATTAACTCCGGAGCTCACCCAGCTGATCAAGGTAGCTTCAGGCTTTACGACTCGTTTCTACATGTCCCAAGAGAGGTTTCCATTTCAAATTTCAGTTTCATAGGTTGAATAGCAAAGAAAATTAGATCCGCCGCACCGCTAATTTAGTTTCGTTTTTTCGTGACAATATTTTATAACAAAAAACACACTTTGTGTCCCCGTAAAAGCGTTTTCTACTCTGAAACATTATTCGAGGCCTTTCCTACCCGTAAAAAGGTAGCAAGCGTAATTTTTTCCTCTGTGTTATCACCAAGAAACTACAACTACAATAATTGTTATGACAGATTCCTCTTTTTTTGAGTGGCAAGTAGTAAGGAGTTGAGAATATCAATTTTTGAAGAGCTGACTTTGTCAACTACAAAAGAACGGTTCAGTCCACGATAATAGTTTTAGTATCTTTGGATTTGTAATAGCAAGTTCTATCCACCTGATCCTCATTTGCCCTAACCTCATTTGACGTGTAAATAAGTTCCGTATATCAGGTTTTTCCTTATCATATACAAACTTGTTTACCGGGGCAACGTCTATAGGGAAGTCCGAGCTGACGACGAAGGAGGAGGTTCGGAGCAGTTTAAGATAGCCTAAATGTTGATCCCGAACTTTACGATCATTTTGCAAAAACACGCATCAAAATCGGTCAAGCCGTTTGGTCGTGAATCGACCCTTGAAAGACAGGCATACTTCTCTCTTTTATAGAGGAGGATTTTTATTAAGAAGAAGAAAAATTCAATAGATACAGACAAACTTGAAGTCACTGCCCCGAAGTTTGGAACTATATATAAATCGGGATATGCCCCAACAACTTTGAAAGAAAAACATATGCCTTGAAGACTTCAATAAAAACATAAGATGACAAGAATTTAAGATGAACTAGGAAATTCAAAAATGTATGATCAAAATTATGCAGGAAATAAAGTTCTAGTCATAAAGCAGTGAATTTTCGCAATTTTTCGTTTTATATTTACGTTGATTTCTTTAACATTTTCAACACTTTGTATTCAATGAAATTGGCGAGAAGAACCTTCCTAAATAGTAATTTTCAGCATAAGTTTGAGCTCAATTTTTTAAAATGTTCTTGTTCACTGTTGATATACGAGTACTTCTGGTTTATTATTTTCAATAGTGAATCTTTGTGATCACCGAAATTGAAAAAATGAATAGCAGTAAATAAATGTATTTTTTGAATGTAACCAAAATGCCTAGAATCGAAAACAACTTTAACCATACAAACCAGAAACAAACTTTAACCGTACAAACAAACCGGAAACAACCGGTGGACACACCGGGAACAACCGGGTGGTTACTTTAAACGTGTTTTCTCGGAAACAATATATATTCGTCCATGCTACAAAATTGCATGGATACTTAACCAAAGATTCTCGGTGGAAACAGTTCCTTTGTAATGAATAGTATCCATGCTATTTTAACATTCAAGAAAAATCTGATATAGATATCAGCTATCAGCTTGTTTTGGTCCGTCACGTCGGCTCTTATAATATTTGTATTCTGATCGGATTATATTTCATCTCTCATCATTATGAAATACCTTTATTTGTGAACAATTTACTTAGAAAAATGTGTAGTTACTGTGTTGTTTATTGAAGTGGTAAGTGGTCGATCCGATTACCCAATAAATCTAATTGAGCCAATAGGGAATATCTCACCCTTTGAAGTCCTATGAAATTAATCAAGAGTGGAAGTGGATTTTTGGTTTTTTTGTGGGATTTTCTTAAAAAAGAAAAAAAGCTTACAGCGATTAATCACAACATACCTAATAAGAACAAATACTTACCATTCATTTTGGCTAGGTAGGTACTTTTTACTGGGATGTCATAAACAAGCATAGATAGGTTTTGCAGTCTTTAAAATTTTGAACAGAATTTCCGCGCAAAGTTTATTATAGTGGTTCCCCGTAAATAAAAGGTATTTCGATGTTAGGTACTGTTATACATAAGGACTAACGGCAATTTCTACACAAACGCCCACCTTCTATAATACGTTATGATTGCGGAAGTTAGTGAAGAACGTTGTCTATTTCCACCAAATGAACAGCAACACCGTAAAATCGATTTCGACAGTTAGGTCATCATCAGTAGCAAACAATAACATAAGAAATAATAATAATAAGCTATTATAGTCTGCTGTAAAAGAACGAAATAGGTAGGTACTACTCTTTCTTTACTGCCAACTGTTCTTCGAAATATATTACAAACCCTTCATCCAAAAACATTTTTCCATTTATCATTTAATTTTTCGAACAACGTGCAGGTAATGTGATAGGGGAAAAACGCGTTTTTTTATTATAACGGTCATCTCTAATTCAGTCAACAACACAGCACTGTTCACTGTTTTAGTTTAATATCAACTTTAATAAACAGTTTTATCATAATTCTTCTTCCGCCACATTAGAGTGCCAGGAGTATCATCAAACAAATTCTTTTTGAATGAAAACGGAAAAAACTTTCCTTAGTGCATGGAGGTAGATGGTTCTCAGTGAAAATTTCATAGGGAGAAATAGGACTGGGTGCGTGGGGAGCTCCCTACTGTTACTCAGCGTTTCTCCGATAGAGCGCTCTCGTTTCCGGCCTATGCACGAGGCCTATAGCAATAATAAAATTATTTCCTACGAAAATTTGAAGTTTTCGAAATACTGAAATATTCAATCTTTATTAATATCTTAACAGGGTTGGTCGAAAGTGATGACGAGATTTCAGTATATACATCGGTACTTGGTCGATTCATGATTTTTGTTCCATCTGCATCGAATTGTGGTCCTTCAGATTAGAAGAAAAACCTTCGGACGGCACACCATGTGCAGTTGATGGCTAGCAACGGTGTAGACCCATAGTTGCTGCAACCAGTAGTGTTGCAATGGAACCTCCATCGGCTCTCTGCTTTAGTCTCTGGAGAGCTCTCCACTGCCCATGTGAAGCATGGTGTCTAACAGTTTCTTACCCAGTCATTCTACATTCATAGAGCGGGTGTTGCTCCACGGCTTTGTACGTTTAATTATGTACTGGTACTGGTGATCACTGGTTGAGAAACCTCCAGAATATGCCACGCGCTTGACTTCTCTGCCAGGTTTTCTGAGGCCATAATGATATCTGGTATGGTTCTCGAACATCCATCTAGAAATCGCTTGCGCAAATGCCGGGAACTTAGTACCTATTTTTTGTTTATTTAGTTAGCGAATTTTCGTAGAAAATGAAGCAATTACAATGGCTAGAAAAATTTTAAAATCAAAAGTTTTGAAAAATGTCCTTATTGAAATCCGTTTTGAGGCATTCTGAAACGATTCTTGAAGGTTGCGCTTTTTCACACACACACACACACACACATATATATATATATATATATATATATATATATATATATATATATATATATATATAGATATATATATATATATATATATATATATGTGTGTGTGTGTGTGTGTTAGTTTCACTAAAATATTGTGGCGCTACCTGTCAGAAAAGTGAAGAACTACTTCGCATGAACAAGCATCCCTCGAACCCCTCAAACCCCTCAATGAATTTCAGTTTCAGTCAGTTAGCACGCACACCGTTCAATTTGTCAAGATGAAATTTTTTGAATAAATTCTAGTGTTGAGATGTAGAGTTTTTTCTAAATGTCTCTCTCAAAAAAAATTTATGAGATGAATAAGAGAGAGTTTAGAGATGAAATATTCTACGATTCAAAACAGGTATTTAATTTTTAGCATTTTTTCATCTTTTCAATCGATTTTTCAGCAAATATTAATGAAATTAAAGTTATTTTTCTTCTTATCTTTATATATAATTCCGAACGGTCTTTGAAATTTTGAAGAACTTCGCGGTCCGATTTTAGTGTTAGACTGCTCATTCAAATCAGCACGGCCCCAAGTTTGTTGCAAAAGTGTCGCCGTTCGTCTCAATACCCGCCTTGTTCGTGTTCTAGGCGGTATTTATCAACGAGAGTTGTTTATTAGGCTGTGGCGGTAACAACAGTTGCCACCGATTCACGGTAAGCAAGAAACATAGTGTAGTTACCAACATCTAGGAGAGTTATTTCTGAACGAAGAAATTGAAACTGAAGAACAGCGGACTTTATATATAATTCCGAACGGTCTTTATATATATAGTTCCGAATCAGCACGGCCCCAAATTTGTTGCAAAAGTGTCGGTAAGTGAGAAACGTAGTGATGGGGTCTTTTCTGATCAGCTGAGTGAGCTAAATTCTTTCCTGCTCACTGTAGGGAGTTGAAATTTGATAGGGAGACTCTCTGGGACATTAAGAGACGAGTGAAGTGATGGGGTCTTTTCGGATCAGCTGAGTGAGCTAAATTCTTTCCTGTTCACTGAAGGGAGTTGAAATTTGATAGGGAGACTCTCTGTTTATTAGGCTGTGGCAGTAACAACAGTTGCCACGGTAAGTAAGGAACGTAGTGTAGTTACTAACATCTAGGAGAGTTATTTCAGAACGATCTTTGAAATTGTGAAGAACTTCGCGGACCGATTTCAGTGTTAGACGGTCCCAAGTGTCGTCGTTCGTGTTTTGTGTGTGTGCCCACCCCCACCACCTTTATAGGAGACACTCGACATACCTAAGGGTAAGTACAGTACGCCGCACCATCACTGTTCACCATCGATGCCCGCACCCTCGCGGTAAACGCGATGGTCAACCTCCTGAATTTCACATAGATGGTTCACTTTCTGAGGGGGTCACCTTCGATGTTTTCCCGCCTTTTCACTTCAGTTCCACACGAGCTCTTGCATGATAAGCATCGGCATGATGTTGAGTGATAGTGACGATGAATTGGAAATGGGCACCGCCGCAAAGTGGTTTTTTAATGAGTGGACTGTTTTCGAATCGGCACTAAGTAATCTATATAAACAAAATTAAAATGTATTGTTATTATTAATATTAAAGACCACTCACCATCCACTCCGAGTTTTGTGGCGATTTTCCCCCATTCCTTGGCCAGGACGTACCTGTTGTGGTGATTATTATGCCTCTTATCCCAAATAGGGGTGGCCGTGAAAATCAAATCAATCAACTCTTCTTTCAATGCGAGCGATTCTTTCATTGCGAGCGAGTGAACTCAATCAGCGACAGAACTTAACTCACACTGAACGGGAAGTAAAAGCTGTGAATCACACAGGACACAGGACAGCCGGAGGGGCTGCCTCTCAGCCAATCATGTTCGAGTCCACATCGCGGTCAATCCTCACTGCCCTCCTGAAAATCAAATGAATTTGATTTTCAAAAAACAGCGAGGGTCGACCTCGGAGGTCGGATGACGGCATCGCAGTGATGGTGCGTCACTATGAATGCTCCCACAACACTACACGTATTTGTTTTACATCGCGGTTACCGCGAGGGTGCGGGCATCGATGGTGAACAGTGATGGTGCGGCGTACTGTACTTACCCTAATACTCGTCGGACTCTTGGCGTGGGAATGAGAGATGAAACACAGTTTTGTGTGTAGAGTTACACTCTTTTCAACTCTTTTGAAACGACGCCAGTTCGCTCTAGTGGAGGTTCGGAGAAGGTGGTATCAGTTGTAGTTTTGTGTGTAGAGTTACACTCTTTTCAACTCTTTTGAAACGACGCCAGTTCGCTCTAGTGGAGGTTCGGAGAAGGTGGTGTCAATTGTTTTGTGTGTGATCAGTTGTTTTGTGTGTGTTCAGTTGTTTTGTGCGAACCGGCTTGCACAATATATTGATGGCAGCCCCTAGATGCTCAATGTTATTGCAGTGTTTACGTTTGTGCAAAAAGTTGTACCGTGTGAAGGTGGCATTGACGGTTGCGCAATAAATTGTGCACTCAGACACTCAGACGTACAACCACATTGTGCAAACAGTACCCATCAGGTTTCCATAAGGTCAACATGGAATTAAGTGACAGTGAATTGTGTGATATTTTTTACAACTTCTGGTTTCCCAGCGTCTGGGTACCTTTTGCGGTATTTTTCGACAAAAACTTCGTACCTACTGCTCCGCCTTCTTTTCCCGATTACTATATTCTTTGGACTTAACATCCCACAATGCCGGGAGACCATGATAAGTCTCAATGAATTCGGCAATAAATTGTTTTTCGTTTTTATTACTATTCATGATGCGGCGTAGTTGACAGCACGAGTTGTCTGATGACACTGCCAGGTGCAGCCAGGTTGCGCAATGTTGCCATCAGACGGCTCAATCTTTTCTAGTTTGTGCAATATATTTTAAACATTTGGTCAATCACGCAATCTTTCAATCTCGCCCTCACACGATCAATTATATTGCACAAACCAGAATATTGCGCAATATTCTGGTATACACACCAACCCTAACATATAGCTCTGAATCCTGGGCACTCACCTCAAAGCATAAGAGTTGAACCGGCTGCAAGCCACAGAAATGAGATATCTCCATAGAGTGGGAGGAAAGACGAGGAGGGACCGTGTTCGCAACCAGACCATCAGAGGAGGTTTACATGTTGCGCCTTTGGTCACAATAATAGATCAGGCTCAGTTGCGGTGTAAGGAGATGCAGTCCGCATGCCTGACACAAGGTATCCTCGGAGAGCATGGAGGCCAGATACCTTAACAAAAGATGGCGGGGAAGACCACGAACCAAGTGGGAGGACAATGTTCGCCAAGCTTTGGGGGAACGTGGGGTATCCTGGAAAGAAAGTCGTGCCCTAGCTGAAGACAGAAAAGCCTGGAAGTCTCTCTGTAAAACCTCGACACCGCAACGTACCATACGGGGATCGACAAAGTGAGTAAGTATACAAATTTATTATGAAATCGAATGCTCTATAACTGGGGTATAACTACGAGCTGATCAGTCACCAGGTTAAATGAAACCAAACAAAAGTTCCAGTCATGCAGCATGATCGAATGAACCATTTTGGTAGATTACAGTGATTGTTTTAGAGTTACAGTAATTTTTTTTATATATGCGCACTTTCAGGACAAAAAACTGTTACACCCGACTGTATGGCAAACAACTCAATTATTCGATTACACAATTACATTTTTCTTCATATTTATACACACGCACGCACGCACGCACGCACGCGCGCGCGCGCGCACACACACACACACACACACACACACACACAAACATACATATATATTAATTGCTATGCAATTCTTAGGCCGACCCCCAATAATTTTTTTTAAATGTCCACTTTTTTTGTGTAACGTTTTTTGTCCCGAGATGGGAAGCGAGAGGTCGTGGGTTCGAATCCCGGCCAGGCTTGAAATTTTTTTTTTTTTTCTCGTGAGACGAAGGTCGTGGGTTCGAATCCCAGCCAGGCCTGAAAAAAAAATTTTTTTTTCTTTTTTCTCGTGAGACGAAGGTTGTGGGTTCAAATCCCAGCCAGGCTTGATTTTTTTTTTTTTTTTTTTTTTTCGTGAGACGAAGTTTGTGGGTTGAAATCCCAGCCAGGCTTGAACATTTTTTTTTTTTTTTTTTTTTTCTCGTGAGACGAATTGCATAGCAAATTATACTCGTTTTCTACGCAGTAGAAAAGAGAAAAGATCCGGCGAGGCGCGAAGCGCCGAGTATAGATTAGGGGGGTCCAGGGAGGCGAAGCCCCCCTGGCGGGGTCAATATATATATATATATATATATATATATATATATATATATATATATATATATATATATATATATATGTACCTATATAGTATGAATTCGGTAGTGTTCTAATCATAGTTAAATTATTTTTATTGACTAAAATTTTCGTAAAAAATATAAATTTCACGATTTTAAGCCGTTTAAAGCAATTTTGAGAGATTTTTAAGTACATTTTTTGAAATTTGACCAATTGAATGCGCTCAAAAAGTGTTGGCCAAGAATTATAATCTTTTCGTTTGGAAAGCGTGATTTTCGGCGCAAGAAATGGGATTTTTATCTCAATCCTAAGGAGAGTTATCATCTGGAATGACATGCATATGTGTGCGTGCGTGTGTGTGTATGTGTGCGTGTGTTTGTCTCGAGGATTCGATTCAGAAAATTTTAATTTTAAATTTTTTGCAGCCATTGCTGCTTCATTTTCTACAAAAATTCGCTAAAAGCGGTATTTTTCTAATTTAATTAAGGAAACGTACGTGGATACTTCTGAAACTATTTTTGCAAGGGAGGATAAAAGTAACTTTCGATTACGTACGCTAAATTGGAGGGGGGGGGGGGGGGGATGCTCTTGCTCTCCATCGCCTCCTCCGAGCAAAGTCTAAAACTTTTATCCGTTAACACACCTGAATGCAAATGATTAGAACCAATTTGAACATAACTAATAGCATACGTGAATTAAAATCATCTGAATAGCACAGGAAATATAACAATATCAATTGACGTATCAGTAGATTATCTACGATAGATGAGACTAACTACGAGTACAATAAATACAAAAATTCTTTCACCAGACTATGACTGCGAAGTTAAAATTAAAACTATCTATAACATAGCCGTAATTGAAAATGCCGTTTTGTGTATTCAACTGTTACTAATGCTATGTCAATAATTATATGATTTAATTTTGATAAAAGCTACGGTGACGGCTTAAATACGTATAAACGCATTTCATTTTAAAAATTTGATACATTAAAATAAAGGGCTTGAAGGAGTAGACTCAAGATTTGTCATTATACGCGTTTCTGAGGGGCGTGATCGATCGCACTGAATGCTCCAGAAGGGAGAAGCCAAGGAAAACAAACGTGAGGAACCTACTTACGTTAGGACGGTTCCCAAAGATGAGTGGCAGGCCTGAGGCTTGAGTCATGGTAGGTACCAGCTGATTCCTACCAAGAGCAAAATATTACGTGAGAGAATGTGAGTTCGACCTACTGATTTAGCAAGTGGTAGGTAACTGCGAGGGGGTGGAAATACTGGGGCACATCGCCTAGGCACAGCAACGGGAGCTAACAAGGGGCCAAGTTAGCCCACAGCAATTTATTGATGAATTTGATACTGACTGAAGATATGCTGGTGGCGTATTAACCTCAAAATAAGAAGGATTATGGAGGCGACACTTGTCTCTACTACAAGGAGGATCAGCCATCAGAAAAACGCCGTGAATTAAAAAAAATATTATTATTTTTGTATCGGATAAACCTCTTTTACAGATCACTTGTGTATTATTTATTGAACGTGGATTACGAGAAATTATATAAATATGACTAAATACATAGAAGTAACATGGTACCTAGGAAAATATTGACATTTAATAAAACACCTAGACTTTCTAGTCTCTTTGTACGCAATAAGAGCAGAAATCTTAAGCACAATGCTACATCAAAACGTGAGCACTGATAAACTGAAAACAGACCACCCGAACACACTAAAAACCGCCAGACCCGCACGTACCCCTATCTACACGTCTAAAAAACTGCTTCTGGTATTTCTACTGATTCATACAGATTTCTGAGCGCTGAATCTGAAAAATATAAAAAATGCCTTAAGAGTTTACCATCACGTTTTCTGGCCGAACCAGACTCTCGCTTCATGTAAGGGTTACCTGGTTTGTTGTTGTAATATCAATTTAAGTTCTCCCAGTCCCGAAATACAGATGTTTAAAATGGTTGAAACAAGTAGAAGCACTATTCAGTGTTAGTAGATGATTTATAAAATTAGTAAGATGGAATGAACGGGGGGGGGGGGGGGGGGGGGGGGTTGTGGTGTGAGTGTGTGTTGTGTGTAGTGATGTCAAAATTCGGGCACGTTCATTTTTTATTATTCAAAGGTCAATATAATCTTTTTTAAAGGTAAAATATTCATGTTAAAATTATGATAAAACTGAAATTTAACCGATAATTGGTACTTTTTTATGGTAGGTACTCCATTTGTCTTCTGTAAACCATAAGAAAAAGTACTGTTTCATTTCTCATTTAAATTTTCACTTAGACCCTTGCAATGCTGGCTTCAGAGCCACCTCACTTACTTGCAACCTGGTGTGGTTTCTTGAGAGGAACCTATTTTCAGCCAGTATTATTCTGGTTTAGTAAACGATTTTCAGCAGTTGACCAACCCTCAGCTTTCAAGTATTATATACAGGACGCCTTCCCAGTCAGGAAGCTTGCCATTGGTGTGTTCTTTGACCAACCAAAGCAAATGATTCCACTCTGTGCCACATCTAGGAAAGGCTGCAGCGCTGGGAAGTAGAAAGGGCCCATGGAGGACTTCCTCCGTGGAATCCTCTCGCACCGAGTATGAGCGATACCCATGGGTGTGAAAAAGGAACTTTAACTATTGTTAAAGGGACGAATATTCCATCACAAGAATTTTGGCATCAACCTCACTCTCCTACTATGAGTACCTAGTTTTCTTTCTATGATTTTTCAAAGTTCCGCACACTGGCGAGGTCAAAGTACCCCTCTCGCCAGGGCGGGACCGCCCTGCCCAGATTAAGGTCACCAGTGCAGTAAACTTTGAAAAACTATAGAAAGAAAACTACTCATCGTAGGAGAGTACGGATAGTGTCAAATAAATTGAATGTTGAATATAAATTCAATACGTGAATTATTCAAGTTATTACGTAAGATCATTCAAGTATGAGCCTTGGGGATTTCTTCTCCGATTTCCACCTAAGAGGATGGCATCCCTCAGGATTCTAAGGGGTTTGGGCGGCCCTTTGCAAAGTGATATCCATAGTGTCCATAGTGTCTACCGAATGAGAGTGCTAGTACCTAGTCAAGAGCAGTAGAAAAAAAAAACGTTTTTCCGGAGGGCTTGGTACCTCGAAAAACGTATTATTGCCACCAATTCACATTAAGTTAAAAATAATGAAGCAATTCGTTAAGCCCATTCCCAAAGATGAAAACATGTCCTCTGTATCTTTGCTCAAAGTTTCCTCGCCTGTCCAAAAAAAAAGGCTAAAGCAGAGTATTTATTTCGACCACATGACAAAAGGGTACTTATTCCTGACACTTCATTCACGAGAAGATATAAAAAAAAATTGGAACCACTGCTATGGCCTACATGGACGCATTGATCATCATTCTTGGATACAATAATATATTTAGGCGTTAACTTAGCCAAACCTTAACTGTTCCAGGAGTGGAAAGTTTGGAGAAAGATATATTCTAAACGCCACTCTTTATCCACTCTCTCTACACCATTTAAGCTGACGAGGCATTAAGTAACATAGACGGTGATCGGCCTAACGGCAACTATCATCGTTACAGTGAACTATCAACTAGCTCAAATACGATAATAGGTATGTCTGGGCTTAATCCGACATTGAAGCAATTTGCCCTCCCACCTTTTGACAATGCTCTGGGGGTCATGCCAAATTTTCGACCTACAGAAAATATGTCACGCTATTCTGTGATAGTACACGTACAAACAATCGTTGCAAGGGAGAATATAACTTCCTGATTTCCTATCCTACAACAACCTTTCACCATTCGTCGGAAAGCTGTGAGTTTATTACACATGAATCCACATTTCAATGGGCCGATTCTCCCCTACTTAACCTTCCTGCGAAATCTTAGTACACGCTTCGTTACTTAAACAAACTAAGTCGTTCCTCTATCTATAGCGGACTGCGAGAGATGCAATGCAAAGGAAGAAGACCTACACCACATGATCTTGGAATGCCTACAGCCATTACTATCTACAGCCATTAGAAGAAGGTACTTGTTAGACGAGCATCAGAATTATTCGTAGCAACCACTAAATCTACTGTACCTGCTTCAAACATCAGTAGAAGTTTTTACTATTTTATACCAATTCTTGAATGAAAGTGGGGTCAAAGTGTTTAAGGTTTCCAGTCATACAGCATGACCGTATGAGCAAATTTTTGTAAATTATCGTACTGCGTAATGTTAAATTGTTTTGAAATTTCAGCTTTCTGAGTGCCAGGAAATTGTTAACTATTAATTTCATGACAAAAAACGTATTCTAGATAATAATTTCCTATTTAAATAGAAGTTTTGAAATTTTAGTTTTTTTTGCAGTTTTTATTGATTTTTTTGTTAATGAATTTTAAGAACATTTGTCAGCATAATTTTGTACATAAATTTTTGAATGTTCTATTCTACAGTTAATAAACTTTATTTGAGCAATATTCTTCCAAAAAATATAAATTTAACAATTTTTATAGTACAATTTTTGAAATTTGACCAATTTAATGTGCTCAAAAAGTGCTGGCCAACGAACTCATCTTTTCGTTTGGAAAGCTTGATTTTTGATTATTTTGGCGGAAGAACGGAATTTTATCTCAATTCAAAAGAGAGTTACGTCTGGAATGAGACACACACTTTTATTTATTTATTTATTTTTTTAAATATAAAACTCCCCTCAAAAGACGCGTCATTATTTATTTATTTATTTTTTAAAATATAAAACTCCCCTCAAAAGACGCGTCATGGGTGGTGTCATTAACTTTTGTACATACATAAATAAATAAAACAAGTGGGAAGGACACCCAGGATTACCCGACGCTGGCTCTAGGGATAAGGGAAGTTGCAGAAGGAAGAAGAGGAAGAGTGGAAGATGAAAGGAAGTCGCCCTATAAAATGAACACCAGTTCAAGTAAGACCCCCTCAGGACGCGGGTGGTGATACCATGGAGTACCCAAACTCGAGTAATTCCGTGGCACTTTTCCCGCACCACACCCTGCGCCATGATAAGGTCGCGGCCATGATCTTCATGTTATTGATCGCCACTCCTTTTAGCTCAGAAATCTCTTGCCGGAGGTCATTTCTGTCATACTTATTAACCTTAGCCCGCCAGGTCTGCTCCATGTCCACGCTGCCACTGACAACATGGACATCTAAGATTACGGCAGACCAATCGTGCTTGACGGCGATATCCGGCTTCTAGCCCCAGTCACTCGGCATGCGATATAGTCTCTCCCTTTCGACATCCCAACCGCTGGATGACAAAATGCCTGCTATCTGCTTGGCAACCACATCGTGTCGCAAAATGAGGCCGCCGTGAGTCCGCGGACACTGCTGCACCACATGGTATAGGTTCTCATTTTTACCCTGACAGGCATGGCAGAGGGTGTCCACTGTCCTGCGACTATTTCTTGAACATCTCACCAATGTGGCTAGTGTAGCCACCCTGACAACGTGGAAATGACGATAGTCGCAGACCCCAATACCCTCTGAAGCCTATTCTACCCATTGAGCAGAAATGGGGGATTAAGAGCACTGTTGGAGTTCTTTACAATCTACCAACTCATGCAGTGCAGCAGCGAACTCAGCAGATGAGCTGGGTTTTGGAGCAGATGTTGTTGCTCGGTTCCACCACAAAAACTGCTGCTTGACAAAGTCAAGGTCAGCAGCAGTGTGGGTGACCTCCCAGCTCGAGCCCCGAAGGGCAAGCAGGCGATGGTGGCGTAAGGATGGGATGCTGGCCGAAAGAGAGACAATACCGAACCGACCGGCCTTGACCGGTGCGTGGATTTAGGCACTTGGGACACCAGGTGGGAAGCCTATCCAAGAGCGCACAGCAGGGCGAACTTCACGGTCTAACTCAAGCAGCCTCCTAGCAGTAAGCCTGCCAAAAACTAACCATTAGGTTAGCTTTGGCAGTAAGTAAGTGCGAAGGAGGCACAGCTTCTACTGTGGCTTCAATGGAGCCTTGGTGATACGAGCTACTTAATGCTCCTCCAAGCTCCACATGGCTTGCGGAGATAGTGGCCACACCTATGAAGTCGGCAATGTTCAATCGGCAGTCCCGAAATGTCATTACGAATTTCAGCAATTAGGTTAGCATTTAGGAAAGAAGTTTGCTTCATATCATTGGATAATCTGGATAGTGAGTCTGATTATAACAGAAATTCGCTTCCAAGCTCAACCGGCTGATCAGGACAATTACAAACAGTAAATTATAGCCAACAATCTAATAGTCATCAAATCACAGTCACTCAATCATAGTCACACAATCATTTCAAATTCCAGGAATTTATAGGTGAATTAATAGGAAATAAGTTAGCCAGAGTCAATTCGGGGGATTGACCCTATGGATTCGCAACCGACATCGAGATCAATAGCAAGAGGAATACCGGCAGGACACAAGAGTAAACCTTTTACAAGAATGGATTCCCATCCGTCAGGGAACGACCATGATTCCACCCACACAACACGGTTCTGACGATGACCCGTTTTCGAAGCGGCCATGGACTAACGAACTATAACTACTGGAATGGTAACACGCTCAGCTGAAATCAACCCTCCCGCGACCCTGCTTGGCTCTACCCATCCCCACTCCGTAAGGGCTCACTAACTCACGCCACCTTCCTTGTTTTCTCGCAAATTTCTACTTAATTGTTTATCAGAAGAAGAAGAATAAATATGTTCATTTTTCAAACCTATTTACATTTTTATAGACAAAAAAATGCTTATAAACTATGCAACATGGTTGCATGCAACCATCCGCCGGAGTTCGTAATAATACATTTCAATAAGTTGATGAAAGAAAAGCAATTTATCAAATTCAATTAAATAAAAATACAAATGGTTGAAATTAATTATGAATTTAGAAATTAAATTGACTGACAAGAAATGGCATATATCACCAGGCAAATCGGTAATACAAAATTATAGTGAATCATCCTCTTCCACCATTTAGTTAATGGCGTCTTCTCTACTCAACGCCAATTGACTGAAAGCCTGGACTCGGAACTCCCGAAGTGCGGGGCAGGTGCACAAAAAATGGTGAACATCCTCGCGAGCTCTTAAATTGCAAAGCGAGCATTCCTCTCGACTGGCTGAACCGAAGGGTTTGGCATTCAAGTTGACTACTTCAGTCCGCAATCTGAACAGCTAGCGGGCAGCATACAAATGAATGCCGATCCTCCGAAAAAACGTCCAACCTTCACGTCTGGGTCCAGTTCTCTATACAGTGTATATGTGCCAGAATCTGCTGCACTCTGTCCAAAATAAAAGAGCTTCTCCTCCCTATACCTTGTGAGCAGTCTTTCAGCATCCAACCTAAATTCACCAGAATCAAGGAGAGAGATCGTGTTGGGGAGACCATTCTTTGAAACCAAAGCACTCCAGTTATCCGCCTAATACACCCCACCCCCTCCTTGACCACTTCTTCTGCTACGATTCTTGGAAGTCGCGATTCAGGCATGGGTGAAACCCTTTCTAAATACTTGAAGTGCACTTTCAAGGTGAAGACAGACAGAGTCTCGAGTTCTGTTTCCAGATAGACCAGATAGTTAGGGGTCGACATGGGAAGATGGATCACCCTCTTAGCTAACATGAGCTGCACTGACTCTACAATATTGTATTCAAGAAAACCCCATACTTGAGTAGAATAGGTAAATATGGTCCTTACAACCCCGAAGAATACTTGTAGCTTGGCATGTAACGGCACAGATGTATTCGCTAAAAGCTTTCCCCACACACAATTTAAAGCAAACTTTACTGACTTTGCTTTCTGCGGCAGGTGCTTAGTGAAGGAGAGTCTTGATGTGAGAGTGTGTGTGTGTGTGTGTCCAGATACGTGTACTCTGCGACTATGTTTTCATTCTCTTGATTGAAAGTCCATTTCTCTGCTGCCCTTCGCCACCCGCCATGCTGAAATGCCAGTATCTTGGACTTCAGTAAGTTGACAGTAAGACCCCATCAGTCACAGCACTTCTTCAATGCGTCAATATTTTCCTGCACCTCTTGGGGATCATCCGCCAAGATGACAAGCCCAATTGTTTATCATTTGCCGTTCAAAGTCCATATTGAGCTTCCCATGAATCGGAGTACGTCCCAAAAGTATAGTAAAGCTAGAACCCTAGTTCGGTATTTTTATGGATGTAGGTACTTCCAATTGTCGAGAGATTGAAGAAGAGATAAGTTAAATATTTATTACGAATATCAAGAATTTATATCATTACTTATATAATCTTCTTTTGAATAATACAGGATTACAAAAGTTGTTATCTAATGTTTTTTGGGGTGCTGAATCTGAAAGTGACTACTGTTTTTGTCGTTGTCGTCAAATGTTCATGGTATAACTCATTTTTCGTTATTTCGAGTTTTTTGGGACTTATTTAATTCCTGTAATCACTGGCTATTTCCAACAGACCCCGAAATTCTTTCACTCATGCAGCATGACTATATCAGCTAATTATCGTAATAGGTTTATTTATATTCAATTTTCGGACATTCAAGTATAGCCTACTATCAACTAATATATTACGTAGGTATGTATAATCTTGAAATACTCCTGTGGAGATGATCTTGAATTTTGTTTTACTTTTTTTCATGACTTAAACTTTGTATTTCATTCTGGATTTCCTAAAGACCCCAAAATTCGCCAAAATGGGTTATATTAACTTAAAAAAAGACTTTACTTCTCCAAATAAAATATAGGAGATCATCTAGGATAAAACCCTCACAATTCCTAAAAGTAATCAGTCGATTAGTTACAGAGTATTATGTGTGGCAAAAAATTTTTGTTTTGCACATGCACAAGATTTTTTACTCATAATATGACGATGAAATGCATAGGAAAATTTCCTGAAACTTTTATCTAACTACCCTCTAAGTTTTAACAAAATCGGACCGATAGATCGTAAGAAATCGACATTGTAGAATCTGACGTTAGCGAATGCGCACACCCTATTATCGATCCTTCACCAATGAAATTTATAGGGGACCATATAGAAGCTAACCCACATAAACCTGAAACTTCCGTCAAAATTGGCCCATTAGTCTCGGAGTTTCACATGTGCCAACCAATTTTAGTTTAGCGTATACAAAATGGTCATTACTCGATCAACCGCAATAAAATTCATAGGGCTCTTCCTGGTACGTATAACCAACTACCCTCTGAGTATGGAAAATATCGGACCCATACATAGACCGTAAGGAATCGACGTTTTAAGGAATTCACGATTGAGCAAGCGCACACGTCATTGTTGATTCGATTGCAATGAACTTTATAAAGTACGATCTAGGGGCAAGCCCACACAATCCCTGAAAATTACATCAAAATCGAACGACAACTGAGAATTCCCAAAGCTTTTGAATGGGAGCAGTTGTGTCGTCCCGCACGGGGGTGGTGACCCGCCCGACCGTACCCTCAACGCTGAGACAACGTTCCAGTATAGTTATGCCATTGCCATGGACTTCGCAAGAAGTATCTAAACGACAAAAGAATGAGCAAAGAATCTCCCCTATGCGAAGTCTGCGTCTCCGATTCGGACGAAGACCTGGAACATTTAGTGATGTTGTGCAGCAAGTTTGTGACTCACAGGAACTCTATGCCCAACGATTTGACTAAATTAATAGAAATACCAACAAACGTTACATGCATTGTATACTCTAACAGCCCTAAAGTGTATAAAATATTGTATACATTCATCAAAAATTGTAACATTCAAATATGATAGAATTAAATACATAAATGGCTATGTCGAAAGCTAAGGCCAAATAGAAAAGAAAAAAGAAAAAAGGTAGCCACAGTCGGTTAGCTTATCAGGGCAGTTCCGCAATTTTTCATTGCTCTCCAGCAGTATCGGAGAAGGTTTATTAGGAAGTTCAGTAGTGTTGGCAATGCGTAATTTTTGAGCAAAATTTTGTTAATTTTGGTCGAGTGATTTTGGACTGCGCCACCGTACGGTAGTAAGTGTAAGTTGTACCTATCTACTCGCTCTTCTTACCCCTATCAATTTTTAAAATATTTCATTGTTTTGGGCACTGAGCACAATTTGCAAACAATTAGTCGGAGGTGTATATTTATTGCTTTTACGATTCCAATCGATAAATAAAACTTGATTGGACTTACGAGAAAATCATGGCGTAAATTGTATTCTACAACGTAGAGTTTGGTAGCAACTTGATGTGAAATATTTTCCAGCCAAGGTCGAATATACTCGTTTTTCCATAATAAATTGTGAAGTTGTTTACCAAGAGACCTGGTTAGCGACTGTCCCTTTCTAAACTATGTACAAGGTTTGACTTGCATACGAGTCCGTGAAACATTGGAACATATGTCTTCACTCCCCATCCCACCTGCATCCTAATCTAGTTGAGAGAATTTCTCTTTCTATTCAGCGCGCAATTTTTTTATATTTTATATATTAATTCTAACATCCTTTTGAAAACAAACAAACAAACAAAAACAACAGCAATTAACACACTGTTTTATTTATTACTTGTATATAATTTTTATTAACTACAAATCATCATCTTTGGTACTAACACTCAGTCCCAGAGAGTCTCCCCATCAAATTTCAACTTCCTTGGACGAAGAGGACAGAATTTAGCTCACTCAGCTGATTAGGAAAAAGCCCATCGTTTCAATCTTCTCTTAATGTTCCAAAGAGTCTCCTCATCAAATTTCAACTTCCTTGGGTGAACAGGAGAGAATTTAGCTCAATCAGCTGACCAGGAAAGAGCCCATCATGTCAACCTTCTCGATGTACCAGAGAGTCTACCCATCAAATTTCAACGTCCTAAGGTGAACAGGAGCGAATTTAGCTCACTCAGTTGATCAGGAAATAGTCCATCATTTCAATCGTCTCTTAATGTCCCTGAGAGTCTCCCCAACAAATTTAAACTTTCAAGTTTCTTTTCAGTCTAATAGTGGTTGCAATGTTTACATAATTAACTAGAAGGATCACCTGTATGTTAACAATTATTCAGACAACCACGCTCATACCTCATATTATTGGCCACGATCTGCGGCAATGGTTAACATAATATGGTTATGTACACGGAGAGCTTTCCAAAGACTAGCGAACGATTTTCGTATGATGATAAATGCCTAAGGTACAGTTCCGTACCGCGATAATCATCAGAAAATCAAAAGTAACACTTTTCGGTAACGTAACGGAACAGTTTTCGATTCTATTTGCCAAAGTAAAGACATGAAATGTCAAAATCTGTACACAACCATTCAAGCTACAAGTAGGAACAAACACAGTTACATATCTACTAGTTTCTCTTTTATTAATATAATATAAATATAAAGTAGAAGAACAAATATAAGAAGATAGCTTCAAGAGCAGCACACGATAACCCGCGCTACCTTTTCGCCAACAAAGACCCCTCTCTCACTGTACCTCCCCCCCTCCTCCCTCCAAACCACCAACATCTATTGTACCATTTGTCAACAAGTGACGGGAGTTGACGGTGCTTTTAGGTGATCACTTAGGCGGGAACGGAGGAGGCAATAGAGAACGAAAAATGCATTCATCAATGTCACCCCACGGTGTTGCTGTGGCATGGCATATTGAGCCCACTCGCGGTGGGGCGATATCGAAAAGAATAAAAAAACCTGACCGAAACTCCTGCTAACTCAAACCCCATGTTTTTGGAGAGCTGATCACGAAAAAAATGAAGAAATCTCTAGACGCATTGCATGTCACAAAGAACTGAGATTTCTAGTACAAACGATACGTAATTTGACCACAAACAGTTGAACGACGATAAATAATAATTGCTTCTCACCTCAACAGGAAGAATTTTTGACTTTATGGAAGATACTGCTCGTATTACATATCAACGAGATCTCTCGAAAAAGATGTAATATAAAGTGTACCTGATGACTGGAAACGACCAAAACACCCGCGTAAAAAAAACTAAATGACGTCATGACCTCATCCTGCGTCCTAATAGATAGAGGCTGTAGATATTTAATTCATGAATCGATTGATAAGTAATTTAAATTGATAGGATACATGAAATTAAGTTGATATGATGCATCAAATTGATATGATACATGAAATTAAGTGGTGGTTATATAAAATTAATGCTACTGAGGGAATGTTTTCAAAGTAGAAGTAGTTAGATAATCTAGGTTCCCAATGTTGCACATTTGGGAGAAAGTGACAAGTGGGAAAAAATTACTTTAATTTATTTAAGACCACTGATCTTCACCATTTAAGACATCATCGTCGATTACAATGTCCAATCTGTAGTCACGCCACTGACTGTTGTATAGGTTTGAGAAGGCCAGATTTCCAGCTACCGAATGCTACGAAACATCCGGAGACGCACCTTTCGCCTGGCCCACTCCAATAAAAGTCTTCCATCGGTAAACTTCATTTCCAATGATGTACGAGTACGACAGTAGCACCCGCAAGAAACAAGTTATTGGCTGCATCATAATTGTTTACTATCATCAACAAAGATGAACTCCTTTGAATGGGAAAGCATAGTCGCCAATTAAAGACCATTCAAATAGCAATCAGCTCCCCAACTCATAAGAAACTCTGTAAAGTTTCTGTCGAACCTGTTGCCAAAGACGAAAATCATATCCCCTTATCAGGATTAAGGTACCTATTTCCAAAATAATTCAATATTATTTCTCAAATTTGTTCATGGTTTTTGTCATTTTGGTTCATTAGTTTCAATAATGAAGGTCTTTCATCGACCAAATTATAATTTCGTTCTCAGGATATACCACCAGGTCTTAGCGTGGTAGCACCAGGTGGGCGTGCGGAAAAAGGGTTTTATGGGTATTCTCTGGTACTCATGGAGGATAAGTAATCGTACCAATCATTATGCGAAAAAGGCGCACATAAAATAGATATGTACGAAGAAAGTGCACAAGGCCAATATGACCGTTCAGGGTAGGGGTTACGTAACCAGAAAATGAATACTTGAAGCTGGTTGGAGGAGAGTCATCACGCAATACAATAGCTCATGTGCATTCCTCCTGACAATCCACCATAGTTCACCATCTCTGTCAGTTGAAATCCATGGTTACTACTTTCATTTGAAAAAATATCTGTGAAGAAAAATACAAGAAATTGTATTGACTTGCAATTATAGAGAAAATCAAGAAATCCAACTGTCCACTCAAATGGGAGCTGCGTTAGCCTTCTTGAAAATTGAAGATTTCCAAGACGGCGGGCTGAAATTCACTCACAGGTTCCTGAAAACCCAGAATTAACTCACTTCTTATTAACATAATGACGAAATGCCTATTGAATTGTGGGATCGCTATATGCTTGGCTATATCGCCATGGGCGACACAGGACTAAGAACGGTGTGAAAGGTTGGCATAACAAAATCTACAATCTTCTTGAATGACCCAACCCCAAAATAAGAGAAATACTTACTATTAGTAGAAGTATAGAGAATGTAGTTTATTTGAAGAGTGAAGCAGAGGAATATTCTTGTATGTACATGAGGATAGAACTAAATTTGGCTGGAAAAAGAGGATGAAAACTTACGTCGAGTTATGTAAGAAACTGGAAAGAACTGTGAAGAAGTATGAGCAGAATTGGATCATCAAAGCGTGTTCAAAGGCAGTTTCATACCTACAAAAGTTCCAGTCTTGCAGCATGATCGTATGAGAAGAATTCTCGTAAATTTATCGTATTATACATTGTTAAATTGTTTTGATCTGTAAGCTTTTTGAGTGCAAGGAAATTGTTAACTATTAATTTGATGGCGAAATCGTATTCTATATAATAATCTGTTATTCAAAAAGAGGTTTTAAATTTTTAGATTTTTTTGCAGTTTTAAAATTTTTTCTTTTAAAGAAAATTTTGATGAAGTTCAAGTACTTCTTTCAGTATAATTTCGTACAAAAATAGTTAAATTTTCTATTTTATAGTTGATAAACTTTATTTGAGCAATAGTCTGCTAAAAAATATAAATTTAACGATTTTTAGTGGTTTTTAGCCGTTATTTTGATTTTGAAAATTTTTTGAGCCATTGCAATAGCTTCATTTTTTTATGAAAATTCGTATTTCTTCTGTCAAGAAGAAAAGCAAGAAAAGAAAACAATGTAAATAGTAAACAAATAATATTGACGAAGCTACATTCATGCTGATTCAAAACAAGGCTAAGCATTCTTCTAAATTGTAAATGTATTCAAAAAGTTACCATTGACAAATGGTATACACTTTTGCTGATTTTGAATAAGTTTAATAATACTCATGAGACATTAAATATGTTTAAAATGTATCACTGACGAAGCTATACTCAAGCTGAAACAGAAACTAATTAATTCAATTTTTATTTTCTGTAAGCGAAACATTCCTTATCCCTAAAAAGATGGGACTGGATTCATTTTGCGTTTTTTTCACGACACCTTCGTACTTGTCAAACTTCTGGTAACCGAAGGATCAGGTGGCTGTAGGTTGACGGAAATTAACCTGGCGCAGCTTATGAATTGAGGAAGCAAGTACCTAGTGGTCCTCAGGCTGGCAACAACGCAACCCTATTCTGAAGATGTTCATCCTAGCTCACGATGGAAACCTATGTGCTATGGGCAGTACCGTATACGGTACAGAGACTTGGAAAATGTGGAATGACATCGAGCAATATAGAATACTTCGGCGATAGCACAGGAAAGAAGAATAAAAATCATCACACCCCCTCCTCCCCCCAGAAAGACGCACCGCGTACAAAAGATGCACGCCACAAAATGTCATCCAGTTTGGGCTAAGTTAATAGTCGGATCACCTTCTCCTACTACAGCGCATTCATGAGTGAGACGCTTCTTCAATGGCTTGGCCGATTTTCACCTATCGCACGACCGAACTGGTAAGTGTGGTGGTGGATTCACACACTTCAATGACAATGAAAATATATTCCTAATGTTGAATAACCATATATTTCATTTATATATTAAATGGGGATATAAAACCTTTATTGTATTGATACAACACTCAAGAGGATGAGACTCAATGGAATGGAAGGAGTTTCACAAATGGGGTTAGAAAGGGATGAAACAGTGTTACATATACTTCGTGCTGGTCTCGTGTTAAAGATTAGAGCTCTGCAATACTAGATAATGCAGAGGTCGTAGGTTCCGGCCCGTATATAGAATTGAAAAGAAAATCAGGGAAGTCTGAAGGAGATATTCCCCTCACCACATTTGGAGAACAGCGTAATGATGTTTATTGTCAATTGGCGAAAATCTGCCAAGCTGTTGAAGAAGCGACTCACTCCCAAACACAGTCAAAAATTGGACCGAATCGGACGATATAATTTTGTAGCTAGGCATCTTCTGTTCACGGAACGTCTTTTTGGGGGATATCACACATTTTTGATGGACTAGGAGGAAACGGTTGGAATGTAAAGGCTGCTCAGAATGGAGTAAGCCATTTCATTTGACTTTTGCTGGCCGTGCGATGCTCCCTGTCAAATTTAAATGTTCAAGGGTGAACAGGAGAGTATTTAATTCACTCAGCTGATCAGGAAATACCCCACCAGTTTGATTGTCTCTTGATGTCCCAGAGAGGTTTCCTAACAATTTTCTAATTCCTAGGGTGAACAGGAGAAAATTTAGCTCACACAGCTGATCAGGATGGAACCCGTAATTTTGATCATCTCTTTATGTCCTCGAGCGGCTCCCTATCAGAGTGAAATTAGCGAACTCAGCTCATCAGAATAGAGCCCGTCATTTCCTTCATCCCCAAGTTCCAGAAAGTCTCCCCATCAAATTTAAACTTCCTTGAATGAATAGGAGAGAATTTAGCCAAGTCAGCTGATCAGGAAAGAGCCCCTGAGTTTTATTCGCATCATGATGTCCCAGTAAGTAGCGCTATCGAATTTCAACTTCCTAGGGAGAAAGGGTATCTTACACCCCCCCCCCCCTTGGCCGTAGCGGCTCGGAAACCCCAAGATACACTTCTTCAAGTCAAATGCAACCTATACTTTAAATGTCATTAAAATTGGCTGAGGAGAACTGATAGAAGTGAGTGAGTAAAGGATCAGATGAGACGGAAAAAAAGAGAGAAAAAAGAAGAAAGTCTGAAACCGTGCATTTTGACGCCGTTTCTTAGCTTAGAACGAATAGATCTCCCGTTGCATACTCGTATTTGGCATCAGGTGACTCCAGGGCATGCCCCTCTCAGGATACGTAAAGAAAATTAAGTATGAGTCTACAGTGTGAGATCGGGAGGGGCCAAGAGACTAGCGTCTCGCTGGATTGAGATGAACTACGAGTACATGCTGAATAACACTTGAATTATAATTCATACCTACACATTGCATCTACCCCAGTACTTCTAAGGAAGAAGTCGACAATAGTTTGTATTAAGCAAGTTAACGCACGACGGCTGACCACTTAACAGGTAACTGAAAGGTTACAACATCAACGTCGAATTGCTTGGCCCCACATTCACTACATATAAGCATTCCCGATCCATTTAAGAGTAGTATAGGTAAAATGTGTTACAGCCAGAAACTATTCCGATTACTTGATTGCAACGGAATAGCCTGCATAAAAATATGTTCAGCAGATTCACCCTCCTTAACGAACATACAGCCAAACATCACATACGTATAGTTAAAAATCTTACATATTAAATTAGATTCTGATTTCATACATGGACATTATTAAAATCCTGTGTGTAAAAGCAAAACAATAATTACGAATCAGATTGTGAAGAAATGGAAATTGATACAAACGCTCTCACTACATAAATAGTTACATTTTTAACAGTGCTACGCAGTTAATATTGTAATTCTTTGCATCGTAGAAATAAAAACCGTTACCATTGATTTTCATTTTCTTTTTAATGTTTTCACAACTTCATCGCCACAATTTAGAATTAATAAAGTAGTGTTTCTGGGTAATCTTTTTCTTTCAAATGTTTTTCCACCCCTCGGAATTTGTTACAAAAAGCACCAAGAAAGCAACGGCGTCACAAAAGTAATTAGATTCTTCAATCACTTTTTTCTCAAATCAAGCCTTCTTGGAGTTTTCGCGATTCAAAGTTAGGAGAATGTAAACATTTTTCTCAAATTGCAATTTCCTCCCTTTTTAAGCTAAACCGCTACCAGTCCTATAATGAAAAATATCTGAATCAGCATTTAAATGTTGTCCTCCATAAGTGTATGGGACACGCATTGAGAAAGGGACAACGATTTAGGCCAAAACCCCAAAAGGGCCAATTTATTCAGATTTTTTTCTCACAATATGACGGATTTCTTACGGTTGTAGGGATGATCTTCTACCGGCCCCATACAACACATCAACAATTTTTTACTACCAAATCTGACGAAGAGCTGACCCTTTTTTTATGCATCTACTGACTAAAAAATGAAACGCCAAAGGAAAAAAATTTCAATTTCCATCTCCCAAGTTACATATAACATTAATTTATTATATTTTGATTTTTAGAATTGAACTTGTTGTTTGGATAATTGAATGGCGATGAGCTTCTTTCTTTTTTTCATATTCATTTCATCATTCCTCTCTAAGCACGGGGAAGAGGGGCTACGTCTTCCAACCCTAGTTCTACTGACTCTTTGTATTCCTTAGGAACCATAGTTCTGAGTGGTTTCTCTTGATGCTCTCAGCCTCATGGAAATTGCTCGGATAGTTGCCAACTGTATTTTTACTCGCACCCATCCAGCGATTGGATGGGTTACATGTTTAACCGATTATTAAATTCGTTATTAAGAATTTGCGTTAAGGCTGCAGTGTGTTACTTGTGTAAGAGTGTTTATAAATATATTCATGGTTATTAGACAAGATTATTGGGAATTATCCCATTTAATTATTCAACTAGGTCAAATAAAACACATCGTTAGCATTTACGAGTCCCTATGACTATGAGCTATGACTATGAAATATTGTCCTATTCGAGTGCTAATGAATTATTTCTACCTCCCAGCTTAGATATACCTCGCATCATGTTATAAGTACCTACCAAATGCCAAAATGCATGACTATTATTTGTTGTTTATATGACCTTGTTCAACAAGTGAAGCTTTCATTATACAATTTAAAAGAGCAAATAAAACATTAACATTAATCGTTAGCATTTACGAGTCCCTATGACTATGAGCTATGACTATGAAATATTGTCCTATTCAAGTGCTAATGAATTATTTCTATCTCCCAGCTTAGATATACCTCGCATCATGTTATAAGTACCTACCAAATGCCAAAATGCATGACTATTATTTGAAAGTTTATATGACCTTGTTCAACAAGTGAAGCTTTCATTATACAATTTAAAAGAGCAAATAAAACATTGATAGGTATTCAACTTGGGTGGCGTTTTATTTTATTATTATTTTATTTATGTAGGTATATTTTTTATTATTATTTATTTCTCAAACGTAATCAGCATTGGTGAAAATGGCGGCATTTTTTGGTTATGGGTTTAAAAAACTACCCCTTTCTCGGCCGAATTCAGTGGGACTTTGAAAGTTAGAAACTAGCACCTACATATAGATAGCTCCTTGAAACTCAATCGCTCAAAAAATAATTTGGCACATTCAGCAGATCAGGATGGGGCCCGTCATTTCATTCGTCTCTTGTTGTACCAAAGAGGCACCCTATCCAATATCAAGTACATAGGGAGAACAGGAGAGAATTGTTGCTGAGTGAGCTGATCAGTGACCCCCGTAATTTTGTCTCTAGTAGGCTCAGAGAGGCTCCCTATCAAATTTCAACTTCCTAGGGAGAACAGAACAGAATTTAGCTCAGTCAGCTGATTAAGATGGAGTCAAGCATTTCATTCGTCTCTTGTTGTTAAGAGACCCAAAAACAAAAAAACCAACAACCCAAGGAGAACAAGAGAGAATTCTTGCTGAGACAGCTGATCAGATAGAAGTACGTGATTTTGTTTCTTGTAGTCAAACCTCCCTCCCTCTCAAATTTCCTCTTCCTAGGGGGAGCAGGGAGAATTCACATGGCTCATTCAGCTGATTAGGATGGAGCCCCTCATTTCGGTACCTGGACATATCCCAGAGGAGCTCCCTAAAGAATTTCAACTTTTCTAGGCTGAGCAAAATAGGGCAGAATTTAGTTTATTTGTCACACTAGATAATCAAACTGAAGAAAAAAAAAAAAAAAAAAAAAAAAACAGTAATGGTTCTCATACGGAAGTTGAAGGATTGTTAAGTTGGCAGCATGTGATGTGGAGTGACATACGTAAATATATTTAGAGCTTTTCAACGAATGGAAAAACGAAATGGAAATGGTTGAGGTTGAATTCTTGATCCTAGATACCTTGTGAAGATTATTCCCACGTAACGCTACTTAGTAAAGCTTCAGGAAGTTATGTTATGGCTTACACATGTTCGTGGATTAGCGGATGCCTGTTTTGACATCATTTCAAGGCTAAAAAAACGGAAGTTAGTGAAAAACGTTGTATATTTCCACGAAAAATAAAGAGTTACAATGTTAAATCGATTTCGACGGTTAGGCCATCATCAGTAACAAACAATAACTAACTATGTTATTATAACATAGTTATTGTTTGTTACTGATGATGGCCTAACCGTCGAAATCGATTTCACATTGTAACTCTTTATTTTTCGTGGAAATAGACAACGTTTTTCACTAACTTCCGTTTTGTAATGGGTTTCCACAACTTCGTCGCGAGTGATTTAGTTCGTATTTCAAGCCTGTTTAAAATTATACTCCTAAGCCTCCTAGACTATAAAAATTTATTATACGGAGCACTGTTTTTATTTTTTATTAATGTAGGTAAGCTTGAAAATGAAATCAATTTCAAAACCTTAACAATTTCAATAATGCAACATCGAATAATCAGTAGTGGCCTAATGAGTATGTTACATTAGCATATTATGATTGTTTGTTGAGACTGGGGGTTAGTGCGAGAAACGTGATATTTCACCTAGATCAAGTTATTATAGCTTTTAATCCTTGTGCCACCAAGTGACAACCAACGATGGGGAATTGATATTTGAATTCGGGTCTTGAAAATGGATCAACTTTCAAACACGTAGAATGTCAGGGATCAGTAAAATGACTCGAAAATTCAGTTTTGGCGTAGTTTAGAAAACTCGAGACCCTCATCATTAGAATTTCAGTATAATAGCCACATCTATCTCTAATAATTTATAGGTATCCTGGAATCACGAGCATGTCATCAAAGAAGAAAACTATTGATATGGACTCACCACGAAAAAAAAGTATTTCAAATTCACTCAGTTTATTCAATGCAAAATAAAAACCGAGGATACAGTTGAAAAGCTGTTATTATCTTTCAGATATTTCATCGCTCATTCTAAAAATAATCTCAGTTTTAATATCACAGTGTACCTAGGTACAATATGTAGATGTCGAAGCTACCAACAATCGAAATCAAAGTTTGCAACAAGAAAAAATTTTATCACAGGCATAAACCTAATTTTTTTTTTTTTTTTTTTTTTTTTTTTTGCTGGGAAATATCAACATTTTTAGAGCTTTGTTTGAAAGTACTAGGTACAATATGTAGATGTCGAAGCTACCAACAATCGAAATCAAAGTTTGCAACAAGAAAAATTTTTATCACAGGCAAAAACCTAATTTTTTTTTTTTTTTTTTTTTTTTTTTTTTGCTGGGAAATATCAACATTTTTAGAGCTTTGTTTGAAAGTTAATCGAATAATCGACCCCTAAGATTTGGGCTATTAATTATTAAACTCCCTTAAATAGCAGCGCCAGTATAGATACATAGATATTTGAAGAATTAAAGATTACTTAATTTATTTTATTTCTGAATTAAACCTACGAGGCTGAAATGCTGGAGATCAATAAGCAGCAACAGCAGCAACATAAGCAGCAGCTTTGTACTCCTTAGGGACAATACTAAACAATACGACGACCCCTGGTATGATCGCTATTCAGTAACAGTTCGAGGGACCATGTCAAATTAGTTTAAGAAAAGTTAATAAGGGGAGGGGGGTATTCTCCGTGTTAGAGCTGGTGGAGGTAAGGGATGTGCATATTATAATGTGTTAGAAGTTAGTATTCTAGCTGCATCACAATTTGTATTAGATTCCCAACAATGAATTATGAGATCCATGAGTATACACGATACTTGGAAGTGAAGATGGAGTCGACCCGATTCACCACCAGAAGTTGCTCGAGTAGTTTAAATAAACAATGATATCACATTGATATGTTATCACTCGAAGGGAAGGTAATGTTATAAAAGCCAGGAACCTGTGCGATCGGGTTGGGTGATTCGGTCATATCGTCCAGGCTGCTGGTTCGCTCCTGCTGCCTGTGCGATCCACTGGGGTGGGATATGGTGGCTGCTACTTTTCCCACTTCGCGTAATTGAAAACTCCGCGGAAACCCGCGTTATTGGCACTTTCAAGTGACGATGTCGCTAGTGTCGGTAGAGACACGTTACCGTCGCGAAGGGGCGTTAATTGTAACAGGCTGAGTGGCGGTCTTGGAGGCGGCGGGTGTAGCGAGTCATTCGCGGGTTGAGACTGCCGAAGCAGGAGGCAGACCTTCGCGCGACCGACCAGTTCTGCCAACCCCCGACGCCCCAGCACCCTTTGCCGCCGCAACCCTGGAGGCCGAGGGGGTGGTAAAGTGAATTTTCTCCTTCTTATGCTTTGTTATTGTTGTTTCAGACAAACCAACCCCTAATCGACTTAAGGCAAGGGCGATCACACATACCCCAACGTGCGTTCGATATGATAAGTCACTAAATTTCGGAATAATTGCACTTTTTTTTACGTTTTAGTCAAGAGAATCCATAGTATCCCTAGAGACATTCACTAGGTCATCCGCCAGCTGAATAAATGCATAATGAATTATTTGAATTATCTTTAAAACCTGAGCACAGATTTGCAAAAACTACTATTGATTGAGGAGGCCATAAAGGCTCAGCATTGACTAATCCCCGAAAACTTCATCAAACCATGATGGGAATGATTTACGCAATGCGTGGAGCGAGAAACCCAGCTGCATGTTTAAGCATGCGCAGTTTATTTACTAGAAATATAACCATAATGAAATTAATGAGAGATCATCAGACATTCAATTCCCAACGAACTTTCGAATTAAGGACAAATAAATAATTAAGCCGCAAGAAATTGACATTCTGAGGAATCAAAGTTTGTGGTTGCCAAGAAGCTCTATTCATACGTACTGATTTTCGCATGGGACTATCTAGAACCTCATCCGGCGTAATCCCTGATAATTTCATCAAACGTTAAGCGGATTCCCAGGCAGACACGTAATCAAAATTGGTCAGGAAGACATCCTATTTTTCCGAGTAGATTTCAAAAAAATCATCCTTTTGGGCACGAGCGAATCCAAACGAATCCACAACAATTTTTCTGATTGCAGATTTGGGGTTTTTGGAAAAACGTTCCGACACTTGCATTTTTGAGTGCGCTAAACGTGGAAAAAAGATTTTTTTTCCCCATACATTGCCAGAATGATCAACGCAAAGTATTGCTATTGGCCAAACAAATGTTTCCAGGAACCCTGCAAGTATGTGGGTCCTATTCTACAACTTTGAAATCCTAAAAAATGAAGGACTGGAATTTTTTCTAAAATATTCAGTAAACCTTCCTAGATGAAAGTGTGGTCTGCCAGACCAGTTACCTGTTTTACATTACTGACACAGTAAATATCTAATATTAAAAGGAAAGAAAACTAGAACTAGAACTTGTGTAACTCTACAAGACTTCTGTGTTTTATAATCCTGAAACCAGAACAGATAATAGAACACATGGAGGGTTTGATGTTGAAGTAGTTATTGGCGAATGCCAATATATCAACATAGGTAGTGAAGTTACAACACCTCCCCCTCAAACAATGGATATCAATGAAAATAAAATCTTTACAAATTTAGTCTTTGTGGGGGTTTTATGACACGACCGTAACGACTTCTTCTCACTCCATCTTGGTCAACTTCTGATCGAGGAGTTGGTCCCGTAGGAGGGATTGGATTAGATGGTAGGGTAGTCGATTGGTCATCTAAGGAATAGTCGTTTGGAAGAAGCAGGATTTCAGGCCTAGAGCTCCTAGGCACTGCTGTTAGTGATTCCTTCATTTGGGATGAGTTTCTTCTCAATGGTTGAGTGTCGCCTTCCCTTTGTATCAAATAAGATCTTGGTTCTTCACATTTCTTCAAAACTGTTGCTTTTTGCCAAGTCGAGTCATGTTTAGTTCTGAAGACAACTTTATCTCCTTTTTTATATACTTTCTCTTTTTTACGAGCATATTTGTCATGCTGGAGCTTGGTTAAGTTTTGTTTCAGACGGAGTTGCTGTACAATATGCTTTTGAATCTCAGGTTGCAGTGATTCAGAACTGACTGGCAACTCTGTTCGAATTCTCCGACTATTCAAAATTTGCGAAGGTGAGCAATGCAATCCAGAGAGCGGAGTGTTGTTGTATTCCATTAGATAATCACGATAATCTTGTCCATCTTCGGCACTCTTCTTCAGTATTTTCTTTGATGTTCCCACTCCTTTCTCAGCCATACCATTACTTCGTGGGTAATGCGGAGTACTATAGATGAAGTGAATTCCTTTTGAAGTGTAATAGGTCTTGCATGCATGTGACGAAAAAGGGACGTTGTCCGAAAACAACTCAACTGGATATCCGAACCGAGTGAAAATCTCTTGCAGACCATTGATCACAGATTTGGAATTCTTCTGTTTCAATGGAAGCAGCTCAATCCAATGAGATAGGTAGTCAATCACAACAAGAAACGATTTTGATTGAAATTCAAGAATGTCGCAACCAACTTTTTGGTATCTCAGCTCGGGGACTTTGTGGGAAATTAGAGGTTCTTGCGAGTCATGGGCTTGAAATTTCTCACATGTTCTGCAAGATTTAACGCAGTCTGTTATGTCCTTGGTCATCCTTGGCCAGTAAAATAGTTTTCGAGCTTTCTCTAAAGATTTAATTATTCCTGGATGTCCTTTGTGGATCATTTGAGTTATTGATCTTCGGAGGCATGATGGGACTACTATTTTACTGCCGTAAAAAATAAGACCAGATTCTAAATATAAATTTTCTCTCAACTTGAAATATTGTTTCATTTCTTCAGACAACGATGAGGTTTTAGGCCAACCTTGCAGACAGAAATCGGTAAGCCTTTTTAAATTATCATCATCCGCTGTCCCTTTACGAAGTTTATTTTTCTGATCATCTGATAGTGGTAAGTGTTTGAAATAGAGTGCACCATTTCCAACATTTCTGGGTCACGTTCAGTTGTTTTTAGTGCGTTCCGGGATAGCATGTCGGGAAATTGCAGATGTTTTCCTGGCACATAAATTAACTTGAATTTGTACAGAAGCAATTTCAACCGGAATCTACGAAGGCGGATGGAACCTATTTTGCTTATGTGCTTATCCATGATCGTCGTGAGCGGCTTATGGTCAGTATGAATTTCAACTATTTGACCATAGATGTATTTATGAAGTTTGGTACATCCAAAATAAATCGAAAGCAACTCTTTTTCACTCTGGCTGTAATTCAATTCAGTTGCATTCATTGTTCTTGAAACACAAGCAACTAATTTAAAATTACCGTCATGCTGTTGGAAAAGACAGCTGCCAATCCCATTTTTGCTGGCATCGCACTGTAAAATGATTTTCTTGGTTGGGTCGTATGGAACTAACGCAGGGGCTTTAGATACAGCCTTTTTTAGATTTGAAAAATATTCGTCGTGTAATGGTGTCCAGATCCATTCCACATCCTTTTTGAGTAAACTACTCAAAGGTGACATTATTTCAGCCATTTCGGGCACATATTTTCTCAAATAATTGAAAGATCCAATAATTCTTTGGAGGGATTCTTTATCCGATGGAGGTTCAAGGTTAGCCAATGCCTCAATTCTACTTGGATCCATTCGCATACCTTCATGATTAAAAATTTGGCCAACATAACGAACTTCTTTTAATCGATACTGAAATTTATCTTTGTTGAAAACAGCACCGATTTGTTTAGCTCTTTGGACAACTTTACTCATGGCAAAATCATGGATAGCTTCAGTTTCGCCCATAACAAGGATGTCGTCAAACCAGATTATAACGTTATCCAAATCCCCAAAATATTTTTCCACGGCATACTGAAACTCTTCAGGAGCATTGGCTATTCCGAAAGGTAAAACAAGGTAACGATAAATTCCAAATGGAGTTGCAAAACAGCACCTCCAAGAAGAGTCGTCCGTAAGAGGAATATGGTGGAAGCCTTCGGACAAATCACACACAGAAAAAAAATGTTTTCCTCGTAATTTTGAAGCTATTTCTTCCAAAGTTAGCATAGTTTTAGGTTTTCGCACAATTATTTTATTCAAATCAGACGGATCGAGGCACAAACGAATTTTCCCGTTAGACTTCTCAACTAAAACGATTTTATTAATGCAAGATAATGGTGACAGATCTTCTACTTTAATTATCGCATCTCTCTTCACAAGTCGATCGAGTTCAGCTCTCAACGGTTCAAACAAGCTGTTAGGAATGCGGGAAGGTGGGTGGCATATGTGAGGAAATTGTTCCCTAATGGTGATGGTACACGGATCTGGAAATTTGCCAGTACCTGAAAATACCTCAATATGTTCTTTAATGTATTGATCTTTCGCAGAGTGGACGTTTTGAAGATTGAGCTTGTGAACTCGTTTAACTAAATTCAATGATAAACACCCAGGAAGTCCAAGTAACATAGTTTTAGCATCAATTATCATGAAATCTTCGTAAGTTTGTAATCCATTATATTCACATTTGAGATTCACTCTACCTATTGGTTGAGTAGTTGAGCCATCGAATCCTTCTAATTTAGCATTTGTCTAAAAAGGTTTAATATGGATATTTTTCTTGATTTGTTTGAAAATCTTTAAAGGCATAACACTTACCTCAGCACCAGTATCCAACTTACATTTAATTTTAACATCTTCGATATAAATATTTTCTACCCATTCGGAACTATCCCCTTTAACATTTCTGATTTTGTATGTAAAGGGGTTGGGGTTAGGTTCAAGAGATTTTAACGAAAAACATAAAATAGTTGAGTCATCATCTGAGGGACTGGAAGATTCTTCAGATTTGAAATCTACCGATTTAATCTTTCTGCCGACTCTGCAACTTACTGCTAAATGGTTTTTGATACCACATTTTTTGCAAGGTTTACCAAATGCGGGACATTCCCGAGGCCCATGTGAAGTTTGGCACCTACCACAATCAAATTTGTCCATATTTTTCCTGGAGTTTTTAAATTTATTTGTTTTATTTCGACGAATTGCTGAAACTTCATTTGGAGGTGGGTTAATTTTCTCTACCTGAAACCTACTTTGTTCACTCGCTCGACAAAATTTAATGGCTTTGGTCAGTGTTAAACTATCTTGACGTAATAGGGCTTCTTGTACATTCTTTTCCCTAATGCCATTGACTATTTTATCTCTCAATATTTGATTAATGAGAGATTCAGTTGAAACGTTTTCATAGTCGCATGAGGACAACAGTTGCCTACATTCCGTGAGAAAATGATCAAACGGTTCACCCTCTGCTTGGCGTCGGGAATTAAACATAAACCGTTCAAACACAACATTAGTGCGAGGATTTGCAAAATCATCAATTGCACTGATGACAGAAGCGTAAACTTTAGAATCTTCATCAGAAATTGGTAGAGTTGAAACTATGCGGGCAGCAACAGGCCCCATTATATTTCTAAGCAATGAAAGTTTTACCTTATCATCCTTCTCTTCCTGTTCGGTTGTTACCAGATAGTCGGTGAACGTCTGCTTCCAGAACTTCCATTCAGCGGCAATGTTGAGGCTTTCCAAATCCAAATTAGGGGGTAACTTGACGAAAGCTTGGGCCATTACGAAGGAAAAATCGCGACTATAACTTTACAAGATTTAAAGAACCGACAGCGCCATGTTTTATATTACTGACACAGTAAATATCTAATATTAAAAGGAAAGAAAACTAGAACTGTAACTCTACAAGACTTCTGTGTTTTATAATCATGAAACCAGAACAGATAATAGAACACATGGAGGGTTTGATGTTGAAGTAGTTATTGGCGAATGCCAATATATCAACATAGGTAGTGAAGTTACAACATTTCAAAACTGACCAAAATTTAAATTTCAGCTGAATACAATTTAACCGAAACCAAAACGGCTAAACTTCACTACAATCTGTCACACAGTCACCAGAAGATAAGGATATTACCATCGCATAATGTTGCATTTTGAAAACTGACCAGCTTAAATTTGATGAATTTTCGCACTTAATTTAATTGAGGGATAAATGACTAGGATTATTTCTAAAATATTCAGTAGACCTTCCCAGATGAAAATGGGCTGCCACCTTTCGTTTTCAAAACCGACCACTATTTCAATTGAATTCAATTCAACCGAAACCAAAATGACTAAACTTCGCTACAATCTGTCCCACAGTTCTCAGAGGGACGCATAATGTTGCATTTTGAAAACTGACCAGTTTAAATTTGATGAAATTTTCAACTGGGTGAGAAATTACTGAAATTTGTTCTAGGATGTTCATCAGACTTTCACAGTTGATAGTTTGGACTACTAGACCACTTGGATTGGAGGATTGCCTACAAATTGGAAGACAATGGTGTACAAATATTTATTATTACAATCAACATTAAAAAATTGTAGAGTACTTATTTTAATTATCTTCATTACCTCATTGATGTTAATAAACAGTATTATTGATGTTTTCTCGTTTTATGTTTTCCACGTTGGCAAGATAGGGTTCTGCGAAAATTAGTATTAAAAAAAAAAAAAAAAAAAAATAGTTCGCCAATGACACTATTAGTACCTACTGTTACAATCTGTACCATAGGGTTAGTACAATTAAATTGCGTATAAAATTGTGTTGCCATATCAAATTCATCCTTATTAAGACCTTTGAGTAGGAAGGAATCGCCCGGTGAAAATTTTTAGTTTTTCGTCATTAATACGCTAAAAATGGACGGAATTTCCAATTTTGGTAGTTGCCCATTATCTACTAAATTAGATGTTCTACGACGATTCAATTAGAATTATTTTTTCATGTGGAGTAACCGTTTCAGAGAATAAAGCGCTCAAAAACCATTGCTTGTTGGTTTTTGAGCGCTTTAGTCTCTGAAACGGTTACTCCAAATGAAAAAATAATTCTAATTGAATCGTCGTAGAACATCTCTAATTTAGTAGATAATGGGCAACTACCAAAATTGGAAATTCCGTCTATTTTTAGCGTATTAATGACGAAATGTATCCAAAATGAAAAAATCATCATTTCTTGAGCAGCGATTGCAACTTTACGACTTGATCAAGTTTGAAATTCAAGTAAATCATTCGTTGCAGAATTTAACTCTCTTGAATTACTTAATGTAATATATGTTCTCTCCCTAATAGCTTAGTTTTGGCATTAAAAAAAAAAAAAAAAAAAAAAAAAAAAGAAAAAAGGAAAAAAAAACGGAAAAAAGTACGAAAATGTACATGTTTTGTCGCCACAGCTCTGCTCGCACAAGTATTTGGAAAAGGCAAACCTAAGGTTTTACTACTCATATTGGTCTTAACAGCACAGGTAGACAGATATCGTAACAACCCAACACTTTGTTTATATAATTTCAGTTGTTCAGAAAACGCCAATTTGTTACTGGTCTGGCAGCCAAAATTATCTACTTAGTAAGTCTAATGATTAATTTAAAAAAAAAATCCAGTCACTCTGGACAGTTTTTACAATGCAGCATTATGCAATGATCATTCGGTAATACCCTTAAAGTCTAGGACTTAGTGACAAATTGTAGCGAAGATTAGAAATTTTGGATTCGATTGAATTGTTTCAACTTAATTTTAAATATTGGTCAATTTTGAAATTTTGGTCTGGCAGCCCAAATTTTTATTTTGGGAGGTCTAATAAACATATTAGAACTAATTCCAGTAATTTATCTCACAGTTATATTCAGTGCCAAATTTCATCAAGGTTAAACTGGTCACTTTTCAAAATGGGACATTATGCGACGGTCAGTTGGTAATGAATACCCTTATCCTCTGATAACTGTGTGACAGATTGTAGCGAAGTTGAGTCGTATTGGTTTCGGTTGGATTTTATTCAACCGAAATTTAAATTTTGGTCAGTTTTGAAAACGCAAGGCGGTAACTGGTCTGGCAGCCCAAATTTTCATTTGGGAAGGTCTACTGAATATTTTAGAAAAAATCCCAGTCATTTATCTCTCAGTTAAATTCAGTGCAAAATTATATTGAATTTAAACTGGTCAGTTTTCAAAATGCAACATTAGGCGAAGGTCAGTTGTTAATACCCTTATCCTCTGATGACTCTGTGGCAAATTGTAGCGAAGTTGAGTCGTTTTGGTTTCGGCTGAATTGTATTCAACTGAAATTTAAATTTTGGTCAGTTTTTAAAACGCAAGCAGGTAAGCGGTCTGGTGATATAAACCGTCTATCAGGACGGTATGCTGGACATTTTGAAGAAAATTCGAACCATTTATCTCTCAGTGAAATTCAGCGCAAAATTTTCGAATTTTAATCAAAATTTTGAAAGGAAAGCAAGGTGCACGGACTGCCAGACCACCGGTTCGTTATTCAGGACCATGAGAACTACAAATTAATAGGTTCGTAGCTCTACGTGTTTCAGTTAAATATCGATATTGCTGGCTCATGGTCTATAAAAACTGGTACTCTATCTCGCCACTACATGTCAAGCACAGATCTCCGTGCAGTGGCACCATCTCGTCTTGTTGAACATGAGTCCTTCCTTTATCGCGGGGGTTCGACGGTTCTTCAGGCAGTAGGTCTACAGATGTCTTTATTAGGTGTGGAATTAGCCAGGCCAACTGTTGTCCTTTTTATCTCATACTGAACAGCATATAAAAGAAGAAAAACTGTATGGACTTACAGATTATCTTGAATAATACTTATGATCAGTCAGCCAGGTCAACTCTGATAAATGCGGGTCAGTCTCCTTACATTGATCTGAGTTGCCAATGCATGATGAACGTAGATGGTGATGATGTTTTCTCATAGGGCAGGCCTCTATTCCCTCTTGGACTGCGCTGGAAGTGTAGAGGTACCATCTCTACGGTCTATCTCCAGCCGCATTAACGAAGGCTCCACTGTACCCATAGTGGAAGCTATAAGTCCTCCATATATATTTCTAACCTTAGGTAAACTATGAGTTAATGCCGCGGGAAGGTTATGTTATTTGTATGGAGAACGTCGCTCTGCTATGTACGCTAAGCTGTGATTCCCAGCTGATATTTATTATTATAATTATTATTTTTGTGTACTACACTCCTCCCACCATCCGAATTTCGTTGAAAATCGATACATAGTATTTCCAAGTCGAATCGACAATTTCCCAAACCAAAATGGGAATTTTTGAAACTAAATTGAGAATTTTCCAAACCAATTTTAGAATTCCCAAATCCATTTGAGAGAGAACTTTCCAAACCGATCTGGGAATTTTCAAAACTAAGAATATTTTAAACAAAAAAGGAGGGCAATTTTTTGGAGCAAGAAATAACGTCTATTTAAGAATAAAATTGTACAAATCATCAATAACATATAAAAGAAAGAAATTCGCATTTTTCATTTAAAAAAAAAAAAAACCCCACATTTTTTATTTTTTTGATAAACATTACAGTGATAAATCGATGAAGAGGGTTTCCAACTGCTGCGTTTGTTAACTGCACGAACATGTCCATCGTCCAATTCGTTCAATCAGCAGATAAAACGCTAAAACGCTGCAAATTATTTCATAAAGGTTTATTATTTTTTCAATTGAGTTTAATCGTAGTTTTAGTTGGCTTGCGTACGTCATAAGGCCCGTCCAGACTCCTCGGCGTGTCCTATTTCGAGTTGCCACAACCTATACTTCTATAATTATATACGCATGTTTATATTTCTCGATTTGAGCTCCTATATATTCAAATAGTTATTGCCTTAATAATATCATTATCTAAGTACGTACGAAAAGTCGAGAGGATATGTTATTAAATATGCGTAGGAAAACCATTGGTATTAACACACAAATATGGCTTAGAAAAAAACATATATTCATGCCTCGAAGGAACGCTGTACCCACCTCATGGTGCCTCGGCGCCTCCTCTCACCCCCCCCCCCCCCCCCCCCGCTCACCCCCCTCACCACCCACCGTGAACCCCTGCCAAGCGTGCCAGGCGTGCGTCTAACACGTTTAACACTCAAAGCCTCGAAAAAGACACTTTTTCGCCCGTTTTTGGCCCATAGCATCTATGCGAGTAATGCGATCGGGATCGTAAACGTTAGGACCAACTAGACAAAGTTTGAGGGGGGGGGGGGGGGGGGTTATAAAAATTTTTTGCTACACGATCACATAGGCTTATTATTGGAAATAATAAACCAAAAGGTGCGTGTGCACAACACACACTAGATCGTTGGTCGCAGATTACTGACTTTCACTTCTCAAGTCCAAAATGTTCGAAAATGGGGTTTTGTCGTACTCCCGTTAATTTTGATACGTTCTTTTCAATGGTGAAGTCCAAAGTTCAAATCGGAAAATACTGAAAAAAGATACTATTGAAATTTGCACAAATCCTACATTTTCAGTGAAAAACATCTCAAGTTTTGAGAACGATATTGAAAGCATTCGAAGTATGCCTAGGAATAACGTAAGTCTGCTGGATGCGTTGCTTTGTTTAAAAACAACTCAACTTGCCACATCTACATATCTATCGTTACTATTATCTACTATATAAAAATTTAATGGTATCTGAGTAGTATGTGTTACTCAATCACGTACAAACTAGAGGACCCATTGAACTGAAATTGTACACGGAGATATGTATGGTTTCTGGATAACACATAGGCTGTATTACAATCCTCCAGACTTTCTCCTTCATCCAGAACTCGGCTTTCCCTAACTACGTCACCCGGGTAAACAACTTCCCAACCCAGAAAAATTGGACATGCGTCGAATTTTCCACGACAAGAGTGGATGGGGGAAGTTCACCCGTAAAACGATTAAACGGGTAATCGTAAAAGATTTTGGTGGGTTGAGCCGAGCAGTTTTCATTCGTAAACATAGATCTTAAAAAATAGATAAAACGTCTTATTAACTGCAGCAATGTCGGTCGGGAATAGTTTAAACGTAACTAGTACTAGGGTTATAAATTGAGGGGACGCTTGGATGAAATTCGATTGTTGAAATTGGAACTGAAGCCTTTTTGGGACTCGGGTAAAAATGACAAGGTACAACTCACCCGGGGAGTAAAACGACCCGGTAAAAATGACCCGTATAGATGTGGGTCCGTGCAACGTCCGGCTTGTTATTTATGATTTGGGTATTTTTGATTCAAATAAGTGGCTTCATTTGCGGTGGGGTTTGTTTCTAACACAAACTTTCACCTTATTTTACTTGAAGTTTCACAAGGAGCAACCGATCTTAGACTTGAGTTGGTTTTGCTCAAAACGTACCTAACACCGAAAAAATTGACCGATTTGATGAAAAAATTGTACGTTTATAAATTACTATAGTAGATTATAATTAATTCTGAGAATTTTTTCAATTTTATGGATGCATTCAGAGGCAGACAAAAAATTAAGTTATAGTGATGAACTGAACGGACGTTATTGCCAAAAGGGAACTGAAGAAAACGTTTAGGTGCTCTCTTGAAAAATTGTTATTTTTGGACCTAAAATGTTTATCACGGCAGAAATAATGATAAAAATAACTATAATAAAATATACAAAGAGAAAAATAAGTAACGTGAGAAATGTGGGAATTTCGAATTTAGAACTTCAATTCGGAAGGTGGGGAGAAGAGGGTAGTGGTTGGAGGGGGGAGGACCAGAATGTTTCAAGATGCGCTGTTTTCAAAAACTAAAAGTTCAATTCCTCGCAAAAAAATTGAGGCATACCATTAATTTATTTTTTAATCTCGTATATTTACTAAGATACGCTGGTGGTGCACAGCTTGTAAGACACCCTGTATGTACTCGTAGCTATTATTGCCAACAACTTTTAGGAATTTAACAATTTTTTGTATATTTTTAATCGATTTTTTTCGGGATTTTTAATGAAAGTTAAGCGCATTTTTGAGCTTTCACTTGCATAAGATTATTAACTATAAATAAAACGTGGGAAATTTCGTACAAAAAATATTTTTCAAACCTGCTTGTGGGAAAAATCAATAATGAGTAATATTATATTATTGGTTTTCATTGCAGATCATTATTTAGAAATAGTTAGTTTATCATGAATTTTGACTCGCGAAATGCATAAAATTCAGGCAAGGATGTTAATTTTTCCAAAATTGGGTCATAAGTTCACGATGAACGAGCAGGACTTGGTTTTGAAGTACAGAATTATCGTTTACCGATTCAATTCTTTCACAACCATGTAGAGACTGGAATCAACAGTACCGAACGAAGGTGACAGCTCAAGTTGGGAATGTTTGGAATATACGCGGATGGAAAGGGAACGCCTAACGAAAAAGCTGAACGGCCAGGTTCATCCTGAAAACGAAAGACAAACAGCCAGCGTTGACTTGTCCGTTTCTCATCGGGACAGTTTGGTAATTAAGTTGTCCTGTCCCCCTAACCCTTCACTATAGCAAACGTTTCAGAGCCAGGGTAGGACCCTGGGGCATCGAGCCGACCCAGGGTGTCACGATTCTCAGCGGTGCTGGACTCGGAATTCGTGTGCACTTGTCGTGGTATAAAAGGGGTACGAAGAGGCTAGAGTAGGACAGATGTGGCTTCGGATAACTGCCGGAGAAAAGTGGTGAACGTATTAAAACGCTGAAAATTCTTACACAAAAGTTTATTATTTCTGTATTAGATAACCCTTCTACGTAGAAAACTTTCTCTATAATTGTTGGACGACGTCTACAATAGGTACAATATAAATGCATAGGCGTAAGCGCCTACCGAGGAAAAATTAATAAATTAAATAAAACGCCTACACTTTACCAAAACCCCAATGTATTATTAAGAGCCGATATCTCAGTACATTACCAGTATAAATAGTACATGAGAATCTCGCTATATCGGTATTGACGTCTGGCAATTAATGTGATCAAATAAGGCACCTACCTACGCTTCACAAGTTCATCAATACAGTGAAAAGAATTAAAATAAACTCTATTCCTTGAAGAGAGAATTTCACAGAAATTATATATCCCAAAAAGAAGCTCAGCCTGCAAAAGATGCCAAGCCATAAAATGCATGATATCCCATTTGGGCCAAGTCAATTGTCAGATTGCCGTCTCCAGTACAGTGCATTCATTCTCACACTCTTTTTGTCTACGAGTAGGATCGAGACACTTCTGAAGACACTGACTGAAGGCTGAATGAGATTGCTATTTCTTATTTACTCCCTCCCAACGACCCCCCCTCCTCACACCACCACCACCACTTGGTCGGAGCGGCTCGAACCTCTGAAGGCACTTCCGCAGGACAAAAATATAGCCTATTTGTTTTTTGAATACTTCGCATCTTGAAACATTCTGGTCCCCCCCACCCCACCACTGTTCTCTTCTTTCCACCTTCCAAATTGAAGTTCTAAATCGAAATTTTCAAATTTCTCACATTACCTAATTCCTTTACCTATTTATTTTTCTCTATGTTTATTTTATTGTGGTTATTTTCATCATTATTTCTGCCGTGATAATAAAAAAACATCTCAGGTCCAAAAATAACAATTTTTAAAGAGAGCACCTCAACGTTTTCTACACTTCCCTAGGCAATAACGTCCGTCCAGTTCATCACTACAACTTCTTTTCTTCTGTCCAACACTGTAGGTTACGCCTCTGAATGCATCCATTAAGAAGAAACAATACATTAACTCAATTTTTAGAATCGATCATTATCCATTATAGTAACCAATTTATAAGCGAACTTTTTTTTTTAATCGAATCGGGCAATTTTTCGGTGTTAGGTAGGTATGATTTCAGCAAAACGACTCAAGTCTATGATGAGTTGTTCTTTCTGAAACTATCCGTCACTATTCACATTGAGTTTGGCAGATCGGAGGAAGAGAAATATTGATAATATTCTAATATTTCGCCGAGCAAGGAATCGCTGCACTCAGCCACAAGCGAAGCAGCGTTGACCACTCCGACAGAGGAAGCATTATTAATTTCGGTAATGACAAAAAAGTACTTCCAATTTAAAATCTTCGCTCGCATTTCACATTGTTGACCGTTTTGAAAAATATCGGTCTCATGTCTCTCTGTCTCCATTATTCCTTGTTATGGGCAAAATCATAGAGGCACGCATTAGAATTCATCTGACAAGGGTCATTTTCAGAGATTGTGCTGGTCGGGGTTTAGGTATTAAGCCCCTGCTGATTCCATATGATTTTCATTGCTCTACCGGATCAATGATAATTTCTGCACATGCTAAAACATATACTTGTTCTTCTTTCTTCTTCTTCTTATATTTGTTGTTTTTCTTCTTGAATTCTTCTTGTTCTTCTTCTTCCAATTCTTCTTATTTGCAGTCTCTGGCGCTAAAAAGGAAGGTACCTACTCAAAACGTTCTCCTCTTGTGCATCAACTTCCATGACAATAAATTACTTATAATCTTTTCACAGTTTCTTTGGCTTGTGCTTTTTCACAACGAATTTATAAATCAATATTTTCTAACGCCACTCTTGATTGTACACGATTTCTGCGTTATGGATTCGAGAAGCTATGTGCTAAAACCGCTTGTTGTAGAAATCGGAGCCCTTCTATCGTATACATATTCGTTCTGTAGAGATTCAATATTTTAGGTGGAAGAACGAATTATGTAAATCTTGACCATAAGGGAAGATACCTATCTCAAAAATTGAATGATGCACAGGCACTAGAATTATGCACAGACACTGGAATGATGTACTGATGTTAATGTTGTGGGCGGTGTGGAAGTGTTGGCAATTCTCCATTTCGTTTAATGGTAATCACCTATAATATTGTATGCTTTAAAAGATCAAGTAATATCTTAGAATATTTTAAACCTAAAAAGACAACCAAACTTTACAGTAACAAAAAGACACTAAATTATTACCTTAGGAGTGAAAATGCGCATACCAAGAGTAGTTTCTTTGGTGGGTCGTATTCGTTTTTCTTTACAGAGTTCGGATTCCCGGCGAAATTTAGTTCCTGAGATCTGAGAACGTGAAGATGAAGGCACCGAAACCATAGGAGCGGCATTGTTGTTGGCAATGTCAGACGACCGATCTTTGTCTTCCATTTCAGCAACAGAATCAAATTAATTTATACACAAAACCACTTGGGTAAGCACTGCAACGACGACTGACAAAACCTGAACGTAAACTAACAAAAGGTGTGAAACAGGTGAGAGGAAGTCTTTCGGGGGAGAGAGTTGCACAATTACTATGGGAACCAATGTGCGGAGATTTCTAACTCATTTCCTTTTAACGTATATAAACATATATCTCATGTGAACTGAAAGTGAGAGGTAAGCCTGTTCCACAGCAGTATACCAGTTGAGCGCAATCAATTGACTGTGGAAATTAGTAATTTCAAGCGTTTAGTTAGATGCATGTAAATATAGATCAGAATGATGACTGTAATTTGGTGGTCTGAATTCTCGCAAGCTACATATAAAAAATAAAACATGTCCTATATTGATCCTTTCAGTAAGATATAGATTATTACTTGATAAATACTATACATCAAAACCTGTGGTCGGAATAGAAAAAAAAATGATGGCTGAAACAAGAATTTGAACACGAAGTATAGCAAAACAAATACATACTACACACAAATCATTAAGTGAAATAGGGGCTAGACTGCCCGAAAAGAATTCGTTAACTGATCTCCTGATTGGACTAAGCAAACAAACACGTATTGAAATCGAACATTGGTATAAATGAACTCAAGTATAAATGAACATAACCAAGAAACGTGAATATTTATACCGGTTCTGCTGATAAGCAAAGTGAAAATTAAAGAATCGAGGCCTACTTTGTTCATTTTACGTACTCACTCAGTTAGTTGATTCCCCTAGGAGGAAACATGCGCTCAACTGGTATATTGTCAAAATGGAATTGCGGTCAACTGGTACATTTGATTACGGGCACTTATCTTCTTTGGGCTCAATTGGAGAACCCCCTGCTAAAAGAAAATACCTACAAGTTCAAAGGACTGCATCAAATAGAAATTTTTCGATTTTTACACGTTATTAATAGACTTTTGCATAATTAGTACTGGCACGAATTTCAACAGTCAAATTATTATTATCATGAGTTAACAATTTTGAAATAATATTCCGCAATAAAACCAGATTTTTCAGATTTTACCTTCATTTGCTTCCGAATCTACCTATCAGAAGGGGTGCCAGGTGTCCAGTTTTGGCCAGGACAGTACGGTTTTTAAACAAGCTGTCCGGGCCAAAATCGCTCTGGAAGCCAAATGTCCAGGAAGAGTGGCACATTTCTAATTGTTTAGGTCCTATCGAACGTTGATTTCCAACGAACTCAGCCGTGACTTCTAGATTACCTAACTATATAAGGTTAATTTATCCTTGGGAATCAACGCTAGAAAGCTATTTAAACGTACAAAGTTCCAGTTAAGCAACATGTATGAGCAAATTTTGGTAAATTATCGTACTACATTATGTTAAATTGTTTTGAAATTTGAGCAATTCCAGTACAAAAAATTGTTAACCACCAATCTTATGGCAAATAAACTCGTTCTAAATCATATTCTACGATTCAAAACAAATGTTGGATATTTAGCAATTTTTCAGTTTTTTAATCGATTTTTCAGCAAATAATAATGGAATTTGTGAAAACGAATTGGCCAGCTTAGGCCATCTACCATCCTCAATCACGAGATCAACCACAGAGTCGAGTTGAAGGTGCGAGGGGGATAAGATGGACGTGCTGGCCCAAAGAAGGCGCCCCCTTTCATTCGCTCCTTCACGCTCCAAGTTGACGGTAGGTAAGCAATTTTTCCATGATCTGTCTTGAATCTCGCATGTATGATTTCATATAGCATCCTAGACCTTTATTTGATTATCCTCCCTAGCGAAATCCTCTGACTGATCCTCTAGCTAAGATTCCTGCGGTGTTTTTTCTGTTTAAACTGTAAAACCAACTTTTGGTCAGTTAGAAATAGTAGAAAATAGTTAAATAAAATTAATAGTGGAAAAATAGTAGAAATAGAAATAGTTAGAAACTTCCGTAGAATCTTTTGGAGCAACACTTACAGTCTTTGAATAAACTATCAAAGTAGTCCCTTAGAATCTGTGTACCTCTTGTCTCCTTATTCCTTCATATCAACAAACAAACAAATATATATATATATATATATATATATATATATATATATATATATATATATATATATATATATATATGCACTTGCAAGAAAGAGTAGCATCGGCATCATGTACAGAGACAGTGATGATGAACTTGAAATGGGCTCCTTCGGTAAGTGGTTTATAATGAGAGGATTTTTATAAGACACGATAATTTACGAAAAATTCGCTCATACTACCACTCTGCATAACTGGAACTTTTTCCAGTTACCGTTTTGGAACTTTTTTCCAAAATTAGTTTTTCTAGCTGAATCGGATGGTGGTACTCCAAAACTCTTTAAATGCAAATAATCTTCCTTATTAGTTTGGATTCGCTAATGTTTTTAAGGCATTCGAAAGGTTTGGCATCACGTAGGTATACATTTTTTCTTGACTTGGAAGGTTTTCTGATAGTTTGGTATCAGTTTTATCGAAATTGGTAGAGTAATAACACAACATGCCCAACACAAAATTCGGCTGACATAGCAAAACTTCGAGACTAATGGACCGATTTTGATGGAATTTTCATGCATTGTGCGGATTAACCCCTAGACGACCCCCTATGAATTCCATCACCATCGGAAGAATAGTGAGTGTGTGCGTGCGCATACGTGAATTCCCCGAAACTACGATTTTTTATGATCTGTGATTGGTCCGATTTCGTTCAAATTCGGGAGGGATATTCGGGTACAACCTTTTGAATTTCGTAGCAGTTGGTTGTAGTAGGTAACGATTTCGCATGTGCTACAAACGAAGATTAATGGACTTCCAATCCCGTTATATTGTCTCCAAGACTTCTCTCATTGTCCGGGGGGGGGGGGGGGGGGGCAGTTCAAATTTGATTCTGCTTAGTTTGTGTTTGAAACAAACCACCTGATTGATACCTTCACTTTTTCAAGTTTAGTAAGCTCAATTTCTTCAATAGCTGCAGCATTGCAGGTACAACGCAGAATGTGGAATTTTCTATTGATTCAAAGAAAGAGAGAGAGAGAGAGAGAGCGTGAGAGATCGAGCACGAGAAAGCGTGAGAGAGCGAGAGGAGAGAGAGAGAGAGAATACTATTTGTTTATTTGTGGAAGTTCAGTGTACATCACAATTTTCACACTGATATAAGGTCATATTGGTAATGGTATTAGTATAAGGCCACATAATCTTAATTCAACATATAAACTTAATTCAATTAAAAATAATATCACATGAGATAAAACACTTCTATAAAACTAGATCACTGTTCAAACTAGTATGACTAGAATTGAGGAACTCATTTAAACTATAAAACGCCAAATTACATACGTACAATCTAAGCTTATTCCTGAATTTTCTATATTCCAATCTCTTGAATAAATCTCTCCTAACCATTCTCTTGAATGAATGCGGTAGGATATTGAAAAAATGGATTCCCCAAAAGTCAAGAACTGCATTTTGACAAACCCACTAACCTTAACCACGATTCCTTTTCAAGGATAACAGGTCAGAAATTCTAGTTAGATAGATTGTCGTGAATTACCTTTCTGACCCCATAACTATTTTGAAGTTTTCACTAGTGGATGTTTGAAGAAGGTAGATCAGCTGATCTGTGTGTGTGTGTGTGTATGTGTGTGCTCGCAGGTATATAGATTGATGGTAAAGTAAGTAAATTTAACTTTTTGAAAGCTGCCGAACAATCATCTCTATATCCAATGTTAGCTACGACACGTATAGCTTTTCTTAGTATGGAAAATATACGAGAGGATGATGGGGCAAGCCCCCAACAAACTATACCATAACTAATTATACTTTGAAAACAACAGTAAAATGCCTGCAGACGCCCATTATTACTCATGTTTTGTTTTAACATTCTTAAAAGGAATAACTCTGAATTGCAGCTTTTGGCTAATTCTGATCAGTGTTCTAACCAATTAGATTTTGGATCCATATTAAGCCCCAAAACTTGACTGACGGTGGATCAAGAGGAACATCTACATTTTAAATTATTTTCAAAGAGCTAAAGAGATACCTATTGCGATTTAGATTGATTTACTTCCAGTCTATTAGCTTTGAACCAGTCAACCACTTGATCTGTAAGGAGAGAATGAGAGGAGGTAACTTTTTCAATAGTCGGAATTTGGCTTATAATGGATGTGTCATCTGCGAAGAGGATTAGTTGTGCTGGTACCGTAGAAGGAAGGTCGTTGATAAAAATCTAAAAAAGCAGCGGGCCTAGAACGGAACCCTGGGATATACCAATATTTATTAATGAAGAGTTCAAAAATCTCCCCAAGTGCGAAACTGATTGAGATCTGTCACTAAGGTAGGAATTCATCAAGGAAATGGCGCTGGCACTGAATTTATAATTCTCAAGCTTTGCTATCAAAAGATCATGCAGCCAAACATTTTGTGATATCTAAGAGAGGAGTTTAGTAAATTTGTTTTGAGCCAAATCCTTCCAAAATACAGTTCATCAGTTGAAAAATCGCGTCAACCATCGACTTTCCACTCCCAAAGCCAAACTAATTTTTGCTGAATAAGTAATCTACCTCAAAGTGTAGTGTGATTTGAGCTTTTAAGACCTTTTCAAAAATTTCAGAAACGGGTAATTTGACAATCGGTCTATGATTTTCCACTTTGTCTTTATCACCTTTCTTGAAAATTTGAGTTACTATAGATACCTTTAGTGCATTAGGGGAACTTGCCGTTCATGATACTATCATTTATCCAAAATGTTAGTGGAGTCAAAACATTGCCGAGAACACCTTTCATAATTTTAGAACTCATACCATAAATGTCAAATCTAGAAGAGTTCTTCAATGATTTTATTGCTAAAACTATGTTCAGACCATTGATCTTAGAAAAACAGAAAGTTCCTGTGTTCGGAACTGAAAATTTCAGAGGGTCGAAATTTGAGGAAGGGACCCTCTCAGCAATATCATGTCCAACCGTACTGAAATAGTTATTAAAGACTGCAGAAATATTATCAGAAGCTGAGGCGCTGAGGTTACTCCTACTAGATTTCCTATAAATATTAATCAACTGCCATAGTGCTGTTTGTGGATTTGTAGCTTTATTAATTCTATCGTTGGAGTTTATTCTAGAATTTCGAAAAGCTCTTTGATATGTTGTTCTAGCATTTCCTCTTGAAATCTTGATTCCTTCGTCCTTGGTAACGTCGTATAGTTCATTATAGAAATCCACTGTCCTTTTCAGAATATTAAAATCATTATTATACCAATTGCCTCCTACGGTCATAATCGGTTCAACTTCTACAATGTTAAAAACAGACCCCTTTGATCATATAATTATTTCATGTAATAATATATTCATATAATAATTCATAGGATTTTTAATGCAGAATTCAAATTTTCAACAGGACTAATTCAATCATTTTTCGTTTCAGAAAAAAATAAATTTTAATGTGTTAAAAACCGTTGTTTATGGCGTTTTTTACTGAGTTTCAACAAGATTTGCCTGAACTAAACTAGATAATGAAAATCCGGATTCATATTCAGATTGAGCACCCAAAAAACATAAAGTAAAGAGGTTAAACCTGGAAATGCGATGCAAAACTTATAGTTGTGATTTTACAGATTACTGAACATGAGAAAAACAGGCGTAAGGGCTGTAACTTTAAAATTCGAGCCAATCTGGAAAAGCGGCTTTCATTTTCTGATTTAGCGACCTCGAAAACCCCCCAGTCCACTGTTACATTCTTTGTTACGCAAAATCACTTTTGTTTATTCCCCTGTGTAATTGAAGGATGGGGTTTAGACGTATCAAATGAACCAGAAATTGGATCACTATATGTTTGAGTACTAGAATTTAAAGAACGCTTTTGCCTTGAATTTTCATAAATGCATTTTTCGAGATTCTGTAATTAATTAGTCAGCTCCACTCTCTCCAACATAGACTCATAGAGTTAGCCTCAAGCTTGAAAACCTCAAGATACCTAGTTGGCAACTTTTTCATGAATTCAAATTTTCAGAAAAACTTGTTAAAATTATAAATAAGTTATTTTATGAATGATTGAGATTATTTCAGTAAACCCTGTCTTACGTTCTTTATGACATTTTGGTGTTTTACAATAGTTGTGAGCATAGCAAAACGTTAGTTGTATATTTGCCGACTCATGCCGATTAGAACCAGAAAGATCATTTTTGTCAAGCTAAATTGGCTGTTTTTCTCATTCTGCGTCGGCTAGATACTAAAATTAACCAGGAAGCTATATACAACTTCATTTTTAAAATCCTTTTCTTTATCAATAACAACTATCCAACAGTTTACCGCGAAAATCGGAAAGGGAGCAGGTAAAACCTATTTTATGCATACTTTTTTAGATTCATCTCAGCTAATCAGAATTATCTCATCACTTCTCAGCTATACCACGCGAAAATTCTCAGTATAGAAACACAGAAACTTAGAAATGAAGGGTAATAACGAAGCGACAATATTCGATATTTATGCAGCTTCACTGGATTCAGAGAAGCGAAGGAATTAGGTCAAGCCCATAGTGGCGCGGGAAGTAGGAATGGTTAGGGAAGGGGGTAAAGCAGAGAAAGAGGTTGGGCATGGTGCTGAACGTGCCAATGTTGGTAACCCTGACTCAGATCGACCTGCCCTGCCGCGCAACCTCCGTAAATCCTTTTCCCCCTCCACCCACGAACTACTCCTCACCCTCTTCAACGTCCTTTACCACCTCTCCCCCAACACACTTCTGTTAGACACTAAACAATTATTGACTTCCAATTTTTCTCCAACGTGGTTCTGAGATAAAGTTGGGTTAAGACCCTTTACTTCAACCCTCAAAGAAGTCAAAAACGGAAACGCAAATATCAAGGTGGCGCCAAATAGACATTTCAAAATTCCTTGACGTTTCCCTTCCTATTCCAGCGATTTCCCAGACTGAACAAAACCATCAGTCTAACCATTCAATCATCCAAGTCATGTATTACATAATGGAAGAAATTAGGTAGGTATATAATTTATCATTTTGATAAATTATCCAATTAAGTAGATAAGTATCAATAAGTCGACGAAAAAGTCAAAACAAGTAAATCACTAATAAATATTGGAGAAAAAAAATCACTATGTTGAAATTGGTATTACCAATTGGTTACCAATTTGTTGCCTATATAATTTCTCATTTATATGATTGTGAAGGGACTGAACTCCTATGTTACAGAGGGAGAACTTGTTAGCACTTAATTTTAATCAGGAACTGCGAGGATCGCCGATGTGTTTACGTATCCCTAGGAACGTCTCCGCTGTAAGTGGAAATAAGCGTGATCCCCCCCCGGACGAAAATGTGGCATTACCCTTAAGAATTAAAGGAGAATACCCTCCTGCTTTGGAAGTCAAGTACCTACTGGAGACTTAACGCCTCTTGGAGGCAGTGTTGGGCATTAAGCCCACTAATTTATTAGCTAGCTAATTCTTTGATTAATGGATAAATTAGCATATAGCTATTTCGATTAAGTTACAAATAAATTAGCTGTTAACTATTGAGTGCCAGCTATATTTTTAAAGCTAAATTAGCTGTAAGTTTTAATGTATAGCTAAAAATTTTAGCTGCTGAAAATTGGCTGCCAGGAGTAACTAAAATCTAATAACTTCAGCTGTAGCTAACAGCTAACTTACTTACAAAAAACAAAATTTTCCACACCAACAGTCATAAATATATCAATGAAGTTTGAGCTGACAACTACATTAGCTTCAAAACATTTTTCAAATTCAGCTGATTTAACCGTATTGATAATTTTGCTGAATCTTTTGTCCGAATCTTGCAAACAGATTAGGTAAATTCGAAATGAAATTAAAAGTTGCATTGATTTTGAGGGTGGCCATTTTTCAGGGTGGCCATATTTCAGGATAACTTGGCCTTTCTAGGTCTTCTGAAAAAGTAGTGGAATATTTCAAAAACAGCTTTTAGGGAATACAATTCCACCTTAAGAGTAGTTACCTAATAAAAACTTGATGATGAAAGGTCAGCCCCTTGACCTCGCTGGGGAACCCCAACCCCATTTTGCTTTCCATTTGAGCCCCGGCTAAACATTGGAGGAACGTGGAACACGGTCCATTTCAAATCGTAACTTCACTGTTTGAATAACAAAGAACTTAGCTCCGGATCTCATTAAGCTGATCTGGGGGCTCTAGACTGCATGATTCACTTCCAGACGTCCCAAGGATTCTCCATTTTAAAGTTTAATTTCTAGGTTGAACAGCACAGAAATTAACTCAGAAACTCAATCAGCTAAGCTGGAGGGTTTTACACTTTATAATTCATCTCTACATGTTCCAAGAGGCCTCCATTTCAAATTTCAGCTTCACAGGTTGAATAGCAAAAAAACGTAGCTCCGGATCTTACTCAGCTGACGAGAAGGGGGCCTCTAGACTTTATGATTCGTTTCTAGACACCCCGAAAGGCCTCCATTCCACATTTCAGATTCATAGGCTGAATAGCAAAGAGCTTAGCTCCTACTATCACTCGGCTGATCTGGGGGGGACTTCATGATTAGTTTCTAGACGTCCCAAGGGTTCTCCATTTCAAATTTCAGCTTCATAGGTTGAATAGCAAAGAACTTAGCTCAGGATCATATTCAGCTGACTTGGAGACTCTAGAATTTATTATCCGTTTCTGGACGCCCCTAGGTGTCTCCATTCCAAATTTCAGCTTCATAGGTTGAATATAGAAAAAAATAGACGGGAAGTTGGTCAAAATGCGAGGGAAAGGGAGGCGAAGCGATTAAAATGAGAAATTAATTGAGCCCAAAGGAATCTGCGAGCTTTTTACCTGAAGGGGAACCTCCGATGAACTTAGCATTCGGACCCTCTTGAAGGAAGGAACCTCTCCGATTGAAAGACATTTCAACAGAATAACAGACAGGGTAAAGGAGAGTCCTTCTACGCAGATAAAATAATGGCCTATCATTATTAATTCTAGTAAACTTTTCGTGGTGGTAGTTTTTATAAGATTTAATTTGTTTGTAAGAATTTCCAACAGAAAAAAACGTCTGCCAAGTTGTTTGGGCAGTATAACTTCCTGACGCGAGCAAAGCGAGCAACATCAACTACATGTTTCAATTGTGATACACCTGAACAGAGGGGAAAAAGACCATGTACACAACCACACCTTGCGAGCGAAGAGCAACTTAAAGGGGGGTCCAGGGGGCTTGCCCCCCGGCTGGACGTGGAGCGGCTAGTCTCTACTATAATAAGAATGAAACTCCGTCTGTTTGTTTGTCTGTCTGTCCATGTTACGCACGGCAAAACGACTGGACGCGGAGCGGCTAGTCTCTACTATAATAAGAATGAAACTGTCTGGCTGTTTGGCCATGCTATGCACGGCTTAACGGCTGAGTGGCGGGAGTCTACGAGTGGGGGGATCGTGTTGGGATTTTCCGAAAGGGTGTATAAGCGATTTTAAAATTTTCTTATCCCACCCGAAGTATGAGCTGTAGGGCGGGAGGGGGGTCGGAGACGGTTTTAATGCGCTCTTTTTCCCGTTCTTTTCGACTTCCCGCTTCCCCTACCCCTCTAAACGGCCGTCGAAAATTCCGGAAAAATACCGGTTTCGTAGGTTTTTGTACGAGAAAGACGACGGCGCGATCAGATCGCGATAAAAGTATCGGGGAATGCGTCAAAAAAATGAAAGGTAAGGACCCGTTTTCTTGAAAATTCCGACGAAAAACTTCGTTTCTTTCTCATTAAAATATACCCCATAAAGGTACGTTTTTCGGGACGGTATTTGCTGGCGAAATACAGGTTTGATTCCTCCGAATCTGAATCCGAAATCGGATATTAAAAAAAAAAGTGACGGGAAGTTGGTCAAAATGCGAGGGGAAGGGAGGCGAAGCAATGAAAATGGAAAGTTAATTGTGCTGTGGACAATGCAGGCGAGTAGGTACCTTTCTGATCTTTGCCTTCAAATCTTCTCGGCCCCCATCTTGAAGGAAGGAACTTTTCCGTTCGAAAGACATTTCAACAGAATTATAGACGGGGTTTCTCCTACACATATACAGCAATACCGTACGAGCGAAGCGAGCAACATCCCCTAATAAACTTTTCGTAGTTCCACGTAGTTTTACAAGATGTAATTTGTTTGTAAGAATTTCCAACAGAAAAAAACGTCTGCCAAGTTGGGTGGGCAGTATAACTTCCTCACATATTGTCACATGGGCTGTAGGTCTCAACGGTATCCCACTATATCCCATCGCATCTATACATCTCATACCGAGCGTACGAGGTGAGAAACATTCCCTACATACATCGGATTTCAACGAGTGTTTTCCTACACATACACAGCCATACCGAGCGAGCGAAGCAAGCAATATCCCCTAAATGTTTAAATTGTAATACACCTGAATGGGGGGTATAAGACCTTCGCATGTACACAGCCACACCTTGCGAGCAAAGCGGGCAACTTAATGGGGGATCCGAGGGGCAAGCTCCCCGGCTGGACGTGGAGGCGAGCGAAGCGAGTTGGAGCGGCTGGTATAAAAGAAAGTCGTGTTAGTTACACTGTTTATAACTCAAGAACGGCTGAACCGATTTTCATGAGGGTGGGCGCAAATTGATTTGCAAGTTCCGGAATAGAACATAGGCTATAGTAAAATCGTCTAAACTTTCTTCTTCATCGAGAACCCGATTTTCCTTAGGAACATTGTTTATGGTTTCCAAGCCCAATCATATGTTCGTTACCATCAAATTAAAGTGATCTATGATCTGTTTCGCAGACAGAAAATGAAGGCAGTTTGAAAGGTATAGGAGGTAGGAGGTTAGGACTTAATTAGCTACGAAGATGCCTAGGGCCCATCAGCTCAGTAGCTTCTGAAGCTATTTCCAATAATATTTACCCAATGAAGCTGGAATTCAGCATGCAGCCTTTGCGGGACTTCAACTTGACGATAGTTATCGTCTGAAATTATTTATATCTTTATATATAAAAATGACTGCCAGATCTGTTTGAGGACTCACTACTTAAAAACCAGAGGAGTGTTTGGCACCAAATTGTGTGAGAATGTTTGGGATGCACTGTAGACGATTGTTAAGAAGTTCGTACGAAATCGGTCCAGCACCAAATCAGCTGAGTGACCTAAATTCTCTCCTGTTCACTCATGGAAGTTGAAATTTGATAGGGAGATTCTCTAGGAGATTAAGAGACGATTGAAAAATTATGGGCTCTTTCCTAATTAGAATAGTGAGCTAAAATCTGTCCTGTTCATCCAAGGAAGTTGAAATTTGATAGGGAGAATCTCTGGGACATTAAGAGACTATTGAAATGATGGGCTCTTTCCTGATCAGCTGAGTGAGCTAAATTCTCTCCTGTTCTCCCAAGGAAGTTGAAATTTGATAGAGAGACTCTTTGGGACACTAAGAATGTATTGATACCGAGAATTCCAACAGACAGGACATTCGAATTCAAATGTTAGCAGTTTCCTATCCACCTTGCATTTGCAATGAGCATCAACAAATCGCAAGAACAGACGCTCCAAGTCTGCGGCATCAATTTAGAAGAACCACGTTTTTCACACGGCTAATTATACGTGCCCTGTCGGATTACCACAAAATTCATTTACTCATGCACGAGAAAAAAATACAAAAAATATAGTTTACCTCAATGTATTGAGACAAATAAATAAATTAATAAAAACGAAAATTCCACATAACAGATTGATTCAACTTTTCATTATAACTGTATTTTTATTGAGTGGAGCAAAGCTCACCGGGTCAGCTAGTATATCCTATATTTATAAGATGTAATGTACATTAATATTAGTGTTTAATTAATTGATTTCATGTAAGTAGGAGTTACATCAGTATTATTAGAAGTAGAAGAACAATGTTTTATTATTGATTTTAAAAAAGTTCCAACTACTTCTTTGTTCCAATCTAGTAGTAGATAGAGAATAAATAGTAATACCCTCACTAATTATTAATTAAGTTACTTAGGTACCTAAATATGGTAATAGGCCCTATTGGAAATAGGTCCATCATAATGTGGATGACTCAAGTCGTGCTTGTAGGAAGGATCAGGGTGGCCCCCAAATGGAAATTTTCAATTTCCCTGACATTTCCATGAATTTTCCCTGACCGAACGTCAGATTGCTCTGACAAAAAATATCAAATTCAAAGTTTTTTTTTTTTTTTTTCATTTTATAGTACCTTTAATGATTATAAAACGAAAATCGTATAATTTAAAAAAAGAAACAAAACACAACTTATATGTAGTCTACTTATATTCAACAATTTCATTGCCCTCAAAGTGCTCAAATATCATTACAATTTAACCTAAATTTAATACGATAATTTACCGAAATTCACCCACACGATCATGCTGCATGAATTTTTAGTTAATATTTTATGGTCTCTCAATTTGTGATCTGAAGCTATTTGTTGAAGTACATTATTTTTCCTTACATGGATTTCTTAGCTCTGGGGATAATTAAAAATTTTCGTCCGACAGCAAAAAATAATACGCTTTTTTTTCATCTACTACCAATCTTTGCCAGAGAGAGTATAACTTCCTGATTTCCCATCCCACGAAAATCGTTCGTTGGAAAGTTGCTCTGTGAATTTATAACACATGACTCCACATTCCAATTGGCCAATTTCCCCTTCCTGAGAAGTCTTAGCTTATGTATACAAACTAGTTTTGAGACTCTTACTGGATCAATCAACTAATCTACTGGGTTTTTTCTCCCTAGTTCAATACTCAGTTGATTTTTATAATAAATGGTTTACTCTAGGTGATGTAGTTACCAGGGAAGCCAATGGCATATCTTTTTACTTTTATGTGCGTGTAACGTTGTTACTTTTGAATGGTTTGACCACAACTCTTGATAATTATTTTTGTAATTCGTATAACTCACCTATGAAATAATATGTACATTATGATAAAGTACGCTATTGAAGTTTGATTTTTTAGGAGTACCTAAAAACGCCTCAAATTATTACACCAAGTTTTCATTAAAAAAATTCCCTGACATTTGGTGGTTTTTGCAAAATTCCCTGATATTTCCCTGACTTTTCCCGACGCAAAGAATGCCCTGACAATTCCAGGTTTTTCCTGACTTTTCCAGTTTGGGGCCACCCTGAAGGATTTAAGGTTCGCGGATTCAGAGGCTAATAATGATACGATATTGATTAAACTCTTATGGGGCGATCACAACATCATTTCCCAACTACCCTTCAAAATTCAGCGAGCTCGGACGAATAAGCCATGAGAAAATGACGCTTGATGGAATTCATGTTTCCACATGCGCAGAATGAAGTATTAATTTGTGATTAATGAAGCTGATAGAGCACCATCTACAGACTAATTCGCACATTGCTTGAAATTTCCATCAAAATTAAATGAAAACTGGAGAAGTTGTGTGTGTTGCAAGGATTTGTGGACAGAGAAACAAAAACATACACACACCGTTAGGTAACATCATGAGAAAACCCGCGGCAAATGAGGGAATAATTAAAATCTTTTTCAAATCACAGCTTTATCAATTCGAATTAATAAAAGTTTCAGTCATGATAAATTGTTTCAAAATTTAAGTACTCTGAGGGCTATAAAAGTGTTATTAATTTTTTGACAAAAAAAAATTGTTTTGAATAACTATCTACTATTCAAGCAAAGATTTTTGATTTTAAGCGGTTTTGATCGATTGATTTTAGCACATTTTAATGAAATTTGAATACATTTTTCAGCATGATTTAGTCCAAACGTAATTGAATGCTCCAATTTGCAATCGATAAACTTTTATGTTCAGCCGTTTTGTAATTTTTGTGAAAAAATTAAGCTTTTGCAAGGGCTCTACAACTTTTAAAATAGAAATCTTGAAAATTTGCAACACGAAATCCGTTTTGAGGCATTATAAAACTATTCCTGAAGTTAAATGCTTTCATATACCTACATATACGCCATTTCAAACAAGGTACCTTAACATTGAAATACAAAAATTCGTGCCTTGACCCAAAAAAAAATCAAGTATTCCAAATAAAACATGAGTCCGCTGGGCAGCATTTTTTGAGTACAAAAAATTGGTCAATTCCAAAAAATGTCATAAATAATAAAATGGCAAAATTAGCTTCCTCGATCCCGGTAAACCTGGGCGTACTTCACACTATTGAGTTTGGTTACCTAGTTTTTCTTCGGTTCTTTTTAAAATAGTGTGCTCCTCCACCTTTAAGAAAAGTATTGCGAAAACTAAATTTAAAAAAAATTCGTGTGTACCGCCCAAAGAAATTTCAAATTTAAATCTCTGCACCATGGGAATTATAACAACATAGTCAACAAGCCCGAATATCCCTGAGCACGCCTTGGCTTATCCCTTACCTACTTGTTTTCAAGAATTAGGTGGGTTTAACTTCAGATAGTTATGATAAAAACTTTTGCCCTAGTAAATGAAAAAACGAGATGTGATGCGCGTATGTTATTTATTGCATTACCTATGTGAGTTGTGTTAAATGGCTTTCTGAATCGAAAGACGCAGACCCAGAACGGGTCCATTGCAACTCCCTGATAACCTCTACATGAGAAGTAGTCGGTATTCCAGCGACTCACCCTTCGGCCTTAGCGTGTGATAGGAATAATACTCCACCAGTTCGAGGCTTGGTCGTTTATCCCCACATAATGGCGGATTGAAGGGTTCTCTTTTATGTTATTAACACGACAACGAGAGGAAGGGTTGAAGAACGATTTCCCGACTCCCCCCGCCCAATTTCATGAATTATTACCGCCCGTGGAAAGCTTCAGATAATCCTTAGGTTTATCTTCTCAACTTCTGAGCAGAAGGAACAGCGAGATTTTCAGATGCTACATCAAGCGTTTCCCTTCCAATAGGATGTTTCTGGGAACTATAATTTTGCAGTTTCGACCACGAATATGGAATCTTCTCACTAGAAAACTTCTGGCCATCAAATAGCTCAGAAATAGTTGTGACTTGAGAGTGGATGGCGTGAAGTTTTTAGGGTTTTATGAACGAAACTGTTGTCGGGTGATGTTAGAAACGAATAGATTGAATAAATAAAAGTAAATACGTTGCGAATTATCACTCGAAGGTTTATAATAATTTCTTTATCAGATAGCCCTTCCACGTAGATCATACATTAGGGTGGTTCAAAAAAAAAAAAAAAAAGTTCTGGGATTTCTTGTCCCCATTGAAATTTTTAGCAGATAATATTAATCCTAACCACTTTACCTGGGTCGATATTGGTCAGTTATCGACCGCTATCGTAAACCAACCTCTAAATTGGTGCCGAGGTGATGATTTGAAGGACGGATTTCAATTTTTTGGGGTCAATTTATGGGTTTTCGCATGCGCTGAACACGATTAACTTATTCATTTTACGCTCCGTCCACTAGTTATCCGGTAAACTGGCAGAGGGCACTGCTTGAAGATAAGTAAAAATCGAAAATTTCACCGAAAATGCTGTCGCCTGGTTAAGGATTGTACTAGAAACATGCTATTATGGTCGGATGATATGTTCATGTTCTGAACATGATCCCGTTTTTTACTATACTTTTCCGCCGATGATTGCTTCGTTTATCGGCCATAAACCTCAAATTAACTGTAGGGTAATAGACAAATTCACCCTAATTTCACCGGAAATTATGTCGCGTTGATAATTTAAGGTCCCGAAACACCTTGTGCCGATAAAATTGGGTATTTTCCAGGATTCTCGGTACAAAGCCGTTGGTAATTTGGCAAGGTCTTGAACCGGCATTGTACTTATTCGCCAAATATAGCGGCAAAATGGAGAAAATAGCTAAAATTTTCCCATTTTTCTGTAAAATTCCTTAGTTTCCATCGGTTTTCCGGGGTCAAATTCGTAGTTCTGAATTGTCTGAACTGTGATTGGAAGATAGTCAGCCTGACTATCAAGCCTTATTGATATCTGTAAAACACACCAGGAAAAATTTCCTAAAACTTGCCGTAAACGGGATATAGTTGAAACTTTGAAGACTGTACGAAACACTTTTTTTTATGTTTCAATATTTTATCGTGGTTAATTATTATTTTTGTATATTTTTATTATATGTTATTCTCGTTAAAATGTTATGTTTTATGTTCCACGATCATGGATTCTTTCAGCTTATCGACCAAATTACAGATTGTCCCTCGAGCAAGTGAAACTGAAATTACGAGTATATTACATTATTTTCAATTATATTACATCATTTTCAATTATATTACATCATTATTTTATATCGGATCAATTTTCAACTTCCACTTAATTTTTGAATTTGTACCAATGAGTACATATTCTCTATCATGGGACTTGTTTAAAAGAAGAAAAAAGAAAATATTCCAAAAAAAAAAAAAATTTTTTCTCAAATTCCCATTACATTTTTTTTAATTTCTTAATTAAAAAAAAAAAAGTCTACAAGCGCTACTTGGTAAATATTCAGAAAAATGTAGCAACAATCTGAAAATCAGCCGGCTAACGTGATACTGGGTGGCACCAGCGATTTTCTTTGATCCTTCCGCACCCCTCCTGTTGATGGTTGCAGCACCCTTCTTACAAGTAAGTTTTTTTTCTAACTTTTGGTTTATTATTTCCAATAATAAGCCTATGTGATCGTATAGCAAAAAAATTGTATAACCCCCCCCCCCCTCCCCCTCAAACTTTGTCAATTTACGTTTCAAGGTGCGTAGAATCCAAATTTGAAATGTCTGTCCGCCGTCCGGGCCATAAAAGGCCTAAGAATTGACTTAAAAAACCCGTTCTTTCGCACATAGACTCCATTAGGGATCTAGTTGGTCCTAACGTTTAACCATCCCGATCGCTTTACTCGCATAGATGCTATGGGCCAAAAACGGGCGAAAAAGTGTCTTTTTCGAGGCTTTGAGTGTTAGACTGACGTGTTGAAACTCCAACCTGCTCAACCACAACTGCGCAAGCTAATATTTCACGGTTAGGATAACAATGGGCAGTAGGACTTCGCAACAGAACACTTTAGGACCAGATCATGCACGACCACAACTGCACGACCTAATAATTATTATTCTCATGTTAGGACAAAATTCACTCATCTCAAAATGCACAACTTTCAAATAAATGTTAATGGAAAAATATGAGTGATATGATAGTGTAAGCGTAATAGGGCAGTGAACCTCCGGTTGTGAGGTAACGAGACCTAGGGAGTACCTCCAGGGTGGCGTGGAAAACTCCCTACACTTGTATTGATTTCGAATTTCATGTTCCTTCGAGGCATGAATATACGTTTTTTTCTAGGTATATTTGTGTGTTAATACCAATGCTTTGCCTACACATATTTAATAACAAACCCTCTCGACTTTTCGTACATACTTAGATAATGATACTATTAAGGCAATGATTATTCGAATAGATAGGAGCTCAAATCGAGAAATATAAACATACGTATATAATTATAGAAGTATAGGTTGTGGCAATTCGAAATAGGACACGCTGAGGAGTCTGGATGGGCCTTATGACGTACGCAAGCCAACTAAAACTACGATCATAATCAATTGAAAAAATAATAAACCTTTGTGAAATAATTTGCAGCGTTTTTTAAGTTGTATTCAAAATTTTCACTCCCTCAACTCATCTTGAATTAATTAATTATGTCTAGGTATTTATGTTATCTCATTAATTTTCAGTTGGAGGGTGCCTAGTAAGTCAGTGTCGATATACTTAGATCAGAGAGACTTGTGAAGAGGAGATGTTTTATTTAGCTGCATTAGTTTCTCTTAGTAGGTGCCAACATCTAAGTAGTCATATTGATGACAAAGTCATTGTTTCACTCGACTACCAAGGAATCGTGTTGCGCAAAGAGGTTACGAACGAGGGACCCTTGAGTCTGATTTCTTTCTTAATCAACCTTTGGTCCTGAACTTTGAAATAAAGCTCCTTTTGGGATATTCAGAATACAATTACAGTGAATGTATGGGCTCTGATCAACTAAGGGATCTCTTAGGCTATATATATATATATATATATTTCTTTATTTATATATATATTTCTACAAAATATTCACATTACAATTAAAATCACTGTTCTGTACCAACATCGTCCATTGTTTCAATCACATATACAGTAAGAAATACAATATTTGGCGACAGAGATGAACTGAATAACTCTGCGAGTAGGTAGTACTAACACTAGGTACCACTAATCATACATAATTAGTAGACCTATTTTTCGACTTAAAAACAAAAATCATGACTGAAGTCAATTTCAGAACAATGGTCGAGATAATGACGAGAGCGATTCAAGGGATAAGTTCAGGTATTTCCTCACAAAACCCAGCTGCTTCAGGAGCTGGCGATACTAACACAAACCCAGGCACACGAGTTCTTTCACACATTCCACTATTCGAAAATTTTGATCCAAAAAATGAGAAATTCAAACACTATCGACAAAGAATTGAAAAGTATTTCAAGCTATGACATTTTTCATGACAAAACAAAATGCGCTCAAATGCTACTAAATTCAATCGGCGCAACATATTACAACACACTTGCAGCTCTAGTTGCCCCAAAAATTCGACAGAATTACAGTATGACGATCTCATCAGTGAACTAGAAAAACATTAAGAACCCAAACAAAACACTCTAGTTTCACAAACCACTTCCTACGTACATAGGTACCAAAAAGAAAACTCAACAATTGCAGAATTTGACACAGATTTACGAATAGAAAATGCTAATTGCGAATTCAAAGTCAAATATACTTGTACGGAAAATGTTTCTGCTGCAGGAATTTTCCTTCGAGCACAATTTATTTGTGGTCTAAATGACGATTGGATAAAGGAACAAATTTTACAGTGCGAATTGGTTGACTTCAAAGATATCGTAGCGAAAGTAATCGCTCTTGAAGCTTCAAAACTAGACAGCATATGACTTTCAAAAATATCTTCAAACATAACTACAACTGAAGAAATACGTCGAATTTCTAAACAAAAACACAAATTACGGAAATTCACAATCCAAAACCGTTCAAGATCTAGCAATAACTTTCAAAGAAGTCGGTCAATATCAATATCACGAGTAGATCTAGAGCATGGATTCCCAAACTGGAGGGCGCGTGAAGACGTGTCAGGGGGGCGTGAGACCATTCGACCATTCTTTGGGGCAACATCGAGCCAACTCCAGGAGCGAGCTCGTTTTTGCCCCAAACTAAGGGCGGGGTCAACTCCATCAAAAGGAAACATGTTGGCAAAACTGTGAGCTCCGAGATGAATTAACTTCATTCTTGGAAAACCAGAAGCAAAATGAGCTAAGCATGAACTTCAGCAAACCTAATTCTCAAGTAATGTTGGCATATTTGTCAGACTTCTTTGATTCGTTAAACAGCCTTAACCTAAAACTGCAGGGTGGAGACTCAAATATCATGACTCATCGTGATGCCATCAAGACGTATGTTGAGAAACTACGTATCTGGGTATATAGGGAATACCTATACACAACTTTGGAGTTTGCATAAGTATCAGCAAACCCCAGCAACTTTTCAAATTTCCCAAAACTAGGATCAATCTCAGAAGAAACACGCTTCAAGGAGGTTTTTTTAAGGATCACACTTGTCAAAAAAGTGTCAAACCATTCGGAGACGCTCACTGATGAATTCGGGAAATACTTCCCTAACACTGCTGACGAATATATTTACAGACTTTCAACAGATCCTTTCCATGTCAACGTTGAACATGTTCCGGAAACCCTGCAAGAAGAATTTTTGGAAATAAAAAATGATTCTTCTGCCAAATATGACTTCGAAAAAATGGAAAAGTCAACGTTTCGGATAAAATACTTCCAAGTGTATCCCAGAGTGTCACAGGAAGCTCTTCGGTTATTTTTGCCTTTTTCAACCACCTACTTGTGTGAAAAAGCATTCTCAACACTCGTATTTATAAAAACAAAGAATCGGAACGAACTTGATGTTGCTAGTGACTTGCGTTGTGCCCTTGCCAAAACTTCACCAGAATACCAGCGCTAGTAAAGAAAATGCAAGCTCATCCATCTCATTAAGATTAACTTATTTTTATCTTAAAGGCTACTTCATAAAAGGTACGTGTTACCAAATCGTGTTTTGTATAAATAGCAAATAAAAAATTTTTTTCAGTATTAAACTTGCATTTTTTTCACATCCATTCATTAGTTATGTTAGGGGGGCGTGGGAGGCTTTCATTTTACCACAAGGGGGTATTGTTTACCTTTATTATAAAATATTCACATTACAATTAGAATCACTGTTCTGTACCAAAATCGTCCATTGTTTCAATCATAAAAACAGTACGAAATACAATAGACACCGAGAAAACAATTTTGAGGTACAAAGACGCTCTGATCAACTGAGGAGCCTCTGAGGCTCATTTCATTTCTAATCGACCTACGGGGGTGAAATTTGAAATGGAGCGCTTTTGGGACACGTAGAATACAATTACAAGGTATGGAGGGTGAACTGATCAGCTGGGAGATCTCAGAAGCTAATGCCCGTCCTAATCAACCTACGGTGCTGAAAATTGAAACGGTGCGCCTTTGCAATACATTTAAAACAATATTGCGAAGCATGTAGGACCACTTGCCAGCTGAGGGTCTTCTGAGGCTGATTTAATTTCTACACGCCCTACTGTACTACACTCATTTATTGTAAATTGAGAACTTTATAAGCAAGAAACAAACATAGTTTCAAATCAATTCATAGCCCATGCAACCCTTCTACAAGGTCGGAAGCTGACATTGTCATAAAGGGTTTCGTTTAATAAAATTTACTAAAAATCGTAAAACGGTCCTTAACGGTCTTGGCGCCGTTAAGGGGTGAACCCCTAATGTACTACACAGGCTGAGTTTAATAATGATAGACCATTGATCTGTGTAGCAAGGCTACCAACTACAGAAATAATAAACCTTTGTTTAATAATTTGCAGTTTTGGATTCTTTGGTGGGGAGGGGGGTTACAATTTTTGTTTTGGTTTATTTACAATTTACAATTATTTTACTTTTGGATACAATTATTTTAATTTGGATTATTTACAATTTACAATTTATTTACAATTTACAAGTTTAGTTACAATTTTTGTTTGGTTTATTTTTGTTTGGTTTATACTATTGAGGTACGGGTGGGAGGGGCCCGGCTAGGATTTCTCCCAGTCCCATCTTACTCTGTTGTAAGTTTCCTTGCTTCCAACTGGAAGGGCAAGAAGACTTGATTTAGCAACCAAGAGAGAATGTAAGTGAATGAAGTAACGGTGGATATAGTTGTTTATGGTTAGAATCGACATATCCATGATCTAAAGTTTAATTCACCCTGTTCGTGCTGATGATAGTGATGGAATGGTTTCTGAACCATTGGAGGCCGATATATGATTCGAAACAGGTGTGTATTCTGCAATATACAGTTGCAGATTTGTAGTTTAGTTGTGATTATGTACGTCAAGGCACTGAATAACTTGAAGTGGCTCGGAAGTTGACATCCTCGAAGTTGCAGATATTTGGTGCAACACCGAACAGCTTCTTGAGATCTAAGCCCCCACTGGCCACAGTCATTTCAGCAATGCAACGATTTGGAAGGTTGATTTTATATAAATTAAATTAACGTTAAGTTGCAAACGGTTAAGGTAGCGGGCCTGGAGTAATGAAATTAATGATTGACCGTGCCAGGAGGTACAAAAGGTTAATATCCTGAAATGCTATGTAAAGTGTGACCCTGATAGGTAGAAACTTTCTTAATAATTGTTAAGGAGGGTGTGTTATGTCACTTGAAAACAAAGAATGAAATCCATGCCTCACCGTGGTGTTGTCAAGCCGGTCTTTGAGGGAAGTTTGGGAATACCTAGGAAAGATAGGAGACACGCTAATCATACCTGGTACGATTTGGCTCTCAGATGAGATGAAATGGATGAGTGTTGCAATAACAATCTTCCTATGTGTTGATTGGAGAGAAACAATCGTGAACCAGAATTTACTGGTACGTCAACCAAGACAATTTGTGTCATTCAAGTTAAATGATAGAAGAAGTGTCTCTCTGTCTGTGTAAGATCGATTCACGTTCAAAAAACTTGATTTTGAAGCAGGTTTTTACAAAATGATAGCAAAGTTCCGAATCAACGTTTAGGCTATAGTAAAATTCTCCGAACCTCCTCCTTCGACGTCATCTTGGACTTCCCTAACGACGTTGCCCTGGTAAACAAGTTCGTGAATAAGGAAAACCCTCATATGAAGAAGACGAGACGTTCGCGAACAATCAAGTCGAGTCACTAGACTCTGATCAACTAATCCTACTAATCTGAATTTTTACGAAGGGATTGACTACTTGGTGTTACGTAGTTTTGAGATCACTGATCTAAGCAAAAAACTAATCTGTGTAAAATCTTATGGCGTCTGGAGCGCTGGGAATGCTACGCGGAGGGTCAGGGTCTTCACTCGACTTGATTGTTCGGGAACGTCTCGTATGAGGAACTACTTTACACGTCAAATGAGGTTGGGATTGGATCAGGTGGATAGAATTTCCTATTAAAAATCCAAAGATACCAAAACGATTTTCGTGGGTTGAGCCGTTCAGTTGTAGCTGACAAAGTTAGATATTCAAAAACTGATATTCTAAACGTATTAGGTACTACTTGCCACACAGAAAAAGAGGCACATGTCATAACAATCATTGAAGTTTCTTGGCGATTTGTTGACAGTCAACTAACATAATATTACAGATGAAAAAATTAGGCTTGATTGAAGCCTTTTTACGGTTAGGAAAGGCCTTGAATAATGTTTTAGTGTGGAACACGCTTTTACCGGGACACAGCGTGTTTTATCTTATAAAATATTGCCACGAAAAAACAAGACTAAAATAGCGGCGCGGCGGATCTAAGTTCCTTGCTATTCAACTATGACATGAGATTTGAAATGGAGAACCCTTGGGACGTCAATAAACGAATCGTAATGTCAGAAGCTCCCTGGATCAGCTGAGTAAGCTCCAAAGCAAATTTCTTTGCTATTCAATTCAACCTATGAAAGCTGAAATTCAAATGGAGACCTCCTGGGACGCCTAGAAACGGATCATGAAGTCTAGATCCACCCGGATCAGCTGAGTGAGATTCTGAACTACTTTCTTTGCTATTCAACCTATGAAACTGAAATTTGAAATGGAAAACCCTTGGGACATCTATAAACGAACCGTAACGTATGAAGCTCCCCGGATAAGCTGAGTGATCTCCAGAGCTAATTTCTTAGCTATTCAATCTATGAAAACTGAAATGGAGGCCTCTTGGGACATCTAGAAACGAATCATGAAGTCTACAGCCACACAGACCAGCTGAGTAAGATTCGGAGCTGTTTTCTCTATTAAACCTATGAAGCTGACATTTGAAATGGAGGCCTCTTGGGATGTACAGAAACGAATCATGAAGTCTAGAGCCGCCCAGATCTGCTGAGTGAGATTCGGAGCAATGTTCTTTGCTATTTAACCTCAATGAAGCTGAAATTTGAAATGAAGGCCTCTTAGAATATCTAGAAATGAATTATAAAGTCTGAAGCCCCCCAAATCAGCTTAGTGGCCTCTGGAGGTAATTTCTTTACTATTCAACCAATCAATCATAAATTTGAAATGGAGAACCCTAGAGATGTCTAGTAACGAATCATGATATTTAGAAACCCCCAGATCAGCTGAGTGAGATCCGGAGCCAAGTTCTTTGCTATTCAACATATGAAGTCAAAATTTGGAATGGAGCGTGTTCTACGCTCTTCCAATGTTTCGCCAAGGCTCAAGGTGATAGCGAAATGAAAACGAAATGAACTTCTCACTAAACAGGCTTGCCTTACCATGGAGCTGGAATTTCAGTAAATCAATAAATCATCATTCTTTTCACCATTTATTTTGATCTATTTATAACTTCTTTTTGTGATATAAATTGATAATTAAATACCTATTTTGTTAACTTTTATTTAGCAATTTCATTATTTTACATCAATGGCCGCTGTGCCTCTCTGTTGACCAGAGGCGATACTAATTATAATAATGAATGTATTAAAAGACTGAATTAGTCAAAGCCATTTAAAAATGTTTTAACACTTATAGGCAGGTTAAGAAAGACAAGATACGGAAGCGCCAGCCTCATCAAGTAAAGTCTCAAGCTAACTTCTATCTGAATAATACCCTGCAATTTGAAATGGAGCCTCTTTGAGACTGCTTGATTACAATAACGAGGTGCATAGCCATTACGATCAGCTGATTAGGCTCTGACCCTAATACCTTTCTTATTATGCTTACAAAAATGACAATTTAAACGACATTTTCTAGTAGGGTGTCCTCATTCTAGAGCCCGTTGTATTTTATACAACGGATTTTCCTGCTGGTTAATATATAATTCAAGATAAAAAAACTCTTTCAGTGCCATGGTGATTTATTAAAATCATTATTGATTTATTATTGGTGATATTTTAATTGTCATGTGGCTTTTGAGCGAGGGTTTGTACTTGGTGCTGAAATTGCAATGGTGGCAGGAAAATGGTCTATTGCCTGACGGCGATACCGGCTGTGTTGAGTTAAATAATTTTTTCCGGAAAACACCTTCCGAAACTGTTCATAAGTTGACGCAGTCATTGTAAAGGTATTGGTAACCACTGATGGTAGGTATTGGTTTAAATGAGAAATAATCAAGATGGAGAACGAAATGAAACAAGGAAAACAATTTAAACTGTGCACTGTGTGGGATAGGGATGAAAGGACAAGGACACCTTCTGACACTGTTCACAAGTGAATGCAGTCATTACATTAGTACATGTAGACAACCACTGTAGGTAGGTTTCGGTCTATATGAGAAAAAATCTAGAAGGAGAACGAAACGAAACAAGGAAAAGAATTGAAACTGTGCATTGAGCAAGATAAGGATGTAAGTAACAACAAGGACAAGAATACAAGGAGATACGAACAAAAACGGTTGAAGAAAGTTGAAGCATTCCCGTTAGGAACGCTAGTAGGGTTTTAAGAAAGTCTTGCTCCAGCTTCTGCTGAATATTTTTGTCTTTATCGAAATAGGCATCATGAAATGCGTGTCAGAGGATAATCAAGATAAAAAGCATGGTATATATTCAACAGCGCCGGATTGTCGATACCTCACACGGTGTTTTACGGATCTACTAGGAACTCTCTATTATACAAGTTAGAATCTTAAGCCTTGAGCCATGAAAAGTATTGTTGGTATCAAACAAACAATCTTGTCCTACTGCATCAATCACAAGATCAACAACGATGATTTTCACTCTTAGTTATAAAAACTTCGCGTCATTTCTCTCTACCTAGGATCATTGGCCAATGATATTTGAACCAACTCTCGTATCTGGGAGCATCAAGGAATTCCTAGACCCGAGGTTGGGCTATCTCATAGTTTGACACTTCGTTTTCTTCCATTCATTACTCTTCACTTTGACGGACAGGAGTAATCAGAAGAGGGAGGTGTATGAAAAGGTGACTTTTTCGTTTAATTTACTGCCTTTAACTACTGCCAGTTCATACTCCCAATAAAACTCGAGACTTTTGAATTGAAAGGATCATATCAAAGTAATTAAACTAAAACTACTTACGTACCTACCTAGGTACCTAATATAGTGATAACTTCATAAATAGTGATAGATCTGTTGGCACCTTAAAAGTTCGGTTCGTACTTGTCCAAGTAGATTTCAGAATTTGAATGCAAAAGGCAAAGGCACATTGTGTATGAGAACAGCACGTGAAACTACCGGCTGGTATTTCCCATCATTTCAAAATTCCATTGGTTTCGAGTTAACTAAGCCAAGAATTTCGGCTCTCCAAAATCGAAATTGAGATGTCACAATGAGGATTGTGATGACACAGCAGGACCTTATTTTCCGTGGTTACTCTCCCTGTGGACATTTACTGTTCCTTAGTTTGTGATGGTGATATCATTATATTTATTATGTACTCGTACTCAAATGAATGAGAATACCTATAGGTACATTGATATAAATTTACCTAGGTATATTTATGTGTTCGTGTCAAAACAGCATATCCCCATATCACCTTGTAAGATCGTTATAATGGAATGGAGACAGCGAAAAAACGAACTCTTGAAGACCTACGTTTGTCTGAAAATTAATAAAATAACTTACAAACAGGTGAAAAACAGCACTCAAACACACGTTCCCGTCAACGGCCGTTTCCGATACACAGGGGTCACTACCACAAACAACTACTACATTCACGAATATAATGCCTAACGAATTTAAGAAATACCAAACGGAATCTCTAATTATTCACGACAAAACGAAACAAAAGTATGGAAACTCAAAATTAGAAACACAAATAGGTAAATGTGATAACGGCAATGAAAAACTTGGCCAGCAAAAAGTACCTACCATCAACCTAAACTAAAATCTAAGAAGAGGATCGAGAGAACCATTAATCTTGAACTATTTTCTGAAGAATCCGCTACTACCGCTGGCATATCAGTTATTATATTGTTGTAGAACGAATGAGACAGTTACTTGTCACTGTTCAGTGTATATTTAGGATGAGGAGCAGTAGGTTCTTGGAGAAATCTACTGTTCTTCATCCTCATACACACCGAACGGTGACAAGTATTGTCTCAAGTTGTTCTACAAATAGAACGGATATGCCAGTACTAGTAGCAGATTCTAAAAAATACCTCAAGATTAATGGTTATCCCGATTCTCTCCTTTTTACCCAAAGTATTTTTGTTAGGTAAGTATACTGTTTGGTGATCCCATGTAGATACTTCTTGTGAGCGAGTAGACGTTGAAACATCACAGAAAGCAACAACAAAAACATATTTTACTTTATTGTATGTATTAGTGTAGTTGATACCACAGTAGAAATGGCCATGCTCCATACAGCTCACAAAACGGTGACATCACACATTAGCTAGCCGATCACGTAGTGTTCTTAGCGCCTTCCCCGTCTCTTGATTATAAAATTTTATTTCAATTATGAAAATAAATTTTGTTGACATGTTTAATTTGTGAATCAGAGGTGGTCTAGAGTATAGTAAAAAAGGTTTCAGGCCGAATTTCAGATGGGTGCAAGTTCCTCATTGGCAGAAGAAACATCTTTCATAATTGATCACCCTTTTTGTCTCGAGCCAATATCCTGCCTTAATTGCTGAAGCCTTATGTCGATATTTGTGCACACTCAACAAAAGCGGTTCTCACACTGGGTACCAAATCTTCCTTGCATTTCGTTCTGCTCAATTCAAAGTTGGGGGTTGATTGGTGATGGCAGAGGTGTGTCCTCTATGGTGCTGCTTGTCTGGTGAGCACCCCTTGAACTATATCCGCTGCCACCAGGCATCTCATCATCCTGTCCTAGAGACACGGAACAACTCACTGAGCTGAGCTGGATCACAGAGGGCTACTCACTTAAGAATGTGCCCTTTGGCCAAATAGGTAATTCTTTCCCTCCGGCAAAACAACAACGCCACAAATCACCAACCAAACTCATAAAAAATCGATTTTTTCCTAAATCTACCCACAAATATAACTTACCAAAATTATTACTTATAGAGGCCTGTTAGGGCTTGGAAAGCCCTAATCTAGTCCGTATAACAGTAGTACCTAACAGGAACTCAGCACATTATAGTAACGATATAAGTCCTACCTATTCGTGGCGTTATGTGACCTGGTGCAAAGCTAAGGCGATGTTATTAAATGATCAAAAAAGAGGAAATACCGATCAAAATGTAAGTAATGTAATAAAATAAATATCACCAGTTGAGGTGGTCCTCGCCACTATGAGACTAAACAAAAAGTTGAATCGGGGAATTCAGAATTTGGGCATGGTGAGATGATGGTGTAATTCTATCTCGAGTCTTCTTCGTTTCTTTGTAAGCGTGTAAATCGGAATTAAATATAAAGACCGTTCGGAATTATATATAAAGTCCGCCAAGTTCTTCAGTTTCAATTTCTTCGTTCAGAAATAACTCTCCAAGATGTTAGTAACTACACTACGTTTCTTATTACCGTGAATTGATGGCAACTGTTGTTACCTCCACAGCCTAATAAACAACTCTCGTTGATAAGGACCGCCTAGAACACGATTAAGGTGGGTATAGAGACGAACGGCGACACTTTTGCAACAAACTTGGGGCCGTGCTGATTCGAATGAGCAGTCTAACACTAAAATCGGACCGCGAAGTTCTTCACAATTTCAAAGACCGTTCGGAATTATATATAAAGATTAACAGGAATTCCCATGAATAAATTCTAAAGCAAACTACGTTCCGTGACATCTAAGGACGTAGTGCTGGTGGCCTATCATGGTCTATTCCTGGCTAGAGCGAAATTTGGCATCCTCTCGTGGGCCAATCCTCACAATATGGCGGCAGTTTTCACTCTCCAGAAGAGAGCAGTCCGTATCCTGCTGGGATAGCCTCCTAACTCTTCTTGTAGAGGTCAGTTCAAGTCTGCTAGGCTACTAACGCTGCCCTCAATTGCCATTCTGGAAGCTCTGCTCTATTACGAAAAACATCGATCCGATTCCCAACTAGTCCAGTTCAACCACACCCATGCAACAAGATATGGAAAGTCCCTCCTGCGAGTGCCATCACACAACCTTCAATTTTTCAAGAAGAGCACCGAATACTTCGTGATCACCACCGTTAACCACTTCATTCAGCATGTTCAGCATATTACCTCGATTTCCTTGGATTCTCCCACCTCCTGCTTTCGCAATGCGATGAGGAAGTTTTTGATGGAGAAGGAGCTGTATGAAGTTCGCCACTTTTTTTTACATCAGGCACATTTGAAATTGATTGTTAACTTTTCATTTTGTTTTTCACTTGTTCCTGGCTTTGTTATTATTTTTATAGTGATATAGACTTCATTTTTTGACTTGTTGCTCTATCATTGTCCTCTATGATGTACTTTGGCAATAAAAAAAATAAAAATAAAGCTGTGTTTGACCATCACTGCCAATAGGCGCATAATCATTTATCTGTGAACTACATATACCAGAATACTATCTAAAACCAATCATACGATTAATCTAAAACCATTAACGTGATACCCTTACCTTAAGAGGGCGAACAACCGTGATGGTTTCTATAGTTGTTGCAGTAGGAGCCATTTTGTCATTCGGCAGTATTTGGGTGCTAAGAAAAAGAAAACATGATAGATCAGAGGATGAATGAGTAAGTTCTACTATTAAAGAAAAATAATACTTCCAACATTGGAATTCCGAAAATTGACGAATAATAATCGAAGATAACCTTAACAAATATCGTCTGAAAATTGACCCATGGACAGGGAGTTAGCACTCCGATCTACTACCTACTTCATTGAGATAAAATTCCTGATTTTTATCCCCCCCCCCCTCCCCCAAAGAAAGTTGCTAGATAAGTTTCTGTTAAACGTCCTTGTAAATCCTACCAATGCCCTAATTTATCTCCGATATGAGAGTTGCCACCTGCCCCGAATAAAAAATTGTAACAAAAAGGTTTACTATTCCTGTATTCGATACCTCAGATATTTATCTTTATTATTTAATCTGTATTAGCAGGTCACTGGTATACTTTTAATTCAGGGGTTAGTGGTCTGTAGTGTAGACAGTTTTACTAGAAAACAGGATAAGATCGAGCCAAAGTAACTTTGATATTCACATTCACGTTTCAGATTTTTCCTCTAACTCAAACGAAAAATGCAATAAATTACTAACTAAGGTTTAATATTTCTGTATTAGATATCCCTTCTATGCGGATCACAGATCTATAATTATATCTAGGGGCACTAGAGGGTGTTATAACAATGTATTGGCCCCCAGCCACACGTCGGACAGAGCTGTCGGGAGGTCATACTAACTGCTATCTCACCGGCCTGTTGGCAGTACTGTCTGCAGGCATCAAAACCTCATTGTTCTCCAAGCTCGTGTCGAGGATTGGACCATGATTTTGTGTTCTAATTTGTTTTATAAAATCCCAAAATCGTTGAGCGAATTCGGTGCCGGTTTTCTTTCCATCTTTTTTTGCACCTTTTTTCGTTGCTAGTTTTAATTTGTGCTTAATGCGGAGTGTATCAAAGTGTGGACGATATGTTTTGTGCTCTTCCCCCTTCCCCTTGTCGCACTGCTTCGGGCGTGCAACGAGATTGTTTGGAAGAAGAGTCGTGGGAAACTCGTTTTTCGTGTACTGAGAACCGACAGAGGTATTTTCCTGCGCTTTCATCCAGATGAGAGAGATATTTTTCGCCTGGACAAGGCCAGGAACACTTATCCGGGGTTTGGCCAGAAGAGGAAGTGAATTCGGGAGCGTCTTTGCACCACCATCTTGCCCAAGGGAAACAAAACCGAGAGTATCTTTCGGTTTGTGACCCTCCAGCTAAATAATTTTTGGGTTCTGAGATGAAGGATGATGGATCTGTGTTGAGCAAAAAACGACAGTTTGCGGGTTTTGGCCTCGCCAAAGGTGGTCCAAATGACAATGTGCACCCGGTGTTGGGGACTAACTCCCAGATTCTGCCGCCACCGGCTCTTCACCCGAGTCAACAGCCTCAGATAATTTCTGGCCCCCCTCCCGGGGGCCATTTAAGTTTCTTTATAAATTCCTGACATGGAATTACAGATGAATCAGATATCACGACTTCTGTGAAGGGGGCTCTCATTCCCCAACCTAATCTGTTGCCAGGATCCCATTTTCATTAACCAAATGTCATTAATAAGCTTGTATCCGACCAGGTAGGGTTCCATTGTCCCACCTAGGAGGATCAAGTCGTTTGTCCTATTTTTCTGGTAACCAATTCCTCCGGGGGGAAACATTTTATTCGAAATTCTTTTGTACACTCCCACATTTTGAATTGGAGGGCTATTGCACTACTACTGTGGACCCCAAGGATGCATATAATATGGATCTGGTTGCTACGGAGTATCAAAATTTCTAAGATTCAACTTCCAGAAGAACCTGTATGAATTTGCATTCTTGATGATGGGGTTATCAATATCACCTTCTATTTTAATTTTATTGAGACCTATAGTTTGACATCTGCGTTCCCGACGTGTCCTCTGTGCCAATTATGTACCTGGATGACTTTGGGACCGTGGGTTCCTCATCTTCTGACTGTGAGTCTCAGGACAATACTTTATGTACATTTATTGCAAAGCTTGGGGTATATTATTAACTGAGATAAGTGTGTTCTTGAACCTGCCCAGCAATTTATGTCCCTGGGCTTCGTTTTTTGACACCGTATCATAGCCAGGTTAGTCATGTTTACACATTTCTGGTGCTAGTATCCGCTTTTGTAGCTCACACATCTGGGACGTGTCATAGTTACTATGGTATAAGTATTTGTCAGTGCTTGTAGCTGCCCTTGCGGCTTGCACAGCTATAGTTATCGATATTACGTGTATAAGTCAGGCAATTATTAGCAGATTGTTCGGCTTCCAGGTGAGCAATTCGATTAAGAAATTTGTATCTGACTGGGTAGTGTGTCCCTGTGCCCTCCCCCGCGAAGATCAAGTAATTTCCCCGACTTTTATGGTAGCCAAGGTGTCAGGGGGGGAACGGTTCATCCTGAATTTGAAATATTTAAATTCATTTTGCTCCACATTTTAAATTGGAGGACTACCTCACCATGCGAGATTTGTTTTCCAACAATTGTTATGGGGCTACAGTTGACCTGGTGGACGCATAATATATGGTACCCGTAGCCACCAAATATCGGAAGTTTTTGAGCTTCAACTTTCAGGGGAAACTATACAAATTTACATGCCTACCAATGGGCTTCTCGATTTCTCCTTTTATTTTTCACAAATTAATGAGACCCATACATAGTCCAGGGTCTTGGGGGCAGCTTGTCCTGAGACCCCTAATGGCAGGTCATATACAGCAGCCTTGGAGTCAGCAAAAGTGCGACTTTTAGTAGATAATAATTTTAATGTCTATACTAGAGAACAACAGTGGCTTTTTGGTCACGATTGAAATGGACGCCTGTCCTTCAGGGTGGGGGGGGGGACCTGTGAGGGACGCACAATAAGCAGGTGGTGGTCCCGGGAGGAGGCTGCCATGGAACTCGAAACAATTTTCTCTAGGCGCTACGGCACTTTGGTGACCAGTTAACGCAGTAGTGGCTGTAACTTGATTCCTTTATTTTTTCCTTAAAATTCTTCTGGTTTGCCTTCAAGTGAGCATGTCAGATGATGGATATACGATTCTTTTATACTTCACACAACTACATTTAGGTAAATTTTGATGTGCCATAAATGGTACGTCGCCCACTACAATGCACAATTGAGTAGTCCTTCAACATGTGAGTCAGTAGGAATAATGTAGTGAATTTAGAGAAGAACAACTGTTTAATCTCAAATAAATTGTGGAAAATGAAAATGATATCATCACAATAAGTTATTGCAATATTACTTAGTTACAGGTTGTTATTTGTAAATTTGCATACTAACTTTCCGACCCATAACTACTCAGGATACACAAATTTATCTCAAGTAGAAATCTTCGAATGTTTCATTGATGATTAAGTTAAGTTATCAACCTTATAACGTGCGCTATGCTGTCCAAAAAATATATCTTGCGATCCATTCACCACACAGGAGCAACAATGTTTTTCGGACAGTGTATTTTTCTATTTTTCTCAAGCTATCACTGCTTGCCTTCTAAGAGGAATTTTTTTCTTTTTTCTTGTCAGTTCATCTAACTTACTTGTATCTGTGAGTATGGAAATGAATTGAAGGCTATATTATGTGGAATAGAACAAACTTAGCAAAACAAAAAACAAACAAAAAAACGCTTCCTCTTAGAGGGTAAGCAGTGATAGCTTGAGAAAAATAGGGTTTCCAAAAAACATCGTTGCTCATGTGTGGTGAACGGATCGCAAGATATATTTTTTGGACAGCATAGCACACGTTATAAGGTTGGTAACTTCATCATCAATGAAACATTCGAAGATTTCTACTGGAGATAAATTTGAGTATCTTGAGTAGTTATGGGTCGTCATTCCTCAACAATATTGGATGCAGCATTGTGCTTTTTCTTGCGTGTGGTTACTCGAACTGTTTTCACGAGTTTTGATGGTATTCCTTTACTCAGAAAAGCCTTTGCACAGTTGTATCTCTGAATGGGACCAAGTACTGCTAGGCTCACCTCCCAAGGAGGAAGAATAATAACGATCTTTAAGGGATCTTACATCCGCTTCAGCGAACAACTGCCGCTGAGGTTGTACATTGACTCCATTCCGAAATTTTCATCTCCCAAGTATTCGTTAGTAAAGCAATTTGGTTCAGGAAGAGTAATGAGGATCTCCCTTTTGATCAACTCGTCATTGTCAGCTAGGAGCCGATCAATTACCTATTAGACAGTCATTCCGGGCTAGATTATCGATGTCAATTAGCTGAAATAGAGGATGAAATGAACAACTCAAAGTCTTGTGCAAAGTGGGCAATGTACCATTTATGGTACGGTCAACTTTATAAGAGAATACTTTCATGGGATGGTCGTACATTAAACCTTATTCTTGGAAGTTCTTTCAGTACACATTTATACTAATAAATATGACGTAAGATCATTTTTAGGAATAATTAAAGTATAATTATACATACTCTTCATCAAACATGATGAATATTTGAGAAAATCGCAAAACACAAACTTGTGATCAGCCCTTGGGAACAGGTAAGGCTTGGTTCCGGGCCACTGCACGAGCATAACTGATGAAAAGATAGAGTAATCATGATTTCAGAACCATTGAGAGTCCAAAAATCTTCTTTTTTTTCAAATCCAGCAGCTCTGTAAATACCTCCCCCCAACGGAACATATATGGTACGTTGCATTTTACTTTATTAAGAACTTGAGAATTCTCATTCGATCAGACAGTACACCAGCCATCAGTTGTGTGAATAAGCAGGGCTCTATGATTTCCTCGAGGTTATGTTCCACTGCCCAGGAGATCTGGGAATGGTGTGAGACGAGGGGGGACTTTGTTTTCGCGTCCTTTATCACTTCGATGGAAAACGTGGTAGCCATTGGGAGACGAATGTTCCGTCGACTCCCAGGGGACACAGATTGGTTCCTGCGTGAGTAATATTTCAGAGAAATAGTCCAGAAGTTTGGCTTCCCCGCTATAGATTGCTTCGCTTTAGCTGCGAATGCAAAATGCCCGATATTCCGGACCCAAGGGTGGCTGAAGTGGACGCCTTTACCTTTTCCTGGAATGATTTGAACGTTTTTGCCTACCCACCTTTTATTATAACTCTAAAGGTTTTGAGGAAGATAGTAAGGGATTGAGCTACGGGTGTGGTGGTGGTGCCCCACTGGCCTCCACAGGCTTGGTACCCACTTTTTTGTGAACTTTTGATCACTGAACGTTTAGTCTTGGGCCCGGTCGATGACCTTATTTTCTTCCTTCCTGGTCTCAGACCCATCCACAAGCGAGCTCACTCAGATTACTGGTGGCCAGTTTTTCAGGGAAGCATTCCTGAGGAAGAGCATCTCTTGGCCACGGTTGACACTATGGAGGCGTCATTGTCGTTGTTCCAAATTCTAGCAAACAAAAATCAGCTCATCCATTGATTGTCACTCCTATTACTTCGTCATCACCTGATTCTTCTACAATAAATTTGCAAAATCTAACTGTTTGCCCATTATGCAAAGAATTTCATTTAATAAAAAGTTGCCTATATTACTGAGCCTCTTCAAGAATATCAGTTACAAACCGTCACTTATGGGATGAAGCCTAGCCTCTTTCTAGCACAACTATTGTTACTGCAGCTCATCATGGATGAAGGTTTGATAGCTCTGTTGATGGATGCTTTGAAACACGTACATGAACTGGCATTATTGCTGAGTCTTGGGGAAATTGAGCTGAAGGAACGGACGTCCAACTGCAGTGCGGCTTTAGATGGTCTGCCAGAAGATCAATGCTCTTCCCTGTTGCAGTTCAGGACTGAAGCTATCACTTCTCTCCATATTTTAGGACTCCAGTGGAATCCAGATTCCGACACAATCACTTACATGCTGGAAGTTAATACCAAAAGAAGCATACTTCCATTTTTGAACCTCTTGGGTAGGTTGCACCAATCATATTTTGGGCTAAAGTGTTCCTAAGGGAACTATGGACCCACCCTTTGGATTAGGATGCCCCTTTGCAAGAGAGTTTACATGGTGGGCTAAATGGTGGGTGGCATTCTCCCAACAACTGCCTGCTCTGCAAGATGTTTGATGCCTCGTCACTATGTCGCACCATCAGCTACTTCTTATATAATTGTAGGATTCTGCGACACCTCCAAACTTCGTTATGCAGCATCCCTGTATCTTTGTAAATTTTCTTCAAAAGAAGTCATCGTGCAGCTACTCAAATCAAAAACTTGTGTAACACCTCTACACGTCCAAACAATCCAGCGTTTGAAACTGAATAGAGCTGTTTTACTAGCCCAGCTGGTCCAGTCTATGATGTTGTACAATGTGCTCCAGATTGAGCGTACAACCCTTTACACTGATTCAGCTACAGTGTTTTGTTGGCTACATACGCCTCCTCACCAACTGAAAACCTTTGTAGTAAACCGCACAGAGAAGATCTTAGACTTGTCTCGAACAGTGGCATCACGCCCCTTCACATAACAATGCAGCAGATTACGCACCTTGTGGATTATCCCCACAACGGTGGATCCTTCTTCAACTTCTACAACAAGTTTATGGAGAGCCTCCTCCGTTGACTTGCCTATACAACATGTATACTAATTGCCTATACAATATGCTACTCAAAAGACGTGAAAATCAAATGTGTATAAAGTAACATGCCAGTAAGCCTAGATGAGAGAAGGTAATTACGAGGTTATATGTATGTAACCACTTGTGAGTAGCACGGAAGAAGGAGTCACAAATAATAGAAACAAAATTAGATCCAAATTTTAAGATACGTACGACAAGGAGGGTAGTGTAATGGAATAGTTACCCCTTTCTATGATTGGGGAAACTAGCCTGCAATACCCACAGGATGAAACAGGAAGGAGGATCTAGCCATATCCATCGCAATCCTGGGGCGAAAGGAAAGGTGTCAAGAGTGGAGGAAAATGCACCCAATAGGCAGGGTAGGGGTACTAGTTGAAATTTCAGTGGTAAGAGTTATTAATTATTTGTAACCCATTTTGCCTATGGGAGCAGTTGGTGGGAAAGAGACATCAAGAGGTAGTCAATATTAGAGGGTATAGGTGGTTTGAAACCATGATCTGCTAACATGTGAAAAAGATGTGATTGAAATGGAGTAGTTATCCCTTCGAATGGGGTGATCAACTTCAAACACATAGAGGATGTCCTGGAAGCTAAAATGTTTCAAGAATAACTTCGAGTTGGCAGTTACAACTACAAGGAAAGGGGATCTATCCACATTTATCCATCACAATGTATATTATTCAACAGTAAACGCCAGTAGAAAACTCAGAGTAAATTAATCAATAAGCATCATGATGAACTCACCTAGATCAGATTGGGTAGTTGGTATCCAAAAAAAACGTCCCAGTTAGTTTAAGAAGATTTCGTCTCAGATTAGCTGTCAAACAACATTTCAGAGTAAATATTAGTAAAACGCAACAAAATCAGCAATATTACACAGTCAATAGAAAAGATTAGACGATAAGAATTGAAATTATGGCAAAGATTGTATAGCTTCATACTACTTTCAGGATTACTACCAACTGAAATTCGGCATTATTATATCCAGTGTCCTTGGAGTAGTCAGCTTACCCTTAGCAGCATAAAAACATTCGAAGAGCAGATGGGGAGCTGTTCCTCCTTACTCTCAGCAAAATCTGCTTGAGGAATTAACTGTGTGGGCTACCATCCTGTTCAGATGTTTCCAAAAGCACCCATTCCCGGTGAATGTAATACCTTGTACAGGTGTTAGGGTAAACACCTGGCCATATATGGCACTCTCAAGGGCAGATTTTACACATTTTTCCATAGTGCTGCTCACGGTGACCTCTAACAACTTCCAGATTTTGGGAGGTCTTTGGACTTTGTCTACAATCCTTGTTCCATTATAAGTTATGGATATATCACGGTAAATTGATTTGATATGAATGAATGTATGAATATTCAGATAACCACCACTAAATTTATAATTTTGTGACCCTAAATTTATAATTATAATTACAATAACTATAAAATAATTGATTAATCACAGGAATAAAACAACAACGTTGTACGGGATCCAACACTTTGATAAACTTTATTCAATGATTAAATTGAATGTATGATGGGAGAGCACAAAAAATTAGAATGCCTGATTCTCCGTTCGTCCGCAAGACGATTCCGTTTCGAGGGCGCTGATGGTCATACAGTGTTAACATAATGCAGCATTACTCAGCAGTTTTGACAAAGGTAAGTATATCACCTTTTATAATTGTTGCGGGAGTTCAGATCGAGGATCGTAATATCACTTGAGAATTGGGAAATAATAATTTGGGATGATAAATCTTCATTGTTCCGTCATGAATATGCAAAAGGAACGGGATCAAACACAGAGTGACTTTAGCACCGTCTCGGTGACTCTAGGAACTAAGTTTCTTGCACCACTCTTGGCGGCAATTACGAATTTGAGTAGGGCCAAACAATAACAATAATGATAATAATAAAATTATAATTTATAAATTAACGCACCAATTTATAATTATTGGGACCCTCCGCGCCTAATTTCACCAATTTTGTGACTTAATATTGGTCCCTTCTTGAATACTTGTTTTACTCTTTGCTGGTCCAATTAATTCTTTCAAATAAATTAATTAATTAGTGTTTTGTAATGTAACTATTCCTCTCAATAGGATGGAATGCATTTTCAAAGGAATTATCATTTAGGAGAACATTAGACAAATAATTGTATTAAAACCATTTAATAAACTAAATGACGTGACAAATGTCAGCTCTGTATGAACTAATAATTGCAGTTCACAACTGAACTAACTATAAAACCATGAAAATTAATTCAATGGTAAATTATAAATAATCATTTCAAAATTTTCTTCGTACGTAGGCTTTCAAAAACTCATAGTCCAAGACATTACTACCAACTAATGCAAATTGTAGAAATAAAGGACAGAATTACCCAATTTATCAACTTTAGGTAAAGGGTGTCCCAGAAAAATAAGGTTTTTGAAATGGCCGCCATTTCGTTAATATTGTATTAGCACCATTGTTTCTTCGATTTTTATCATCTCAGAGTCTTAAGGTTTTATGTGACAAGGTTCGTTTTTGTATCCAAGTGTTGTGTTGTCGTGTGTAACCATGGATCAGATACCCTTAGAAACGCGGATTTTGGTTATTAAAACCCACATCAGGAAACTTCGAACCTTGCTTGGGCATCATTATGCACCATCCATGAGCACTATTGTTTGGATTATCCATACTTTTGATGAAACTGAAGGAGCCGGAGTGGGGAGAACCCAGGACGCCCCCATCGTTCAAGGGACGATGCAACAATTGCAGTCATGCGAGATTATGTGATGGTCAGTCCTCAGAAATCCATTCGCAAGCGTTCTCAACAACTGCTTTGCCTCGAAGCACATTGCATCGTATCCTGAAAATGGACCTTCATTGTCACCCCTACAAGGTGCAGCTGACCCAGAAATTGAAACCAACGGACCACGAAAAACGAAGGCAATTTGTCGAATGGGTCATCAACGCAGAACAGCAGAATACAGGTTTCATCAACAACATCATTTTCAGCGATGAAGCCCATTTCCATCTGGATGGATTTGTCAACAAGCGAAATTGCAGAATGTGGGAATCTGGGGGTCTGAAGATCCAAGAATCATCCATAAAAACCAAATGCATCCTCAGCGAGTCACAGTTTGGTGTGGGTTTTGGAGCAGTGGATTGGTAGGGCCCTACTTTTTTGAAGATGCCAATGGGAATACCGTCACAGTAAACGGAGAATGATACCGGACAATGATTCAAGATTTTTTATGGCCTCATTTGGAAAAAATGGAGATGGACATGAACATGGAAAATGTCTGGTTCCAACTGGACGGTGCAACCTGGCACACTGCAAGACAAACAATCGCTCTTGTGCGCGAAAAATTCCCGGAGAAACTCATTTCGTTGCTTGGAGACCAATACTGGCCACCAAGGTCGTCTGACCTAACCCCATGTGATTTTTTTTATGGGGTTACGTGAAGTCGAAGGTGTATGAGAACAAACCCCGTGATTTGATCCAGCTGAAGGCAGAAATCCGGCGAGTGATGGGGGAAATCGACAGGGAAATGTGCGCGCGAGTTATTGTGAATTTTATGGACAGGGCGATCGCCTGTAGGACAAGTAGGGGTGGGCATATGCCTGATATTGTGTTCCACACTAAACCTCAAACCCTCATGAGCACAACGGTATATGATTTTTCTCTGTATTATTAAAAATAAAAAAGTTACAGCGTTTTCAAAAAAAAATTATTTTTCTGGGTCACCCTTTACTATCGATAAGACTTGTATGGTATAGGATATCAGGTTGAAATTATCAAGTCGAGTGTTCGAGGTGATATGTCTGTATTAGGCAAACTCCCAGCCCTTATAAAAAAAGCGATAGGGGGCAGAACCCCAACCCCTTGCCTGGGATGATTACGGAAGGCAGAGAGAGGTTCATACTACACCTCCCCCCTCCTCGATTTTATTACATACTTTAAAAATTGAACTATAAGGACGGAGGCTGAGGCTGGTGTTGAAGGCAACTGCGGAAGCGGAGAAAAGTGTTTGGTGCTGAAGTCGTGAGCTTAGAGGTGTCTTTGCCCCCCCCCCCCCCTTCCTTTCGATCTCTTTCCTACTTTTGTGTTTCATTTTTTGACTTCTTTCTAATTTCTGTCGTTAATTTTTTTTTTTCCTTGTTTTTTATATTGTTCATTTTTATTACCAATTATTTCCCTTCTTTTTTATTATTGGTTTATCTTCATTCGTTTTGGTTTATTATTTTCAATAATGAATCTTTGTAGCAGACAAAGGAAGAGTTTTTAAACCCCCCCCCCCCCCCCCCCCCCGACATTTGTGGGTTTACGTTTCAAGATAGGTACGTAAATTCGTAAATTCCAAAAATCGAGTAACGAAAAATCCGTATGTTCGAAGCTGTTCTCTGAAACTATAGGACCGAACGTTATGAAATTCGGCAGGTTGAAATGATTCAGTCTTAGTGTTTGAGCTTGCTGATGTGCTTTTTAAAAAAGGCTGGGGAGAAGGGAGAACTCACATCCCTCCTCTAGAAAACATGGTCTCATGAGTTACAACGTTAAATTTTCGAAACATCACAATTTTTTTATCCACTGATCAAAGAATGCGAACTGAATCAACTGAATTTAGAAATACGTGGAACTTGAAAAGGTTTTATCAATTTAGTCGAACTCCTTGCAACAGGCAAGGTTTTTTTCTGTTAGCTAGATTTCTTTTTGTGAAAAGCATTTTCAAAATTGACGCAAGAGTACCGTAGCAATCGGACGAAAAATCCCTACCTGAAATTACTGTTTACTTCACTCTTACTAGAAGCAAGAGCGTTCCGTGTTGGTTTCCTTTGATTTTGTAGCATATTCCTGAAGGTTCCTTCATTCAAACCGCTTGGTTTGAAAAACGCTCAGACTTCGACAGAAACTTCATCCCTGGAAATTCTACTCTCTCTGGAAATTCTGTTGCATCGAACACCGAAGAACAAAAGAGCTAGACGGTTAATTGCCAACCAAGGTGTTTCTACAAACATCGACGAGTATGGTATGGGGGTGCGTTCTGCCTCACATTTAATACTGACGGTTAGGCTTTCCTTCCTCTTTCTTGGCAATTTCCTTCTTCTGTCCAGTTCAATTTAACAGTGAGAGCCCGACCTAAATGGGAGGACCACTGACTTTCGTCTTGAAAAGGCACATGTCCAATCTCCCCTTAGGATTCTTGTGTCATAACATAAGTTATGTTTTATATATCTACATCTTATCTGAACACCTTAGATTCCTTATTTTATTTTCAATGTTAAAGGTATATTCTTATGAATGTAGTTCGGTAAGTTGTTACCAAGGATTGTGAGTTAGAGATACTTACACATTACGTTAGCTACTTTTAGAAAGGTTCCTTGAACCTTCCTGTGTATCTGAATAGACATGGAATTGTGTTACAATCACTATTTTTAATAGCATTTATAAATAGTAATTATAGTGTCCTCAAAACAAAAAAATCTAGACCTATAATATAAAGGACATCCACATAGATAATGTTCCATGGTTTCTATGTTTTCGCAGCACATCTATTTGATACTCTCGGCTTTATTTTGTTTATTTTTGACCTAACAGCATTAAGTCCTGTCAGAGCCCCTATTGCCCATCTTAAATTTAATCTATTCAGTCATTTAATTTGGGGAAGCCGATAGACGACCCTATACCTACATATCAAAAAGGGTCAATAATCCAAGAATATTTCAAGATTGCCCCAACTGTATTTCCTAAAAGAGAATTTTGGAACATTTTATTTTCGAAATTTTTAGAACCAAAGCAATTAAGTAGTTTCATTTTCGTTAATAATTAGTGGTGAAAAAAAAACCCGCTGCAAATTATAACACAAAGGTTTATTATTTCTGTATTAGATAGCCATTCTACGTCTCGACCCCTAGAAACTACACAAACAAATCAACACTCGAAGGTTCAACATTTCCAACTATCATTGACTCATCCTCCGAATTCGCTCAAGCCCACAAATGAAATAAACATTGAATAGACAGCTCGGTGAAGTTAGCTACACTTCAAAGCTGCGGCCTGGACTCGATATGTCCCCTTTCTAAAGGAAACAAACGGATTGACGTACAGCAACCCAGATGGTCTCTGTCGATTTATTGAAACGCTTTGTCCATAAATCAAAGAAAAAACACTCTTTTATTTCGAAAGCTTCCGAGATGGCAAATTTTCATAATAAATTGCATAAAGTTCGGTTGGTACAGTACTTTTGAGGAATAGCTTCGGACGGGAAAAACAAAAAATATATATATAAATATAGGTGTGTATATATATATTATAATTTTTTTTTTTTTTTTTCGATTCTATGCCACATTCTATGAAACTATCAAATTTCGAGGGTTGTTAAAAATGCTGTTTTCTTGATCGATTACAAAGGTTTATTAGGTAGGTATGTATTGAAAATAATAAACCAAAATGAGGTGTACCTAGTTTGATGAGAACGTCCTCCCAAGAAATGTAAACCCAACTACGGCACAAAAAAGGTAAGATTTACTTTAGCATTTTGCAGGGTAGGTTAAAATGTAGTATGAAGCTAAGAACAATTTCGGGGGGAACTTTATGACGAATCACGAATGATTCGGAAAACAATGATAATAAATGTCATCTTTATCAAGGATAGTTGATGACAGCAGGATGTAAACAAACTGACCCACTTTAGTTTTAGTGAATGAAGCCATTGCAACTACTATATTACTGGCAAGCAATCATGATATATCTTACCTACCTTTGTTTGTAAACTCGTCCACGATTAAATCATAACAAATTCACTAAAATCTGGAAGACAATCGTCTTTGAAACTTGCGTTACCCAGATAGGCAGGATGAAAAGCTGAGATCATCATGATTCACATCAGAAAAATTCATTGATTAATCAGACTGACGCGATCACGAACTATTAATCATATCGAATATTTACGTAACGTTCACAAGATAGGAAAATTACACTATAATTCCCTATTAACAGGTATTAATCTCTGATTATAATTTACGATTTTCGCTCTAATATGACGCACTTCACACTTTGGGTTTCTTCTTCTTCTTTCTTTTGAAATACTGTATGACCGTTGCCCTCATAAGAAGGTGGGCATTTACAATATTATTCTTCTTAATTTTTCTCTTCACTCTTCACTTACTTCCTGTTATTTTTTTCACTTTATGTTCTTTCTTTTTGCTTTCTCATCTCACTTTTTTTAGACTTACATCTTTAGTCCAGTCCAATTCTACCTCGGACATTAATTCCTGTAAAATTGTAAACCCCGGATGAATTGAGCACAATTTTATTAATTCGATAAACCGCGACAAACACTACAAATTCGGAACACAAAGTGAGTATTTTTAGTTTTATAACAGTTTGTAAACAGTTTCCACGTCACTACCTGCGTTGCCCATTTAAATTTCCTAACACTTCTCCCGCCTTTCTTCCAAAGTATGGCGTCAGGCGGTCAACATGAACTACCTTTGGGCGTCCCCGGTTTTTCCGTATTCGGACCACGACGTCATTCAGCTCATGGACTACCTCATAGGGGCCATCCCAGGGGCACATCAATTGTTGAGTTGTGCAGCCACACCTGATCTCCCACCCGCACGGACCGACCTCGCGTGGCCGCCCAAACAACAGTTCCAGTGGCAATGTAAGCTCCTGCCCAAAGAGCAGATACGCTGGGGTGAACTGCGTAGTAGCCTGCTCCGAGGCTCGGTATGCCTCGGTAATGGGGAGTTGCTGATCCCAGTCCACCTGGTTTTCCTTCACCATCTTTGCCAACTATTCGTAGAGTGTTTGATGGAGCCTTTCCACTTGGCCATCACTCTGGGGCCTGAGAGGGGTAGTTCGGGTCTTGTGTGCACCCAGTTGGGAGAGGACAGCCTGCATCAGTTCAGACTCGAAGTTGCGGCCCTGGTCAGATAGAATCTCCCTTGGTACACCGAATCGAGAGACCACATGTTCTATCAGAGCCTGGGCGACTGTCTCTGCTCTTTGATCGGGAAGGGGAATGGCCTCAGGCCACTTTGTAAAGTAGTCAACTACTGTCAGAATGTATCGGTTCCCTCGCTTGGTCTCTGGGAGAGGCCCAACTACATCAATCCCAACCCTCTGGAATGGACTTCCAACAACATATGTGCGCAAAGGTGCCCGCATCCGTTGTCCCCCTCCATGTCGTTTCCCACAGGTGTCACAGCTCCGGCACCATTCCCTCACGTCCCGGTGCAGACCTATCCAGTACATCCTCTGGCGCAGCCTTTCCCCCATTTTCTTCTCCCCTATATGAGCTGGCTCATGAGCCTGTTTCAAAATGGTTTCTCTTAGACTGCGTGGTACTAAGATTTGCTGGCGTATAGAACATCCATCGGGACTCTCCCACTTCCAGTAAAGCACACCTTCCTCCAACCCAAGGAAGTCAAAAATTGCCCACAATGCCTTGGTCTCTGGTCCTTCTCCTGCCACCTGCTCCCAGCTGGGACGACTTTCAGCACACAGCCACTCTTTCACTGGTTTTAGCTGTGTGTCTTCCGCCTGGTGTTCCTGTATGTCCTGCAATGACCACACACTTTCTATTAGAAGTCCATGCAGTGTAGGCCCATCCTAGCTGTCTTCTTGGTGTCCCTTGGCTTCCCTTCTTTCGCAGTAGGAGCATCCATCCCTGGCACATGGTCTTCTCGAGAGCGCATCAGCATTCCCATGCTGCTGCCCCGAACGGTACTGCACATCAAGGTCAAAACGGCTCAGCCGCTCAAGCCATTGGGCCATCTGGCCATCCTGGTTTCGGAATCGCATGAGCCATGTGAGAGATGCATGATCAGTCCAAACTTGCAGCCGCCCCATGTCAATTCCATACGGCTCAAAAAACTTTAGTGCCTCCACTACTGCAAGCAACTCTTTTCTGGTAACACAATAGTTGCGCTGGGTGCGGGAGAGGCACTTACTGAAGTAAGCAATTACAACCTCTTTCCCATTTTGCAGCTGTGACAAGACTGCCCCAATTGGAACATTGCTTGCATCAGCATCGACAATAAAAGGCATCCCTGCCTGTACATGACCCAACACTAGAGCTTCCTGCAGCTTTTCCTTAAGTACTTCGAAGGCTGCATGGCAATCCGGGGTCCAGTCAAATTGCTTAAGGTTCTCTGCAGCGTAGAGTGGCTTCATCAATTCTGCCAAATGCGGGACAAATTGGCGGTAATACGAGCAGAGCCCTACAAAGGACCGGAGTTCCTTGGTGCTGGTGGTGTTGGCCAGGTGACAATAGCCTCAACCTTCTTTGGATCCATCCGGATTCCCTTTGGTGTCACTATATGGCCCAAGTATGTTGCTGTCTGCTGTAGGAATGTACACTTGCATCCATTCAGCTTCAAGTTTGCCTCCCGAAATATTTCAAACACTGCCCCCAAGAAGTGCAAATGCTCCTCAAAGGTATGTATGAGGACATCATCGAGGTACACCACAACAACTACTTGCTGAATGAGTCTTTGCAGGAGCTGGGGCATGACACGCTGGAAGGTTGCTGGCGCATTCGTGAGTGTAAAAGGCATTACTGTGAACTCCCAAAGTCCGTCCCTGGTACAGAAAGCAGATTTTTCCTGCGCCTCCTTAGTGAGGGGAATTTGCCAGTACCCAGTCCGTAGGTCAAGTGTCGTAAACCATTTACTCCCTCCCAGTGCATGCAAGGTATCGCCAATGGGGGGCAAGGGGTGTGTATCCTTGGTGGTGACATCATTAAGCTTCCTGTAGTCAATGCGAAACCTCCAGTCCCCTGTCTTCTTCTTCACCATGACTACTGGGCTGGCCCATGGGCTTCGAGATTCCACAATTACTCCTTGTTGCTTCATTTTGTGAAGTTCTTCAGCGATGATCTTGTTTTTGGCTGGGCAAGTTCGTCTTGGCTGTTGTTTTATCGGGCAATGCCCTGCCACATCAATATCATGTTCGCCTCTGTTGCACCTCCCCAATTCCTGCTTGGTGGCTGCAAAAAGTCTTGTTATTTCGCCAAGAGATCCTTGAACTGGGTCAGCTCGCAACCTGTGAGTGTGTCCTCATGCCCCTCCACCAGTGGTTGAAGATGGTCTGGTAATTTAGTCTCCTGACCTTTCGTCCTATCCAACCCCTTCAAGTGCCTTCCTTGTGCCCAAGCTTGTAGGGGCCATGTCTCCCTCTCCAGGTCCAGCTGTTGCCCTCCCACAAGCATGGTCCCAGCACCAACATCAATCACACACCCTCGGTCTCGTAGCACATCAATGCCTATAATGCATTCACTATCAATGTGCGCCACAATTGCGTTCACCTGGTGTTGCACTCCTTTGCCCAAGTCTAATTGCACCAAAGTCTTACCAAGAATCGGTGTTGTTTGCCCTGTTGCAGTACGTAACTGTGCAGTTAGATCCCCTTTTTCTATAGTCAACCCCGCTTTTGCGACTGCTTCTGGGCTCACAAATGTGTCTGATGCACCTGTATCTATCACAAAACGGCATGGGACTGCATTTAAATACCCCTGTACTGTGAGAGCTGCGCCACCCCCAGCCCGGTACAGCACAACTTCTTCATCTTTTCCCATGAGACTGAGGCTCTTCTCCCGACCCAAGCTGCGCCCCTTCAGATTGGTCGGCTCACATTTCCCTGACCTCCTTCAGCTCCATTTGGTCCTTGAAATGGTCTGCGCTGTCCCCAAGTGGGACAATTCCGCAAGAAATGCCCTCGCTGGTCGCATCGCCAGCAAACCGCCCCCTGCCGCACTTCTGTCTCAGCAGTCTGCACTTGAAGGAGCTGCCTCTCGCTTCCCCGTGTTCGGTTAGTAATTCGGGTGACCGCCTCCATCCGCAAGGCCTCTGTTAGGGCATCCTGTAGGGTACGGTGCCACACCACCAGCACCTTCTCCCGTATTCCAGAGTCTCGAAGTCCTTCCACAAACTTTAAGGCGAGGAGGCTCTCAGAGGAAGCATCCCTGATGAGCCCTGGCCATGCTTTCCAACCCAGTTCACCCATTGCACGGTGGTAGTCAACAATGCTTTCAGTGGCCCGTTGAGTGCGGCTCTGGAGTAAGGCTAGATGCAGTTCTGTCTGATGTCTTGCCCCATACCGATTACTCAGTGCATTTACCAATCCATCATATGTGATTGGCCTCCTAACCTCTCCAAGAATTGTGAGAGCTGGGCCCTGTAATGCTGCACCCAGCTCAGTAGCCTTGTCTACATCCCCCCAGCCATTCCTAGCAGCAACGAGCTCAAATTGACAAAGGTACGCCTCCCAATCAGCGGTTCCATCAAAAGGTTTGACCCTAGTTTCCCGTCCCTCACCCCTGGGGACAGTGGGAATGGCAAAAGTTGCCCCTGCAGCGGGTTGTTGTCTGAGACCCCGTTCAAGCCCCTGGCCAATGCCACACAGAGCCTCTAGTCGATTCCGGGGAGGTACTTCCCCAAGGGAGGGAGCGTTAGCCACCTGAAGTTGTTCCATTTCCATATCCTACCGCAGGGCAGAGAGAGCCTCAAACACCTCCCCAAGATCCTGCCTCAATCCGACGCGCAAATCATGAACCTGCTCCACGACAAGTTGTCTCACCTCGGCAGTAAGCCCCAGTAGGCCCCAAGGTAGCATCCTCCGCTGCCGGCAACTTGCCAACCGTAGGATTGGCAATCAGCTCTTGTTGTGCAGGAAGAAACTCTTCTCCGCCGCCTGGTTCCTCGATAGGCTGGCGGACCGGACGACCCCTGCGAGTAGGCATGCTCGGTTCAAAAAAACTTCTGACACCAATGTAAAATTGTAAACCCCGGATGAATTGAGCACAATTTTATTAATTCGATAAACCGCGACAAACACTACAAATTTGGAACACAAAGTGAGTATTTTTAGTTTTATAACAGTTTGTAAACAGTTTCCACGTCACTACCTGCGTTGCCCATTTAAACTTCCTAACATTCCCATAGAGGGAATTCTTTTTTTGGCATGTTCAGGGATGTCTTAGTAAAAATCCTTATGAATAGGAGGTAAGCTAGCCAAAGGGCAGTCGAAAAACAGGATTTTTCTACTTCCTTTTGGTTTTTCGGCAATATCTTGGAAAGTACCTAATAGCCTAATACCCAACTTTTTGCACATCAAAGTTGTGGAGCATTAAATTCAACGTCAATTGATTACCAGTCCTTATTACCAAACCCAAAGTTTGTTTCTATCTATGTATGTATGTTCCCAATAGAAAGCTAAACGGCTGGACCGATTCTGATGGGAGAGGTCGTAAAATGATCAGCAAGTTCCGGAGCACAGCATTGGCTAGGTCTGAACCTCCCAAACATCCTACTACTTCATAAACGGAGGTACCCTTCGCAACCGATTTGTTTACTCCCTGAACTTTTGTTATTATGGTTCCTGGCCATCGGAAAGCCTGGAGGCAGTTAGTGTCGCGAAGGCGAGTGGAGTGGGAATCAGAGCGGAAGTGGACCCTCTGTCGAATAGAGACGGACAGTTGTTAACATACCATGGAAGAAGAGAAATTTATTTTCTTCCATGTAACATACAGTCAAGCGTTCCAGACGGTAAGTCAAACCTTCACCCTTTATACCATTGTTCTTTGGGTCATGTCAGCATGAATAATTTCAGCATTATATCAGTGTAGCATTGATCTTGGTCGTCTAATTATACCAGTATATCAAACTATAAATCTATTGGTTTCAATTAACAGGAAGTCAATTTTATTATCAGTATCAATTATCAGGAAGTCAGTTATCAGTAATTAATCTCGGCTCACAGCATCAGTAATTGCCATTATCAATATCAGAGAACCCTGTTCCAATATCAGTCTCAGGGAACGATGTTCCAACTATGTTATCAATATCAAGGACCTCTGGTCTAATATCAGTGTCAGGGAACTCTGTTCCGTTGCAGTATCAATGATGACAATCATACTAATATCAGTATCAACAAATGTTACAGGGTCAATATCAATATCAGAGAGCTCTGTTTTAAGGTTTGTAAGTACAGTGAGTCCAGAACGGTTCTGAACTGACCACGCCCCTTTTTGGCTGTATGCACAGCGACCGAACGAGTTCGGGATTTTTAGTTCGCTGTTCACAGAGCCAGTGCGGGACTGTCCAGAACACGTTCTATCGGTCCGGGATTTTTTTCGGAACTTCTAGTCCCGCTCATGCGCAGTTAACTATTTATGCTCCACCCCCTACGATTTCCCCTGTGGGCTCGCAAGTGGAGTTTTGTTGATGTTGTTTTCGGCAATACAGTCTGCGTCATTATATTGATTACATTGATTTTTGGTAGGTAACTGATATTGTGACTAAGTCATTAGTTTGATAGCAAACAAAATTCTAGTGCTATATAATCAAACTAGCGTTCCCCCCGCGCGCGTTGCTGCGCCCAAATTAAATTTGTTTATTGATCGTAATTTTAAACTGTTATTAAGTCAATCGTGGGATCATTAGGGAAAAAACTGGATTCTAGATCCACTCAGCTGATCTGGGATCGGTCAGTTGTGTTCAGAAGTCCCTCAAGGGCCCACATACCAAATCTCAGAATCGTGGGATCATTAGGGAAAAAACTGGATTCTAGAGCCACTCAGCTGATCTGTAATCGGTCAGTTGTGTTCAGAAGTCCCTCAAGGGGCTAAATACCAAATCTCAGAATCGTGGGATCATTAGGGAAAAAACTGGATTCTAGAGCCACTCAGCTGATCTGGGATCGGTCAGTTGTGTTCAGAAGTCCCTCAAGGGGCTACATACCAAATCTCAGAATCGTGGGATCATTAGGGAAAAAACTGGATTCTAGAGCCACTCAGCTGATCTGGAATCGGTCAGTTGTGTTCAGAAGTCCCTCAAGGGGCTACATACCTACCAAATCTCAGAATCGTGGGATCATTAGGGAAAAAACTGGATTCTAGAGCCACTCAGCTGATCTGGGATCGGTCAGTTGTGTTCAGAAGTCCCTCAAGGGGCTACATACCAAATCTCAGAATCGTGGGATCATTAGGGAATCTCCCCGTAACGCTCACCGCGTGACGCTCCCCGCGTGTCGCTTTATTAATTATGTTGCTTATAGACTCCGAAACATAAACATAAACATAAACAATAAATTTCTAAAACCTGACACTGCACCCTTTTATGCCCTCTGGGTCAGAGCCCTTTGAACGGATTTGCACCAAACTTTACAGGAACAATCCTTGAATCATGCCTAATAATACCTGAAAGTTTCATTACAATCTGTCGAGCGGTTTCGGAGTCTATAGGCAATATACATACATACATCCTCTTTTATAGATATAGATATACTTAACACAAATTGACCTATGTCAATTTGCTCTTTTGGTCATACTGCACAATTGGAACATTTAGTGAATTTGCGAGGAAAATGAAACTACTTAATGCAATTTCTAGAATAATTTTACAAATTAAATTTAAATTCGAGGTATTTTGAAACGATTCTTGGATTTCAATACTTCTGTTCTCTTCTGTGTAAGGCTCAGTTCGGAAATTCGTGAAACTATTTGCTTCCGAGACTTTTCCCAAACTAGAAAGGCTCATCAAGTTCCTACAGTCTCAATCGGAAATTTGTGGAACTCGTTACTGCCCGAAGGTTAGGTACCTACTTCATTACAACATTACTAGCTACTTCACAGAAATTCTTGTGAGCCGAGCCTCTTCTATTTTATTCTTCTTTCAATATTACCTATATTGAATATTCTAAAAAGTTGGGGGAGCAATATGTTCAGTTGACGGGTGCGAAGAAACTATATACTTAGGTACCGCTCACAAACAACTTCTCATTTTTAGCGAATTTAAAAAAATATTTTCGGCTATAATTGCATTTGTTTTAATTTTAATTTATTGAAATACGACTCGTATTTATTATACCTTGGCAGTCCGATTTGGAACCAAGGTATATTCGGAATGTCAGTTTGACAGCACAGATTAACAAAACACTAAAAAGTCTGGCTGCCTTTGACTTAAATGGTTCAGCCGTTCAATTTTGAGAAGAATCCTATTGAGAAGAAGGTTACGAGTGAAGGTTATCAGTTCCGAATTGGTTCGAAACGCGTATGGACTGCGAGGAGTAATGAACCAGTTCTCATCCCCTCCCTCGCCGGTCCTCCTTCGAACCTAGTTCGATTCTGAACAGGTCCAGGACTCACTGTACATACAAACCTTTAGTAACTAGACGTTAGGTCTCAAGCCGGTTTCACATGGAGCGGTATGAGCGTTCAACCGGAAAGATGGAAGGCCGAAAAATCCAGTGGAGGGGGCGGCGGAATGCGGCACGTTGTTCACATGAAACAGCACCTTGGTGAACGGAATCAAACTTTCCTACTGAAACCCTCTCCGGTCTGAAACCTCTACTTGAGGTTATCAACATTCCTGTCCAATAAGCTTGCGCAACGCTCGACGGCAAGCGGCGACGGTATACAAATTTCTACCGCCGACCTTCTACCGCCCATACCGTCAAAATGGCAGCCACCATCCTCAACTGTTGTCCCAACAGCCAATCACATTGCGTTCCGTCTTTCCATCTCCGGACATACCGCTCCATGTGAAATCGGCTTCACCCTCCCACCCCCCACTCCACCAACCCGAAACCACAATCCGCTCGAGTTATCGCATCGCATCGTATCGAATCGAATCGAGACGCTTGTATCGAATGGTTCGAGAAAACTCCTTGCCGCCTGAATTCAAACTGTGTTCGTGAATTATTAATTTTTACGATCATGTCGAATTTTCAAAAACGTAATACCTACCGACCGTTTTGGTCGCACAAAAATCGTTCTCCAACCGCCACGTTGAAAAGCTTGATTTATATTATGGTATTTATCTGCTCTCTGCCCTGACTTCGGCAGTTAAGTGTAAATTATTTTTTGCCGTTTCATTTTTTTGAGTCGCTTTAATCCCATAACGAGATGTTCTGCCAATCATTAGGTATCGAATGATAAAAATGAGGTATTGCATGGCTCCAACTTTTCAAAATTTGGCGGACCCTTCTCATCAGTTTCAGACCTTAGAGAATACAATCCAGAATGTTGGTTTGTAATACGTAGGCTCTCACAATTTTGTTGTTAGGTAGATAGCCATCTAACCAAGCAGAAAGTACGTATATTCCTGAAATATTTTTGCGGTCCGTTGTTGCTGGAAGCAGAACCCCGAAGTTACACGCACATCATCAAAAGGCAAGTAGGTACGACATTAAAAGAAAATGAGGGGGAATGACAAAATAATTTAAAATAAGTAGTGATAATCTTATTACGAACGAAAGAGTCCAGGAACATTTTTTATTCTGCATATCACAGATGCATTGACTTGGAGCATTTGTAATCACTAGATTCGAGGAGGTCACCTTTATTACCTTTTTTCCCAATAAATGGATAGATATCACATCGTGTTTTTATTATTAGACACTAAGACTTAAATACCACTAATTAAGAAATCAGGCACGTAGGTAATGAATACTATATAATTTTTTATATACAGACTGTGATCCACTAGGGCGTACTGGTGTCATTTCATCACTCATTCCCACACCGACAACCCGACCTGTATTAGGTATGTTGGGTGTCCATATAAGGGTGGGAGGGTGGGGTACACACTCAAAACAGCTGATCTACCTTCTCCAAAAATCCACTAGGGCGTACTGGCTTCATTTCATCACTCATTCCCACGCCGACAACCCGACCTGTATTAGGTCTAGTGTTTTAGTATCAATGTCAGTGTCAATATGTGGGACGATGTCCCCGTTGATACATCAATGCTGTGAGTGTGAGTTGAATTACAATAACAGTTATGTGTGGTCAGGGTACGGCTGAGGGGAGGTCCGGAGGTGGAGGCCGTAATGGGGTAGAACCCCTATTAGACGACCAAGATCAACTTATCATAGAGTCATACTCTCCTTGCTAAGAGTAATATCAATTAAATCTGAACAATAATACATTTCAGTACGACTGTCATTGAACATACACACACACACTATGTCATGGTCATGTCACATTTCAGAACAACTATAGCTTTGTTCCATCCACCTAACCGCGGTCGACCGTGGTCGACCGACTCATGCGCAGTAACGTCAACCGCTGTTCCATCCCAACAATCAGCTCAACACAGCGGTTGAACCGCTGTTCCATCATAGCAGCGTGGTCGACCACGGGTCGACCGCGGTCGAACCAAAACCGACCGCCCGATGGAGTGCGGTTCATTCCGGTTGTTATAGGAAACCTCACGCAATTGAAACCTACTCATAACCTTCCTCATTTGAAATTCGAGCTCGGTGGGTAAACACTTCAACCTACTTGTGGAAAATGGCTTCAAGATTGAAAAATAAAGATTTATTTGAATCCCAAACAGTATGGATTTATATTTTTCCCTGGTTTCTTCCCAAAATAATTATTTCATATGTTTTTCTTCTAAGATAAAACACTTGCGAATTTACCGTCAATGCGTGTACTATGTCTATTCTAGGAAATTGTTTATTCTCTATTCTCTATTTTATTCTGAGAAATTCATTTCTCTATTCTCTATTCATTCTCTATTTTATTCTGAGAAATTCATTTCTCTATTCATTTCTTTATTCTCTATTACCAATCCTTAGTTCTGTGTCGAACTCATCAACCATTTTTGTGACAAAAAAAAACGGTTGCCCTCGAGAGTTTTATCCAAATCCTGTAACTTTGGACTGTATACCGGCCAGAAATAGAAAATGAGAATATAAAATCACTACAATGAGTTGTTGAAAATGAGTATAGAAAATCACTACAACGAGTTGTTGTTTACAGTCGACTGTTGTCAAGGCGATGAAAATGTTTCCAATGGAGTGGAGTCACACGAAATGACTGGTGTAACGCTATTTTACCTCACTTGCGGTTGAGCGTTCCATCCATGGTTGGATCGTGGTTACGGTCGTCCAACCGCGATCATACAGGCTGTGGACCGCGTGCTGACCGTGGGTTAACCGCGGTGAGGTGGATGGAACAAACCTTATGTCATTCCATAATTCCATTATATACCTAGTGAAATTATTGTCTTCACTAAAGTTAGTTTGCAGCAGATATTCTTGACAAGTGGAGAAGCCTTGACGGGTTGCTATAAGAGTGTTCTGAGTGAAGCATGGGTAAGATTGTCTCTTGTTCATCCTAGGAAGTTGAAATTAGATAGGGCCACTTTTTGGGGCATTAACAGACGATTGAAATTATGGTCTCTTTTCCGATCAGCTGAGTGAGCTAAATTCTCTCCTGTTCACCCTAGGAAGATGAAATTGGACAGGGTGAGTCTTTGGGACAATAAGAGACGATTGAAATGATGGGCTCTTTTATCATCAGCTGAGTGAGCTAAATTCTCTCCTGTTCCCCCTAGGTAGTTGAAATAAAGATTGGGTAACCAGCTAGTATGATATTATATTTTCATCCAGCCTTTCCATTATTACAGGACCTAACCTACTGGTACAGACCAATTCCGAGATCATGTTCCTCAACTCACTCGAAATATTATTTTTCCACTCTGCAAAACATTTTGCAAAAGGTACATAAATTGATAAGAGAACGTAGAATGAATAAGTACTGGTATTAAATTGTGTTATCCAGAAATTTTTGAGGATAAAAAAAGTACCTACTTACGAGGTTAACTGTATTAGACGTATTTATTATAAAACATGTTGGTGAGTAATGCATGTTTTAAAGAGACGTGGAACAAATAAAGAATCGCCAAAATTGGTCGAATCTTGAGAATTGTAGCTGGGGCAGCAGATGAATGGTTACTACACTACCCCCTAAACTGCAACTACTGTATGTATCTTTGAGATGCAAGCGTAGCGAGCATCCAGACCACTGATCTATGCTATGCTAAACACTGATCCGTGTAAAAATCTCTCTAGGAGTGGTTGTAGAAGAGCTTACACTGGTTATGACTAGTTAAAAGAGGATTCTTCAGAAGGGTTCGGGAGTTCTCGGACTAGTCGCGCTGTGCCCACTTTCCAGGGGTCGAATTGGCATCTAAGAGGTGGCATCTCCTAGTAAGTACAGCAGTTAGTGAAGGGGGGGGGGGGGGGGGTGCGCTTTAACCAATTGAGCGACCTAAGCGAAGAGGAGGCACGTACGGAATCCACGTTTTGTTAAAGGCAGTGACTGGCGCCTCAATTTATATTAATCTATGTCCGCTGCTAAAATATAGATTAGTGGGACAAATAGATCGAAATGATTTGTGTAGTTTGGTGGTCTGGATTCTTGTAAGTTCGTAGTCAATCCCTTAGTAAAAATGCAGATTAGTGGACATGTAGGTCAGAATGAAGTGTATAGTTTTGTTTTCTGGATTATCGCAAGCTCGCATCTCAAAAATACATAACATCAAGTAGTCAATCCCTTAGTGAAAATTCAGATTAGTTGGACATGCAGGTCAGAATGACGTTTTAGAAGTATATTTCTGGAGTTGTACGAGCTTAAAAAAATGACCATGCATCAGGACTTGAAGCTATGTCCTTTGTCTCACGAGACTGGTATCATAACCAATCAGTTACGCCACAACTATCGTTTCATGAAACAATCACAGTACTTCACTACTCAGTAGGAAATACACCGACTGACGCGCCACGATAGCGGAAGTTTTGACAACTAAAAATTGTTGGGGAGCTAGTCACTACCTTTGTTAAAAAGCCACGCCTTCTAGCTGCCCGCCGGGGACCCACCAAGAAGTGGCCGCACCCCTCACTCTTTAATGCCTGGTCCATTCCCCTCCTAGGTTCATGGTCCATCCATGTTCAGCAAATAGAGAAGAAGAAGAAATTATTTGAATTTGAAGCATCCTCACCCCCCAACCTATCTAGTAAGCAGCAACCACTATTTTTGTTTGTAAATAGTTTTTTTCATAAATAACAAGTGATATCCTTTCTACCCTCATATAAGATAGGTAATCTCTTCGTTATAATTTTGCATTAGGTATAGATAAGTAGCGTCTCGGTGAGCTGTGACCTTCTGTTGTGGAGACAGGTACCTGTTCATGCAAAAGTTTGTGTAGTAGGTAAGTACCTAGGTGTTGATTTGATACTTCCTTGCCAGTGAGATCGGATACCGGAACCTCAATGTGATACTCATACATTTATATTTTAATGAACTATAACTTTCATGAGTAGGTATATTTACCTATGAGGATTTTATGTTTCTATTCTCAGATGTTTCGTATAATAATTAGTTTAATATTTTTATTATATTATATTATTATACTTAGGTGGGCTGGGAAAGGAATAAACCAAAAGCGGGAACTTGTTGCAGAAGAATAGAGGAATTTCAACTGGACACGTGATAGTGAAATTCTAATTTTTCGATTGAATAGCATTTGAAAAATGAAAAGGTTTCCATTTAAAGTCTTTTGATATCTTGAAAAAAAAAAGAATAATAATAAAATTAGAAGGCTGGTCCATTAAGTATTATATATTTCCCACGTCGGATTTCAATGAGCGTTTTCCTACACATGTACAGCCATGCCGAGCGAGTGAAGCCAGCACCTTCCCTACAGAGGTTAAACCTACTCTTAGTGATCTACCGTTTCCAATAATTTTACAAGTCCCACTCGACAGCAGGTAAAAGACCATCACATCTATTACAGCCACACAGAGCGAGCGAAGCGAGCAACATTCCCTACACACTTCGGATTTCTAACAGGTTTTTCCTACCCATATATAGCCATACCGAGCGAGCAACAGCCCCTACACACGTTAAACCTACCCTTAGCGAGCTACGGTTTGCGAGCGATGTGAGCAACATCTCCTACATGTTTCAATTGTAATACACCTCAACTGTAGGTCTGGGGGGGGGGGGGGGGGGGATCCTCAACCGCTTCCTTAAATAAACGATCTGCGTAAAGGTTAAAAAGAAGAGGGGAAAGCAGGCATCCTTGCCTAACCCCTCTCTGGATGCTGAGCTCAGGCGTTTTTCAGCATGTGGCTCATTAGGCTTATCAGCCGGTAATCATTGCAAGCTTTGCCCCCTGGCTGGACGCAGAGGCCAGTGAAGCGATTTCAGCTGTCTCGAACCTGCTTAGTTGTTGCTATGCTAAAAAATGCTGCAGCTGCTAAAAATTAAGAAATCCCTTCTTTTTTAGTCCTACGTTATCGTTAACTACTTATCGTGTACCTATTAGGTATACGTATCTAGTTCAGTATAGCTGTCATCTTTTGAGACAGGCCCCAACAACCCTCCATTTTAATCCGGGAAGAAAATAAATGCACAAAATAACGGAATCCTGGTTCACTTTAATGACTGTAAGGCGGGATCCAAAACATAATGGCGGGAGAGCCATCTGGCTCGTACGGGAGGCGGAAATTAGACTGATATTCATTTGCCTTCGTCGTCCGCAGGACGCGAAGGGCGCTAGTGATCAATGCAGTGCTTACAAAATATTAAGTTCTCGTACAATTTACAATAAATTAATACTTCACAATTTCACTGCACCTTCGGGAGCTCAAATCTTATATTATTACAGGATGATCGGGAAAAACTAGATATTATCAGAGTTCCATCATTAAATATAAAAAAAGCGGGATGAAAACATTGAACGACTTATGCGCTCTGTCGGAAGTTTGGGAAGACAACATGCCAACTACGTTTCAGGCACTGGCGGGAGAATTCGAATTTTGGTCAGGGCCAACCATACCCCCCCCCCCCCATTCCAGTGGAATTCTAGCATGGGATCTCAACTATCAAGTGGCAAGGGGCACAATTTCCTAACGGGTGATTACGTTTATAGCGTGTGAAGCTCGGATTTCTGAGCTTACACCTGGGGACGCTAGGTCAAGGCGTACTCTTCTAATGGGCCAATCCGACCTCGGGGTACACAGCCAAGTGGGACCACTATAATGCATGGAAGAGAAGTCCATGCTGCGATGATAGGGATCCACGAGACATTACGTCAGCGGTGTTATTGGGACAGTGCACATGAAACCATGGCTTGCGCAGGACATACTTTTGGAACAGATGACTACGTGCTCATCTGTATCCGAAGGGAAACTGAGGCGAAAACTATATATAGGTTACCTAGCAATTCAACCGTAACACAAGTCACAGGATTCATGAGGTTAATCTTGCCTTCTATATTAATCGGGGTCAACCTTGACTGATTACTGTCAAACAATTACATACCGCGGGAGCGTGAGCCTTCTCAGAGGGATCAGCGAATCCTACGATCCACTGAGGAACGTCCGAACAGGGAAGGTGACATGGGACCCTAAGAAGTTGCGGCTGATCCAATGACTCGGACAACTTCCTCACTCATACACAAGATGGTTGGAAATGAGTTCATAAAATTTGCCTATTTGGCGTGCCTACCTTTAGTTCACTTTGTAAACAGTAAAGTCGGCGGAGGGCAATGTTGCGGGAGCCGCTCAAAGAAGCTTTGACTAGGAAAAACGGGAGAGCTGCCTCAATCTTCCTGATGAGGCTCGGGAAAAAGGATTTTTAGGAAAATTTCCTCCATTTCTTGTTCAGCTCCCGCTGAACAAGAAATGGAGGAAATTTTCCTAACAACTCCCGTGTAGTGGGAAACTTCAAAACCATGGTCAGAAACCATGGACACATTTCAAGCATGAAACAACTCGTTAGTTTGTCTGTCTGCCGTTTGATTACGACTAACGACAGACGCGGAATTTTGAAAACTAGCAAGTTCGGAAATTACATTTGTTCCTTGGGAAGTGGATAATGTATTCACAATAACAAACACTAAGTGGGATTTGAGAGAACTAATCAAGTGCGAGATCAATATCGGTTGTGAATGGTAGAAGGGAGAACGGAACTCGATGCTGAGCGGAATTCGACGCTGAGCGCACCAGATGTGGCTAATAACGGTAGGGGAGGCCAATTCCTTTCACTTTCGTTAGGCGGGGAAAGTCCTCCTCCTCTCGCCAAACGACACCCCCGTTCATGAGCCCCCTAACATCAGGAGCGACGTCACCATCAAACTCACTCCTCTCGCCCTAAGAAAAGAAATTTGCAGCTTCTCTCATACTACGGGGAAAATTCGTAGGTATGTTACCCAAGCGGTCCGAGACCTGCACTATAGCTTGTCAATATTGGCTCTTTTGTTGAGTACGGGATCAGTTAATTAGGGGTCGAACCTCACTATTGTTCGGCATGTAAGAGGCGTGGCCGGGAATCGGGTTATTTTAGATTTAAACGACTTGCACCCTCACAGTTATGGAAGTGCCATCTCAAGATGCCACTCGAGGAAGGTCACCAAGTTACGGGTTAACTCGCAAGTACCAACTCCAGTGACCTTGGTACGGTAAAGTTCAAGGGAAAGCCTTGCTTTAAGGGCGGACTCTAGGGAAATAATATTAATTTCTGCACTGAAATCAAATAGTGCTCGAACATGGTTTTGCGGGAAGTATAGGTAGGCGATAACATGCCCAACACAGCGGGAAAAGGCTTGGTGCCTCGGATCTAAGAGATTGATTTATGGGATTGCCCATTGAGGGGACTTTGACCGGATCTAGGTTGACTGGTGGGCAGACAATTTTAGTTAACACATACTCATGAAAGTTAGCGGAAGAACGGGATCTAGACTGATTGGGGGGAAGACAATTTTAGTCAACACATATTCATGAACGGAACAATGATAATGATTGTAAGGGGACTCACCAATTGCAACGTGACTGCGGACAAATTTTCGAAAAACACCTTCACCACGCCTGAAAGAGGCGTGGCCTAATTCTCAGTAAAAGAGATCACTTAATCGCGGGCAACTCACTGCAGGCACTTGATTCACTAAATTCACTAGGATCACAAGCTGCACTGGATTGGCCTCGGGAGTTGACGGGACGATGATGCAAATATGGTACCGTCAACCCGGGAATTAGTGATTGCGATGCTGAGCACAGTTCCAGATCGCGAAATTCCGGATCCGTACCTAAAGGACACTCATCGCCATTGACCCGAACGCGTCCCCCCGTTGTGTTGGATTCCGCATTGAAATTACGTCGTTTAGTGACTTCGGTTAATACGATTTACATTCAGAACGCCGAAATTACGACGTAGATCCCGCCAGTCATCAATTCTTCCGTCATATTTCTGTATTGAGACCGATACAACAGCTAACGCCAAGCGGGCTGCGTTGACTATGGGCCCCGCCAAGGTTAATAACCTACCTAAAGGAGTGAAAATATTATACAGAAGAATTTCATCATGGCTCATGATCATGTTTGAAACCATATTCAGTGATAGTCACGAACCTGATTCCACCTTGTTAACCCTTCCCGACACTGTCCGAGAAGGCGAGAAGCTTCGGCTTACCTGTACCCTGCACGTCATAAAGGATTGTCAACGAGCTAAGAAGCTGTTAGCCGAATCCGCATTCCAACCAAGAAACGAAATTACGTTCCATGACGTAAGATCCCGTTACGAGGGAGTAAATATAGTAAAACTCTTACTACCCTCCGTCCCGTCCTATAATGGAAAAATAGCCAAATTCACGCACTTCATTCGAAGTAACAACGCCGCTGAAAATTATATACCACGCCTCCCAGATCCCGCGAAAATTGAGATACTGCGAGGAAAGCTCGTATTCCGAAATAAGTTGTAGCTCAAAGGTACCGCTTTCAAACAGCTGACTACGAGCAGTACTATCAGTACCTATGCTCAGAAAACTGTGGTAAGTACCAAATTGCACCATGATCCTGAAATTAAGTAAGACGCCAACTAATGTGAACTATATCACGTCAGCCCGAGCTTGGGTCGAGTTCGTGCACTCAATCGAGGTTCCCGATCTCGCCGGATTTCTACGGTTCAAAAATCATTATTCTCGAAAATGGATCCCGCCTTGCAGCAGAAGTTCAGTTGGGAGCGAGTTGGGGGCGAGAATTCATCCCAAGTTGCGAGTGATTGTTGGAGTTTTTAGGAGGAGTTGAGAGTGGTGCCAACCGAGTAACTCGTACCGCCAGATAGTGGTGCCAACCGAGTAACTCGTACCGCCAGATAGTGGTGCCAACCGAGTAACTCGTACCGCCAGATGGTGGTGCCAACCGTGTAACTCGTACCGCCAGATGGTGGTGCCAACCGTGTAACTAGTACCGCCAGATCCCGCTGCCCGCTCCAGAGGAGCTCCCACTCTCGCCGCAGCGAGGTATGCCTCAAGTGTTCCCGCCAACTCAAGACTTTGCCGCCGGCAGCCGTACTCCTATTGCTTCTGTGGACAGTGACATTTCATGTATCACTGTCAACAATATAGACAGCCTTCCGTGGTGGAGAGAAGACGAGTAGAGGATCGTGAGAGACTATGCGTCGACTGCTTCTCAATCTGCCATCCCGATATTAATTTACACTCTCGACGCGGACCAAGCCTCGAGAAAATTCCGACTCTTCCCGCTATTAAACAAGTCAACTCTGAGGTTACATCACCGCCACAGCAACATCGTCTCGTCAACTCCCGAGGCCAATCCAGTGCAGCTTGTGATCCTAGTGAATTTAGTGAATCAACTGCCTGTAGTGAGTCACCCCACGAGCTCAAATCTCCTTTGGTCAGGGCCAAACACCTCCTATGAGCTAAATGAATACTAAGGTGTTATAGTATGGACTTGTCAATGACATTGAATGACTGTGGCTTTGTAATAATAACATATATATTGAAACGTTTGGTAAAGATGCAATAGACCAGCAACATTTCTCGATTTTAACGTTGTGTATAGAAATGCGCAAGTAGGCCTCCTATTTAGTACAATATTCGTTACGCCCCTTTCCACAGAAAAAATGCGTAATTTAGCAAGAAATCAAACGAAACGTAAATACGTCTGAGGGAAGCGGGCTGGTGGTACCGCCCTGGTGGGGGGGGGGGGGGGGTAAAATGACGTCGGGTTGGGGAACAAGATTTCGCCCACTTCCATTCATTTGCGACCCAACATGTAGCAGCATTATAAAAGCTCTAGATATAATTTACCCATTGAGATAATAAAAGGAGAAGACGAAAATTCCCCATTCAGTATACACTGTGCACATCTTTATGTCCAATAATGGTTTGACTTTCTAAATTCATGGCAAGCTGTTTGGGGGGGGGGGGATCAATTAAATGAACCCATAATAGACAATTTTTTTAATCAATTTATCGTGATTTTTACTATATTGAGGTCAATTTTGCTCGTGAATAGTGCTGACCAACAAACTCAGTCTTTCAGTATGATTATTTGAAAATTTCGTTTACATTTTTTATTTTATTTTTTATCATTATTATTCATTTTAATGTACCTACTGATCAATTGAACGTTACACCAAATGGTGAGTGACAAGCAGCCAACCCTAGTGACCAAAAAATCAAAAATCAATACTTTCAGTTACCTATTGATTGTTGAACGGATTCAGGTTACTAAGCTATACGCAAAATTAAACTAGATTCAACTTAAATGGTCGATGTAGAATTTTTTATTTTTTAAGTGCATTTACTTACTTTTTATCAATATAGTCTGTTTTAATATAGTTTAATATAGATCATTCTATGGTCAGTTTTACGCGTTGTAAAACTATAAATATGGGAATGGAACTTATTAATTTTCTATTATTTCTAAGAAAAACAATGGGGAAAAAACACAATGAGGACACTTAAGAGAGGAAAAACAGCTGAATCAAATTCTACTGCCTCAATACCACAAAGTTTTATAAAATTTATTTTTTGAAGTTTATCCCATGTTGTGTTACATCTTGAAATGTCATCTGGTGTGTCATTAAAAAGTTTTGTACCAAAGCGAGTTGGAGGGCTTGGGAAATTTGTATCTTTTGGAAAAGAATATCAACCATTATATGTAAATCTAAAGGGACCTAGGTACTGTTCTACCTCTATGGATACGGATTCTTTGAAGTTCAGAAAAGACCTTTTATAATTTTGCTTTAGAACATCGATTCAAACTTTCGCACCCCTTCCACTCACGAAAAATTGGCTTAGCTAAGATTGGGTTTTAATAAGTACCTGGTTAAAAATTTCGATTAGCATGTCATGCTGTATGATGAAATATCCATAAAATAGAATATTCAATCAGAAATATTTCTTGTTTTGCTTTTAAACTAACTATTTCTGGAAGAATGATTTAATAAAAATACTTCCGACGCATTGTAGATTTCAAAGTAATAAATGAACAAATAAACTGCATTTAAAAATAGGTGGGTTGTGTTGTAGGAGTATTTTAGCAGAAGGGCTGCAAGAGAGCTCGCTTCATGGTTCTTTGAACTGAATGATTTATTCGATGGAACCGTATATGACGTTGTCAACGACCAAACAGGTTAGACCATTAATTTTGTAATGAATGGCTCCAAATGGTGGCCAGGTCTCAGGTGAGGGTCTCACCTATGTGACCTCCAACGTCAACGACTAGAAATTACCGAAATCAATCGTTTTCTATAGCCCTGTATATTTTGATCTGCTCCTCCACTTGATTACCATGATATGTACAATAGATTCTAGTTGGTTTAAATCTTGTGTTATTTTTCTGTTTCAGTATAATATTGTGTTTTCAACATTCTGGTGTCCCTTGTGAGGATTGTGAAAATCCTCCATGGCTGAAAGCAAAACATAACTTGAAAAGACTGTGATGAAAGAGGACACCGCATATCATTTGCTGTTGTGGCAACTTTGATCTAACAATTCATTCATGAAGGTAAGCCAAACGATATGCCTCAAAATGATTTTCACTGGTTACTATCAAAATATGAAAGGGTAATTTATTTGATAATATCTGAGGAAGAGTCATTAGAATAGGAGATGAAACTGAACACGAGCTTGAAGTTCGTGATTTTAGAAGTAGTGAAATGATTCAATATTACAGCTCACCTATTAATAGTTAATTACAGTGCAGTCTTTGTAGAAGACAGTTTACTAAAGCAGCTCTTGTGTAGACACTGTGCTGCGGTGAATTTCACAGAAATAATTGGGGAAAAACAGCAAAGGTGCGATTTTTCAAACAAAAAATGTAAATTCACTCTCTCACCTTTCCGTTATCAGTATTTTCAGAAAATACATATATACGCATTCACATTATATACAATATACATTCGGGTTCAATACATTTTTGGAGTTGTCTGCCGCCATGTTCGATTATTTCAATCGAGTTTTGGGTCGAAACAATGCATTCAAGTTTGAAATTGGCTGCAGAGAAAGAGTAGCATCGCAGTGCGGGTAAGTCCGCCTCTGGTAGTTCTGTTTTATCCTAGAACCCCGCGAGTCCGGCTTCCCCTTAAGGGAAATTCTCGGTAAGACCGGTTTTTGATCCTTTTTAGGAGATGAAGTTAAAGAGGATCGGCATAGGTCCATTCCTGAGATCCCCACACATACGTTCGCCAACCTGGCCGCATCCTCTAACTCAGATGAGGTTATGCATCATTGTCGTAAAAGGAGGTTGAGGAAACGTTCTCATCGTTTGAAGACCGATCTTCATGGACATTCTTCGTATCTTAATGCAGGCCCACATAGGGAGTACAGAAGGCTAAACGTCGAGGTCTCTCATCTTCTTCTTCCACATTGGCATCTGACTCAACCTCGTGCCTCAGCATCCTCCTGGGATTTTGCCGTCTTTTCAGCCACTTCAATCCACCGAAAGACTACTGTCTCCTATCCTGGAACTACCACTACATCTGAGGATCGGGATAGATGAGCCCCCTCCAGTAGTGCCCATTTCATCCTACTTTGGAGGGGAATTGGCGGTACACCATACAAAAAGGCTTAGACAAGGGGACCTACGCCAAACTTCAGGCTGAATATGACCCAACAGTCCATGCCGTGTCATTTCTGCCACCAAAGTTGGACCCGAATTCAGTAGACTGCTTTCCGGTCTTTGCCTCAAAAGCAGACGAGTCAGCCCATAGATCCCAACTCTTGACGATGCAAACGCTGCTCGTCGTGGTAGCCGATGCAATTAACCTTGTCTCTTCTCTTTGGGTGCCGGAAGAGGAGCGAAAGCCAATTCATTTGTCATTATGGGATTCTTCCAGCCTACTAACGGCGAATTTATGTCATGAATCGAGTACAAGGAAGCTAGTTCAACATGTACTGCCCGAGTACCGGATGACGGCTCATCACCAACTTCTGGGGGTGGAGTATTAATTGATGAAGCCGCAATGAAACGGAGGTTCCTCCCTGAGTAGGCCAACTAAGAAGAAGGCCCAGCGCAAGAATCCGGTTCTCCCTAAGCAACAGGGAAACTTCTAGTGTCCGACGGGTCCCTCCTTCAAGGGCACCGCCCACAAGGGGCACTGCAGCGGTCGTAGACATTCAAAAGTTTAGAAAGCAGAAACTATGTTGGTCCCCCACACGTGTTACTTCAAAAGGGTGTATGTGACATGGGCTGATTTGCTGTAGGAACTATATAACAGTTCCGATGACACTTGTGCCTGCTTCATATCACTAGCCTTGGCACATATACCTGTAAAATGCAAAAACACGAGTTTCCTATTTTTTGGTACTTAGACCCTTTTGCACTTCCACGCTTCATTTTCTGTAGTCGATAAAACAGGGCTCTAGGTCAGAGCTTTGTTTAGTGACAGGGGCTCGTCCACTCAGAAGCTAATGAGTGTGTTTGGAGTTTCATCGGATTCTTCATCAATAGAAAATCCGTTCTATAAAAAATAAGGGTTTCAGTTTTCTTCCCTCAACCTAAAATTATTACAAAACCACCTTCTGGACAAAGGATATAATCACGATTGTGGGGTATGTCACTTACCGCATGAAAAAGAAATATTTAGAAGAAGCTAGTAAATATGGAGCTTTAGGGTGGAATTCATAGACAAAGCCTGAGTGTGTGTGTTCACTCGCACTCACCTAAATGGAGGGTCACCCTCAACTCACCAGTTCGAATTCATAGTTGAGTGGGGTGGTTCACTCAACAGTTAGGGGCACACTCAGATTACAGGAGCTCAACAGTGCACTCAGGGGACACTCAACGTTTTTTCAACATAAGTTGGCAGCCCTGACAGTATGTTGTAGGGGAAGTTTCCCTGGTTTGAGGGAAAAAAGGACGGGGAAATTCCCTCTCACATTCCACACTGGTCAATAACAGTTCTCAAAGGTTACACTTTTCTTTGTGCTTTTGCTTTTTAAGCTATTGTCCTTGTTCCTTGGCGAGACAGGACATAGGCCTTATCAGACAAAAACCAAAGTTATTGGTCCTCCCGCCTGGATCGGGGCAGCCATAAGTTGAAGTGAATCCTTGTTGCTTGCCTGTTGAAGTGCTGATAATTTGTGTTTATTATCTATTGATTTGTAGTATTGAATTGCATAATTATGCATAGAGTTGTGACGAAAAAGAAGTGAGAAAATGAGAAAACAATGATTCGCCAGTTAGTTTTGAAGAACAGATATATGTAGTTGAAAATAAGAAGAGTTATATGGTATAATGATACTGTTGGACAAAAAGAAGACGTGAGGTTTTGGAAGAGCTTCAAGCAATCACATTTTCTTTGAATTCTCATTGATTGTACATCCTGATGAATGGAAGGTAGGTACCTACCGACAACTCATTCCACAAACCAAGATGAATCTGAAAACTATGCACTACAAACTTGGTATGTAGAGATCGCATAAAATCAAAGAGCGACCAGCACTTTCAGCTGTGGTACCTAGTTATAAATCCTTTCCATTTATTTTAGGCTCCTCGTAGTTGTTCATGACTGTATCTTTCCCGAATCGGAATAGTTTGCGAAATATTTCGTTGTTGATTGTGTAACATTCGAATGGGATCTGTCACATCAAACATGTACCTAACTACCGTTTAGGAACAGCCTAACTACTCTTATGTGTGCGTACTCTTATGAAGTTTTTGAATAAACTCCGAACTAAATAAACGATGTATGTTCTACTATATTACCTATTCCTATACCTACGTGAAAATAATAAAAGTTATCAGTTGACGCACTTAAGTGACCTCCTGCCGTCACTCAGGATTTTACACCATTGAGCTGAGGGTGATACTCACCTCAACGCCATTTTTTGTTTATGAATCCCGTTGAGTGTGCACTTGGGTTGCACACTCAGTGCACCCTCAGGGTCGCCCTCAAATCACGTCTATGAATCGCACAGAGTGCATGAATTCCCTTATCGATACACTTAGGGGTCCACTCAGACTCAATTCCCGTCTATGAATTCCGCCCTTAATGAGCTACACAGCACCGCCTAATGGAAGAAAGTGGCTTCCATGTTTATTAGGAGGTTTGTAGATGCGACCTAGTGTTCAATGCATAAGTATGATTTCAAAAATGTAAAAGAAGTTCTCGCTGTTTCTTGGAAGTTTTGTAAATTAAAATCCAAGAGTGTTTTCTACATTAATAGAAACATTCAAAAATAAAAACCCAAATCACTACAGTTTCACGATTTTGAGTTGCATCAGAACGCAAACTTTTATTTGAATAAAAAGTGTCAATAAACAGTAAAGAGAGGAAAAACAAGCCCAGTCAAGTCCAAAACGTCAGGGAAGGAAAATAGGGAAACTGTTCGGAAAATGCGAAAAATGGTTAACTTTAGGTAGGTACCTGTATTTATATTTCAATTGATAACGGATCCCATGGCCAAGACTCAAAAGCTGTACAAGTACCTACCTACCAATCTTAGCATTATCATTGCATTAGGGTGTATTTTGGTAAGTAGGTATTGTTATTACGTAGGTGGTGTAAATAAATTATACTTATTACATCTTTTATAACATTAAAATTCTGTTAATGATGTAAAATATATGTCTGAAATATTGTGATTAAATATTAAACTTTGTATGTGCTTTTTTTCTTGTCTCTTGAATCGCCTGTGATTGAATAACTACCCACCATATTTTCACCCAGATAAAAAACAACAACATTTATGATTGTTGGTCCAATATACAGGGTGTCTACGCCAAATTCGGGCAAAAATCAGGGGATCGGTTCTAGAGCTCATTTCTGATCGAAAGTTCGTCCTAGTTGGTTTTTGAGTTATTAATTACATTTTTAGGAATTAGTTAGATTTTTTTGGGGTTTTGTACCTTATGACATTGAAACGGCCATATCCCCCCTTAGAATCCTGTACACCCAAAACTAAGATCACCGTTGGAAAGAGCGTTAAATATCATACAACCCTGATATAAAATGAAGTTTTTTTTTAGTTAGTTTTAATTGGTAAAAAAAGCCAAAGTAAAAAATTGGAAAAACATTTAAAATCCTACGTTTTTTCTTCCGATTTTCTGCTTCCAGTGAGGGGATTTTTCGTCGGGCGCTCTTTGGAAAAAACTTCCTCCAACTGTCAGCTTATGATCGGTTTAGTCAATTTTACTTTTGCGTTGCTAATTGTGGGGGAAAAGTATGTTCGTTTGTTGAAAAACATGGTTTTTTCTATGAAATCGAAGGTTTTTGTAAATAATGACCCTCTAAGATAATTCGAGTAAGGGGCCGGTTTCTACGTATTTTTCACGCTAAATCGAATGGTAACACTTGCAGATCTCCCCAACTCTGCTATAACATAGTTTTACACTTTAATTATCTAGTTTTACCCTTAAAAACTCATAAAATTGAGCATAACAAGTGAACTAATAATTCGTGAGTTTATCGTTTTGAGAGGGGGGGGGGGGGGTTGTACCCTTTCTCAATATTGTATGAAGAACAGTTGAGTTTCTGCTGTACTATCCTCTGTCCCAAACGCTCTCTGGACGTCACCTGTGGCACCAAGAAGTGTAAAATTGCAAAGAAGTGGTGGTGGGATATCACCATTGATACTCGTAGTTATATCGTTAGGTGGCCCCTGTTCCTTCGTTTTGGGAAATAAATATGGTGTGGGCACGAGCGAGTACAAGAGGAGATCTTGAAGTTTATCAGTTGGAAGTTGAAGACCAATGATACAAGAGTGACGTAGGCATATGCTTTATTTTAATGAGACGTATCATTCTCTCTTCTACATAGACTTTTTTTCTGATGAAAAGAAAATGTTGACTATGTGAAATCTGAATTTCGTTAGTTTAAACATGATTTTACTTCTACTTGTTTCAGATAAAAAGGAAATGAGCCTTGAACTCGTTGATCTCACAATTGAAGATACTGACGAGAATGATGATGATGACGACTGTATCTTGTTGGGTAGCGAAGATGAAATCCCCAAAAACAGACTCACGGATTTCGCAGAGGTATAGCAAAATCCAGTTCTCAACTAACAGCAGCTGAATCTCCAAATACATGAGTTTCACAAAAGTTTCGGTCCCAGTTGTTCATTAATCTGAACAATAAAGTACATGTTCATCAAATGTGGGGCATTCCACGTCAAATGGGGAAGCTCCAAAAATAAATCCTCTACAGAATTTACCATTTTCTCACAACTTTTACCTGTATGTAAGAACCCCCCCCCCCCTCCCCCCCCCCTATTTCTTGTCTTTAGTTTGGCCCTTCCATAGGCAGCCGAACTTTACAGTGACTGATAGTAAGGGTCTACTTCAGTGTATTTTATCGCCCTTACTTTGCAACCAAAAAAATGTGTTTTCTAGTGTTCTTGACAGAAAAATCCTGCTCTTTCCAATGGTGTATTCAGTTGTCTGTCAAACAATTTTTCACTCTAAAAAATGCATTTAAAAATTGTAAAAAGTAATTTTTTAAATTTCGACATTAAAAAAAAAGAAAATTTTGGGATAGCCGGTCATTGGGGCAGAGCAGTCAGAAATATGAACCATTATACCACAAAAACTCGTTTTAGCCGTTTTTAGCGAATTTTCGTAGAAAGTGAAATTATTGTAATGGCTCCAAAATTTTCTAAATCAAAATATTTCGAAACATTTCTTCATTTAAATCCGTTCTGAGGCATTCTGAAACGAATCCTAGAGTTTGACACTTTTTCATACACACACACACACACACATATATTATATATATATATATATATATATATATATATATATATATATATATATATATATATATATATATATAAATTCATTTATTTACATGTATATGTGTCATTTAGGGCGATTCCTTAGGATTGAGATAAAAATGTCGTTCTTGCGCCAAAAAATCAAGCTTTCCGAATAAAAGGATGAGTTCACGGCCATCATTTTATGAGCACATAAATTGGTCAAATTTCTAAACTTTTTCTAAAAAAATCACTAAAATGTTGATCAACAATTAACTGGGCATAAACAATTTTGTGCACAAAATTATGCAGACAATTTAGGCACTTACTTAAATTTCATTGATTTTGCTGAAAAATCGGTAAAAACCTCAAAAAATAACTAAAAATCCAAAATATTTTTTTTTCTCAGTCATACAGTTATCATTTTTTTTAGTCAAGTTTATTAGTAAAGTCATTTTTCTTCATATTATTTAAAACTAATTTTTTTGCCATAAAACTGGTAGTTAACAATTTCTTTGAACTCTAAGACCTCAAATTTCAAACAATCTTGGTAAATATGATTATTTACAAAAATTCGCTCATACTATCATGCTGCATGACTGGAATTTTTATGGGAGGTTTCCTACGTTGCACACAATTCTACACGATTTTAAATTTAATAATAAATTTAAATTAAATCAGGATCAAAACTGGCTCCAATAATCTGCTCTCCAGTTTATTTCAAATCCGACTGCCGTTTTAAAATCCAGTTTTTCGAGTAATACTTCTCCTAATTTTTTATAAAAGTAATACATTCCATTCAGTCCAGTTATTCCTCGCGCATTCCAGTTATTCTTCAGGAATGCAGCGAAAGAATGAACGAAAGGTCACAGACGCATTTAACATTTTTACAAATAGGAAGTACAGCATGTTGGTCTTAAATTAAGTGAAGTAGAAGATGTAGTAGTAATAAAGCCTAACTGAATCAATCGCTTCAAATACGTATTTTCAAGAGTAATTGGATCCTATCTACCTAGCCATTTGGAAAGACATTTTTAAACGAATTGAAGTCTCATTTTCTTAAACCAAATTCTTGGGAATCCAGTTACAGAAAATTGAATAATTTTATATGGCAGGTAAAATTAACAAAATCATGTGTAACATCCGATTTGTAAAAATGTTGAATGCTTCCTTTTTTTAAATCAAGGTTTAAGCCGTACTTCAACCAGAAGGGACATTGAACAAAGTGTCTAAAGGGACTCTGGAAGTGGCAAGATTCTAAGGGAAGCCATGTTGCCATCCTTGACTAAAAAGGAGCGTCATCATGGACTCCACTGGCAACTCGGAGGGGGAAAAAATGAGGGGTACAGTGATGACCACTGCCCCATAGTGGATTAAAAAAATCACTAAAAATAAAATAATACAACTATGACTAGATGTAAAATAGGCTTATAACTATATATATGCTACTATGTATATAAATATATACAAATATGTATATAAATATATCACAGTTCTTAGTAGAGCTCAGTGGCTCTCAGGTACAACAACAGGGATTGGACCTTGTCTGGTCCGGATAAAACGTCAACCCACTGAGGGGGCTGGGCCCCCTGAATCGGGGGTCCACAAGGGCTGGGCAGTCCTCCAGAAAGTAGCGGATGGACAGATCACCCTCACACCTCCCACACACAACATCTCGAGCTCCTCTAAGCAAGCAAGACGGGTGTGGCCTGTGGCAATCCGGTTGACCACTATTCGATCCCTCCTTGGAAGTAGGGTTACAAAAGGGCCCACCAGGCTCAAGTCCTGAAGGACACCACTGATGGAATTGGCTTCATGTTGCATGTAGGAGATTTGACCCTCAATGCATATAGGCAACATATCTATGGAGTTATCTCCAATGACTCTCCTTGCAAGGGCATCTGCCCACTCATTGCCATGAATACCCACATGGCTCGGTACCCGCATAAAAGTTATGAGCCCAATGTCGTGGCTTGTTGTAGCGATACGCGTAGGCTTTGTATTAGGGGATCATCTGAATATGAGCCTCTAATTGCCTCGATGGTACTTAGTGAATTGCTACAAATCACATAATTCCCAACTCCCAATAATTGGCAGTGTCAAACAGCCAGTGTCACTGCCCACAGCTCTGCTGTGAACACAGACGCAACTGATGGTAGGCGTCTAGTGACTTGGAAGTTGGGGCTCCATAGAGCAAGGCCAACTCCATCAGGTGTCTTTGAGCCATCAGTGAATAGAAGAGTGTGTTCAGCTTATCGCTGGGTTGCCTCAGTGTAGGAACATCTGAGGATGTGTATTGCCCTTGACCCTGACCCTCATGCGAATGTCAACACGCATCACAGACAAGGTCATGTTAAACAGCGGTCAGCTTGAAATAAACTGGAGAGCAGATTCTTGGGGCCAGTTTTGATCCTGATTTAATTTAAAATTATTATTTTACCCATTTCCTTGGTGAAGATCGTGTAGAATTGTGTGTACCGTGGGAAACCTCTTATAAATACGGCTAAAAACGAGTTTTTTGTGGTATAATTGATTCATACTTTTCACTGGTCTGCCCAAATGTCCGGCTATCCCAAAATTTCCTTTTGGATGCATGTACACACTATTATATTTACAATTTGAGGCAAAAATAATTTTTTTTTAAACGTCAAGTTTTGAAAAATAAGTTATTTTACTTTTAAACGCATTTTTCGGAGTGGAAAATTTGTTTTGTCAAAAAACTGAATACACCATTGGAAAGAGCAGGACTTTAAAGAACACAGTAACAATATTTTTTTGGTTGCAAAGTAAGGGTGATAAAGCAGAGCCCTCATGTGCGCCAAGCTTACATGTGGGAAACTATGGGGGTACAAACACGGGTGGTCCTGTGGATATACACCGCCATTGTTAGACTCATAATAACGTACTGTTGCATTGTATGGTGGCACAAGGCAGGTCAGGTGGGAGCTCGACAAACTCTCACCAACATCCAGCGACTGGCCTGTCTAACCATCACCGGAGCAATGCATGGTACACCCACAGCAACCATGGAAGTTCTACTGGGCCTACCCCCAGTGGATATCTTCACAAAATGAGAGGCCAACCTTTACACGTCAATTATCACAAGAGAGGGGCTATGGGAGAACAAATGCTGCTCCAACGACATCATCTGGTTCACAGATGGGTCAAAAATGGAAGCAGGAACTGGCGCAGGAATACATGGGGCCAAACCCAGGTGAAACACCTCGTTTCCACTTGGGAAACACACCTCTGTATTCCAGGCAGAAATTGTGGCAATCAAGGCAGCAGCTGCAGAGAGTCTTAGGAGAGGGCATAAAAAAGTCCATGTCTGCATCCTCTCTGATAGTCAAGGGTCGATAAAAGCACTAACAGCTCCAACCATCTCATCCCGAGGGTGCTGCATGCAAACCCTCAACAACCTACCCAAACATAACCGGGTTCACCTGGAGTGAGTACCGGGGCATAGAGGCATTATTGGTAATGAAAAGGCTGACGAGCTCGAGAAGGGGCTCCCAAAAACTACTTTCAGAAGAACCATCAACACGTGGGTCAACCAACAAACCACTAAAAGATGGTCCAATATTGAAGGACACGCCCAAAGTAAATTTATGGTGGCTGAACCCAACACCAAAATTACTGTAGGGCTACTTAGGAAAAACCGTAGGGAACTAAAAACAATGGTTGGCCTTATAACCGGCTTTGCACCCCTACGATTTCACCTACATCGCATAGGGGTCACACAAAGCTCAACCCTGTGCAGACTATGTGAGGAGACTGATAAAACGGCATCCCACATAATCTTCGAGTGCCCAGCACTAACCCATCGCAGATTTGAACTCTTTGGGGCCCAAACCCCAATGAGCTCTATTCAGAGCGAACAATTAATCAAGGGCCTCCCACTCCTCATCAGGGGGTTGAGCCTCTTCGGTTAAACAAAAAACTCTCAGGAAAGTACAATAAGCCAACAGGCTTCCGCGCGGGGGGCTCAAAACCCCTGCCCTGGGAGTTTTTTCTATCTACATCTACAAGGGTGATAAAATCCACTGAAGTAGACTCTTACTATCAGTTTCTGGAGAGTTCGGCTACCTGTGGGAGGACCAAAAATAATTTTAAAGACCTGAAATTTGGGGGAATTATTTTCTTACATAGTATAAGAACAAGTTGTGAGAAAATGGTCAATTTTGGAGAGGATTTATTTTTGGAGCTTCCCCCATGTACTCAAATCCATTAGATAACATGAAATCACAAAACTTTGCCCATTCTCATATCAGATCTGAATGTTTTGCCTATAAAAAGCTATTTCTCAATACACCGGGTGGTCCACTAACCCACTACTGGTCCACTACTCAGTTAGAAAGTGTATCCATTTTCTCAAAATGTGCACAACGCACACTAACTCTTTGGTTTATTATTTTCAATGATGAACTTTGTCTTAGAAAGAATAAAACATTTACTCCTCGCCCTCAAAATTTGTTGGTTTAAGTTTCAAGTTACGTAGATTCCAAAAATCGAAAGAAAAAAAGAAAAATCAGTCCACTTGTTGTACTCCGTCCGAAGCTTTTCTCTGAATCTAGGTAATGGACCAAACTTCATGAAATTTGGCTCGAAAATCATACATCAACCGGGAATTTGCCAGTAATTTCTGTATTACTTTTGATCAACCCTAAGGGGCAGCGTTTGATGGCTGAATTATTTAAAAATCGAGATCTCGAACACTTTTAATGTTTTTTGTTTGTCATTGATAGATATCTTCCCAAAGAATCAAATTAAACCATCAGGATCATATTATGTTAATCCGTTCGCTCTCCCTTTTGATTGATAAAAAAAAAAGATCGTAAAAATGAGTGCTATAAGCATGGGTGTAAACGTAAAAATCGCCTTATAAACTAAGACAATCATATCAGCTCAAATAATCCCACTGGGATTCTGACTTCGCAAAAACGACTTTATTAACATTCTTGTCATCTCTACATGGTGTAGTGAATCATAAGTTGGTTTTTTTTAAATCTCAAAAATTTCAGTTGGTGGTGGGGGTGTCTACGTCAATGTCTGTGTACTTGGATCAGAGAGACTAGTTAAGTGATATATTTATTTTTAAATATATTTTTTTTTCAGTGACGTATATATAACATATATATAAAACAGCTGAAAAACCAACCAACCTACCTGCATAAGAAATATGGCAACCCACCAAATGACTAAAAAAGCTTATAGTTTATGTTAAAAAAAAACCTTATACACCTATAAATTCTTGTTTACTTGCTAAATTCCCCATTTTCTTAGCTAATATTCTGTAGAACATCAAATACGACTGCTTCAGTAAAATATGCATAAGGCTACTTACAGTAAAGCAGGTATATGAGAGTATGTTCATAAACTTGAAGGTTTCATTGATTGAGTAGATAGATAGAAATCGTGAATGTGCGGAAAAGTCTTCTTCCCAATACTGTCTCCTCCTTGACTGTAGACTGCAGTCAAGGAGGACTGTAGACTGCAGTCTGTTTATAAATAATATATATATATAAAACAGCTGAAAAACCAACCAACCTACCTGCATAAGAAATATGGCAACCCACCAAATGACTAAAAAAGCTTATAGTTTATGTTAAAAAAAACCTTATACACCTATAAATTCTTGTTTGCTTGCTAAATTCCCCATTTTCTTAGCTAATATTCTGTAGAACATCAAATACGACTGCTTCAGTAAAATATGCATAAGGCTACTTACAGTAAAGCAGGTATATGAGAGTATGTTCATAAACTTGAAGGTTTCATTGATTGAGTAGATAGATAGAAATCGTGAATGTGCGGAAAAGTCTTCTTCCCAATACTGTCTCCTCCTTGACTGTAGACTGCAGTCAAGGAGGACTGTAGACTGCAGTCTGTTTATATATAATATATATATAAAACAGCTGAAAAACCAACCAACCTACCTGCATAAGAAATATGGCAACCCACCAAATGACTAAAAAAGCTTATAGTTTATGTTAAAAAAACCCTTATACACCTATAAATTCTTGTTTGCTTGCTAAATTCCCCATTTTCTTAGCTAATATTCTGTAGAACATCAAATACGACTGCTTCAGTAAAATATGCATAAGGCTACTTACAGTAAAGCAGGTATATGAGAGTATGTTCATAAACTTGAAGGTTTCATTGATTGAGTAGATAGATAGAAATCGTGAATGTGCGGAAAAGTCTTCTTCCCAATACTGTCTCCTCCTTGACTATAGACTGCATCAGCAGGATTCAGCTTAGCTCTTCGAAGAAGAAAAAAAAAAAAAAATTGAAACAGTTCCGCTGAAACGTACACAACCGAGATTAGAACAGAAACTAATTTAGGTTATCCTGATGGTTCAAATGAACAAGGTGAAAACAAAATAATCCAATATACTAGAGAAAATATTCTGGGGAGTACATAAATATTTTCCAAATATTTTCCCCTCCCCTCCACCCTTTAAACATTATAGAACTTGATTCTAACAACACTAAAGAAAATATTTTGAAGGGTGAGATTAGGCTAAACCGCTAGTGATCAAGGGGGGTTTTCATAGTGAGTGCATTTTCAGCAAATATTGCTCCCTCCCATCTGAAACAGATCTGTATCTACAGAAGAATATGCATACTCATTTTCCCATTGACTCTACAGTCTGGAAATCGAAATTCCTCATTAAAATTCCTTTATACAATGTTGTTAGCATTGAATTGTGTAGCATATCATTTTTCTTGGTTTTGATAGTTTGATTGCAAAGGGTTGAATTTCGTAGCTGACCTACAATTTCGTACCTGATTTTGCAACATTTTCTAGAGAAGAAGGAAGTATTTGTGAAAGCAGAGACATTCCACTAACTGAACTTCATACTCCCTCAACCTGAATGGTTGATTCAGGCAAACTGGTTGCCAGTTCTGGACTGGATTTGTCTGTTTAAAGCCTGTCATTTTGTAGCATTTGTAGAAAATGGTGTATTTCTGGAACATGAGTGCGCTATTTTGTCTCAGATCGGCTTGATACATCGTGCTCTCGTGTAAGGACTTGGTTGTGGCTTGGAATGAGCGGTATTGATTATAGCTTGGTAATAACATCGCTCATGGGGAGCTTACTACTCACATTTTTCTCAGACAACTCCATTTTTTTATTCTGTTCTTCATACACTGCATCCTTCATGTCTGACATGTTCTTAAAGTTACGTTCATCATCCCATGTATCAAGCAAGACACTGAATTTTCCATAGGCAGTAGTTGTTTTCGTTACTATGTAAGGAGTTTATCGTGTGTGAATCGCTTTGTGACATGAAAGTCTGATACTGTCACGTATCGAACAAAACTACCAAATTTGGAATTCAACTCCTTCTTCATCAACCAGAGAATGCACTTCAAGGATGTTATCTACCATATTTCGATCCAGAGTATCGCATGGTACGGTTTATCAAGGTGACAAAATATTATGTACACTCTTACTTTTGATCCCTGGAGATTCATCTTATCCTATGGAATTTCATCGGGGATCTGTGGGTCAGGTTCAAGGAGTAAGTTCCATCTCTATTCTAGAATTTCTGAAATGTTCTCATTCATCCAGAGGGGACGGTATGTTCATTCTGAATATTTATTTCGAACTGTGAACGTTTCCCATTCGTCATCATTCATGAGGATGAGGATTGTTTCACAACCATGGCTTGGTTTTATATTCCTCCACCATTTTCAGAAGGACTTCTAGGTGTTATGGCCCACAAATATTTGATACCTCTGTTTGTGTTTGAACTCTTGTCCTTACTACTTAGGGGAAATTTCCCTTTAGTTGCAACACTCAATTGCAAGAGGTTGAGCTATGAGGCCGATTAATCAAACCTCTTCGACTGTGGATTATTTTCCTTTAATATAATATTTCTCCGGAGTCAAATACCAGCCGACTCACCTGGTTTGAGGTCGGAAGAAATGACAATGTGAAACTGCAGGCCGCTGGCTCAGCAGATGCTTGCTGGAAGAAGTTGAGCAGTTGAGCAAGGTCATTGTCATGGTGTGTGTTTTGACTCAAGCGAGCGAGGAAGTGAAAGATGCTACGTCAGGGAATGTGATGTTTACAGTCCTTTGGCTCAAGACTAATTATTATTTCGAGGTTTTTTCTGACGACCACTTTTACGGCCCATAAATGTTTGATTGATGTCTCTGACAGAGTTTGAACTCGTGTCCTTAATACTAAGGGCAAATTTCCCTTTAGTCGCAACACTCTGACTGGTTGAGCTAGGAGGCCTATTAGTCAAACCTCTTCGACTTTGGGTTATTTTCCTTGAACATAACATAGTTATAAAGATTTCCATGAGAATCTTAATTTTAGCAATTTGATCTCTACATCCACTGAGGTGAACTTGTTCCAATGTTTTCATCCCAAAAAAATAAAAATAGTAATTAAATAGAATGCAAATAAATGAAAAATGAATTAAAAAAATTATAAATGATTGCTAAACACTCTCAAAATTGTCTACTATTCATTATATATATGTACTTCTGGCAATTGTGAATGTTGTACGATGGTGACGTTCTGTGTCAGAAACAGTAGATGCTGAAATGCTTCCCGCACTATTCATAATAAGAAAACTATAAACCCATATTCTGCTCTGTGATTATATATATATATATATATATATATATATATATATATATATATATATATATATATATATATATATATATATATATATATAAATGTTTTTTTTTCCTCTCAGATTCCTTCAAAGGATAATGGACTATCTACCTTGGACGAAAATCGACCTTGCAGTCCGACTGAATCATTGGACAGTAGGGATGAACTATATAGCCTGTTGGACATGACAGATCCTCCTAACATCAATGAGTTTGTGGAATCGGAATATGAAGAAGCTGTGCAACTGGTGGAGGTTGAATACAGTGATTCAGATGTTACTGAAATTGAAGCTCAAGACGTTTCCACTGACTGCATTCTTGTCCATCGTCGTTTGTATCAATGCTCATTTTGTATATTCAACACCGATGTTGAAGAATGGTTTCACAATCACATTCAAAGTCATGACCCCGGACGACCTCATAAACAACGCGTTTACTGTCCTGATTGCACTTATTCAACAGGTGGGTTGAAATTTCTATTCTTTCATATGCGAAAAATACACGCCATATATGAACCGCTTTTTTACAGAATAGGAGAAAAAAAATATAAATGTAATTATTGCTGTAGATCTACTGAGTTGAGGATTGATATTGAAACACATGTAAACAAGCATTTATCTGAACCAAAGAAGCGTCCTCGTGAATTTCGCTTCCGATACCAGTGCATATACCAACAATGTCGATTTTCGTCCGAACAAATGAAAGAAATTTCTCGCCACATTAAGAAATCTCATAATTTAGCCTTTCCTAAAGGCTACAGAGAGCGTCATAATCGTGAATCTCGTTATTATTATCATTGTTTCAAGTGCTCTTTTATGGCTCCTTACGTAAAAATGTTGAATGATCATGTTTTGAAGCATTACTCAAAAAGACAACTCATGCAACCTTGTAAATATTTCTGTCCATCTAGTTCTTGTAAATTTGAGAGTACCAAGGAATATAGGATAGTCAGACATCTGAAGTTGAAACACTCGTTTGGTCGTGCTTTTTATAGAATTGGTTCTGCTTTGTTAAAATGTTTTTCTTGTGGCGTGCGTAAAGATAATACTCATGATATGGAGGAACATTGTAAAAAGCATCAGAAGAAAAAACAAATTATTTCTGTTATTCCGTGTTAGATCTCCCAGTCTCTCTTTGATTCGAAATGCTTGAGACAAATACAGTTAACATTACTTTTTTTTAAAAATAAATACTACGAGCATTCACGAGACACTAGTCCTGTCGAATGTTATTTAGCTTTTATTGTGATCAGTAAAAAAAACGCATTTTGAATGTAATTTAGTATTCACCTTATTAGTTAACATGTAACAACCACATCAAGATGGTTATCAATCAACAACTTTATACTTCAATACTTTGGTAAACATGCGATTATATTAATCTTGTAAGGATTGTTGTGTTGAACGGATTGAACAAAAAATGTACCTAATAAACGAAATGAAACACGCAGACAAGATATATATCTATGTGACTCTTTTCATTTCGCTATTTTCTTTCCTAATCAACCTATGGTGCTGAAATTTGAAACTGAATTACTTCAAATTTGAAATTATTATGATTTACATAAAAAATCAAATATAAAGATTTCAGTGTGGAACACTCTTTTACCGGGACCTAACAAGTGAAAAATGTCACGAAAAAAAGGCACTTCAGTAGCGGTGGATCCAACTTATTTGCTATTCAATCTATGAAGCTGAAATTTGAAATGGAGAACCCTTGGGACGTTTTAAAACAAATCATGAAGTCTAGGGTTTCCCAGATCAGCTTAATGAGATCCGGAGCTAAGTTTTTGCTATTCGACCTAAGCGCAGCGACGAGTTTAATTTAAATTGGATTAATAATAACAATTAAATCTTATCTTTCTTTAAAATACTTTTTTTTTTTTTAATGCTTGAAAAACATTTGTCTCTTTATGTAAATGAGCGTACGCAAAAATAAAAAAAGTTCCTGGCATGCAGCATGAGCGTATGAGCAAATTTTCCTAAATGATTGTATTATATTAGGTTACTTTGTTTTGAAATTTGAGCACTTTGATTGCTACGAAATTGTTAAATAAAAATTTGATCTAGTTCAAAATTGATTGACTACTTATGAGTGAAATTCTGCTAAAAAGTACCAATTTATTTATTTTTATGCGTGATTTTAGTAATTTTTTTTAGCACACTTTTTGAAATTTGAGTAATGCAAAGTGCTCAAAGAGTGCTGCCTTACGAAGTTATGATATATATATATATATATATATATATATATATATATATATATATATATATATATATATATATATATTTACAAACTGCTATCACTATGGCACCATTTCAAATTTCGTGTTTGTTGCACCCACCAGATCCGACCGTGTATATCGGTGGCTTGTCATGTATAGTGGTTCTTTTTTCCACTATTGTTAATGAATCATCATCCATTTTCCAATAGTAATGCTTTTAAATCTCTGTATAAAGTGCATCATTGTGGCACCTTTTCATTTTAGCGCCTTGTAGAACCCGGGTGTCACAAGACAGCAATATCTTATCTGAAGTATTTCCAGAGTATCCGGGTGCCACAATACTTGATGATTCACAGGCTGGAGGAAAATGAGTCCTTAGCTGACTAAAAAAATGTGCTGCCAACCTTTTTGATTGTTGTTTTTATTTTCCTGCCTTTAAATCCATAACGTTTGAAAGATTTCTCCAAAATTTTTAAAATTTCGCACACAGATCCTTTGGGCTCAACGTTAGGAATATGGAGAAACTCCACATTTCGTGCTTCATGGATAGTAGTGTTTTGTCTTCGAGTCAATTTTGATTATCAAACGCTGCAAATTATTACACAAAGATTTAATGTTTCTATATTATACAGGGTGATTCCCTCGCAGATGCAAAAAAATATTTGGGTGAAACTACATCGAAAATGGAGTAAAATACCACCAACTGCATATTTTTATCTCAATCCGTTTTCGAGATATGAATTTTTAATGGTTTTTTCAGGAAAACCATGTTTTTTTCCTTTTAAACTAAAATTTCTCCACTTTACTTTATTTAATTTTAACTTTGGACCACATTTTCGGAATTTACTATAAGAATAGTGTACTTGGGTTCTTAAAAATTACCATCCAAAGGCCCTCACATCAGCTCAAACATTGACGATTTTGAAAAAATAATATTTCTGAAAATCTTTAAAACTTTACTACTCTTCCAAAACTAATCCTGGAAACTGGCAAATCTCATGAAAACTGTTTCATCTAATACTCTTTCCCACGGTATAATCAATTTTACTTTAACTTATTTAGGGGAGAAAATTATGTTTTAATGTTAAAAAATGTGGGTTTTTCGAAGAAATTGTTGATTTTCTTGAAAGATGACCCTCCATGAACCTACGAGTATGGGGTCGGTTTCTATGTATTTTTTCACGCTGTATCGAATGGTAACATTTGTAGATCCCTCCAACTACGTTATAACCGAGTTTTACACTTAAAATCGCAAATGTTTAGTTTGTTTGTTACGATTAAATGTATGTGTGTTATGGGGTAAAACTAGTTAATTAAAGTGTAAAACTCGATTATAACGTAGTTGAGAGATCTGCAAGAGTTTCCATTCGATCCAGCGAGAAAAAATACATAGAAACCGACCCCATACTCGTTGGTTCATGGAGGGTCATCTTTCGAGAAAACCAACAATTTCTTCGAAAAACCCACATTTTTTAACATTAAAACATTATTTTCTCCCCTAAATAACAAAATAAAAGTAAAATTGATAATACCGTTGGAAAGCATATTAGATGAAGCAGTTTTCATGAGATTTGCCAGTTTCCAGGATTCTTTTTAAAAGAGTAGTAAAGTTTTAAAGATTTTCAGAAATATTATTTTTTCAAAATCGTCAATGTTTGAGCTGATGTGAGGGTCTTTGGATGGTACTTTTTAAGAACCCAAGTACACTTTAATTACCAAGTACACACAATTTAATGCTGATACCGAAAATGAGGTTGAAAGTTATAATTAAATGAGGAAAAGTGGAGAAATCCGAGTTTAAAATGAAAAAACACGGTATTCCTGAAAAAACCTTATAAAAATCATATCTCGAGTACGGATTGAGATAAAAATATGCAATATGCGGTTGACGGCATTTTACTCCATTTTTGATGTAGTTTCACCCAATTTTTTTTTTTTTCATCTGCCAGGGAATCACCCTGTATAACCCTTCAATGTAAATCACTCATCTCTGTTTATTAAACGTAGTCTGTGGTACATAGGTACCTAAACTGGGCGTTTCGCGCCTTCATACCTTGTAGTTGTAGCCAAGATGCCTCAAAAAGAGCTCTATTTATATTTCAGCATGGTAGATCGATTAGGAAAAAAATTAGCCACAAGGGTCCTTCAGCTGATCAGTGTGTGTCCATTCCTTTTAATTGACTTCCCAAAGTCTTGACTTTGACTTGACTATTGACTAGATGTCCCAAAGTCGGTAGGATGACTTCGTCATAAATATAACTTAGTGAACACCAAGCCGAGAATTCAGTCCCAACTAGACCTCAAATCTCATTTTTAGGACGTCCCACAGTTAGACTTGGGCGTCTTTATCCGATTAATCTGGGGTGAAGGAGGACAACACTCAACGAAAAAATAAATAAATAAAATAAATAACCACGTACTAATCCGTTTTACACCATTCTGAATCCGAATCCGGAAAAAAACAAACCATGGGTGTATGTCTGTGTATGTGTGTGATTCCTTTTTTGTTGGTCACAGACAACTTTCCAATTGTACATTAATTCGCCAGAGTTCCAAAATTTGCTGAGGAAGGGGACAAGTTGAGGGATTATATCCACAAAAACCCCGGTTTTCAACATTTTGGTGCCTATTAAGCCTTACGCGTCAACATTTTGGTGCCTATGGTGCCTGGATTCGCGTAAACTGTCCTTGGTGCCACCGTGGCCACAAAGCAGTGGTGTCATCCTGGTGCCAGGACACGAGGAAGCTCGTCATAGCGTAAGTTTTTGGGTGCTTGAATACAGATTTTATCTTCGGACTACCTAGAAAACCAACAGATACAAGTGTAACTACACCATGTATCACCGCTGTGGTGCGGAGGGGGGGGGGGGGGGGGGTTGACTCGAATTCCTGTGTTGGGTGTCGTAGATCATGGATTTTGAAATGCTTTCAAAATTCAGGGCTCTTAACCAAATGTTGAGTAATGCATGCATTCTTCTCTGTTAAGCTGTATCTGTTACAAAGGGAGGCAAGACAGAGTGAGTGAGATAGTTGAAAGTGATCTATTCACAACGTCATGGGACGTCCCTTGGAATTCATGCATTACTTAACAATGTGCTTGACCCAAAATTCATCAAGGGTATATGGCTTGGGAGGGGGGGGGGGGGGGGGGGTTGAAAACAATTTTTTTTTCGATTAAGACAAAGGTTCATTATTGAAAATAATAAACGAAAATTAAGAAATTGAAGTTTGATTTCAACGGGACTAAATGAACTTGATCAACATTTTGGACCTTGAATACGGAAAACTTTGCCAGAAATTTGAAGCCCTTTTGAACCCGTATCTTGCAAGCCATATACATACTTATACATGTCAAAGAGGGGGAAATATTTTGAATATAAACTTTGATCTTTTCCCAAGATTTATTTTTCAACAAATCGGAATTTTGAGAAACTAACATTTCACACTCCCCTCTTTTAGGGGCCTTTTGTTTTTAATGTGATTCGCAAAATAGGAGACTACGAGTTTTTTTTTACTCTCGGTCCACTTTACGAGAATTCGATTCTTTTTCTCTTTTGTTGTTGGAGCAAGAGGAGAAGACTTTGTTGCCTTTGGGTTTTGTACAACCTCGAAAAGTCCGTCTTTGAGTCCAACAGGTTCCTCTTCATCTTTATGATAGATTTCGTCCTGGGTTTCTGTGAGAAGGTCCTCCTCCAAGTCAACATTGATTTCGTCTAGGGTTTTTCCTGTAAACAATAAAATCTAGGATATTTACTCACATTATGGTTAAAATTGGCATAATCAAACAAAAAATAATAATCAAAAAGTCCAGTCATGCAGCATGACCCCATGAGCGAATTTTTGAAGAAATCTTCGACATTTCAGTCGCTATTGATCGTGTAGAGAAATTTACAACTAGCGAACGGCATTATTTCGATTTTTGACTGATTTTTCAACTTTGAAATTTTTGAAATCTTGATACATATTCTTATAGGAAATTTTACGCTGATTCCGAATATACCACATGTTAGTATGCTGAAAAAATTATTTCGCACAACAAATCACAAAAAACAGGCTATTTTGACTACATTTTTGAAAATTTCAACCCGAAGATGTAATCCGATCATGCTGGCCAACGAAATTGAACTTTCGTTTTGTGTCCTTAACATTTTAAAATTTGTTTGAAGTTTCTAGCACAATTCTACGGACAGTTGGAATGACACATACATACATAAAAAAATGCGTTAAACTTCAGAATATGATTCAGAATAGCCTGAAACGGATTTCTGCATAAAAGTTTTTCAAAAATTCACATTCTACAAATTTTGAGGCGAGAAAAATAGCTTAATTTTCTTCAAAAGTTCGCTAAAAACTATTTTCCAACCTTTGAACTGAGCAGCTTGTCCCGACTCCATCATTAGCAGCAGCTTACTGACTTTGGCAGTTTGGAAAACGTCGTCGGGTAGTCGGTATTCGTTTCTGTGGATGTTTCCAGTGTGCCCCATAAACGAAGCTAACTGTTCGACGTCTTGGTCAGACATGGATAGAACTTGGCAAACGGTAGCGAGAAACATATTGGTAAGTAATGCTTGCATTACAGGGACGTCCCTATGTCCGGTTTTTATATGATGAAACTCAAACGCCTCTAATTCATCTCCTTTCATAATGAAATTTGAAACTGAAATGAGTCCCACAACCAGACCAAGTTATTAATTGAACGAAAAAAGAATCACGAAAATCGGTTGAAAATTTTGGCTTGGGCAGCGCTTGGATAGATCGGCTATTACCCCCTCCAGCACCCCTCCCGACAGCAAACTCAAAATCCCCGAGGTCTGTTGCACAACTTGACTAGAGTTGGGGCCGAACATTATATACAGATGAAAATAGTGAGGATACAACGATTTAAAACTATAACCCCCTCCAGTCACCCCATTCTATAATACAATTTAAATGTTCTGAAATATTTTTAAAAAGTAGAACAAATTTTTAATCGAATAAAAAATAAGCATGCAAATTGGCCGAGAATTCTAATAGGTATGAGTAGCGCTTGAATGGATATCCATTACCCCCACCATCCCCTCTCCCGACAGAAAATTATAATTTCTGAGGTTTTTGCACACCTACACTAAAATTGGGGTCGAACAAAAAAAATTTATAAAACTCAATAGAATCAGATGATAATAGTGAAGATGAAACGATTTATCACTACCTATTACCCTCATTCATAATGAAAATTGAAAGTTCTGAAATATTTATATATACTGAACCAAAATCTCAACTGAACAAAAAATAATTACATGAACCGGTCGAGAATTCTCGCTTGATCAGCTATTGAAAGGATTGATTATTACCCCTTCCATCACCCCTCCCAACAGCAAATTCAAAATCCCCTAGGTCTGTTGCACAATTTAACTAAAATTGGGATCGAAAAGAATAAGAATCACGAAAATCGGTTGAGAATTATGACCTGAGTAGCGTCGACAATATTTGTCAAAAAAACACGTTTTTTTTTTTTTTTTTTGCATTACCCTAAAAATACTGCCTACTTACCATCACAAGTTGAGTAGCCCACTAGTCTCTGTCCTGTCATTATCACGGGAGGCGCCAACTTTGTAGGCCCAACCTCGTTGGTTTCCGCGCCTATTGTGAAGCAGTAAACTGATCGAAACCGAAATAGGTATTATCCTGGAGAACATTTTGGCATTATGCGGTCATTTAGGTACCTACCGAGCTAATTGATTGATATTTACTTACCACTGTTCTTCAGGGTTAGAAATTTTTCCACTTCTTCACTTCGTAGTCCCTTTGTTGATTCATAAAAGGGTAGTTCCAATTCCGGTCGTTCATGGCAACCAATTTTGCGTGTGTTTGGTGGATTTTCCTGAAAAAAATTTATACGAACTGCTATCATCTTGTACAGCTAAACTGAGAGAGAAGAAAATCGAATGGTTTAGCTATGAGGACAAAAATACCAGAGCCATCAAAGTGGTGGCTAGAGGATTACATCCTACATGCCAGAAAGATGAAATTATAACCGACCTACAGAATCAAGGGCTCAAGGTACTGGATGCAATTAATTTAAAAAAACGCGTGGCGATCGAAGAACATGGCACTAAAACCATAACCATGAATGATCTCCCCCTCTTCATGTTATCCTTTGATAACGGAGAAGATGTAAATAAAATTTATAGCATTAAGACAATTTTAAATTTAGTGGTTCATATTGAGCCGTTGAGAAAAACGAGAAGACAGATTCCTCAATGCAAAAAATGTCAAGGATTTAATCACACAAAGACATTTTGTGAAAAAAAACCCCGCGGTGCGTGAAATGCGCTGGAAGGCATGATGTGAAAAATTGTGCTCTTACAGCTGATCAACCACCAAAATGTGTTAACTGCGGGAAACAGCACCCCGCTAATTATCGAGGTTGCTTAATTGCAAAAGAATTACAAAAACTCAGCGAAAACTCCAGGAAACCACTGAATGTTTCAAATAATCAAGCCAAGCCAAATCAAGCTAGAAGGGCTTCAGTGTCTTACGCCAGCTGTGTCAAACAGAATCAAAAGGAAAATCTGGGCGAAAAGGCCCCGAAAATGGATGAAATTCTCTTAAAAATAATGGACTTTATGGAAAAGCAGACTTCCAACAACAAGGTGCTGCTTTCACGCATAGAAAGGATGGAAAAAAACCTGTCTAAATGCGGAATTACAAAATGATGGAACGTTTCAACATTCGAATAGCAACTTGGAATGCCATTGGGGTCATGAATCATGTCTCCGAACTTGAGGCCTTCCTTCATACCAATAAAATAGACATATGTCTGATATCTGAAACCCACTTCACTAAGCAATCTTATTTATATATCAAGGGATACATTCTTTACCATGCCTTACACCCCGCTAATAAAGCAAGAGGCGGATCAGCAGTACTGATCAAAGACAATATCAAACACCATGAGAACCTGAAGCTGGAACAGGAAACCATGCAAGTTGCAACTGTTAACATTACATTAAATGGGAAGGCCTGTAACATCTCCTCAATTTACTGTCCACCTAAGCATAATCTGAAAGAAATTGATTATAAAAATCTTTTCACTCTGCTCGGAAACTGTTTTATCATTGGCGGTGACTTCAATGCAAAACATACTGCTTGGGGCTCTAGACTTATATCACCAAAAGGACGTGAGCTGTTTACAGCGGGCCAAGCGTGCAGCTGTGAATTCATGTCTTCTGCGAAGCCAACATACTGGCCCTCAGATATTAATAAATTACCTGATCTTATTGATTTCTTCATTCTCCGAGGAATTTCATGTCACTATGCACATGTATCTGGAAGCGATGACCTGTCTGGTGATCACTCAGCGATCATTCTAACTTTGAGTGAAAATGTCATTATAAAGGAACAAGATCCTCGTCTTGTTAGTCCGCAAACTAACTGGGAGAACTTCCGGAACCATATCTCATCAAGGGTGGAGCTGAACGTACCTCTTAGGACAATAGAACAACTTGAAAACGAAGTAGCCGAATTCACTGAACTTATTCAGGAAGCTGCGTGGAGTTCAACCCCTGCAACAATCGAATCAATACAATGCAATGCAATAAACTACCCAGTAGCTGTAAGGGAATTACTCAGGAAGAAACGTAAAGCAAGAAAGAGATGGCAAGCTACTCGATTCCCTGGAGATAAAACAGAACTTAATAGACTCGCAAAAAAATTAGGCACGCTTATCGCTGAAATAGAGCAAGAATCACTGTCTAGAAAAATTCAATCTCTGACGGCTGACAAAACTACGGATTACTCTCTTTATAAAGCAGCCAAGGGCATGAAAAGGACAGAAATACCCCTACCACCTATTAGAGATGGGAATAATTGGGCGAGAAACGCAAAGGAGAAAGTAACTATATTTGCGAATCATCTCTCCCAGACCTTCTCCCCCACGCAGCAATTAACGAGCGAAGAAGTACTGAACTTACAACATAGAATGGACAGTATCCCTATTAAACCTATCAAATTCCAGGAACTCGATAAATGCGTTAAACATGAGCTGAAAACTAGAAAAGCGCCAGGATATGACCTAATCACTGGTCAAGTGATCAAAGAACTGCCTGAGGTAGGTCTGCACAAGCTATTACACCTCATAAATGTAGCACTACGGTTGAAACATGTTCCGCAATCCTGAAAAATTGCTGAAGTGATTATGATCTTGAAACCAGGCAAAGAACCTACTGATGTAAAGTCCTATAGGCCAATCTCACTACTCCCAATTCTCTCCAAACTGTTTGAGAAGCTATTAAAGAAAAGACTCATTAAAATAATGGAAGAAAGGAATCTAATTCCACAACATCAGTTTGGATTTAGAACGAATCATTCAACGATTGACCAAGTCCATAGGATAACAGATGTAATCGAAAATGCACTGGAGAACAAAAAAGTCTGTAGTGCTGTATTTCTTGATGTGTCGCAAGCTTTTGATAAAGTGTGGCATGATGGATTAATTAATAAACTGCAAGGGATGTTACCACAACAATACTGCCAGATACTGGAATCATACCTTAGCAACAGATACTTCAGAATTAAAAATGAAGGTGAATACTCTAATCTCAACAAAATTAAAGCAGGGGTCCCGCAGGGAAGTGTGTTAGGACCCCTACTTTACTTACTATATACACAAGATGTACCTCACACATTAGGTACTACTATAGCCACATTCGCGGACGATACAGCAATTTTGGCAGTTGCAGACACAGTTGAAACATCAACAGAAAAGTTACAAGAAGCTACGAATGCTATTGGAGAATGGACTCGAAAATGGCGCCTCAAACTAAACGAAACCAAGTCCACTCATGTGAACTTCACCAACAAAAAAATTACAAACCTCCCGCTAATACTGAACCAAGGTACAGTCCCATACTCTAACTCAGCTAAGTATCTGGGAATGACTTTGGATGCGAAGCTGAAGTGGAAAGAACACGTCAAGAAGAAAAAGAAAGAGCTATCAATCAAATTTAGAAAGCTATATTGGCTGATGGGCCGACATTCACAACTTGGTCTACACAATAAATTGCTGTTATACAAAACAGTACTTATGCCCATTTGGACCTATGGTATACAACTATGGGGATGCACTGCAAAAAGTAACATGAACATTATTCAAACATTCCAAAATAAAGTACTGAGGAGTATTGTGAATGCTCCGTGGTACGTTCGTAATGATGACCTCCACAAAGATCTCAAAATGGAGAGAATCAGCGATGTTACAAAAAGATATGCCAGAAACTATGAAAAGAGGCTACTCGCACATACCAATCCTGAAGCTATCCAGCTTCTCGACAACTCCCAAGTAAACCGACGCCTGAAGAGGACCAAGCCATTGGACCTTGGATGCTGATGTGCAGCTGTAATGTAGTGTACGTCAATGGACTAACACTTATATAAACAATGCGGAATTTATGTGAAGTAAATATCTAGATAGTTACCTGTATAATACTTCAGATGTAACTAGTTGATATAGTATCAAAATAAACGCTCTAAAAAAAAAAAAAAAAAAAAAAAAAAAAAAAAAATCATCTTGTACGAAGAAAATGCTCGTCAACTTGAATAATTGTGTAGGAACAATATTGTCACCCACTTGATTCCCGAAACCTCATAGAAAAACCCCGAAAATTCATGATTTTGCAGCGCCCTTTCCAACATTGTGGGGCTCACTCTTTGGAGCCCTCCCTATCAATTTAGCGATCAAAATAATATTGAACGTTGGTATGAATTTTCAGATTATAGGAGCCTTGACAACGAAAATCTTATTAGGTAAACACACAACATCAACAGGTTGAAAATGAAACTTACCTTGGGACAACGCATTATGTCGCAAATTTTGGATGAACGCAGCTCGCCTACACGGCCGCCCCATTTCAGAGATTGAGATTAAACAAATAAACTAAAAACTTTCACAAACACCGAACTGGCTTTACAAAAACACAATTGAAAGATAGGTAGGTTTGCTTAAGCAGTCAAAGAACATGTGGTGAGGGGAGCGCTTGGTGAGGTAAGCGCGGGCGGAGGGGGAGGGGAGCGCGTGCGGAGGGGAGCTGAACAGGCCGAGCGGCTCTCTTCCAACGAAAAATATACAAGTCCAGGACGCCAGCGCTGCGGACGGATTTCGCGCGAACTACACCCAATATACACTTTTAAAATCGAGGTAATGTGGCACCCACCAATTTGCTATTTTCCACTCCTAAGGGCTCTCTACAACATTTCTACATAGGAAACATTGTGGCACCCGTATATGGGTGCCACAAGACGGCGGGTGCCATAATGATAGCACTTTTTTCTGTGTATGGGTGCCACAAGACAGCAATATGTATATATATATATATATATATATATATATATATATATACAAATTGATTATTGGTTCTACAGAACTTTATAAATTATTATTTACCGGCCATGTGGTCGGTTTGCTCCAAGAACCCATCGATGCGCTCTCTCAGATTGTTGCTGCAGTCGATCATTAGATGCATTTGGCAATTTTCGCAAGACTTTCACCCCGAAGCATTCGTCAAACGTTGCACTATGTGACATGGCATGTTCTTTCACAGGGAGTGGTCGGGTTTGGTGAACAGACGCTCTATGATTGTTCATTCTCAAGTTGAGAGTATTCGCTTTACCAACATAGAATGCATTATTGTCTGTACACTTTTTGCAGATTAGTTGGTATACACACATCTTCGATTGACATTCTGCTGAACCTCGACGTTTATAATTTTGACTGGTATTGGCTGAAGTGAAGTCCGAACCTTCTGTAGACTGCATCCTTGGGTGCCGATGAGACAATATCTCTCCAATATTCTTTCCCTGTCTGTATGTAACTCGAGGTCTTTAAACACCAGGAGAGGGTGGGGGTTGTAAATGTTGGTGAAGTGGGTTAGTGAGGTGTTGACTAGCACTGGAGTTGATGGTGTCTCTAGGCCCTGCTCCACCAGACATACTTCAGCCTCTGCAGCAAAGAATGGGGAAGCCCCTCCCCCCACCGGGTACAATTTACCGGGTGGCGGGCTGGACACCCTCCTCCACAATGTTTGCTAGGCTTTTTGATAGACCCTTACTTCAACATCCCGTGCTTGAAGACGTTTTCTCTGTTTTGCGTTCCACTTGTTTTGCATGGCAATGGCTTATGGACCAATCTGGGTGAATTGCTGTTCTAGCCTTGTGTCAAAAACCGAAACATGGTGTTTTTATTTTTATGTGTTTTCTTTTAGGTTTTTGTTTATTTTTTTAAATAAACCCTTTCAGGGAAATTAACAAATTTTTGTTAGTTGGGGCAGCCCCCCCCCCCCACCAGTTGGTTCCTCCAGCGGTGCGGGTTGATCCTCCAAGGGGGGGGGGGGGGGTCGGCGTTGGGATCTTGGTGCTGGGCCCACTTCTACTTGGATGCTGGCCACATCCATGCGCTATGCGGATATGGCCATTCATATGCCGCGGCTGCTGGGTCCGGTTGATGTGCCACTGCCAGCTCTTCATTGGCCCGTTGAGACCTCCACATTTGTTTCCGGAGCTCTGCTGTACCGTCCGTTGGTCGAGGTGGTGGAGGCTGTGTGGGTTATTGCTGAGGTGCCAGCTCCACCTCTAACTGCTCGGCAATAGCTTCAGTGTTCATATTTTTAGGCTGCTGTGTGTGGTTGGCGTACATGGAATAGATATGTTCAAGTCGCGTTGTTTCGATGCCCTCCTTCCTTGTTTGCGAGTAGAGGGGGGGTCCTACCTCATGGCTGTTCCTTTATATTTCACATGATATAGAGCCCTACTTGCATCAGCTGGACTGTGTATTTAGGGGGCTTGAGGCGGAGGGTCAGATTGACATGCTGATTTGTGTTGACTCCAATGCCAGGTCCAGATTGTGGCATAGCCACCTTTTGGACATGGTAGGACCTGCCGGGAACAATCGTCGTTTATGGTTAAGGGGCGAGAAGCTGGCTGAGTTGGTGTTTGAATGGGACCTCAAGGTACTGAATAGACCTGGGCAGGCTCCCACCTATATTGGTGCTGCTGGTGGTGCTTCAAACATTGACGTCTCTCTTGCAACCACACGTGTTGCGGAGAGTGTGAGTGAATGGAGAGTTGATCCTATGCTCACCACAAGTCAGCATGCTGCTATCCTCTTTGAGGTTGGCAGTGGACTTGGTGTGCGTGGAGTGAAGGGTGGTGGCAGGTTCAGCTGCTCCCGAGCTAACTGGGAGCGATTTAGTGAGGAGGTGGCTGAGGGTCTCAGGGCGTGCCACTACCTGGAGATCACAGACCGGCTTGGGGTAGAAAGGGCAGTCACCATTGTTGAGAAGGTGCTAGTGCGGGCGGCCTCCTTGTCCATACCTGTGGCGAGGGGGGTGCCTGTTGCTGTACCTTGGTGGTGCCCGAGACTGGAGGGGTTGAAGCGACGCGTCCTGGCCTTGAGGAATAGGAGACGCCGTAGGGGTATTCGGGCTTCGCCCCAGGAACGGGAGGCATTGCGTGCTAGCAGAGCAGAATACTCCCGGGAGCTTAGGCGAGCTAGGCGCACTGACTGGCGGAGATTCGTCGACGAGGAGGGTAGGGGGAGGCCGTGGGGCAGACCTTACCGTGTGGTGACTGGGAACCCCGCAGCCTACTCCCTGGCCTCTCTGAGTGGGAGGCAGCCGTTGGACTGGGGTTCTGCGGCAAGGGACCTCCTAAATGCTCTGTTTCCGGACGATTCGCGCGAAGAAACAGTTGAACATATGACAGTGCGGGAGCTAGTGGAACGCCGTTTAGATGTAAGTAGTGTTAGTGACAGTGCTAGGTTAAGTTATAGTGATTTAGTGATAGAAGAGGCAGTGTTTAGTATTAAGAATGGAAAGGCGCCCGGTCTTGATAGGATTGAGGTGGAGATGCTGAAAAGGGCATGGCCTTTGGTCTACCCGTGGTATTGCTCCATTTTTCGGTCCTGTCTTGACTTGGGGGTCTTTCCTGTGAGGTGGAAGATTGGTAGGGTTTGTGTACTACTTAAGGGGCGTGATCGGGATCCGGCCGATCCCAAGTCTTTGAGGCCCCTGTGTTTACTTAGTGTGCCGGGCAAGGTACTGGAGAAGCTGGTTGTCCGTGAGCTTGGACCTGTGCTAGAGCAATGCTCCAGGCATCAATACGGGTTTGTAGCGGGAAGATCCACGGTGGACGCCTTGGAGAGAGTGCAGGAGTTGGTAGGCATGTCGGAGCATAAGTATGTCTTGGGGGTGTTCGTGGACATACGAGGTGCGTTCGACAATGTGTGGTGGCCTGCCGTGATGAAGGAATTGTTGGGGAGGGGTGTCTCTGCTCGTGCCTATAATATCCTGTCTGATTATTTCACAGATAGGTGGGTAGAGTATAGAGAGGGGGGTAGATGTGTCAGGAAGGAGCTGTCCAAGGGCTGTCCGCAGGGCTCTGTTCTTGGTCCTAGGCTCTGGAATGTCCTGTTTGATGGAATTCTTGGGGCCTTGGATCGGGTGGGAGCCAAAGCAGTTGCTTATGCGGACGATCTTGTGCTCTTGGTTGAAGGGGGAAGCCGGCGGGGTCTGGAAGCAGAGGCTGAGCGGCTAATGAGCACTCTGGTCACAGAGTGTGAGGCTGTTAAGCTGACCATGGCCGGGGATAAAACAGTGGTGATGTTGCTAAAGGGTACCCTGAGTTCTGAGAGACCTCCCATTGTCCGGGTGGGTGGTGCCAGATTGAGGTACGTGTCAGAGGTCAAGTACCTTGGAATTACTCTTGGGGAAAGACTGTCTCTCTCTCTGCACGTTACCTCGGTGTGTGACAAGGCCTTGGCTTCTTTTATGAAGGTGTCCCGACTGGCCGGTTCTGAGTGGGGTTTGGGGTACAGGGAGCTGGTTGTGATTTATCATGGCCTGTTCCTTGGTATTCTACTGTACGGGGTTCAGTACTGGGCACCCCACGTGGGCCAGGTTGGTTGGAGGAAGCTGGGGTCTGCACAACGCAGGGCCCTTTTGAAAGTCAATAGGGCATACCGGACATCTTCTACGTGTGCCCTGCCCGTTTTGGCTGGGGTACTGCCCGTCATGTTTGAGGGCTATAGAAGGTGGGGGGTGAGGAAGATTGGTAGAGGTGAGCCATTGGTGATTCCTCGTATTCTGACGGATGGTGGGGAGTCAGGCCAATCTCGGAGCCAGCGGGTTGACAGATTAGATCAGGCCCTTCTCACTGCTTGGCAGGAGGAATGGGATAGTGTCACCACGGGGAGGTTAACTCACCGTCTCCTTCCTGATGTCAGGGCCCGACGGGACATGCAATGGATAGTCCCGGTGCATGAACTGACACAGTTTGTGATTGGGCATGGCGAGTTTTCTGCTAAGCTCGCTAGCATGGGGCTGTGTGTCGAGCAGCCTTGTGCGTGTGGTGGGATAGAGCTGGCAGAGCACATACTTTCGGATTGTCCCGAGTATGCGGCGTTGCGGGTGTTGCATGGGATAGAGGGAGTTCCCTTCTCTGAGCTTCTTGCAACACCTGAAATGTATGGAAGACTTTTGGCATTTTGCTTGGAGGTGGTCCCTCTCTTAGCCTTCAGGCATAATGTTAGAAACCAGGGGGGTGATTAATGAGAGTAGGGGGGTGGGTAGGTATAGGTATACTGATAGTGCTGTATATATGCCGATAGTTGTTAGGAGTAGGGGGGTGGGTAGGTATAGATATACCGATAGTGCTGTATATTTGCCGATAGTTGTTAGGAATGTATGATAGGGTATTTAGGGGTATTACTTTAGGTTAAGTTAGGATTAGGGAAAAATTTCGTGCCACCTGATTGCTGGCTGGGAGTACTCTCAGAGGTGGTGTGGAGTGAGCGGAGAGGCAGGGTGCCAGCGCCCAACAACATCTTGGGGCACCACGTGACATTCATTGAGGGCTTTCGCTACCCCTTTCTGAATCCCCATCGCAAGATAAAGTGGTAGCACATTGTGCGGGCTTGTTTCCAGTCACAGCCTTAGGAATCCTTATGGAATCCAAACTGGTAGCGAAACGGGTACCACAACCCTTCCTCACACCCTCATAATGTTTGAGCTGTGGGGGTCCACTAAGTGGTTGGATGGGGATCCCTCATAAACCCTCATAAGGTTTGAGTTGTGGGAGTCCACCAAGCAATTAGATGGAATCCCTCAGGTGTGGATAAAGTGGTAGGTGCAGAGACACCTTCTCTGTGCCGGGCCAGCGACCATTCTGGCCTTAATGGAGGAGTGCTGGTTGGCGCTTTCTCCAGTAAATGGTACCGCGGGCGGGGGGAGCCCCAGGCTACCGGTGCATAGACTTTGTCGAAGCACCACCTGCCTGCCCCCCAGTTGAGGTGGCTTTGCGGGGGCAGTGGTTTTATCACCCCTAACATGCAGTCGATTCTGCAGATGAGGGGGAGAGGTTTGTGGGAGTTGACTCGCGGGGGTGAGTCTCCTTCCACGAACCTCGGCATTTGGAGTTATGTGGATTTCCATAAACTCGGGTACCAACCTGCTTAGTTGGTAATGTGTGCTAGAACACATGCCTCTACCCGTAGGTCAATACGGGTACTTGGCAGATGTCAAGGACATTGACTGGGTGTGCAGTCTCCTCTCAGGAGGATCTTCCCGGCTTGTCTGGGGGGAGACCACAAGGCATGACTGCCTAAGGACTCCTTAAACACGACTTCCATTCTTTGGAAGGAGATATTGGATTCTTCTGTTCCTTTATATTTTCGTTGTCGTAATTGATTTTGGTTTATTGTTTTCAATAATCCTATGTGATTGTATAGTAAAAAAATTTTAAACCCCCCCCCCCCCCCCCCACCATCTCAAACTTTGTCATTTTACGTTTCAAAGTGCGTAGAATCCAAATTTGCAATGTCCGTCCGCCGTTCGGGCCATAAAAGGCCTTAGAATTGACTTAAAAAGTCTGTTCTTTCGCACATACTCGTAGATTCCGCTTGGGGTCTAGTTGGTCCTAACTTCTCGCCAGCTCGATCGCTCCACACCCATGGGTGCTATGAGCCAAAAATAGGTGAAAAAGTGTTTTTTTCGAGGTTTTGAGTGTTAGACTGACGTACGCGTGCACGCCTGGCACGCTTAGTGGAATGATGAAAACATTGGCAGAGGGTCATGAGGGGGGGGGGGGGGGGGGGGCCTTGTAGGGGCGTAGCGGTACGTCACCAGGGGCGTAGCAGAAAGGCGCCAGGGGCGCAGGATAACGGATATATATTACTTTTACTAGTAACACCCATATACTGGTAATACACCGCGGCACCTTGAGGTGGGTACGGCCTTATGGGCAAAGCGGAACGGCGCCTGGGGCGTAGGAGAACGGATATTTATTACTTATACTTGTAATACCCATAAACATATTATACTTTAAACAAGCCATAGTATATTTTTATATTATACCATACTATAGGATGTTATAAATAATTATCCAGCCCATCTAGAATGCAAATCATTCATAAATTAAAATTGCATTACTTCAGCGGATTGGAGTCCGAACCCTCTGGATGAATAGTATTTACTTAGAAATGTTTAATTCTTAATATTTAAAAGTAATTTATCTAACAAAAATTTACTCATTGTATAATTTTACTTGAAACATTTCTTTTTTTTATATGCTCTTTTTTGCACTACTGGTTTTGCTGATTTTTCTGAGCCTCATTGTGTCGCATTTCTGGATTTTCTCGCGCCACTTTCTTCCTTCCTCGATCCTTCTCAAGACCTTGCTCACCCTCCAAATCCCTCGACTCCTTCCGTTTCTGAGCCTCATTGTGTCGCATTCCTGGATTTTCTCGCGGAACTTTCTTCCTTCCTCGATCCTTCTCAAGACCTTGCTCACCCTCCAAATTCCTCGACTCCTTCCGTTTTTGGTCTTCATTTAGTCGCACTTCCAAATTTTCTCGCTCAGCTTTCTTCCTTCCTCGATCCTTCTCAAGACCTTGCTCACCCTCCAAATCCCTCCTTCCTGGAATTTCATGTTCCTTCAAGGCATGAATATATGGTTTTTTTTTTCTAGGTCATATTTGTGTGTTAACACCAATGCTTTGCCTACGCATATTTAATAATATATTCTCTCGACTTTTCGTACGTACTTAGATAATGATATTATTAAGGCAATAATTATTTGAATAGATAGGAGCTAAAATCGAGAAATATAAACATGTGTTTATAATTATGGAAGTATAGGTTGTGGCAACTCGAAATAGGACACGCCGAGGAGTCTGGACGGGCCTTATGACGTATGCAAGCCAACTAAAACTACAATCATACTCAATTGAAAAAATAATAAACCTTTGTGAAATAATTTGCAGCGTTTTGTTGTTAGTTTTTATTGTGAGTTTTTGGTTCAGTGGTTCATTTTTAGCAATCATTTGTCATCTGTTTTAATTTATTTTAGTCTTTTGTTGTTGTTGGTTGAACGAATTGAGTCGGGGTACGTGTTGGTGTTTCATGTCTGTTGGATCATCCACATTTTCCAGCTCATAGGTTACCAGGGATAAAATAGCTTTAACTTTGTACGGGGTGCAGTATTTGTAGGCTAACATTGTGATTATTTGGTTTACTTTTGAGCTGATGACATATTGTTTTATTAGTACTTTGCCATTGACAGCAAATTTTTTTAGCATGGAACATGCTTTAGCCTTGCGCTAAGAAGCGAAAAGCTTCATGTTTTTTAGGAGACGCGGTTGGGAGATAGCGATGTGTTAAGAAATTTTTTCTTATGATTTTCACGTACAACCAAGCCGTTGCTGGGGAAATGAAGGTTCTTTAGTTTTCATAAGATAAAATTGTCTTCAGTTCGTTGGAAAGCTCTCATGCTTTTTTTTTTTTTTTTTTTTTTTTTGTACTTGTTCTTCTATTTATGTTGTAGTTTTATATTTATTTATGTTTTAAATTGATAGTAAACAATGCCGCTTGTTTTTTGTCATTTGGTTGTGAAGTTAATCTTGGTTATAGTAATTGTAGACACTCACCATAACAGAAAATTGCAAACCTAGGTATTTCCTTTTAATTTCTATTAGTAAAATATTTGTCTTAGTTTTAAATTTATTTACTAGATATTAATCCAATAATGCGATGTTATAAATGGTTAGTAAACAAAATCATGTTCTATGCTTAAGTATTTTAGCCGAAAGCCCAAAGCGGAAGCAACCAGGGGGGCAAAGCCCTCCTGTCGGGGTGAAGGGGTGTCATAATACTTTTTTCGGAGCTGCATTACGCGGCCTATATTCTGGCATAGTGTTTGATAAAGCTGTCTGGGTTGGAGGTGGTTCATTGTCGGCTGGTATGCCCCATGCGATCTTCAATTTTCCCTTTGTGGCACATATTTGGAAAACTACATCGATCAGCTGCTTTACACCACTAAATGGGCCATCCCAGGGACATCGCAGTTTTGGGTTTCTTCCCTTGATCCTCCGAGGATTGTGCAGCCACACCAGATCTTCATCCTGGAACGGAGACACTCTAGATCCAATGTCATACCTGCGCTTCATGTCTTCTCCTCGTAAAATCAATTGCTCCCTAGCCACAATATGGACCTCATCGAGCCTGGTCAGAAGTTCCTCCACATACTGAAGGGAGATGCTCATCATTGGGTGGTCAAAAAAGCACATGTACTGGCAAGGCCGGGAATACCCAGTTGTGGCATGTTCGGATGATAGGTATGCAAGTAAGGCAATAGGTAGCTGAAGGTCCCAATCTCTTTGATGACCCTGAATCATCTTAGCTAGCCTGTCATAGAGGGTCCTATGAAGCCTCTCCACTTGACCGTCGCTCTGTAGGTGCAGGTGTGAACTTCTTGTTTTCTTGATCCCCAGTTTGTTCATGAGACACTGGAAGAGCTCAGATTCAAAATTGGTGCCTCTATCATAATGAATCTCTCCTGGAAGCCCAAAACGGGAAATGACATATTGGATCAAAGCATTGGCCGCTGTCACAGCCCGTTGGTCAGGAATAGGATTTGCATTTGGCCACTTTGTGAAGAAATCTACTTCAATTAAAACGTATCGATTTCCGCATTCTGTTGTTGGTAGTGGCCAAAAAACGTCAATTGCGATTCACTAGAATAGTACTCCGCTTACAGAGAGCTGCAGTGATGCTTTACTGGATTGTTGTCCACCCCTTCGCGCATATGTGACACTGTCGACACCAGTTCCTAACATCCTTATGTATTCCAATCCAATAAAACTGCTCCCTTAGTATGGTGCATGTTCTTCTTTCCCCAAAGTGGACTGGTGTATGAACTGCTTCGAATACCTGCTTCTGGAGCTTTCCTTGTACCACCACTTGTAACTTTATCTTATGCCCATTCACACTTTCCCATTGCCGATAGTTACATGATAAGCTCTTTGGGTCTGGTGTGTATACTACACCTCCTCCTCCAGGAATTTGATTTTTTTATATTAAAAATTAAATTTCATTGTCTTGAGTTTCACGTGTTAAAATATTATGAAAGATTCATTTTGGCCCGAGTACAATTTTGTTGGATTCATTCCTCTTGAGTTCCGCATATTACACGCATGTCGCATTTAGTTGATGTGATTGCAGCAGAAGTAAATGATGCTGTGGCGGAGTGTTGAATCAGGAGAAGGAAACACACAGGCAGACCCGTAGGCGATAAAAAAAAAGGTTCCAGGCAGCCATCTGAAAAAAGAAAAATATTTTAGCGTCTGGGTTGGAAAATTTGAAAATTTCTAGAGGCTCCTCTTCTGAGAGGAGGCCGAAATTTATGGTTTGAAAAAATGTTGGTGGCCTTTAGAAAGGCCGTTGAAACAGGAGGACCTGGGGGCTAGTGGCGGCTGTCTCGGTGGTGGCAGTGCTGGTCCAGTGGCCGGCATCGGGACACTGTCTCCAGGGTCGGTCTGTGTGCCCACGGAGTGTCACAGAGGCCGATATGTTCCCCATGGGCGCAGCAGTCCTTGCACATTCCGCCGTAAGGAGGCAGGATAAATGATAGGGGAGGTACTGGGGGTTCTTTTTTTTTTCAAATAATAACTTTATTTGCATATTTTGGTGCATTACAGTTGTGCTAATATTGTAATTAGCGTCTAGTGACACTACTAACATGAGACGTGTACTGGGGGTTCTGCCGCTATTTCCACTACCATCGTGCCAGGTGATGAGATTGGTAGCAGTGGCAGGGACGGTGCACTTTGAAAGGCACGTGGAGGCTGGCGAGGGATGGGCTGAGGGGTTGTAGCACAGTGTGCGGCTCTCCTGGAGGTGCCGGTCTCGTGGGTTTTCGCATGTGAGGCTGCTGGGGCCTTCTCTTCTTGAGAATTCTTGTTGAGAAGTCTTGTTGATTCCTCCAAATCAGGCCGCTCAAATAGGAGAGTTTTTGTTGATGAATTTGAACGTTTCTGATCGAGAGGACGGCTGGTGTGTGTTATTGTTGGAAGAGAGTGGAGCAGGTTTTACTCTGTCGACTGAAACCGAGAGAGGTTGGCCTGATGGTCCTAAGTATGTTATTGTTTTACCACCGTTGGCCAGAACGGTATATGGACTCGTGTAGGGAGGAATGAGAGCCATGCGAGGTGTGTCCAGCCGAACAATGATCGCTTTGGTGTTTTTCATTGATCCTGGGTAGTAAGTTTTGACATATTTGCGGTACGAGTCGTGAGATAGCAGAGGAACAATAGGCGGAGTTATCAGATCATGGGACAGCCTTGGTGTCACCCCGTAGAGTCCCTGTGAAGGGAGAAATATCATCCTGTGTAGGCCTATTGCAAAGTCCAAAGAGAACGGCGGGGTGATCGATTGCCCATTTTTACGGTATAGAGAAGCACATTAAGGCTTCTTTCAGAAATGAATGAGATGAAGATTTCACGGATGAAATCGTTCAACGATGCCATTTGAAGTGGGAAGATATGTGTCAGTGTGTTTTTTCTCGATGCCTAATTGGTGGCAAATAGTTGAAAAATATGCTGAAGTGAATTGGGTCCGCTGTGCGAAATTTTGGGGGGCCAAAACGTGTAATCCTGGTGTTGTAGAATGATTGAGTGACTGTTTTTGCGGAGAGATCTTGGAGTGGAGTTTCTTACGGCCAACCACTTGCTCTTTCTATCGTAGTGAGACAGTATTTGAAGCCACTGAAAGTAGGTAGAGCTCCCCAATGTCGAGATGGTTGATCATCTGGAAAACTGCCCAGTGGTGCTCTAATGTGTCTTGTAGTTTTGGCACGGTTACATGAAGGGCAGGATCGTGTCATGAGTTTAACGGAGGAGGACATATTAGGCTAGAAGAACCTGCTTCTGATCAAGGAAGTAGTTGCCTTGATACCGGAGTGAGAGAGCCCAAGTAGGTGGTTGAATATGAGCGGGTGGAGAGGAGAGGGCGCATATGGTCTAGCTAGAGGTTCCAGTAGAATGTTCACAGTAAAGAGGTACCCCGTCGATAGTGAATTCATGCATATAAATTTTTTATAGATGAGGATCAAGGATCTATAGTTCTCTTAGTTTTGGAGGGGTAAAAGGTGGTGGACTGTCAATCGAGCTTGATTGAAGGCGGGAGAGGTAGTCAGCTGGAACATTGTCTGGTCCAGGTTTGTATCTGATATGTGACGTAAATTCGGTGATGAACCTCAAATGTCTCAGGCGAGGAGGAGGCATTGCATTGGAAAGTGAAGTTAAAGATGTAGTGAGATTCTGGTGGTCAGTCAGAATGATGAGAGAACGGCCTTCAATCAGTTGGCTGAAGTGGATAATTCAGAGGTATACGGCTAATAGCTCCTGCGTTGTCTGTGTGAAGTTCTAAAGGTGTTGGGGGTCTGGATGAGATAGGGAGGCTGCAGTAGAGAGCATTTTTTTGCTTGAGTGAAGTGTTGTTTGTCCTCTGTGGTCCATGAGATGGGACGTGTATCTTTTTTGCGGGCGTCTGAGGGGATGAGACGTTGCGAAGGGATGAGTGTATGAGCGGCGTGAGGTATTGCTCATATGTGGAAAGAGTCCTAAGAATGTACGAAGATCCTGGGCTCTCTGTGGTATGGTGAACTTTTCAATGAGCTCGATTTCTGAGGAAGAGGAGAAATTCTGTTTGAAGAGACATTGTGTCCGAGGAGTTGAACGGAGACTTTGGCCAGCTGACAGTTTTATTGACTGGGAGACTGTGGCGTGAGAGAGTTGAGAGAACAGCCTGTAAGGGAGCATAGTGTTGTTTAGGATCAGATGATGCAATGAGGATGTCATCCAAATATGAGTATGCGATGGGTAGATCTTAGAGAACGTAGTGCATAAATCTTTGCCAGTTTTGGGGTGCAATATGCAGACTGTAATTCATCCGTGTGAAGTGAAAGATGCCAAACAGTGTGATGACAGCAGTTTAGGAAACGTCATCCGGGTGGATTTTGGAGTGTAGAAAAGCTCTCAAAATGTCTGGAGCACTGGCTCTGGAATCATGGAGCCGAGCATATATCCACTTCAGGCGGTTCTTCAGCCTATCGTCTCTGAAGAGGTCGGGATCCACAGTAGAAATTTCGGTTTCTGTCAATCCTCCCAGATGTTCGGGGCGTCAGATATGGCCGACACGGCTATTCCACGAAGATGATGCATGGGGAGCACTGAAAATTCAGAAATCTTCAGGGACGAGATCGGAGCCCCCAGGAGGTGTGGAGGCCTTGTCACACTCAAAATCGAAATTCTGATACCGGTCCCAGGATCTAGGCAGGATAGGCCAGATATATCCTGCCATGCGAGTCCTATCTGGCAGCATGGATTCCCGTTTTGATACCTGGGTCTGGACCCTCACGACGTCATGGGAAGGTAGCCTCGGCCCATCAGGGCGTCGGACTGACCACGGGCCCACCAAAATATAATACGTCGGCTTTTCAAGGTGTCGGACAGGAAAATTTCCCCAATGTTGCTCACGGCAGTGGGAGGCCTCCTAAACCGAGAAAAATAATTAATGAATTTGCCTTATAAGGCATCGGACAGGGTAGCGGCGTCGATCACGATGGCCATGGGGCACCACCATGGCTATTATGGAATGAATCCTCATCTAATGTTGGGTTTCACACGGACCTTCACAGCATTCCATCCATGGTCTGTGATAACATTGACTCCTGCTCTGAAGTGTACACTTAAGTTTCGGAAGGAGAATATAGTAACTCGGATGCAGAGATCCCTAGCTTACAGTTAAAAGGCCTGCCACAATTCAGGTATGCCCACCTGGTTACAGCAGCATCTCTATGAGGTTCAGGCTCCTGTGGAGTATGCACCGCTTATTTATGAACTCGTCTTGAAGCAATTTCAAGTTTTCACTCGTTCTTGCCATCTGATTATTACAAGAATCTTTCTGAAAGATATGCCCCTTGCCGGGCAGCGGCCCCACTGGCTCCCTCCGATTTCGTACAAAATTATTCGCGACTCAGTGGCACCTACAGATCAAAGATGACATGGCAGTGAGATGACAAGTCCTTCAAACCCAGGCCCTAATTGTGACAGGTGCTGCCCTTACCCTTCTCGGTGCCGAAAACACAAACCTAAATTCACCAGCCACCAAAGACAAAAATATTGAATACATTTGGCACTCGTCTTGATTATAATGTTTGGGTATTTTCGGCGCTACGATGGAAAGGAAGCAAAACATCCTTACTCCGTTTATGACAGACTTCAGACAATTGGCGTTGTGGTGTGGCGGCCAATTTTTATTTGATGGCCAAGTACACTCATGGTTAAATCAGGTCCATGAAGCTAAGAAAATTTCAAACTACTTGGTTACAAAGAAACCACGATAACAGATCTGCCCCCCCCCCCCCCCCCCTCCCAACAAGATCGCAGACGGCCGATCAGGGAAGCTTCTACAGCCCCGTTCCACGGAAAACCCTGCTGAAGGAACCGTTCAGGGGCTTCAAGGGAGCTAGCCATCTAATTCAAAAACAGGGGCATCGTCGGGATGCGTCCAGGAGGAATGCTCGACCACAGACTTCCAGGCACCGAACTTAAATGTTGAGGTAAGATATGTAGGGCGTTCAGCGCATTTCATTTATGCATGGGAAGCCCTAGGAGTACACCCAGCGGTACTAGACTGGGTGGAGGGATATCGTATTCTGTTCACTACAATGCCTCCCACTATGGACGTACCTTTCCATTCGCATGGAATTTCTAACGATCAAAAACCCGTTATGAGGGGAAAAATTAATAATTTGTTACGAATGGGAGCTATCTCAATTTTCCAGGAAGGGAAGCAATTTTTTGAGTCTTCTATATTTCTTACTCCAAAGCAAGACGAATCGTTTCGCTTCATTACTTGAAACGATTAAATGAATAACTGACTGTAGAGAATTTTTGACTAGATAACTCCCGATCAGTTACCCGGCTGCTTCAAGCCCACATCTATGAAAAAGGTCATTGACGCTACCAATGCTTACTTTGTAGTTAACGTACACCCAACACTCAGACAATTTTTAGTGTTCAGCTGGGAAAATAAATTATACTACATGAACTGTCTACCAATGGGGATCGGCACTCCATAGGTATTACGTTGGCTTCTCAGACCGGTGGCGGAGGAGTCCAGAATTGATATGATAAATTATCTCGATGACTCCTTGGTGCTAGGGAGTCATACAAGGACTGTGATGAGGCCATTTCTATGTCTATAGCGCTATTTACGTGTCTAGGTTCCTTAATAAACCATGATAGGAGCTAATTATCTCCATCTCCGCTTTTCACCTTTTTAGGTTTTGTTTTTGATACCTCAGCCATGACGAAGGTGGATCCTTGGTAGAAAAATTGTAAATTGGGAAAACTGTAAAAAAGGCAAAAAACGAAGTACCGAACCACTAAATATAACTCTGACGAGGCCGATAATGGCGAAAGCGCTTAGCAATCAAACTTTTTAAAAATTTGAGAAGCCTACTGTGAAACTCTCAACCCTCAAAAAGTACTACCGTCAACGGAAAAGGCAACACCCCCAGAAAAATATACAAAACTGCGAGGAGGGACGCAGGGGAACTACCTCCGAACTAAACCAACACCATACAGCCAGTCTTCAAGGGACGAATTCACAAGACAATGAGTGATAAATCAACCAGATTTCCACAGTTTCATATTAACAATACGGCGAAACATTCCAATCTCTAAGGTACCTTTTGGAATGTTGAAGAGGCCCCAAAAAAGGCAAAAAACGAAGTACCGAACCACTAAATATAAGCTCTGACGAGGCCGATAATGGCGAAAGTGCTTAGCAATAAAACTTATTAAAAATTTGAGAAGCCTACTGTGAAACTCTCAACCCTCAAAAAGTACTACCGTCAACGGAAAAGGCAACACCCCCAGAAAACTTATTTTGGAAACTCTATCTAGGTAAACAAAGTAGGTATGTCTATTAGATATCTAGCACAGCTGACTGGTCGACTCATTTCTGTAGTGCCTGCTGTGCCGTATAGTATGGTTGGAGCGAGATAGGTACTTGGCATGAGAGGCCCACGATGACAATTATGATTCACAGTGTTCTATTTTTGCATTAGCAAGGGCAGACTTACAGTGGATTTCGGCCCTTCAGAAAGGCCCTTCCCCCATCCGGAGGGACGCCTTTGATGCTGAAATATTTAAAGATACTGGGATGGGGGGGGGGGGGTCCCCACCATACAGGGAGTTAGGGGGGGGGGGGGGGTCAGGTGCAGTTAGAGGGGTTCACATTAATGAAAAAGAAATTCTAGCAGTACTCCTTAACCTACAAGCCCTGGCATCACTTTGGACTCACAAATCCATTCTGCTGCGAATTGATAATACTACTGCAGTGGGATTCATTAAAAAATCTGGGAGTGTGCACTATCCACATTTTCAAGCCTTCGCTAGAGAAATAAGGGGATTCTGTGAGGAACGGGATTTGTGGATTTTTGCCTCATATATATCCCATCTGGACAAAACGTCATACTGAGTAGGGCCTCAAACCCCATGTTTTTGACCTCATAGAAGGAGCTGGCGGATGGTTACTTCTAACAGCTGCCAGTTATCACCAGCTCCCTACCTACCGAAATACAATTAGAAAATCAACATACCTTCTAGGAACAGGTGGATTGAGATTATATTAGGTAGGAATAGGAACTGGTAATAGCGTTCCCACCCAGTTCACGCTGGGGCCATCGGCTGCCATATGAAAGAAATACCTGCTTCGTCCGACAACCAAATATCCTGTTCACCTACTTGGGAGTAAATGCAGTTATTGATACTTTTCCGATTTCAAAGTAGATGCTTATTCTTCATAAGCATTCGCAAGTACATTTTGTACTACAAAGTTGTGTCTACCAACATAAAGATTCAGACAACGAGCAGGTTTTTGTTTAAGTAATAAGTTTGTATACAGAAGCTGTTGTCAGTTCAATAACAAATTGAGTAGGATGGTAGTTGTGCTAGGTACTTTCTCAGATACTGGAAATAAACATTTGATAATCCAGGGAAGGCACTCAAAACGAACTATTCCACGAGGTCTGATTAAGTAAACTCTATGTAGCTAGATGAAAAATTGAATAACTAGACAAAAAATGAAAACGATGCCGTAATCCAAGTAAGTAGGTAGGTACTAAACAAGCCCGATACTGCTTAACTTCGGTGATCAGACGAGAACCGATGTTTTCAACATTAATAGACGTAGGCTAATACTATTTTTTCTTAGGTCGTAGGTCTGTTAATTACTCGAGCCTAGTTATTCGATGCCTGTGAAGATAGCTGATAAAGCATAATGTAAAATGATCTCAAACTTCTTCTACTCGATTTCGAATTCAAGAGAATCGTTGACATTGAAATACTTAAGAGATTTTAGCGTGACGATAGCGTTTGGTTAGTCGTGTACATACGTGTAGAAATACATACGCGAAGAGCTAGCATCGGCAGTTGAAGTTGCTTGCTCTGGACGCTGCTCTACGCGTTAACGTGGGAAAATCGTACGGGAAGAACAATAACAACTCTCTGTTAATTTAATTTAATTCAATTAATAGGAAATTGAACAATTTATTTATGGGGGGGGGGTTCTAATTTAGAGCACCATCTGTGATTGCTATGGTGAACTATAGTAACTCCGTGGAGTATTGTAAAGGTACCGATGCGATCGTGTGTAGTAGGTACGGTACACGGTTTAACACAGAAGTGAGCCTTCCTTTTCTCTTCTTCCATGAACTCGGTTACAACGGGATTGAGGAGATAATGGAAGTGTTACCATTCGATTCAGCGCCCCAAACTCGTATTCTATTTTCATAGAAAGTCATTTTCAAGAAAACCTTAAGTTTCAGTGTATGTATGTATGTATGTATTTATTTGTAGTAATCCATTGGATTGTTACAATCGAGTCTGATTACATCGGGTTATTCAAAAAATAAAAATATTAACATAAAAACACTCCACTGTACAAGATAAGTAGGTACGTATAAAAAAAAAAAAACCTAGAAAATGAAAGGTAAGAAAATAAGTTACAACGTTTAGCTTCCACGACGTAAATACAAGTTTTCCTAGAATTTTGTATCCAAACTAGTAGAAGGTAGGTTCATTCGTCCTATAATGTCTCTGGGTCCATGTAACTGGATTCATTTTGAGCAGTCGCCCGTAACATAGTATCAGTGAAAAAACGGTTTTTCAACAAATTTAAACATAGTTTCCTTCCCTAATTAACAAAGTAAAAGTAAAATTAACTACACTCTTGAAAAGTTCCAGTCATGCAGCATGATCGTATGAGCGAATTTTCGTAAATTATCGTATTGTATACTGTTGAATTGTTTTGAAATTTGAGCTTAATGAGGGCAAGGTAATTGTTAACTATTAGTTTTGTGGCAATAAACGTATTCATAATAATAACCTGCTATTCAAAGAGGTTTTGGATTCTTAGCTTTTTTGCAGTTTTTTATTGATTTTTCAGCATATTTTAATAAAATGTAAGTACATTTTTCCGCATTATTTTGTACATAAATTTTTGAATGTTCTCTTTTATAGTTAACAAACTTTATTTGAGCAATATTCTACAAATATATATATATATATATATATATATATATATATATATATATATATATACTATTTATAAGAATGAAACTCCGTCTGTCTGTTTGTTTGTCGTGTCTATGCACGGCCAAACGGCTGGGTGGCGGGAGTCTACGAGTGGGGGGATCTTCTTGGGATTTTCCGGACGGGTGTATAAGCGAATTTAAAATCTTCTAATCCCACCCGAACCATGGGCCGTATGGCGGGAGGGGGGGGGGGGGGGGGGTGGAAGCAAGTTTCGAAAAAAGTGACGGGAATTTCGAAAATCGGATATCGAAAAAAGTGACGGGAAGTTGGTCAAAATGCGAGGGGAAGGGAGACGAAGCGATTAAAATGACAAGTTAATCGAGCCCGCCGCCGTTTCACAATGTTGCGAGCAGGCCTACGCACGCGCGCGTTGAAGGATGGAAATTTTCCGTTCAAGAGACATTTCAACAGAATCAAGACGGGTTTTTTCCTACACATATACAGCAATACCTTGCGAGCGATGCGAGCAACATCCCCTAATAAACTTTTCGTGGTTCCACGCAGTTTTATAAAATTTAATTTGTTTGTAAGAATTTCCAACAGAAAAAACGTCTGCCAAGTTGGGTGGGCAGTTTAACTTCCTCAAACTTGTGAAGCGAGCAACATCCCCTACAGAAGCTAAACCTACCCTAAGGGATCTACCCCCTACATGATGCAATTGTAATACACCTGTTGGGGGGGTAAAATATCATCGCATGTATACAGCCACACCTTGCGAGCGAAGCGAGCAACCTTCCCTGTATACATCGGATTTCAACCACTGTTTTCCTACACATATACAGCCATACCGATCGAGCAAAGCGAGCAACATCCCCTACACACATTGTCTACCCTTAGGGATCTACCGTTCGCGAGCAAAGCGAGCAACATCCCCTACACACGTTAAACCTACCCTTACGAATCTACCGTTTGCGAGAGAAGCGAGCAACATCCCCTACATGTTTCAATTGTAATACATCGCATGTACACAGCCACACCTTGCGAGAAACTCAATGGGGAGTCCAGGGGACTTGCCCCCCGGATATATATATATAATTTCAACGGTTTTTAGCCAATTTTAGTGATTTTGTATTTTGTTAGCATATTTTTCGAAATTTGACCAATTTAATGTGCTCAAAAATTGCTGGCCAACGATCCTTTCGTTGGAAAGCTTGATTTTTCGGCGCAAGAAAAGAATTTTTATCTCAATACTAAGGCGTGTTATCGTTTGGAATGACACATATATAAATATAAATAAATATTTAAATATAAATAAATAAATACATTTATATTTACATATGAAAAAGCGTTACACTCAAGGATTCGTTTCAGAATGCCTCAAAACGGATTTCAATGAACAACGTTTTCAAAAATTTTGATTTTAAAATTTTCCGAGCCATTGCAACAGCTTCATTTTCTACGAACATTCGTTAAACTGGCGCAGATTTTACCGTTCTTGTCTTGAAAAAATATTGATTCTCATAGTTCAATTCCCGATTGAATAAAGTCAAGGTTTCTCAAATTAGGTATAATTTGCTTTTCAAAGGGCTTTTTCATGTCTCAAACTTTAATTCTTGAAAAAGCTCAGGCAGATGACATCCGATAGAAAATTTAGTGCTCTTTTTAACGGTATCCTCGGATTTGATTTTTCACAACAAATTAAGGGAGTTATGACCGTTTTAGTGACATAAGGTCGAAAACATGAAAAAATCTTGAATAGGTACCACCTCCTAATAAATTACACAAAAACTAAGCGTTAAAAAAAAAAAAAAAAAAAAAGAGCTCAAGAATCGAACCCTTAAGTATCTTGAACACCCTGTATATGAAAAGCGTTAAATTCTGCGATTCTTATCACAATGCCTCAAAACAAATTTCATTGAAGAAAGGTTTCGAAAATTTTGATTTTAACATTTGTTTACCCAATAGCTTAATTTTCTACAAATATTCGCTAAAATAATCAAGTACCTACTAGGTAGGGATGTTGAGCAAGATTGTCCTTTCAAGAATTTTCATTAACTAGTAGGTAAGGCTGAGGTTAGTCTCGATCTGAAATTCGTGAAACTCGTTGCTTCAGAGAATTTGCCTAAATTAGAAAGGAATTAAAGAAATTCGTGGAACTCGTTGTCCCCCAAAGATTCACATAGATATCTACTCCGTAGAAATATTCGTGAGCCGAGCCGCTTCTATATTGTTTGTTCAATTTTTTCTTTATTTTCCTGATAAAAAGTTGGGGAATTAATGCGTTCAATTGTATGAATCAATTCGATATAAATCAAACAACCTAGGAACATCTAGAACACATTTACAAGCTAAGAAGTTACCCATGAAGCCAATTTCTTTCCTAATCGACCTACGGAGCTGAAATGTGAAATGAAATTCCATTGGGGAATTTAAAATACAATTACAAGGTACCAAGGCGCACTGATCAGTTGAGGAACCTCTGAGACCAATATCTTCACTAATCATTGATTAGTATATTAGTTAGTTGATTATTAATCAACTTTTGGTATTGTAGTTTGAAATATAGAGCCATTTTCAACAAAATTCAGCTGAAACTGCTAAAAATCGTCGTTTTAATTTTTAAACTTGGGCATTCAAAAATTGCTTAGAGCTCAGAATTGTATGAGAAATTTCCTAAAAATTCCATCAAAATATACTTACTGGATAACCGATAAAAACTTCGCTATAGTATAAAGCCAAACATTTGTTTGTTTACTATGCACATAATCAGCTAGCAAGTAGGAAAACGTTTTGGGATGGTTATCAATTTCTGTGCACCCAAAGTCCTCAAATGTTGAAACTATTCAATGTAAATACCTACCTACAATACAAAAATACGTTGAAGGTCATTCTGCATGACTGAAACTTCTTTCTCCCTCAAGATCTATATGGTTAGGTGTGGGGAATACTTGCGACGTAGGTATCGAATTCGCCCTTTTCTACAGTGGAAACCCAACTCCAAACGTCCAATGAAACCTTTTACTGCGCCTACCAGGAGTGTTGTTATGTAACCGGTAAGAATGCCGACTGGCCCGAATCTTACTGTTCGGACGGCCTTAGTGCAGTCGCGGCCGGTGCGTCAAGCAGCGCAGTCAACAGTTTTTCCATACATGTATAGATAGCCCCTACTATTACGTATTTATTTCCCCATTTTATAAGAAATATTTATGCTTAAGCTTTGATCTGTATTACCTTTCAAAATGAATATCATTAACGGTGACAGTGAATGCCGAGAATTGGGTGATATCGCTAGAACCAGTCTTATTAACGGGTCCAATGTTTACGAGCTGACAGAAAATCATAATGTGGTAAGTAGGTACCTACCTACCTAGCTCCATTCGATTTGCTCACAATGATATATGTACACATAATTATCAAATTCAACTAATTTCTTTTATGTTATTCCCTTGTATCTATCAAAGTATAATTTTTTCGTCTCGTTTGGTAATGATTCTTATAGGTACTTTCTCTACCTATTTTCTATTTTAAACATGTAGGGAAGCGGGGCAGTCAAAGTATGACAGCGTTATACTCTGATTTACCCATTTCATCAGGGAATGTCACATTTATGAAGAAAACGTTTTCTTTTCGGATTTAAACCCATGTATTAAGATACATAGTTCAGTTAAAAAAAAAAGTGTTCTGGCCTATTACATAACTCTTCCAGTGACCTCTCGACTGATGATATGGTACCTTCCTATCAAAGTTTCAGATTATCATCAATGGTAGGTAGATAGTAATATATGACAACGTAATAAATTAATACGTGTATACAGGGTGTACACGTTAGTTTAGCACCGCCGGGGAAGGTTCGATTCTACAACTAATTTCTAATAGAAAGTTTCTCTTAGCATTTTTTTAAAATTTTTTTATTTTATTTTTATTTTTTTTACTCCACTAAAAAACCGATTTTTTTCCATTTAATTTTTTTTCCGTATTTTGGCCTTATGACACTAAAGCGGCCATAACTCCCTTAATTTTTGAGTAAAATCAAATCTGAGGAGACTTATAACTAAGTCGGGGAGATCTGCAAGTGTTGTCATTCGATTTAGCGTTAAAAAAAAATACTTGGAAACCGGCCCCAAACTCGTATTTTCATAGAGGGTCATTTTTCACAAAAACCCTCGATTTCATTGAAAAACTCATGTTATTCAACATTAAAGCATAATTTTGTCATTTCTTTCTTAATTTCTTCTCATTTTCGCATTTCTTATATACCTACCTACTTATTCAAATCACTCTCTTTCCCGATACCTAACATTGGTGTAACTGGATTTACAAATAAAATAAGATAGAAGAACGTTTAGAAAAAGTACCAGTCACGCAGCATGGTCGCATGAGCGAATTTTCGTAAATTATTGTACTACCTATATAAAGTATCTTATGTCTTGAAAATAGAGGACTTTGTGCGAAAAGACATTTTTAACTACCTGTTTTTATGAAAATTTTGGATTTTTGAATTTTTTGAAGTTTTTATATATTTTTTTTAGCACATTTTGATGAAAATCAAAAATTTACATATTTCTGCATAATTATGTACATACAATTTAAGTGTTCTATTTTATAGTTAATAAACTTTATTTCAGCAATCTTCTTCTAAAAATATAAATTTAACGATTTTTAGCCGTTTTTTGCTATTTTTAGTGATTTTTTTTTCAGCATTTTATTGAAATTTGACCAATTTAATGTGCTTAAAAAATTCTGGCCAACGAACTCGTTCTACCGTTTGGAAAGCTTCATTGTTTGGCAGAAGAACGGAATTTTCATCACAATCCTAATGAGAGTTATCGTATGGAAGGACGCACATACGCACGCACGCACGCACACACCCACACACACACATAAACCGCCCGATGTCCGGTACTGCCCGTCGTAGCAATAAAACCTGGATAACAAAGCTGGGAGCAGCCTGAGATAAGCAGGTTACTGAGTAGGTTATATCAGCGGCTCTGTCTTTTAAAGGTGTCAAGATCGGTGGAAGAAATTGGGAAATCAGGTCACTCACATAAAAATGACACTTTGGTGAGACGTGGATAATCGATTCGTGTCTGATATTTCTGATCAAAAGGACTGAGTTGCAGTTTGTTAGATTAGGTTAGGTTCATAGGAATGCATGTGAGAATGGTCCAATCTATATCCGTGAACAATTTTACTAGGAAGTAACACACAAACACACACACACTTTTTTTTTCAGCACTATAGGAGTTCTTTACCATTTACTGACTCATGCAGTGCAGCAGCAAATTCAGCAGATGAGCAGGGTTTTGGAGCAGTTGGTGTTGCTCGATCACACCACAACAACTGTTGCCGGACAAAGTCCAGGTCAGCAGCAGTGTGGGCAACCTTCCAGCTCGAGCTCCTAAGGGTTACCAGGCTGAGAGAGAGAGAGAGAGACAATACCGAGCCCACCGACCTTGACGGGTGCATGAATATAGGCACTTGGGACACCAGGTGAGAAGCCTAGCCAAGAGCACACAGCAGAGCGAACTTCACGATCTAACTCAAGCAGCCTCCCCACAGTAAGCCTACCAAAGATTAACCAATAGGTTAGCTTTGGCAGTAAGTACGTACGAAGGAGGCACAACTTCTGCTGTGGCTTCAATGGAGCCTTGGTGACACGAGCTAGAACTCCACTAAGGTCTACACGGCTTGCGGCAATGGTGACAACACCCTTGAAGTCAACTCCAAGGTACCGCCAAACCTCCAGCATGGATCGGGTGGGGATGCGTGACGGTCCTATGACAAACACTTCTCATCCACCACCTGGCGACCTAACGGGACCAAGGAGGCTGACCCACACATCTGGGTTAACCCCCAGACCAGACCTGGCTAGCTGCTCAGCAAAGACATTGAGGGCGATCTGCAAGCCCTTGCGGGTTTCAGCAAATAGGATAACATCATCAGCAAAAGCTGATGCACCTACTCGCACCCCAGGGGCGAGATCAAACCCTATTTCAGCTGGCAGCTTACCCAATGCTGTATCCACGACTAGGTTAAAGAGGAGTGGCAACAGAGGATCCCCCTGGCGTACCCCTCGCCCAATGACAACATCCCCAATGACATCGAGGACTGTCACCCCTTCATGGTACAGGCAGACCATATACTCAATTAAACGAGCAGGTGCCCCAACACCACAAAGACAATCGGTCGGGGTAAAATTGCTTACAGTATCAAAGGCCTTAACGACGTCCAGAGCGGCAAGATGGAGCTGCCGTATCTTGATACGGGCCAGCAAAATGACATTTCGGAGAACTGTTAGGTTTTCCGATGTGCCATCCGCTGGCAAAAATGCTCTCTGGACGTCACAGATGACACCAGCCACTTGGAAGCGAGAGGCCAGAATCTTTTCACACACACTTTCAGAACACACACACACACATTTACAGATTTATTATCATCTTTATTTTGTAATAAATGAACAATTTACAACAACCGCCAAGACTTTCAAGAAACACACACACCTCAACCACAAAATTGGAATTAAAAACTTGAAAATTTCATACGTTTTAATAATTCTTGAAACTTGAAATTTTAAAATAGACAAAAATATAAATACTGTAGTAGTACCTATAAATAATAATATAACTTATAACTAAAAATATTATAACTTTAGAATTCAATACAATTCAATCATGAAGATCCCGCCTGAGGCTTTTCTTTGTTCAATGATTTCATATTGAAAGCTTACTCAGATCCAGCTTCTGTTTCTTCTTCCTTGTCTCCTACTTCTTCCTCAGGAACATTCTCAAGGTCATCTTCATCGAGGCCACTGTCCAAATCCGAGTGTAGTTCGATACTTGGAGCTGTGCTGCAAGCACAGCTCCTGCAAATGGGTCCACTTGAGACAAACTCTGGCAGCCACTGCCTGGAGGTTTGTGTTGAGAGGCACCTCCTCGACTAGCACATTATTTCTTGTCATGATCATGACACCACCATGGGCCCTACCATCGGGCTAGGGCGCCAAGTCTTTTCTGAGGGTAGACTAGCCACGCATACTGAACCCGTCAATTGATTTCAGGTGCCTGTCATGTAATGTTACTGTCACTGGCGAGTATGATCCTAGTATTGATCTCAGCTCATCACGTCGTCTATATATACCATTGGTATTTCATCGAAGGAAGCACTCAGAGATGGTGTTATTAGGTTGAGTGGTCATAAAAAGTATCTATCTATTATTTAGATGGAACAATGATGCAGCCAATGCTGCTTTCTGGGCTTGCCCTTTGTCCAGCATTTCATTTTCCTAGTAGGGGCCTGAGGGGGTGGTGATGCAAACCTCGATGGCGCCTCTTTCCTCTTTCTAACCTGGGTCCAGCTGCCACTGGCTGGGTCCTGGTCGAGCACCGTTTCAGAGCCAGAGGAGTTGGGGGAGGAGGTGGCCGACATAATTTGTCGCCCTTGTCCGGAATTTTTCGTGAGGATCTTAGAAGCGTCCATCACATTTTTCCTTGAGCCATCCCAATTTGCTGATGTGGGTGGATGGGAGGATGGCTTCAGGGGGGAGGATTGTTGACGGAGGGTGGTAATAGTTGTGGGCCAGCTTCGATGGCTGGGAAGGAATTGATTAGCCAGTTTTGGGCTGGTGTCCGCTCAAAGGTTTGTTGTTTCAACTTGGATGCATATGATTCTTTTTTGGAAATAGAATCATTGCACATTCTATGGGGCACAGGATAAGGGACTTTTTCAGTTGCCATAATGGATTGGATGGCAACTTCTTTTTTACCTCAATAACCCCCCCCCCCCCCCTCTTCTTCTTTAATACCTCAATATTTCGGCGACTTGCCGTGATCACGAGTAGCTATATATCTCGATTTCAACCCCTGGACAGTAGACACCCTTTGCTGTGCCTGTCGGGTAAAAATGAGAATTTCTATCATGTGGTGAAGCGGTGTCCTCGTACTCACAGTGGCAGCATCCCGTTGCCGTTGCCAAGCAGGTAGCAGACGCTTTGTCATACAATGGTTGGGATGTTGAATGTGAGAGGCTATATCCCATGCTGAGTGACTGGAGCAAGAAGCCATATATCGTTGCCATCAAGCCCGATGGGTCTGCCATAATCCTGGATGTCCAGGTTGTCAGTGGCAGCATGGAAATGGAGCAGACCTGGTGGGCTAAGATAAGTAAATATGAGAGAAATGATCTGTGGAGAGCGATGTCTGAGCTAAAAGGAGTGGCAACATCAAGGTTATGGCGACGACTGTGTCATTATAGGGGCACTTCCTTTGATCCCATTCTTTCACCTCATCCCGCAACTTCCCTTATCCCTAGAGTCAGTGTTGAGTAAACCTGGGTGTCCTCCCCACTTTTTATTGATTAATGTGTTTATTGTTCAATTTAATGGTGTAAACTCCAACTTTGAAGGGAGTTTTGTTAAAAAAAAAAAAAAAAAAAAAAAAAAAAAAAAAACACTGCCAAGGAAATGGCACATGAGCTTCCTCGTGACCTCCACAGTACGTCACCATTAAATTCCAGAAAACTAGAAACGACCGGTTCTGGCATTAGGGAATTAATAAGGTGGGAAATTGGAAGCTGAATGGTACATATAATAAATGAAATTAATAAGGAAAATTTTGATTTTATTATGGGACTATTACCTGCAAATAAATTCCCGGCCTGATGGGCACAATCACTGGTAGTACCGTACGATTCGTATGGCACCTCAAGGGACTCTACCGGGATCATCCCTGAAAATTTGAACAAAATCCGATAAAATTAACTAAGCTGTGCCCGTAACAAAAACATCACTTTCCCGCAAGCGCCTAGCGTACCGCTGCTGACGATAGCGAAGAATGTGATACGGGACCTCAAGAAACCTTGCCCGCATCATCCCTGAAAATCTGACCGAAATCCGTTCACAATTGCCTGAGTTATGACCGAAACAAGAAAATTTTGTTTGCGCCTGCGCAGAGGCTACCGTTGATTCGATCATGACGGAACTGATAGGGGACTATGTAGAGCTATACCCGCACGATCCCTAAAAATTTGAAGAAAATCGCATCAAAATTGTTGAAATTACGGCTGTTGCAAGGACCGTAACAAGAATATTTCGTTCACGTATGCGCAGAGCGTACCGCTAATGCAATTATGATGATTGTCTTATGGGAGTTCAAGGGACCTTACCCACATCATCCCTGAAAATCTGACCGAAATCCGTTCAACATTGACCGAGTTATGACCGTCACAAGGAATTCACGTTAGCGCCTGAGCAGAAGCTACCGTTGATTCGATCATGATGAAGTTGATAGGGGACCATCTAGAGCTTAACCCGCACGATCCCTGAGAATTTGGTTAAAATCGGATAAAAATTGTGGATGTTATGGCTGTTACAAGGAAATGTGGACGGACAGACAGACAGATACGGAACCAAATTTGTTCAGGAGGCTCTGAAACACAAAATGCGAGTAGAAATTTTGATTTTGGAGCAAAAAAAATTGTTTCATTTCGGAAGTGAAAACAAAGCTTCCGGTGCCTTGCAGTCTCGGAAACAAAAAAGAAGTGTGTTGTTAAATGACAAATTTTGTCGACGCTCCCCAGGTCACAGTTCTCAACCGATGTCCGAGATTAGATGATCAGTAAAACTACTGAGATTGTACCATTCTAATCATACACTTCTACAATTTATTCTTGTTCTTTTTAGGTTATTATACCTACATCTTGTTCTGTTTATGTTATTACCACTTGATTAGGACCCAGCCCCTAGGTAGAAACGTTGTGGATTATGTTGAATAAAACATGAAGAAAACCACTCAAGTCTAGTTTGGTCAACCCAACCTCCAATTATATTCACTACCTAGACATAACCAGCACTCTCTATATATATAAACCAGCACTCAGTATATATATATATATATATATATATATATATATGCACTTGATTGTGGACACTGTGCTACTGCACTATATACTAATTAAAGAAATTTCACAGAAATAAAGAGGAAAAGGTTTTTGATATTTCGAATTAGTCTTTGTCAAAATTAGAAGAAGAAAGAGTATTTTTTGAATATTCCCTGGAACCAAGCTTGTATCCAATGTTTCATTGTTGTTATGTTGGAGTTATTCAATCATTGAGGTTGAGTCCAGGAGGCCGATTTGAACCCAGTACCCACCTGTCGCGAACGCGAAGTGATAATTAGGTATCTTTTGGAAATTAATTTACATTTGGCATCAGTTCAGTGAAATTTAATAACAACCCAAATTATTAGTATCCAAGTTTAACCCTATGATTAATGCACCTGATGATTTTAAGTTATAACAAAAATATAAATCATTGTTTTTCGTACCACGAGACAAAGAAGTTGTACTTATTTCTTATAGTAAGAAAAATCCACTACAAAATTGGTAGATAGAGCGTGGTTAGGTACGAAACCAATACAAAAAAGAAGCAATGACAGATTTATTGCTGCTAACGAAAAGGAAACTCTCAGATTTCATTCGAGAGAAAAGAAATGAACTGGATGATACTGAAAACCTTCCAGACGTCCAACAATTGAGGATGTATGCAAGCCAAGTGGCTCGACTTAAACAGGTTTTAATGAGAAGTTTAAGTGAGTCTGAAAGTAATAGGAGAAGCAGAGTAACACTTGAAATAGAAAGAAACCAATGCAATGAATTAATATTAGAATGTGAATTGTTTGAAGGGCAATTAGAATCATTGATTGAATATAGCCCACAGCCTCAAATTTCAGTTCCACCGATAAATACACAGAATCCTTCTTATTCATTTGCTAAATTACCGAAACTTCATATTTCAAAATTCGACGGAAACATATTCAACTTTTCAGAGTTCTGGCAAATTTTTGAGTCTAATGTTGATAAAAATCCTCACTACTCACCAGCAGAAAAATTACATTATTTATCAACATACTTGTGTGGAAAGGCGAAAGATTGTGTGGTAGGATTTTCTTTGACGGGAGAAAATTATCAGACTGTCGTTTCCAAGCTGAAAGAGAGATTCGGTAACACACAAGTACTGATAACCTCTCACTACCAGGAATTACAGTCAATACCCAAAGCCTCACGATATTCCACAAGCCTTCGAGTTACATACGACAAAATTGAAAAACACTTACGATCGTTACAAAATTTAGGTGAAGACATACAACAAAAATTATTCATCACCATAATACTCTCCAAATTTCCATCGGATTTACAAATGAAAATCGAAAAGAAGAGAATAAAAAAGGAACTGAGTGTAGAAGAAATTTTAGTAATAATCAATAATCATATCACTGTATTGGAGAGAGTATATAGTAATAATAATGGTAGTTATGCACGAGATACAAGTCAGAAGTCCGATCTGACCACCACCACACACTCACTAATAGGTTCAGAAAACCATTACAAGAATAAAAAGTGTTTTTATTGCAGAGAAGGACACTTTAGTGATGAATGCTCCAAATTTAAAACCCTAAACGATCGACTCAAAGAAATCGAGAAGCGCTGTTCGATATGTCTCGGAAACACTCATGAAACGAAAGACTGTCGCCAAAACAAGCCTTGCTTCCACTGCAAAAAGAGGAAATCACACCACCGCAGTCTGTGTCCTACTCTCTTCGTCGAGAAAGCTAAGAAATGTTCAGAAAAGACCAAGCAAAAGGACGAAGACGAAGCAGGACTGCTCGCGGTGACAGAAAACGTCCTAATGAAAACGGTGTCGGCAGATCTTTTTAACCCCAGCCAGTGTTCCGGACGTACAGTAAGAGCTAGAGGTTTACTCGACACAGGTAGTTATCGCACTTACATTACTGAAGACCTACGTAAGAAATTGAAATTGAAAATACTAGGTAGAGAAATTTTATCAGTATACGTTTTTGGAAAGACTATGCCATCACAACTTCCAGTATCTACAGTCGAATTAGGTCTAAAATTTAAGAATGGTGATACAATGACGATTACTGTTAGTGTTGTACCAGAGATTTCCGGGAAGCTATTCAATGCATTAGAAATTTCAAAAGATAAGCTCAAGGAACTACTAGGTGTTCATTACTATCAACTATCGGACCAAGACTCGGATAAACCTATTGAAATTCTGATAGGTAATGATTATTACGAAGAAATCATAGGTGAAAGAAAATCCATAAAAGGAGGCTTGTATCTACTTGAAACAAAATTCGGTTATGTTCCTACTGGCAGATTTCAACGAAACTCCGATCCATCCGAAACCTTTTGTTTTTGTACGTACTCTGTCCATGGCCAGCAAATACCATCATTCTCTAATAATATTCAGTGGCTCCGACCGGATAAATTACCGTTAGAAGATAAAGAATGTCGAGATGATATAAGAAATTTGTGGTCCTTAGACACGATAGGTATTAAAGAAGATTCCTTCGACGATAATGACGATTTAGCTATTCAAAATTTCTACGATAACATCACCTTTGAGAATGGTCGTTATGTGGTTTCATGGCCTTGGCAAACATATCCTCCACCGAATCTGTCATCTGGATGGAGTTTAGCAATGGGTAGACTTAAATCTTTACTCAATCGAATTCAGAACACGCCATTAATAGAAAATTATGATAAAATTTTTCAAGAACAGTTAAATAATAATATAATAGAAAAAATAGATTCATCTGATCAGCACGCAGTAGTACACTATTTACCACATCACGCCGTACTGACACCTCAAAAAACAACTACTAAAATACGCATTGTATTTGATGGTTCAGCAAAAAGTAGGCGTAGCGAAAAAAGTTTGAATGAGTCGCTATATAGAGGAAAAGTTCTGCTAGAAGATCTAGTAGGTTTGCTTCTTAGATTTCGCACATACAAATACATTTTAACAGCGGATATTGAAAAAGCTTTTCTCCAAATCGGCCTACATCCTAGAGATAGAGATGTCACAAGATTTATTTGGCTGAAGGATATTAAAGCACCCTTGACCGACTCAAATATTCAGATTTTTCGGTTTCAGAGGGTCCTATTCGGAGTAATATCAAGTCCTTTCCTGATGAGTGCTGTTGTGAAACATCATTTAAATCAATGCAAATCTAAATTAGCTGAAACACTCAATAAAAACTTCTATATGGACAATTTAGTCGTAGGATGTCAGGAAAACGAAGAGGCGTCAAATATTTATGAAGAGTCTAAATCAATCATGAAATTAGCCGGAATGAATTTACGAGAATGGAATACAAACGAACCTAATTTACTATCAAAATTAGAACGAACAGAACCGAATTACGTTGCAGGAAAAATCATCAAAATTTTGGGAATGACATGGGAAGTGCAGAAAGATATTATACTTGTCAATTTGAAATTACCAGAAAACAATGGACAAATCACAAAGAGACAGATCACTAGTTGTGTTAGTTCTATATTTGATCCTCTAGGTTTATTATGTCCAGTTGTTTTATCTGCAAAACTATTTGTAAGACAATTGTGGGAATTGAAATATGAATGGGATGATATACTGAAACCAGATGATGTCAAACAATGGTGGTCTCTCTTTCCGTCAGTGGCTAAGATAAGAAATTTAGAAATACCTAGATATATCAATAGACCAACTAGTGATGCTGAATTGCATTGTTTTGCTGACGCTTCAAAACATGCTTATGCTTGTGCCATTTATTTAAGATTTCGGCATAACAATGAGTTTAATAGCAATCTGATGTTCGCAAAGCTAAGGCTGGCACCACCTGGATTTACTATTCCAAGATTAGAACTATGTGGCGTACTTATTGGCATAAGAGGATTGGTTTTTGTCAAGAAACATTTAGATTTTCCGATTCAGAAATGTTTCTTATGGACCGATTCTAAGTGTGTTCTCTTTTGGATTAACTCTCATAAAATTTTACCAAGATTTATTGAAAACAGAGTGAATGAAATTAGAAAAATTACTCGTACCAATCAAGCAGAATTTCGATATACACCTTCACAACAGAATCCAGCGGATTTAGCAACTCGTGGCAAAGAATGTGAGGAGTTAGATTCATTCTGGTGGGAAGGTCCGACATGGCTCAGGCAGGAATCAACTTATTGGCCGAATTGCCAATTGGATCTAGAACTCGTCGAAATTGGAAAACAAAATCTAGAATTCGAAAAAGAAGTTACTATTACTGCTATAGATAATTGTAAATACTTTTCTCCTTTATACCAATTTCCTTTCGAATTGAGAGCTGACCATTTTAGTACTCTTGGAAAATTAATTAGAATAACAGCTTGGGCAGTTCGATATGTGAAAAAATCCCGAAAACTTTCTACAACCCAAGGTAAAATATTACTTACATCAGAAATTAAAGAGGCCCGAACCATATGGCTAAAAGCTGTTCAGAGGAACCATTTTCACCAAGTTATGAAGGACATGAAAAATGCAAAGCCTTCAAGTATTCAAATCAAACTTGGATTATGGTTCGATTCTGAATCTTTAATTCGTTGCTGCGGAAGAGTTAATAGTCCGGAATTAAAATTTGATGAAAATTTTCCTATACTCTTACCTAGGCGAGACCCCTTTTCAGAATTGGTGATTTCAGAAGTCCATAAAATTTGTGGACATGCGGGAGTCTCGCACACATTGGCGGAATTGCGTAGATCATATTGGATTATTAGGGGCAGAAGTGCTGTGAAAGCTGTATTACAAAAATGTGTGGTCTGCAAGAGGTGGGACGGAGGTCCTTATGAATATCCCAATATGCCTCCCTTACCTCTTTCACGTGTAACTCGCTCATCGGCGTTCACGCATACTGGTGCAGATTATTTGGGACCACTTTTTGTAAAACTTTCATGTAACAAAGCTATGAAGAAAGAAAAAGTTTGGATTTGTCTATTTACATGTCTTGCAACTAGAGCTTTACATTTGGAAGTTGTAAATAACTTGACAGCCACTGAATTTCTTATGGCTCTTAGACGATTTGTCGCCAGAAGAGGGAATCCAAATTATTTGATAACTGACAATGCCACCCACTTCAAATTAGCGCAAGACGTTCTTGGAACCATATCCCCAGAAATTGAATGGCAGTTCATACCAGAACTATCTCCCTGGCAGGGAGGATTTTATGAAAGATTAGTTGGAACAGTTAAAAAGTGTTTGAGAAAAACGATTGGTCGCACCACTCTTTCTCTCACTCAGTTAGTTACTGTAGTATCAGAAACAGAGGCAATCCTAAATTCTCGACCTTTAGTGACGATTGGTGAGGATATCAATGACAACAGTGTTCTGACACCATCTCACTTTCTGACATTAAGGGAGAATTCTGGAAAACTCTGTGAAGAAGTAACACCCAACATAATGAGGAATTCCAGTAGTGGTCGGACTCATCTTCTTCAGACATGGAAAAAAGGACTGGTGTATTTAAATTATTTTTGGAGAGTTTGGAAAAAAGAATACCTACTTAACCTGAGAGAGAGAAGTCAAAAGAAATTAAAACAGTCGAAAGGTACCGTAAAAAGAGCGATACAGATTGGAGACGTCGTACAAGTCGGGACGGATACACCTCGGGGAACCTGGAAGCTTGCTAAGATCGTCGGTCTTATACCAAGTAAGGATGGTAAAACTCGAAATGCCCAGATTCAGTTATCCAATGGACAGAAAATCAGAAGGCCTGTCAGTCAGCTGTATCCTCTGGAAGTCCAGGATTCGTCCAATATGGAGGAAGAAACATAAATTGCTTTGTTTCCCTCGGGAGTGTCGCGAACGCGAAGTGATAATTAGGTATCTTTTGGAAATTAATTTACATTTGGCATCAGTTCAGTGAAATTTAATAACAACCCAAATTATTAGTATCCGAGTTTAACCCTATGATTAATTCACCTGATGATTTTAAGTTATAACAAAAATATAGATCATTGTTTTTCGTACCACGAGACAAAGAAGTTGTACTTATTTCTTATAGTAAGAAAAATCCACAACACCACCTATGGGCCCGTTCGGACCGGCTACTTCAACAGTCCGAACGGGCCCATAGGTGGGTACTGGGTTCAAATCGGCCTCCTGGACTCAACCTCTACAAGCTTGGTTCCAGGGAATATTCAAAAAATACTCTTTCTTCTTCTAATTTTGACAAAGACTAATTCGAAATATCAAAAACCTTTTCTTCTTTATTTCTGTGAAATTTCTTTAACTTTAATTCGTATATATATATATATATATATATATATATATATGTGTGTGTGTGTGTGTGTGTGTGTGTGTGTGTGTGTGTGTGTGTGTGTGTGTGTGTCATTTCAGACGATAACTCTCCTTGGGATTGAGATAAAAATCCCATTCGTTGCGGTTCTCAGTCAATTGCCTTTTCGTACGAACCTTGCGAGTGACAGTGCTCTCCCCCCTCCCACCTTTTTTAAAAGAATATATCTACATTTTGTATAATTCATACATTTTGTACATTACACATGATTGCATTAAATATATTTTATACATATTTGTATATTTACTTATTATGATTACATTTTATACATTTTTTTACATTCTACACATTTAATATATTTTATGCATTCTACAAGTTTACTAAATTTTTGTAACACTGTTCTCTATTTCACAATTGGAATTGTTTCTTCACCTTTGTATTTTTATTGTACTTCCGGTCTGGGATTAAAACATTTCCTCCACCCTCATACAATCGATAAATCGGGATAATTTTTCTTTTGCGCTTGGGTTGCTTTGCATTTTTTCTCGTAATTTGGTTTTACTTAGCAGAATCGTTGCCTTTAGGCGTAGAGTTTGTAAAATCTTTTCTTGGATGTCTTCTGCTGGGCTGTCAGAATATCTGGGTAGCTTGATCAACCCTCCTTGAGATAAAGATTTTTCTCTTCAGTAAATGTAAATGGACATCCTCGCCAGTAGGTACCTTGATAATTTCCCGAATGGGAACAAATCTACCCCTGGTCATCGATCAAAGGGATCGATTGTCTTGACCCTCCCCCCATATGAGAGAGCGTTATAATACTGTAACTCGCATTATTAATTATATTATTTATCAACTAAGTGCGAAGGCGTTTACTTGTGGAACTTTCATTTGAAACCAATCTTGAGTTGTTAACTCCGAAGGAATATTGCAAAGGGAAGGGCTGTATCCCTTCTCCTTCCCACATGTGTACCTGAGCCGAGAGGCTACCCCGAGGTGTTCAGCGAGCTTCGGTTTGTATATAACAGTCACCCCTTTCATAGGAGCTCCTATTAAAACATCTCTATATTCTATCAACAAGTGTTATGTCTATAAAATCCCCAACTTCCTGATATTATTCAACTTAATTACTATTACTAGTAGAAGTTCTCTCTTCTTTTAGGGGGTTAAGAAGTTCTCTCTTCTTTTTGGGAAACAGGACAAAAAGGACATATGATAGTTATTTGTACCTACTTTCCAAGTAGAATGTCAATTATTAGAAATAATAAACAAGTTTCCATGTACTAGGTAGAGTTTTCGAAAATGATAAACCAAAACTGAAGTGAATGAGACATCAAAACATTTCAATTGTGATTCATCATGATGCCTTTTATCTTTAACTTAACAGTTTCATTGTTTCAGGAGGACTTTTTCCATGAATTCGAACAGCCATCTAATGGGTTTGCATTAACATGGAAGGACCTATCTGTTTCACTGTTGTGCCGCCATGAAAAATACCTTGGTTTCGTGAAAAAATCATCTATCAAGCGAATAATAGAAAATGGTAAGTATTGAAAAATATGAAATTATGGAAATTAATTAATATTAAAATATGACAATTGACTTTACCTACACTGTACCATTATACTCTGTAAATTTTTGGTGAGCCCAAATATAGATATAGCAATTAGGTAGGTATCTGACATGTATTAGAAGCAATTGACGAACAGCAATGTCACCTAGGTACTTTACAAAATTGAGGAAGTTGCAGTCGTACAGCATCATAATGTAATCTAGGAGGGCTTTTGTTTGAGACACACACATTTAAAATACTATACAATTTATTGCTGTTTTCTAGTCGAATGCGCTATTATTAGAGTAGTTCTAATATTTCATCCTTATTAGTTTCAGGAGCAGTTCCTCCAGGTAGTATGGTAGCACTCATGGGTCCCAGGTTTGTATGATCAGTTACCTACCTATAGATATAGATATTGTAAGGCGTACACGATTTGTAAGAAACAGGATGATTTATTAGCTCAATCAATCAAATTACGTCAACACAGAAACACTTTTTCTTCTTGTCAACAAAAACCTACACGCAATCAAATTGCTCGTTTCATAATAACACAATGGAGCTATGCTCCTAACATTACACCCCCTCTTCCTCTACGCGTTGGTGGTATGGCCTCAGGCAATCAGCATGTACTACACGTTTCTTCCTATTGGGGAGCTGCACTCTGAAGACCACGTCTGAGAGCTGTTTCGTCACGATACAGGGTCCCATCCAAGGCCGTTGCAACTTTGGCATGAGCCCTTTCTGCAGCCCTGTCCTTCCTAGCGTTAACTGTGCAGGTGAAAACCCAGTGGCCTGATGTACTGACACACGATAGGCGAGTGAGACCAGTGGCACATGATCGTCCCAGTCCATTTGGTGGTCGCTCACCCGTTTGGAGAACATCTCCTTGAGCGTGTGGTTGAACCGTTCAACCATTCCATTACTTTGTGGTCTCAGGGCCGTCGTCCTTGTTCTACGAACATCCAAGAGATTCAGAACCTTGCCGAACAGCTCTGCTTCAAATGTACGTCCTTGGTCCATGTGTAACTCTCTGGGAACTCCAAATCTGGCCACGAAATTCTCGACCAACCCTCTGGCTACAGTTTCTGCCGTGGCTTCAGGCACTGGGAAGGTTTTGAATCCATGCACATGGCTCGCTATGTATATCTACTCCATGATGTAACCTCCTCGTAGGCTATTGTTAACGTAACACGAAACTGTTACTTAAGCCTAGTACGCACTGGGATTCATTGTTCGGACTCTTTGTTGCAGACGCTCGGATTCATGTCTCAGATTCTTTGCCCCGCGACATTGTCGCTCTGCAAATCGTGTACGCATCTAGTTTGAACCTGAGCCATGTCGAACGAGGTCGCGCTTTCGGGGATTGCAGTAGCACTTTACTTAGCTCTACGGAGTAAAAAAAAAAAAAAAAAAATGCTACTAAAAAAGAGCCACCGCGTTGGTGGATGCGTGGACCCTTCATTAACACTCGGTTTTTTAACGAATTTTTCCATATCGTGAGGCCATTATCTCTTTTGTGGAGGGGCTAGAATGCTGCTGCAGCCTGCATTACATCATAGACAAGGGGGGAAGAGGTTCCGAGAGTGTCTAGAGTAGAGATGAGAGTGTGACCTGAACTGAAGCAAACTGTTTAGAAGACTAGAAGAAGAAGGCAAAAAATTATTACATGATGTTTTATTATATCTGCATTAGATAGCCCATCTGCGCCAACCACTAAGAAGGGTGTAATGGTGCTTCATGGGTCAATTCTAGAGCTCATTTCTGATCGGAAGTACTTGTTAGAAATTTATTTTAATGCTTTGTTTTTCTGAGTAATTTCATTTTAAGATATGTTTTCTACCTTCAAACGACCACAAATCCACTTGAGATCACTGTAAAATCAAAAATATGACCACCGTTGAAAACAGCGTTAATTGCATAATCCAGCTATTTGATGTCAAATCGATTTTATAAGACGACTTAATAAGTTAGTAAAAAGTTCCAGTCATGCAGCATGATCGTATGAGCGGATTTTCGTAAATTATCTTAGTACTATATTTTGTTAAATTGTTTTGAAAATTTAGGATTTTAACTAGGAAGAAATGTTCACTACCGATTTTGTGGCAAATAAACTTGTCCTAAATAATTTTCGGCAATTCAAAAAATGTTTTAGCAAATTTTTCGAAAAAAAAATGAAGTTATTTTTGATTTTTAGCTTTTTTTAAAGCTGTTTTTATTAATTTTTGACAAATATTAACGAAATTTAAGTACCTACTTTTTTCAGCATAAATTTCTTGTTTAAGTTAATAAGTTTATTGTTAATAAAGTTCTTTTGACTAAAACTCTGCTTAAAAAAAAAAAAAAAGATTTTTACTTTTACTTTAGTTTATTTTACTTTAATTTTAATATTTTAATTATATATTAATACTTTAATTTAATATTTTATTTTACTTTAATTTTTACCCGCTACAAGCATAACGACGATAACTACAAAGCGATAACAACGAAGATACACTGGTGAGAGGCCCACTTTGTTCGATATTCACGTACGCACTGACTCATTGTTGCGCGACATTGTGTAAAGAATCCCATTCCGTATGGGATTCAAAAAATACTAAAACGCAACACACGAGGTGCAAGACTCAATGTCGCGTAGGGTCCCGGATGCAAGAAAATGAGTCCGAGACGCAGCTCCGCGACAAAGAGTCCGAACAAAGAATCCCAGTGCGTACTAGGCTTTATGTTCACGTGGTAGTTGCCAGTGTTAAAATAAATCTTACGAATGTGATCAAAATTTAGTTAATTTCTTTTATAATCCCCCCAAATCATATCAGAAGGCTTCTGGCCACTTAGCGAAATAATCCATCACCACTACGAGGTGGCTGTTGCCTATTTCAGACCGAGGGAAGGGCCCCAAGAGATCTACTGCTACTCGCTCAAAGGGTGTTCCAACAGTGTACGTTTGTAAAGGTGCTTTCCTCTCAGTTGGTCTCCCACGGCTCCCACAGGTGTCACAGCTTCTTCCAAACTCTCTTATGTCCCGTGTCATGCCAACCCAATAGAACTGTCTTCGCTAGCTTGACATCATCCTGTTTGCTCCAAAGTGTCCCAACTTGTGAGCCCCCTCTAAAACCGTACAACAACACTGGCGTGGTACGAGGATCTGATACCAACTCTGGGTTCCCGTTTCATTCTCCCACCTTCGAGTCAGAACCTCATCCACCATCTTCAGTCTAGTCCACATTGCCCTTAGTGCTTTCTCCTCCGGTCCACAGGTGGACACTACTGTCCAATCAGGACGGTTGCCCTCTTGCACCCAAGCCCTCACACGTGCCAGGTGTACATCTAGCTTTTGTTCCTATTCCCACTCTAGATCAGTTTCGAGTTGTATCCTTCTAACATCTGTTCGAGCATCCTTTTCCTCTTGTTGCATGCAATATTTGCATGCTTGGGCGGCGCATGGATGTCTGGAGAGTCCATCTGCATTCCCATGGGCTGTTCCCTTTCTGTATTCAACTTGCAAGTTGTATGAGGCTATTTCTTCAAGCCAGCTTGCCATCTGCCCATCTGGTTGCCTGAAGTTTTTCAACCACTGCAGAGAGGCATGGTCAGTCGGCTGGTGCCCCATTATCAAGTCCAAAGTGGCGGAAATGCGTCAGTGCTTTCTTCAACCCTAACAGATCTCTCCGGGTAACACAATAGTTCCATTCAGCCTTGCTTAGGCACTGACTGAAGTAAGCGATGACTCTCTCCCCATCCTGCTAACTGTGCAAAGTCTCTCACATATGGCTGGTAGTATGAGCAGAAACCCACAAAACTTCGGACCTCCTTTGTAGATGTCGGGGTCGGCCAGTTCATGACCTGTTCAGTCTTTGCTGGATCTGTATGGACATCGTGCTCTGAAATTACATGGCCCAAGTATGCTATACTAATGCAAAAAAGGTTGCACTTCTTCGCATTCAGCCGGAGGCCGTGCTCTCGGAACAACTGGAAGACCTCCCGGAGCCACTCCATCATGTCCTCAAAGGTCTTTGCATCAAGTCGCACATCATCCGGGTAGACTCGCACCCGGCCCAACCGCACCAGCTGATGGAGAAGACGTTGCATAGCCCGCTGAAAGGTTGCTGAGGCATTGCACAAGCCAAAAGGCATGACACGGAATCGCCACAGACCCCTTGGAGTGCAAAAGCTGTTTTCTCCCGGTCCTTGTTTCTCATACGGACTTGCCAATACCCATTTTGTAGGTCCAGAGATGAGAACCATGAGCTACCATTTGTTGCCACCAGCAGGTCATCTATATGTGGTAGGGAGTGTGCATCCTTCCTTGTGACATTGTTCAGTCATCTGTAGTCGATACAGAACCGTGTACTACCGTCCTTCTTCTTAACGAGCACAATTGGGCTTGCCCAAGGGCTACTGGATACTTCTATGACCCCTGCATTTTCCATGTCTTGCACCATTCTGTCAACTTCTGCCAACTTGTGCGGTGGTATTCTCTGAGGGCTCTGCCTAATGGGAGTGTTGGAATCCACTACAATCACATGTTCTACTCCATCAGTCCTTCCTAGTTCTTGCTTGTGAGCTGCGAATACGTCTGAAAAATCCCATACCAACCCAGCCATCCGCTGCTGTTGGTCATCACTCAAACTTTATACTTTATTAGCTCAATCAATCAAATTACGTCAACACAGAAACACAAAACTCTCTAGCAACCACTTTTTCTTCTAGTCAACAAAAACCTAAACACATGCAGTCAAATTACTCGTTTCATAATAACACAATGGAGCTTTGCTCCTAACACTATAGTTGTTGGTTATAAGAACAATGTTGGTCAATATTTGAGATCTATGCCAACTTAGGACTTTTGATTGTACCTACTTACAAAATAATTATTTCTGTACTGCTATACCATTGTTATTTTTACTGATCTTGGAGATTCACTTACTTTGATTTCATGATTGATTAACGAAAACGGAATTTCCTCCTTTCATTAAGTTTATTAGTTCGTTTAGTTTTCCCCTTTCATTTCGTTTAGTTTATTAGTTAGCTTATTGACTTTTTAATTTGTACTTAGTGGTTGCTATTTACATTCCAAGTACTGTGACAAGGAAATACTTGTCGTGCTGCCAAATACCACCAAGATTTTCTATGATATTACTCTGATATCAAGGAGTAAGGAGAAAATAATAAGTACACAGATTTAAGGCAATTGTTGTATGGTTTATTAAAGAAAAATAAGATGTGTTGCTCTAGAGAATATTACGGGAGCTCTAACTAATTTTGAAAGGTTCAAGTGTAACTTTATAGTTTTAATAGAAGACACCGTAAGGAGGTAATAGGAGCAGTCCAGGTATCTAGTAGTATATAGGTATCTATAATCACTATATGAAAATAAAATATGCGTTAATGAGTTTGATGAGTCCGCTTACCGTATTGTTGAGGGCTGGAAGGCTAAAGAATGTTTCTCTCCTTGGAGATAGCGCAGACGTGCATCTAATGACATGGCGTGGCAGCTCGCTGGCTGATTCGTAACGTCACCGATAGATGGAGCATCCCTCGTCTAACGGGAAGCTCCAAAAATTAATCTTCTCTAAAATTGACCATTTTCTCACAACTTGTACATATATGTAGGAAAATAGTTCCCCCGAAATTTCAGGTCTTCAAAATTATTTTTGGCCCTTCCACAGGAAGCCGAACTTTACAGAAATAGATCTATTTCAGTGATTTTATCACCCTTACTTTGCAAAAAAAAAAAAAAAAAAAAACAAATCTTGTTTCTGGTGTTCTTGACAGAAAAAAAAAAAAATCATGTCTTTCCAATGATGAATTCAGTTTTTTGACAAAAAAAAAAATTGTTCACTCCAAAAAATGCGTCTAAAAATTTAAAACAGTAATTTTCCAAATTTTTAAAATTAAGAAAATCTAATTATTGCCTCAAATTGTAGCTATATTAGCTCTTAAATTGCACCCAAGTCCAGGTAGCAAAAGCATTGTTTTGGCTTTTGAGCGATAGACAAGGTTTAGTCTCCAAAAAATCAAGCATTTTTTTTTCAATTTTCAGATTTTATATACTTATAGACAAAATTTTGTGCTCACTACTCCTCCGAAACCGCTAGTCTGATTTGGACCAAATTTTGATATGACGTATTACCATGTCAGAACTTGTGCCTCGCTGACTTGGGTGATGATCAGCTGACGAGCCGTAATATCAATCATAATGATGGCAAAATCGTGGTCAAATCTCTCCTATTTACCGTAAGACGTCGAAATTCGATAGGGAGCCTCTCTGGGACAAAAAAAGACGAGCAAAGTGAGGAGGGTAATCATGATCAGCTGAGTGAGTTCAAATCTCTCCTGTTCGCTGTAGAACGTTCAAAATTGAAAGGGAGTCTCTCTAGCATAACAAGAGACGCATGACCTTACAGGCTCCATTCTGATCAGCTGATAGTGCTAAAAGTTATGTCGTCTGTCTGATTACAACGAAGTTCGATAGGGAGCCTCTCTAGGATACCAAGGGACGAATGAAATTATAGGCTTCGCCCAGAGCTCCACTGATCGATTCGAAAATTTGGTTCTGCTTACGCAAACTGCGAGAGTGTTTTTAAATTATGAAATATATATTTCGGGAATCACCCCATCATCAGTCAGACTGATACACAATAAACTACATCTCTAGTATCACCCTATCTAGCTCATCCCATCAATATGATAAAAGTCGAGGTTCCACATACTTTTGAACCAATTCAGAAAAGACGAAGATCAGTTCCAACAACTTCTTGATAAGTTTCCCGCTCGGGGTGAAAACAGCAAAACACGTCGAAACTCCAAGGACGAGAAACTCATTAAAAAACTGCGTCAAATCAATTTATTCGTATAAAATTAATGCTGAATTAGCATTTATTTTTCACTCTCTACTGGGGTGGTATTTAATTTTTTTTTTCAATTTCAATTCAAATAATTTATTGTGCAGGAAACAATATGTTTATATAAGCTGTTTAGGAGTTAAATATCTTGAAGTATTCAGTACCTACCTCCAATGTTCCAACTACATAAATTATTATGGAGTTAATTGTTTGTATAGTTACTCGTTGTCTATAAAAGAAATAGTTTCAAGTGAGATCTTGATGTGTTCTAATTTGTCTAAAAATAGAATTAGTAAATAATACATGGTGGCAGCGGTTAAACAATGACAAAATCGAGAAGAACGAAGCAAAGATCGGCGGCAAATGAAACGCCTCATGATTCTCCAATTCAATAGCCAATAAGGAGCGAATTTCCGGGAAAACATCACGAGTTCCAGCAATTATCTTCAACGTACACTTCAGTAAAAGTTAGTTCTCCGAAGAATTTCTCGTTTAATCCTGAAGACTGGACGAAATGGAGGAACAGATATACTCGGTTTAGATCGATTTCAGGGCTAGAAGAGCAGAGTTGAAAAAAAGTCCAGTCATGCAGCATGACCCCATGAGCGAATTTTTGAAGAAATCTTCGACATTTCAGTTGCTATTGATCGTGTTGAGAAATTTTAGTTTATGATTTTGATAGACAAGCATGGGATCAAATTATTAACACATGAACAGAGTAAACTCATCAGTTATGATTACATTTTTCTTTTTTTTTTTTTAAAGCACCTACTACCTACGTTTTAAACAGCATGGTTCTAGGATTGGTTATACAGGGATACTTCCATATGAGTAGTTCAATCTGAATTTGGACAATGTTTCATGCAAATATTACCGATTTTTACAACTAGCGAACGGCATTATTTCGATTTTTGACTGATTTTTCAACTTTGAAATTTTTGAAAACTTGATACATATTCTTATAGGAAATTTTACGCTGATTCCGAATATACCACATGTTAGTATGCTGAAAAAATTATTTCGCACAACAAATCGCAAAAAACAGGCTATTTTTAAATTTTTGACTACATTTTTGATGATTTCAACCCGAAGATGTAATCCGATCATGCTGGCCAACGAACTTGAACTTTCGTTTTGTGTCCTTAACATTTTAAAATTTGTTTGAAGTTTCTAGCACAATGCTACGGACAGTTATCGTCTGGAATGACACATACATACATACATATATACATACATACATACATATATACATACATACATACATACATAAAAAAATGCGTTAAACTTCAGAATATGATTCAGAATAGCCTGAAACGGATTTCTGCATAAAAATTTTTCAAAAATTCACATTCTACAAATTTTGAGGCGAGAGCAATAGCTTAATTTTCTTCAAAAATTCGCTAAAAACAAGTGGATTCTCTCATATTCAATTTAGGAGAACGAGCTGAAGACATTTTTCTGTCATTCAATCTGAGCAGAGACGAGTCACAAGACTATAATGTCGTAATCTCCAAATTCGATGGGTATTTTATACCTAGAAAAAACATTATTTTTGAGAGAGCTAAATTTTTGAGGCGTAAACAAGGTCCTAATGAGACAGTTGAGGCTTTTGTCACACAACTTCATTCTCTTGCAAATACGTGTGATTGGGGAACTCTTTACGAAGAAATGATCCCTTTAGTAATCATACTCAACCTGAAAGATAAACTAAGTAATAAGTTACAGTTAGAACGAAATATAACACTAGATAAAGCAGTGACTGCAATTCGTATTTCTGAAGACCAACAACGACAGCAACGAGTACTCCGCGGGTCTGAATAGAATGATGGATTCCCTAATGTTGAAGAAGTGGCCAAACCGAACTATAAGCCTAGCTATAGAAGAAACAATGAAAATCTTGGAACACAGTCAAATTGCCGCTGGTGTGGTCGACAACCATTTCATTCGGAAAGAGCCTCGTGTCCAGCTCGTAAAGCGGTTTGTAATATATGCAAGAAAATAGGTCACTATAGTACGGTGTGTCGCAGACTAAGAGTAAACAAAGTTACAGATGCTCCTAATGAGGGAGACCAAGTGCCCCCAGAGGAGTTCTCACTCGATGAATATTTCATTGGGAATGTAGAAGCCAAAAATAGTAACCCATGGATGATAGCCGTTCTTCTGAATGGTCGGGATGTTGTGAAATTTAAGATTGACACTGGAGCTGACGTGACAGTGATTCCTTCATCATTGCCATTAAGTGAACATACTTTGCATAGCACATCAGTTACAATCCGAGGGGCAAACAAAGCCGTATTGGATGTACAAGGTGTGATTCACGCTAAACTTTCATACAAAAACGTGGAAACAGTGCAGAAAGTTTACGTGGTGAGTGATGCTAATTGTGCTTGGTTAGGTAGACCTGCTATTGAGGCTTTGAGGGTAATTCCTACCATTCGTGAAGTGGTAACCTATGACCACTCAATGGTCTTGAAAGAGTTTGAAGATCTTTTCAAGGGATTGGGAAACCCGAAGAAAGAATATTACATAGAGCTGAAAGAAGGAAGTAAACTTTATGCAATTTCAACACCAAGAACTGTACCTCTACCGCTTATGAGACTGGTTGAAGATGAGTTGAAAGATATGGTCGAAAAAAAAAAAGTAATTTCTCCAGTAGAAGGAGCGACAGAATAGTGTGCTCCCATGGTAGTGGTACCGAAACCAAATGGGAAGGTGAGAATCTGCGTCAACCTCACCAAACTCAATCAGAATGTAAAAAGATTTTATCCGATCCCTAAACTAGACCATTGCCTCGCAAAGATTGCTGGGGCCAAGTTCTTTTCGAAACTTGATGCCAACTGTGGGTTTTGGCAAATCCCCTTATCTCAAGAATCCCAAGAGTTGACCACATTCCTGACTCCGTTTGGTCGCTTCAAATTTTTAAAGTTATCATTTGGGATAACCTCGGCTCCAGGAGTCTTCCAGAAAGCAGTTCACGATATCCTTCAAGACCACAAAAACGCTCTAGCGATGATGGACGATATTTTGATTTGGGGAAGAACCGAACAAGAACACGATCATTACCTTAAAGAAGTGTTGACAAAACTTCGCGCAGCTAGAATGACACTAAATAAAGACAAGACGAAATTGAAGAAAAATACAGTTCGATATTTGGGGCACATCATACCTGATAGAGGAATTTCAGTTGACCCACAAAAAGTCAATGCCATTAAAGACATGAAGGAGTTGAGTAACGTCAAAGAAGTTCAACGGATTTTGGGGATGGTTAATTTTGTATCCAAATTTATCCCATTGAAATCCGACGTGTTAGAGCCAATTAGCTCTCTTCTCAGTTCAAAAAGAGCTTGGATTTGGGGCATTGAACAACAAAAATCTTTTGAATCTATAAAGAAATCATTGACGAGCACTCCCTGTTTAGCACTTTATGACCCCAATTTGGAAACTGTGATCTCCTGTGATGCATCTATGTTGAGGTTGGGAGCAGTCCTACTCCAAAAACAGTCTAATGGAGAACTTCGTCCTGTATCTTACGCGTCGCGAACTCCACTTCCAGCTGAAAAGAATTATTCAAACATTGAGAGAGAAGCATTAGGAGTGGCTTGGTCATGTGATAAAGTCAAAGACTTCATCATTGGAAAGCACATTACTATTCAGACTGACCACAAACCTTTGGTTTCTCTCCTCCAGACGAAATACTTGGATGATATTACTCCTAGACTACTTCGACTGAGGCTGCGACTCATGAGGTACGATTACGAATTGCAGTATGTTCCAGGAAAATATCAGTACATAGCAGACGCACTATCTCGTTGTCCAGTTCCTCATTCAACTCCTACAGACGAAGAACTCATGAGAGAAACTGATCTGTTCTGTTATCATATAGTTTCAACTATCGAAATTTCAGATCCTAATTTGATATTTATACAAAATGAACAAAACAAAGATCGAACATGTCAAATTCTCAAACAGTACAGCGTAGAAGGTTGGCCAGAAAAGAACCAGCTCCAGTCTTCTCTTTCTAAATATTATTCTGTAAAAGACGAAATAAGCTACACTGAAGGGTTTCGTCTCAGAGGCTCAAGAATCATCGTTCCACAAGGAGCACAACAATTTATTTTATCTAGGATTCACCAAGGGCACCTTGGTATAAATAAATGCCAACGGCGTGCGAGGCGAAGCGTTTGGTGGCCTGGCATGTACCATAAAATAGAAGAGACTGTGAAGAGTTGTCCACAATGCATCCAAAATTCTGCCAATACGCCTCAGCCATTAATACCAAGCGAATTTCCGAGGAGACCGTGGCAAAAACTGGGTGTAGACTTATTTAAACACAGTGGGGTGTGGTTCATTGTTGCAGTTGACTACTACTCTCGCTATTTCGAGATGGCCCAGTTGAATGGACTAAGAACCAACGAAGTAATTGTCAAATTGAAAAGTTTTTTCAGTCGTCATGGGATTCCGGAAGAAATTCGTTCAGACTGTGGAACTCAATTTCAAGCTGTTTTAGGGTCTGAGTTCGAGACCTTCTCCAAAGTATATGGGTTTTTCCGCAAGACAAGTAGCCCGCATTTCTCCCAAAGTAATGGAGCAGCCGAAGCGTTGCTAAAATGTTATTGAAAAAAAAAAAAAAAAAAAAAAAAATCCTGAAGATCCTTACTTTGCGCTTTTATCTTACAGAAATACTCCTCTTTCGAATGGATTCACACCGAGTGAGCTACTTATGAACAGGCGAATTCGTGACAGAATTCCCACAGCCTCTTAAGTTTTTCGACGAAAAACTCGTCTTTGAAGGCTTAAGAGAAAAAGAAGAAGTTATAGACGACAGTATAAAACAAATTACAATAAGGGACACAAAGCTAAGCTTCTTAATCCTTTAAAGGTAGGAGACAGCGTTTGGATTACGGACTTGAAGAGGCATGGCAAAGTGATTGAGATCTGTGAAGAACCTAGATCGTATATAGTCGAAACGGAAAAGCGACAGATCCGGAGGAATAGATTCCATTTGAAACTGTCTCCCTACTTCAGCTGTTCGACGCAGCCTACTTCAAGACCATACCAAATCGTTGACAGACAACGCGTGAGCCATGTTCTTCAAGGACCACTACACATCTGCAAACCCGTAGTCGTCCAAGAAGAACTATCCGAAGGCCTACAAGGTTTGCTAACAGTTGAGGGGGGAGATATTTAGAAGTTAAATATCTTGACGTATTCAGTACCTACCTCCAATGTTCCAACTACATAAATTATTATGGAGTTAATTGTTTGTATAGTTACTCGTTGTCAATAAAAGAAATAGTTTCAAGTGAGATCTTGATGTGTTCTAATTTGTCTAAAAATAGAATTAGTAAATAATACATAAGCACACATGAACAACAAAGATAAAAGACAAAATTAGACATGAGATGGCGTTGAAAAGAAACATCTAGTACAAATTATAAATATTTAGGTAAATAAAGGAAATAATAATTAAAAGATAAAGGAAAGTTTAAAGATACTCTGCATCGCAGAAAGAAGAAGGGGAGAGGAGAACGAAGGGGAGTGCACCAAATGCTGGCTACTATCGGATGTAAAGATACTGAACAGTAGTCTTCAAGAACCGACCAATGGAGGGGGACGCACGCACAGACAAGGGAAGAGAATTCCAGATCCTTGCTCCTGCCACCACAAAGGACTTGGACATAGTTCGACTGGTAAGCCTGATGACAGAGAGAGAGGGATCTAAAAGAAGAGTCTCTATTAACTAAGTTGGACAAATACATTGGCATTGAACCATCAATTATTTCTGCAATTAATTTTAAATGCCTGAAAATGAAATAATCCTCCAGGGGAAGGCAAAGAAGGGTGAGATGGGATATTGATTGACGTACATTAATATTATATGCATATCTCAAGCAAGCATTATAGGCAACCACGAGTCTCGATTTCAAAGAAGCGGAAATAGCATAGGAGTAAACTGAACAACAATAAAAGAAGTGAGGAGTTACTAAAGCAATGGCAAGTCGTATTGTGAAATTATTAGGAGTAAATCTAGATAAACGTCGGAGCCTGTGGAGTGATCCATAGACTCTATTGCACACCTGAACCAGATGGTAGTCCCAAGACATGGCCTTGTCAAAATAAAGTCCCAGATTTTTTACATGTGGTGAGTAAGGCACCACCATCCCTTCAACTAAGATGGGGGGCATACAATTAGTAGGTAAATCTTGTTTGTACAACACAATAACTTGAGATTTGCTAGGATTAATAAGTATGCCATTTTTGATTGCCCAACTAGATATCGTCACTAGACCACTATTAAGTAAGCTGATGGATTTTATAATGGCTTCCCCAAGATCACTGGCCAGGTAAATTTGAAAATCGTTGGCAAAAAGGTGATAATGACAGGATTTGAGGACATACGGCAAATCATTGATAAAGAGTGAAAATAGAATCGGTCCCAGCACAGCCCCCTGGGGAACACCAGAAACAAGAGGAAGAGAATCAGAACGCTTGTCACCACTCACAGTAGTTTGAAACCTGCCATTGAGGTAGGATGCAATCAAGCGACAAGCAGATAAGGAGAAATTGTAGTAGAAACTTAGTTTTTTAATGAGAAGATTATGACAAACAGAACCAAATGCATTCTTGAAATCCAAAAGGACCAAAAAGGTGTACATTCTGTTCTTAATCCCAGCCCGGACATCCTCAACCACTCTCAATAGTGCAGTCTCACAGCTGTGGGATTTACAGAACCCAGACTGAAGTGAACACATGAGATTGTTGGTGGTAATGTGCTCATTAATCTGCTTGAGAATCAAAATTTCAAAAACCTTGCAGAGAATCGGAGGTATACTGATAGGGCGGAAATCAGAGAGCTTAGATGGATTAGAAATGTTTGGCAAAGGGATGACAATGGCTGATTTCCAGGCAGATGGAAATTTGGAGCTGGTAATGATGTGGTTGAAAACAGGTTATATGATTCAATAGGACTGGGAGCAACATAATAAGAAATTTCAAAGGAACTCCAACAATCCCAGCAGAATTAGACTTCACCTCAGAAAATGCAACTGCTACCTCATGATCTTCAACACCTCTGAAAGCAAATTCCGGCACGGTACTACAAATAGTAGGTAAATCAAACAAGCAAGTATCAGTAGGAGAAGTGGGAGAATCAGTGAAATGAGAGTTTAACTCATTCAAATCAAAACCAGCATCCTAACCCTGATTGCCATTGGAAGATTTCTCAGAAAGTCCCAGTTTTTTTACATTGTTCCATAGCCTAGCTGAGGGAAGAGTGGGATCAAGATTTTTCATGAAATGATTTCTTTTAGCTATTCTAATCTCTTTCCTGACCCACCCATCAATCCTTTCAAATCGCTCTCGCACCATCTCACATTTGGACTCACGCCACTCGGAATGGGCAATGTCCCTCATGCGCATAGCAAAAGCAATGCGAGATGAAAACCAAGGCTTATTAGGTCTCTTAAGTTTAACATTATGGACAGGGGCATGGTCATCCATGAGGTGCATTATCTTTACATTAAAAAAGTCAACCATATCGTCACTACAAGTCATGTGATGCAAAGGACTCCAATCAATGGATAGCGCTTCCCTGAGTGCGGCATCTTCATCCATCATTTTGAAGTTCCGTAGAGAGATGGTAGTAGGTTTGAATTTAGGTGCATGCAATTTATACATACACATAAGCAATTTATGATGACCGAATGAAGGAACCTCAACTTGACGATAGTCTAGTACCCGGGAGGTGTTCTTGACGTAGCAATGGTCAATTAAGGTTTCAGTGGATGTCAAGTGAGTAGGAGTAGAAAGGAGCACAGATAAGTTTAAAGAAGCCAGTAAGGAGTAAAGCTTGTGACATATGGTATTGTTCAGCAGTAGATTAGTATTAAGATCACCCATAAGAATGATATCATCATATGCGAAAGCAATAGATTCTACTGCTGGCAACTAATCAACACATTCTGTGAAAATTTGGTGATTTTGGGGCACTTTTAGCAAATTTGACCAAGAGCACTAGCTACATTTTTTAAGGAAAATTCTGTTTAAAAAACCCTCTTACCCGGTTGTTTACCTGACCTATTGACGTATTAATTGAAGAACAACGCAAATGATGCGATTTGATTGAAATATAGAACGAACGTTGGTATTTGCTCGTCTGATACACGATGCCTGATACAACAATCCCCTGTCGTTGTTTCTCGTAATGAATCAGGATGATAGAGCCACCTCCACTTTCACCTAGTGCTCAGCATGAAAACAACGACGATGACGACGATGAGGAAATTCTTTTATCCTGAAGGTTGGTTAATATTTTTTGCATTTCAGAGATTTGATGTCAAAATGACATTTTTTAAACCAAATTTAATATTTTAAGAATTTCAGGAAAAATTTCTCAAGAGTTCGGGGAAATGCAATAAATTAATAAACATAGAGGAAAATGCAATAAATTAATAAACATAGAGGAAAATGCAATAAATTAATAAAAATAGAGGAAAAATTGTTTTAAATTACATTCTCTGTTGAAATATGATAATAAACAGCTGAACACTTATATTTTGCAATATTTATGCTAAACCCAGCTTTACCAATGAGTCTGTTACTTGAATAGTTTCCGCCACCTTTTAGCATCATCACTGTGCGAAGGGGACGTGAGAAAAAGCTGCTTGATGGAAATTACGTTTGCGCGTACGCTGAGTCAAGTATTAATTTGGGATCTACGAAACTGATAGAGGACCATCTGCACCCTAATAACCCGCCCATTCCATGAAGATTTCATAAATATCGGTTAAATATTGTGGAAATTAACCTTGTTACAAGGATTTGTGGATTTACGGCATACACACATACACAAACACACACACCCACACCCGGAAAGACACGGAACGAAAGTTTTTCAGAATGGTCTAAAACGTAAAACGCGAGAGGAAATTTTACCAATGGAAAAAAAAAAGTTTGATTTTTTGGAGACTAAAACTTGTCCATCTCTCAAAAGCCAAAACAATGCTTCCGCTACCTATGGGTAGACTTGGGAGCAATTTAAGAGATGAAATTAAGAATAAGAATTTAGGTAGCTACCAATACTTCACTAGTGGGTACATCCCCACGGTCAATAGTTAATAAACGCGATTTCGCAATGTTGGAATGAATTGGAACTATATCACCTGATAATTTCATTATTGGCATTATACCAGCTGAAATTTACAATGCAATTTCTATGTGTTCCCGTCCCACTGTCTAGCGATCGCTAATGTAATCTAGAGCTTGATCGGCTATCCAATAGATCCGCATTAGAAATCGCGCTTAGTAATTCGAAGGTATTTTTCGATGTTCGAGCCCTTAGGGAAAACGAGCCGTTCAACGAACAGCGTTGCGGATGGTTTTAATCGACTCTTTGGGATCATACTTATCATTGACAAGCAAAAAATCTTGACCACATCCAAACCCGATCATATAGCCTCCTATACGGGTTTATGAATTTACTGATTTAATCGTACGATAGTTGTGGATGTATTAGGTATGTGTGACAACGTGTATGTAATAAAATATTGAATTTTACCTGATTCTCAATTTGCCGCTGCAGGTCCTCTAATTTTTTGAGACATCTGCAGATAGGTCACATAGGCATGGCTTTGTAAATAACGACCTATTAGAATTTATCCAAATCGGTATGAAACATCCCAACTATGAGAAAAATACCACATACTTTTACAAAAAGGTTTATTATTTCTCTATTGGTTACCCCTTCTACTCAGAACATCCACCAACTGAAAATTAAGTAGATAAAATAATATGCCAACGCTTTCATTAACGTCCATCTATAGGAGACAAAAGTAGACCAGATAGACCCGATTTCATGGAGTGGTTCACCGTTTAAACATGTGTAAAAATAACTGTGAAAATATGCGTACCTCCTTCGAACAATATTTTTGTGTGATCAGAGAGACTAGTGAATAGTTGAACTCCAAAGAACCAGTTCGCCACATTTCGCCCTGGTATTCATGGTGGCCTTGAATTGTAAAAATAGCAGGAAGGTTAAGGGTTTACACGAAAGAGACGAGTTTCCCATCAACCACATTTCGATTAGTGTTCGGACTGCTCATCCTTTTGATTTTGGGTGTTCTGAAGCCAGTTTTCGAGGCTTCTGAAGGAGTTCCCGACGGTGCTGGACAGCTGTCGAAAGAAAAATAAATGCTAACTCATTACTATTTAATGCGAATAAATTGATCTGACGCAGTTTTTTGATGAGCTCGTCCATGGAGTTTCGACGAACTTTCACCCCGAGCGGGAAATTTATCAATAAGCTGTTGGAAACTGATCTTAGACTTTTCTGAATTAGTTGAAAAGTACGTGGAACCTCGTCTTTTATCATATTGATGGGATGAGCTAGATAGGGTGATACTAGAGACGAATTATAGTATATACGTTATATATATATATATATATATATATATATATATATATAAAGAAATCTGAAAATGAATGACTATTGTAATCATGTTCTAATACACCTTCTGAAACGCAAAGAAAATGCATCCCCAACCATTAGTGCCGTCGAGCGGACGGCTGTAATACCCCCTTTTCTACAAAAAGTGTAGAACTAAAGTCAATTTCAACCACCCAAATTAATAAATGTTTTAAAAATTTTTATTTGCAAATCTCAATTTGAAGTGGTGGGAGTGGGAGGGAAGGAGACGGGCAGGAGGCACCCCGATACTCGCTGGTCGCTTCAGTCGTCCATCCGTTCAAAAACCTAATCCTGATGAATCCCCGAACTTGAACTTTTTGATTTGTTTAGTAAACAAACGTTTAATTATAATCATACAACTCTTAAAGTTCTCGTTTTAAATCGAGGTCAGAAATTATTTTCTTTTGTTAACACAAAACATAGAAGAGTAGGTACATTAATTTTACACCCAACAGTGCTGCTTTCTTGTAGTTTACAGTTAAGTTATGGTAAAACTTCTTTTTTTGAGGGGGCTTGGCCCCTGGTACGATTTCCTGGGGGGGGGGTCAGCTGACACCCTGTCCCCACGGTTCCGCCGTCCCTGAACTAACTCTAATTGAAATGTATGTAACATTTAAATACATTATAAATTTGGCTTGATGTTTCAGTGGCGCCGGAAAAAGTACAATATTAAGTGCTCTGGCTCGAAGATCTCCAGGTATTTACGCAACTAGCCAGGGAGCAAAGGCCGTAAATGAACGTTCATTTCAAGAAAAAATTTGTTATTTTTAGAATTTAATTCCTCTTTGTTGAAAAAATCTTTGTCTAGCATTTCAAATCAGTTGTATTACAAAATGGCGGCATCACAAGGATGAATATAGAGTTTTTCTCCAGTAGGTAATTCCCAAACCGTGCGTCCTGCAGAAATCTTTGTATGCACTAATTTTTATACGTTTTGAGACGTGGACAAAAACGCAATCTGACCCCAAGAAATACGAATTCTTTTCTGAAATTAGGGAGTTGAGTGCCAAATAATTCGAAATTCGGTTAATCTTTGGCTTTGGTGAGCCCTCTTCTCCTCTCGTCAAGACTTCTGAAACTAGAGTTATATACTTTTTCATGTGTATGTACACACCACATCAAGCACGCAGACACACACACACACACACACACACACACACACACACACACACACACACACACACACACACACACACACACACACACACACACACACACACACACCCACACACACACATTTTTTTTTTTTTTTTTAAGAAACCTTCCCTCAAAGACGGAGGGGGCACGCCATTAAATTGAAAAATAAACAAATAAAATAAAAAAGTGGGGAGGACGCCCAGGTTTACCCGACGCCGGCTCTAGGGATAAGGGAAGTTGCAGGACGAGGAGGAAGAATGGGATGAAAGGAAGTGCCCCTATAAAATGACCACCAGTTCAAGTAAGAACCCCTCAGGACGCGGGTGGTGATACCACGGAGTACTCCTGTCGAGATGCCCAACTCAAGTAACTCCGTGGCGCTTTTCTCGCACCACACCCCGCGCCATGACAGGGTCGCGGCAATGACCTTGATGTTATTAGGTGCCACTCCTTTTAGCTCAGATATCGCTTGGCGCAGATCATTTCTATCATATTTACTTTTCTTAGCCCGCCAGGTCTGCTCCATGTCCACGCTGCCACTGACAACCTGGACATCCAGGATTATGGCAGACCCATCGGGCTTGATCGCAACGATATCCGGCTTCTTGCCCCGGTCACTCGGCATGTGGTATAGTCTCTCCCTTTCGACATCCCAACCGCTAGATGACAAAGCACCTGCTATCTGCTTGGCAACCGCATCGTGACGTAAAATGCGGCCACCGTGAGTACGAGGACACTGCTACACTACATGATATAGATTCTCATTTTTACCCCGACAGGCACGGCAAAGGGTGTCAACTGTCCCGCGACTACTCCTCGAACACCTCACCGAGGTGGCTAGTGTAGCCACCCGGACGGCGTGAAAATGGCGATAGTCACGGGCCAAAATGCCCTCTGAAGCCCATTCCACCCACTGGGTAGAAATGGGGGATTCAGAGCACTGTCGGAGTTCTTTACCATCTACTGACTCATGCAGTGCAGCAGCGAACTCAGCAGATGAGCTGGGTTTTGGAGCAGTTGGTGTTGCTCGATCGCACCACAACAACTGCTGCCGGACAAAGTCCAGGTCAGCAGCAGTGCGGGCGACCTCCCAGCTCGAGCCCCTAAGGGCAAGCAGGCGCTGGCGGCGTAAAGATGGGATGCTGGCAGAAAGAGAGACAATACCGAGCCCACCGGCCTTGACCGGTGCGTGGATGTAAGCACTTGGGACACCAGGTGGAAAGCCTAGCCAAGAGCGCACAGCAGAGCGAACTTCACGATCTAACTCAAGCAGCCTCCCCGCAGTAAGCCTGCCAAAGACTAACCCATAGGTAAACTTTGGCAGTAAGTACGTGCGAAGGAAGCGCAGCTTCTGCTGTGGCTTCAATGGAGCCTTGGTGACACGAGCTAATGCTCCACCAAGGTCCACACGGCTTGCGGCTATAGTGGCCACACCCATGAAGTCGACCCCAAGGTACCGCCAGACCTCCAACACGGATCGGGCAGGGATGGAAGTTTGTCCTAAGACAAAACACTCCTCATCCACTACCTTCACCTGATGCTGGCGACCAGACGGGACCAAGGAGACCGACTTACACTTAGCTGGGTTGACCACCAAACCACACCTGGCTAGCTGCTCAGCAAATGCGTTGAGGGAGATCTGCAAGCCCTCACGGGTTTCCGCGAGTAGGATGACATCATCAGCAAAAGCCAATGCACCTACTCGCACCCCAGGGGCGAGATCAAACCCTATTTCAGCTGGCAGCTTACCCAAGGCCGTATCCACGACCAGGTTGAAGAGGAGTGGCGACAGAGGATCCCCCTGGCGTACCCCGCGCCCAATAACAACATCCCCTGACATCTCACCTTGTGCCTCGAGGACCGTCACGCCTTCGTGGTACAGACAGGCAACATACTCAATTAAACGAGCAGGTGCCCCGACACCACGAAGACAATGGGTCAGGGCAAAGTGGCTAACTGTGTCAAAGGCCTTAGCCACGTCCAGAGCGGCAAGATGTAGCTGCCGTTTCTTGATACGGGCCAGCGAAATGACAGTTTGGAGAACTGTTAGATTCTCCGCTGTGCCATCTGCTGGCCGAAATGCTCTCTGGACGTCACCTATGACACCAGCCACTTGGAGGCGAGATGCCAGAACCTTTTGGAAGTGGCGGAAGACCACCGACGAAATAGAAATTGGACGGTAGCCTCCAGGCCCACTTCCCCCTTTCTTTGGGATGAAAATTGTCCGGGCACGGGTCAACGCTTTCGGGGGTCTTCCAGATAGTAGCAACAGGTTGAGGATGAGCAGCCTAACATTCTTAGGAGCTTTATTCCAGCGTCGGGCGGAAATACCATCGGGCCCAGCAGAAGTGGAGATTTTGACACGGCACTTATGTGCCTCGTCATGAAGCACCGGTGTGCACATGATGCTGCGTAAGGAATCCCTGGTGGAAGCTGGGGGTACCACTGGCTGAGAGCACTCATAAGTGGCTCCCAGTAATCCACAAACTCCTGGAGGGGAGGCATAACTTGTTCTTCCCCAGCTCCCTCCAGTACCTCCGCAGCTGCACGAGCCGGATGCTTCCTCCACAATCTCTGGACACGCTGGTATTCCCGCCTCCTCGCTTGCTTAGCTGCTCGGCGACCTCCACGAGGCACCACATCAGGGGGAACTTCTCCCTGATGCCTCGCCACAGTCGCTTCCTCAACCTGCGGGAAGATCCTCTGCACATAGGCCGCGACCTCGTCCTCCAAGCCATTCGGCCCCTCAACAGCCCGCCTCGCCAGATCCTGCAGGTAGGCACTCTCATAACCAACAATATTGCCTACCTGCTCCCCGAGCCTCAATACTTCAGTCTTCAATTCTGAAAGAAGACCAGAGGTCACGGGGGAGGATTGCTGAATGGCGGGCTGTTGTCCCACGTCTGCTGGAGATGCGGGAGAGGCCCCACTGCTATTTGCCAGGATTGCATCCTGGACAAGCTGCTTATAGTGGGGCCTCAGGCGAAGAGATTGAATGGCAGAAAGCGTGCGCATGGGAAAACGTGCTTGCAAGAAAACATTTATATTTTTTACCCCATTACGCACAGCCTCTGCCTCCTCTGCTGCCATTTGCCGCAAATCCTCAGAAGCATACCTGGGCCGCTCTCGCTCTATATCTATTGCAGCGTTGGCCTGTACAGGATGCTTCTGCCAGACGTGGGCACTGAGGCCACGCTTGGAGCTGAAGGCTCTCTCACAGTGGGCACACTGGTGGGCATTTACAGGGGTCGTGGAAGAGGGTGAGGGATACGAAGACAAGGATGAAGAAGAGGGAGGGGATGGCCGACGCCCCTGCCTGGGGCGCCACCGAGCGCCTCCCCTAGAACCCCGCGAGCCAATGGGCCCGCGGGGGTTATGAGGCTGGGCTGTGTTGTGTTCCATAACGGGGAGACGGATAAAAGGGTCGGGAGACCCGTTGACACGAGCCTCCCCCCTAATCGCCATTGAGTCATTCTGCCACCCTCCAGTAACCTGGAGGGTGCCCGGGTTGCACGACGGGGACGTATGACCTTGACTTGGGTAGGGATTTGAAGGAGCTCCGAAGAGATAAAAACACCAACAGTTACCCTACCCCAGCAACCCACACACACACACACACACACACACACACACACACACACACACACACACACACACACACACACACACACACACATTTTTTTTTTTTTTTTTAACCTCCCCTCAAAGACGGAGGGGGCACGCCATTAAATTTAGAAATAAACAAAAAAAAAAAAAATAAAAAAGTGGGGAGGACGCCCAGGTTTACCCGACGCCGGCTCTAGGGATAAGGGAAGTTGCAGGACGAGGAGGAAGAATGGGATGAAAGGAAGTGCCCCTATAAAATGACCACCAGTTCAAGTAAGAACCCCTCAGGACGCGGGTGGTGATACCACGGAGTACTCCTGCCGAGATGCCCAACTCGAGTAACTCCGTGGCGCTTTTCCCGCACCACACCCCGCGCCATGACACGGTCGCGGCAATGACCTTGATGTTATTAGGTGCCACTCCTTTTAGCTCAGATATCGCTTGGCGCAGATCATTTCTATCATATTTACTTTTCTTAGCCCGCCAGGTCTGCTCCATGTCCAAGCTGCCACTGACAACCTGGACATCCAGGATTATGGCAGACCCATCGGGCTTGATCGCAACGATATCTGGCTTCTTGCCCCGGTCACTCGGCATGTGGTATAGTCTCTCTCTCTCGACATCCCAACCGCTAGATGACAAAGCACCTGCTATCTGCTTGGCAACCGCATCGTGACGTAAAATGCGGCCACCGTGAGTACGAGGACACTGCTGCACCACATGATAAAGATTCTCATTTTTACCCCGACAGGCACGGCAAAGGGTGTCTACTGTCCCGCGACTACTCCTCGAACACCTCACCGAGGTGGCTAACGTAGCCACCCGGACGGCGTGAAAATGGCGATAGTCGCGGGCCCCAATGCCCTCTGAAGCCCATTCCACCCACTGAGTAGAAATGGGGGATTCAGAGCACTGTCGGAGTTCTTTACCATCTACTGACTCATGCAGTGCAGCAGCGAACTCAGCAGATGAGCTGGGTTTTGGAGCAGTTGGTGTTGCTCGATCGCACCACAACAACTGCTGCCGGACAAAGTCCAGGTCAGCAGCAGTGCGGGCGACCTCCCAGCTCGAGCCCCTAAGGGCAAGCAGGCGCTGGCGGCGTAAAGATTGGATGCTGGCCGAAGGAGAGACAATACCGAGCCCAATGGCCTTGACCGGTGCGTGGATGTAAGCACGTAGGACACCAGGTGGGAAGGCTAGCCAAGAGCGCACAGCAGAGCGAACTTCATGATCTAACTCAAGCAGCCTCCCCGCAGTAAGCCTACCAAAGACTAGCCCATAGGTCAGCTTTGACAGTAAGTACGTGCGAAGGAGGCGCAGCTTCTGCTGTGGCTTCAATGGACCCTTGTTTACAGGAGCCAATGCTCCACCAAGATCCAAACGGCTTGCGGCTATAGTGGCCACACCCATGAAGTTTACCCCAAGGTACCCCCAGACTTCCAACACGGATCGGGAGGGGATGAGTGCCTGTCCTAAGACAAAGCACTCCTCTTCCCCCACCTTCACCTTATGTTGGTGGCCCGACGGGACCAAGGAGACTGACCCACACTTATAAGGGTTGACCACTAGACCACACCTGGCTAGCTGCTCAGCAAAGGCATTGAGGGCGACCTGCAAGGGTTTCTGCGAGTAGGATGACATCATCGGCAAAAGCCAATGCACCTACTCGCACCCCAGGGGCGAGATCAAACCCTATTTCATCTGGCAGCTTACCCAAGGCTGTATCCACGACCAGGTTGAAGAGGAGTGGTGACAGAGGATCCCCCTGGCGTACCCCGCGCCCAATGACAACATCCCCTGACATCTCACCTTGTGCCTCGAGGACCGTCACGCCTTCGTGGTACAGACAGGCAACATACTCAATTAAACGAGCAGGGGCCCCGACACCACGAAGACAATCGGTCAGGGCAAAGTGGCTAACTGTGTCAAAGGCCTTAGCGACGTCCAGGGCGGCAAGATGGAGCTGCCGTTTCTTGATGCGGGCCAGCGAAATGACAGTTTGGAGAACTGTTAGGTTCTCCGCTGTGCCATCCGCTGGCCGAAATGCTCTCTGGACGTCACCTATGACACCAGCCACTTGAAAGCGAGATGCCAGAATCTTTTGGAAGTGGCAGAAAACTACCGATGATATTGAAATCGGACGGTAGCCTCCAGGCCCACTTCCTCCTTTCTTTGGGATGAAGATGGTTCGGGCACGGGTCAACGCTTTCGGGGGCCTTCCCGATAGAAGTAACAGGTTGAGGATAAGCAGCTTGACACTTTTTGGGGCTTTATTCCAGCGTCGGGCAGAAATACCATCAGGTCCAGCAGACGTGGAGTTTTTGACACGGCACTTATATGCCTTGTCATGAAGCACCGGCATGCACATAATGCCGTGTAAGGAATCCCTGGTGGAAGCAAGGGGTACCACTGGCTCACCAG